>OX104066.1:46270925-46703675 GCA_944474145.2 Dicrocoelium dendriticum | reverse complement strand
GATTAGTTCGTGCCTACCACCAGATACCTGTCGCGCCAGATGACATTGCAAAACAGCGGTCATCACGCCATTCGGTCTATTCGAGTACCTCAGAATGCCTTTCGGCCTCAGCAACGCTGCCTAAACTTTTCAGCGTTTCATTCATGAGGTAACGCGAGGACTCGAAGGCGTTTATCCTTATCTAGATGATATTCTTATCGCAAGCTCTTCTGATGAAGAACATCTTCATCAAATCGACGCTCTCTTCCAACGCTTAACCCAGCATGGGGTTACCGTCAACCCCGATAAATGTGAGCTTGGCCGAAGCTACATCAACTTTCTTGGCCACCGCATATCCGCCTCTGGTATTGAAGCTCTGCCAGACAAAATCCAGGCACTGAAGGACTATCCTGCTCCCAGTTCCTTCAAGCAGTTACGCCGATTCCTTGGCCTGGTTAACTATTATAGACGCATTATCCCCAACTGCGCGAGCATTGTTCAACCAATGACTGACTTGCTCCGCGGTAAACAACGGTCTTTTCACTTTGTAGATGATGCTAAATTGTCTTTCGACAAGCTCAAACACACTATCTCAAACATAGCGCTTCTCGCCCATCCAGACACGTCTGCACCACTCTCCCTGACAACTGACGCCTCTGACACTGCCGTCGGTGCAGTTCTTCAGCAACTCATCGACCATCGATGGATACCTCTAGGTTTCTTCTCGAAACGTTTACAACCTGCCGAATCGCGTTACAGCACCTTCGGTAGGGAACTGTTAGCTATCTACCTAGGTATCCGACATTTCCGTCACTACCTCGAAGGTCAACATTTCACCGTCTTCACCGACCACAAGCCATTGATCTACGCAATCAATGGCGCAACAGACAAGTATTCTCCGCGGGAAACTAGACACCTGGACTACGTCTCTCAGTTTACGACAGACGTACGTCATGTCTCAGGTGCTCTCAATCCCGTCGCGGATGCGCTTTCACGCATTCAGCAGATCAGCTTATCGCCTGGCGCCAACATTGATCTAGCCGCTATGGCTGCTGCCCAACAAGCTGATCCCGACATAAGCAAGCCACGACGCAACACCACTGAGACGATCACCATCGATCGACTCAAGACAGCATTCCTCGACAAGTCTGACTTATCGCTGCAGCAAGCTCATTCCCAGCCTGTGCCATCACAGCTGGCACCGCAACCTCAGACGAGTCAGTCCGCTCCAGCAGCACCGACAACCGCAACCGACAGCACTCCTACTCGCCCTGCTATCAATCGCCGCGGTAGGAAACTTGTAGCGCCTTGACGAATGCTACACAAGAAATTCGTAGCCCGGTAAGACAGAAGACGGCAAGGTATAAAGATTGTCTTGAGAAAACAGCTATGTACAATAGCTATGTGAATATAGCCTGAGGACAATGGGAGAAAATGGTGAAGCAATGAGTAACACCACGTAGGAGCGCAACAGCCGGCAACGCGCGGGCAAGATGGCGGTCCTGGTACAAAATCGCAGTCCAGTATATATAGGCTTTGGACGGGTGCAAAGTAAAACAAAATGTGTACAAGTCTGAATGTGATGTTTGATGGAGTAAAATGTCATGGTCACTACACAGGCCTCCCCCTAGAAGGCCGAGGGACGAGGACTTCGATCGCTGTTGGCTTGCAGATGTAAGAAGGCAGAACCATAGGAGTAGGTTAGTATTTCGATTATTTATTCTTCTTGTGGATTGGAATGCATCATCGGTGGGCCGTCCCAGCGGGCACACCGGACTACAAAAACCTGGATAATCCAGAAAAAGGGCCGGTAGGACCTTCACCGCTGCTGAAGGACGGTGCGCTTGGGAGAGGTCACTCCCCACACCGCATTCCAATCCACTGCCACAACGAAGCTGAAATCCTGTTCGTACTGGCGAGCCGTGGGGGGCCCAAGAACGAGCCAGGCACACGAGCAGCCAAAGCCAGGAAGGCGAGCCAGACAAACGACCAAGGCGAGCCAAATTGAGCCAAGCAGACCACGATCCAAAGGCCAACGTGGGCGGGCGAGACGACAAAGCGTTGGGGATAGACCAAAGCATCCAAACGACCAAAACAATTGAGAAACAGCCAACCATTGAACGGACGGACCCAAACGTGCCAGCCTCATGACTTTACCTGATAGATGGGGAAAAACCTCAAGGAGACAGATGCAGATATTTACTCTGCTAACCTAAAAGCATAATGTAAACGAATAGAGAAAATGAAAAAGATTCATGAGGTATGGATGAGTTCGACAAAATCACAGAAACGAACAGGTTTACGAACTTTTCTACCGTGAATGGTATTATTTTGCGGTGAATCTGAAGACTGGGCTTGTGGTGGAGCTGAAAAGGTGGGGGTCGATACAGGTGGCTTTGTAGATTGCGTTAAAGTTGATGATGGAACAAACTGTTGTTCATCGATGAACGCGGGCTTGACGGGATCTATCTAGACGGTATACCTTTTGCCCCCACGGTCAATAACCAAAGTTTTTGAAGACCGTTTAATAACACGGTTTGGACCTGTGTAAGGTGCAGAGAGAGGCTGTCTCACTTGGTCGACACGTAAGAATACGTGAGAACATGTGGAAAGGTCTTTCGGAACGTGCACTGGAGTGCGTTGTTCCCTGGGTCTCGCGGGGTGCACCTGACGCATGTGGTGCGTCAGACGAGCTATGTAACTCTTGTGGTTCCATACCCTCTCCGGGGTTGGGACGACTAATTGTCCAGGGGGACGCAATGCGCAGCCATAAACGAGTTCGGCCGGAGCAGCGTTAATGTCGGTTTAGGCAGCATTCCGTAAGACAAGTAAAACGGTGGGAAGCGCTTCGTACCAGTCTGCGTTATTATGTGCACATAGTGCAGCTTTCACCTGGCGATGAAAACGCTCAACCATGCTGTTAGCGGCAGGCTGGAGTGCAGTCGTTTAGACGTGACGGCAGCCGAGATTCTGAAGAAGGTGAGCGAATGTGCCTGCGAAGTGCGAACCTCGATCAGTTGTCACGACGGCAGGACAAGCAAAGTATGAGACCCATCGCCCTAGAAAAGCGCGAGCGACAGTGTCTGATGAGCAATCTGGCATTGGGATGGCATCAGGCCATCTCGTAAAGCGGTCTATACAAGTCAGCAAGTAAACGCAGCCTTTAGATAGAGGCAGTGGCCCAACAAGGTCAACAGGAAGATGGTGAAAACGGGCGTCAGGAAGTGGAAATGAACCAAGTGGACTTTTCATGTGTCGATGAACCTTAGACTGTTAGCAGCTAAGGCAGGTACGAGCCCACTGTCTAACGTCTCGTTTGACGTTGCGCCACACGAGGCGTTGTGTGACGAGCTTAACTGTGGCACGAATGTCTGGATGCGATAAACTGTGAAGGATGTCAAACACAGTGCGTCGGAAAGCTTGAGGAACCACTGGTCGTGGTGAATTTTGCGAAACATCGCAAAGTACGGTTCCATCCGAAGTAGGCAGTGGAATTGGTCGTATGTGTAAGGAGCTAGAGTTACGAAGCTGATCCAGCTCCGGGTCGGTCTGCTGAGCAGCAGCCATTGCCGCTAGATCGATACCTTCAGCGGACGTGATGAAGCTGACGCGAGAAAGAGCACCAGCGACGGAGAGCTGCACACCCGAGAAGTGCCGTATGTCTGAACTAAATTGTGAAACATAGTCCAGGTGGCGTATCTCTCTGGGAGAGTATCTGTCGGATGACGATTCGAGGCGTAAGCTAAAGGTTTGTGGTCGGTAAAGGCGGTAAAGCTTCTGCCCTCTAGAAAAGGACGAAAATGACGGATGGCGAGGTAAACTGCCAGAAGTTCTTTCCCGAAGGTGCTGTAACGTGTCTCCGCTGGCTGCAACCGTTTCGAAAAGAAACCCAAAGGTTGCCAGGTATTGTCGACAGCCTGCTGAAGAACAGCACAAATTGCCTCGTCTGAGGCATCAGTGACGAGAGAAATTGGAGCAGATGGTACGGGATGTGCTAA
The DNA here is from genome assembly GCA_944474145.2 of Dicrocoelium dendriticum. Lineage (NCBI taxonomy): Eukaryota > Metazoa > Platyhelminthes > Trematoda > Plagiorchiida > Dicrocoeliidae > Dicrocoelium > Dicrocoelium dendriticum. The sequence continues at coordinate 46,699,698 of OX104066.1, read as the reverse complement.
GAGAGCAGCGTTAGCGATTGCATCTTTAAGGTTTGAGAAGGCTAATCGCGCGGACTTGGTAAAAACAAACGAACGTTGATTGCCCCGAAGCAAGTCAGTCAAGGGCTGCATTATCCTAGCACAACACGGAATAAAGCGTCGATAGTATTTGACTATCCCAAAGAAACGTTTAAGCTGTTTAAACGACGTAGGTTCAAGGAAATTTTGATGGTGGTTACCTTTTGAGGCAGTGGTTCTATACCTGTAGCTGAGATGCGGTGACTTAGGAACTCGATCGACGATTTTTCTAGTTCGCACTTGCTAGGGTTTAAGGTAACGCCTCGACCAGATAGGCGTTGGAATAGAATACGCAGATACTCTAAGTGTTTCGACTTAGAGGCGCTAGCTACTAGGATGTCATCCACGTAAGAATGTGCGAAGTCTAGACTACGAGTAACGTCATGGATGAACCGCTGGAATGTTTGAGCAGCGTTCCTTAACCTGAAAAGCATTCGAAGGAACTCGAATAAACCAAATGGTGTTATAACTGCAGTTTTGTGGATATCGCCGTCCTCTACATGAATCTGGTGACATGCTCGCGTCAGGTCTATCTTACTAAACACTGACTTACCACCGAGATTACTTGTAAGGTCCTGGATGTGCGGTATAGGCTACCTATCTGCAACTGTGCACTTGTTCAGCGCCTGGTAGTCTCCACAGGGCCGCCAGTCGCCGCATTTCTTGGGCACCATGTGGAGAGGTGAGGCCCACTGGCTTTCGGAAGGATGGATGATACCAAGTTCGAGCATGTGCTCGAATTCCGCCTTAGCGGCTTTTAGCTTATCAGGGGCCAGACGTCATGGCCGTGGCACCTGTTGAATGGCTCTGGCGATTTGTCAGGATCAGGGTGACGGCCAGTAGCATAGAAAACGGAACCCAGGTACACGGTCGGAGGAAGGAAAAACTAGAAGTTTCTCCCCTCAAGCGGAATCTGTACTCCTGGGTCAGTTGTACACTGGAACAATGGTTGAAGGACTGCGACCAGGCCCTCGCGAATAGCTCCTGGCGAGCGACCAACAATGAAGAGATCATCCAAATATAACGCCGTGCCTGGAATGCCAGAGACCATCGCGTCTATTGAATGCTGGAAAAGGGCAGTCTTGACACTGAACGGTAACCTGGTGTACTGGAGGGGACAGCGGTGTGTATTGACCGTCAGCAATGGCTGCGGCTCGGGAGGGACCTCAATCTGCAGGTAGGCGTCTGTCAGGTCGAGTTTGGCGAAGCACTGCCGCTAGTGAGCAACTTGAAGAGGTCTGCAGGAGTTGGCAATGGTTAACAGTTCAGGTTCAAGCGAGGCATTAAGCCCAGTGAAGAAATCGACACAAATTCGGAGGAAAACATTAGCTTTCTTGACCACGACGATTAGGGCAGCCCAAGCGGAATAGGATGCAGGTACCAGGGTACCAATATCCTCCCATTGTTTGAGTTTTGCATCGACCAAAGGTAGAGCTGCATATGGGACAGGTCTTTTGGGAGGGAATACTAGTTGAGCGCCTGGTGTAGGTTGCAACACGGCCGGCGTGCGTGTAAGGTGTCCAAGGCCATCCTGGCGCACTGATGCAAACTGTCTGGTGATGACGTCGGGTTGGTCAATTACTACCGACGGAAATCACACCGCGCTGCAGATAACCCGAAGAGGCAGATTGGCCAATCCCGAGTTATTAAGCCAATCGAGACTAAGTAGGTTGAGTTTTACTCTGGTGATGTAGCCGGTTCCCTTTAACATGGTACCACGAAAGGAGACTCAGCAGTGCAGCTGCCCGGTTAGCTGCTCTCCACCACCACAGGCGTTGGTGGCGGATTAGAAGTTTGCCTGGCACGATTGCTTATGAAGTGATAACCAAAGGTCTTCAGAGATAATCGTGATGTCCGAGGCGGTGTCCAAATGCAATCGTACCGCTTGACCATTGATCAGGCTACTGACAGACTTACTGCGGTCGACAGCGCTAACCTTAGGAAGTAGCCGGCAAACCCATGTAATTGCCAACCGGATTCGATTGGGACTTGCGTCAGGAATGGAACCGCCACTTTGTACCATGGGTGGGGGCCAGACCAGATTTGACCTCTTTTGTTGACGGAGGTTAGCAGCAGCCATCACGGTGCCGCACCCGGTCATATTGTTGGCGTCGGTGCTGGCGGAAGATGCACTCTCGGTGGAAATGCCAGGCACCACAATATCGCCAAGTAGAGAGTGGGAATTCGTCTGGTTGAGTTGAGGAGGCCGCGCGGAAGGTCGGGGCTTCGGGGCCGCGACTGATTGAGCCAAACTAGGTTCGGAGGCAATTGGATCATCGCCGAGTCACGTTTCAGGTTGAGCAGCATCTGCCACTCCTCCACCAGCTTCTGGAGTATGCGTGTGCTGTCCTTTGCATCCTGGCTAAGAGACGCGTTCGTATTTGGGCATCTTGAGCAGACTGAAGACCAGAGCTAAAAAACCAAGCATTTTAATTGGTCTTCTGTGAGGGATCCAAGCTGGAATCGTTCACACTCACGAAAGACGATGTCCACATACGTGATGAAGTCATTGGCATCATGTTTCGTTAACTGGCGGCATTGGAACCGGTTGTTGCGCAGTGAGGACTGTTCGCCAAATATTTGTGCAAGCTTCCGGACCATCTCGCGAAAGGTGAAGTCTCAGGGGGTTATTTGGCATGATGAAATGGGTATATCGTTGGTAGTCTGCAGTACCCAACATCCGGAGGAGCAGCAGGAGGTTCTGCGCATCATCTTCGGCCGCCAGGTTAATGGTGAACAGGTCCTCGTACCGCTTATACGAAGAATCGAAGGTCACGAGGGCATTGGGGTCTTACAGGAATTCCGAGATGCTATCAGCAATAGTATATACAGATCGCAAATTGCCAACGGTAGTTGATTGAATGGAAGTACTGGAGGGTTCATCGGTTAGTATGGACAGAAATTTACGCTGCTGCTGTAGCAGTTGTTTTGAATCAGCCTACTCCTCTGACGTAGTCCGAAACATCTCCCACACCAGCTGTTAATTGTGCTGCTTAACCGAGCCAATCACACTTGTCGGTGTCGTTTCCCACGCGTTGCGTAGCTACACGAAATCCAAAAGCTTACACCCCGCAGATCCTAGCCGCTATTATCCCACACACGAAACGAGCGCAATCCCAGAACTGCACTGCCAGACCGAGAGGTAGCAAGAAGACAGTCCTTCGACAAGAGCGCTTCTACTGACTCAGAAGAAAGGCGCACATGCATTACTGAGAGTTTTCACCTAGCAACGATGTTACCGAGGAACTCACGGGCTGATTGCGGCAGGATAATTGTAGTCTGATAAGATAAGAGACCATAAGATGAGCGACGTCAAAGAAGTAGATAACGGTGACAATGAGGAAACATCGTTGTAGGCGTCCTCTGTGTGAGTTGCCATGCACAACCGGTGGGACGAAGTCAGCGAAAGGAAAACGGGTCGGCTTTAGAATTCTGTGAACCCAAAAGCGCTCCACAGCACTCAGGCAGGTTGAAATCCCTGCGACCAGTTTGTATTCGTACGAAAGATTTGAGACCTGCACTGAAGTAACCATGTTTGTTGTCACACTTATTTGAGGTATTGGGTGGTCTATAAACACACCCAAATAGCGCCGTCGATCCCAGGATATCAATCGTTATCCATACTGAATACATCGCCTCAGCTGCGTTCATGATTTCAGACATTTTTGATGGGTTAGTATTTTTCAATATAAATTGCGCTCCCGCCCCTTCGTTTAGGCACACGTGATTGCATAAACAGCTAACAGTCAGGAAGTGAGTAAACCTCTTCTGTATCATAAGCGGAAAATCATGTTTACAGGACAAATGTTGTCTTAGGGTCGGCGAGGACGGACAGAGGACGCATGATGTGCATTTTATTGTTTAGCGACCTAGCATTTATAAATATGAGTGAAAACGAGCACTTGGGGTCTACTGGCTCAACGGATGACGCAATGAAGCTGTTGATAGTTACTCCTCTATCTGCACAATTTGTAGGAAGTCGGTGAGAAGACACTGTTGTGGATAGTTGGGCGTTGGGGGGAATGCACCTGTCGGGGTGCGTCCCCACGTGGTCTAACAAATGCGCAAAATACGGGGCAGGATGCAGTGGATTATTTGGCCTGTGTCTGTTAATCAGCAACATAATTCTGAAGGATGTAGCTGCTGTGCAGCAGCCAGGATGCGTGTGAAGTCGAACGGAGCTGTGTAGATTGCCAAATGTAGTACTCGCCATAAGCCAACTGTTCGCGCTAGTAATACGCGGGGCTCTTCCCTTTAACCTGGGGTGGAATGCAGCAGAGTCCATCTTGGTGGATCGAAATACAATTGCCTTAACCTAGTAGCATTACGGAGTTGTTCAACATTTCGATATTAGAATGCGCAAGACTCTATTATCTCCTGTTTTCAGGTTGATTGGGGCTGCGCATTTGCTGGTTCTTTTAGCCATCCTCTCAACCTGTACCGAGCAATCCGCAACACCGTTAACTGCAACGATTTGCTCTTAAACTCGCTAGTCGATATGCAACCTGGAACATTAAACGCAAGTGCGCTGACCTCCACATTGCCCCAACCAGATTGCAGAGACTGTTTGTCCATGGAGCTTGATATATTTGCAGCGGGACTAGGGTCGTTACTGCGTGGGACGATAATCGTTTTTTCATACGACTTTGGTTGTTTCTCCGTAGTACGAGGATGATTTTGGCACCACGCGGAGTGCGGCGTTGTGAGAGACCACTCCTAAGCGCACCTTTTGGCATCAGCGGAGGTCGAGGTCTTGTCATCCCTTTTTCTGTGCTAGTCAGCTTTTGAAGTCCGACAAGACTGCGCCAACGGCTCGCCGAGATGCACTCTGCCCGGTAACCAATAGATAATAAATAACAAACGGCACAGCTGACTTCGACTTCCGGCGGACCCTAATTGACACGAACGCACGCTCATTCATACACGGCACAATTTCACCCTAGGAACCTGGATTCATCCGTAATTTTCGTTATCGTGGACTTACTATGTTGACCACTTGCACATTATTCTTTCTTGTTTTAACCTTCCTTACAACCGGATCGTTACTTGCCCGTCTTGTAAGTGTCCGCGCAAACGTGTTGCTCTTGTCTCGATTCAGCCGTCCACGTCTTCTTGTAGCCCTTTGAATACAATCCGCTGTGTCCGAATGCAATTGCCTTCTGATATCTACGCTCAATCTTGTGCACCGATTCGGACTAAGTAAACAAATAAAGGTATGTAAGAAAACATGATTGCGAAGAGATCTCTTTTCCGTAACTCACATCAGGCGAATACGTCTACAAGCACAACTGGGATACTTATCAACCAATGAAAGCTGAACCGAAAGTAGGGGATAGTCTTAATTTATTCGGAAGGAAGTTAAATTGATCGGGCCAATTGTTAAAGTCTGTGTTGTCGATGAAGGCTGACCTTATTTGACGCCACTTGACACAGTTCGGTGACCACTTCGCGAAGCAAATTGGGTCAGCAGAGAAGTGTTGCCACCTTTGGTCTCATCAATGTTCCATGCGGATGGATCCTTATCACGGCTACGGCAGCGTGAGAGATTGCAGTAGCATCCTCTGCACGCAAAGCTCAGGTTGCGTTAATTTGATTGCCATCGATTCCGCAATTTTAAGGAGGCGTCCCTTAACCTCTTAAGTTATCCTTTTGACACGGTATAGAGAATGTTGAAAGCATCATTGGTTGGCATTTCTTGTCCACTTTGAACCATATGTTCAAGGATGGAACTTTTGCTACTTCCGGCAGTGACTTTCTAGGGGGGTCAGATCATAATATACAGTGTACATATGCTCTTGCAAGAGTAACAATGCTAACGACAATAACAGCAACGCTTCAGCTATTTGAACTGATGCGTTAATGCCATAAACCCAGGATGACCAATGAAATATATATCAAACCTTAATGCCCTAAGCACACGAACAGGATCAAGGCGCCTACACCTTGGTTATACAACATACCGTCGCAAACACCTGGATAACGTGCAAAGATAAGGCGGCATCGGCGAGACAGCTTCCTTGCGGCTTTCACTGCCACGCGTCATAATCAGCCATTACCCCTCAGAAAACTCAGCACCAAATGCACTTTAAATAGGCAATCCAATTAGGAGACGGTAGCAAACGCGCCACTTGTGTCGGTTGCGAGCTACATCCTGTAAAATCTCGAGCCAAGTACGAGGCGAGTCACGTGGACTCTAGCCCGAAAGACGAGACGGACCAGCTCAGTTTGGTCGTCAATAACTTCATTTCCCGTTGCCAAGTCAACTTCTTTCCAAACCGAGGCTTGCGCCACCCTACACCTGGCCGACTAAACAAGCCACCCATCCGTAAGCTGTGACCAGGTATACGTAGAACGTGCCCGAGCAAACACACCTTATTCAGTGCTATCTGTCGTTCTAGGGAGTTAGCATGACTATCACTACCTAGTACTCACCTACGCACATCATCGTTGCAGACACACTGGTGCCATTCAACACCAGCAATGCTTTGCAGACAACGATGATCAAAGACATGAAGGTGCGTCAGGTCTTCAGACCGAAGTGTCCATGTCTTACTACCATAGAGCAGAACGCCACTCACTGTGGCCTTGTATACACGGCCTTTCAGACGAAGGGAAAATCCCTTCTGTCGCCAAAGATGCCGCAGGTTTAAGAAGGCAGCTCTGGCCTTTGAAATGCGTGATCTGACGTTAGTGTCAATGCGCCCATCGTTGCTGACGCAGCTGCCAAGGTTAGTGAATTGATCAACCACCTCGAGTTCCTCGTTAGCAAGGGTCTAGGGGTCATAAAGTGGCTAGTGATCCTACAGCAACACTTTGCACTTTGGTGCAAAATGGATACCAAATAGTGGGACCACTCTGGACAGGCTATTCAGGGTTGATTGTACCGCTGCAATATCGTCCAAAAGCAGAACGATATCGTCCGCATAATCAAGATCAACTAATCTTTCACCAGGTAGCACGTCAACGCCTACCACTTGAGATTCCGTAAGGGAACACTCATGGCAGAATCCACGACGAAATTGAACAGAAACGGGGAAACCGGACAAACCTGACGAACGGCACTCGTGGTCGGAAAGCTCTCCAATAGAACAACGTAGACCCTGACGCGGCCTGTAGTGTTCGAGTATAGAGCACGAAGGATGTTCACATATTTCGTAGGAACACCTTTTCGCGCAAGTATTTCGAACAGAATCGATCGATCGACTGAATCAAAGGCACTCTTTAAATCAAGGAACACAGCTATTGTCGGTCTGCGGTACGCGTGGCGCTGCTCTAACACTTGCCGCAAAATGAATACATGGTCTATACAGCCAGGTCCTGGACAGAAACCTGCTTGCTCTTCCATAATCCGAGATTGCCGTTCCACATTGAGGCGACAAATGAGAATCGAGGCCAGTAATTTTGTCACAACTGGCGTTAGACTAAGACTCTTGTGATTAGAACAGTCTGTGCGAATGCCTTTCTTGTATATTGCTATTATAATCGATTCACTCCAATCAGCCGGGACACTCTCTTCCTTCCAGTTATGTTCCAATAGGGAGGTTAGTGCTTTGCAGAAGACCTCATCTCCATGCTTAAATAGTGCAGGTGGGAGGGAATCCGGGTCAGCATCACGCAGACGATTGAGGGCCATGACGGAGTTTCGGACCTCACTCTACGACGGAGGCTCTAAACTAACCGTCCATTGCTCTTTCCTGCATCACTTGAGTAGTAAGAGGTCCGGGACCAGGGGGCCAGCTGAACTGATGTTGAAGGTGTTCTGCCCAACGAGCCAAACGGCGCTCCTTATCGTGTATCAGTGCACCCGCGCTGTCTCTGATTATTTACCGACGCCTGGTTCCCTGCGACCAGTGGTGCGGATCAGCTGGAAGAGCCTGCAGTAGTTAGTCACTGCTCCTGCCTCCTCCATTTCTTAAGCCCGAGTGGTCCAACGAGCTTCCTTGTCAGCACGTAAGCTCAGTTTTACTTCGCACAAAGTGGCCAGTCTGGTCACATTGGGCTCAAAGCCAAACGGGACGTTTCTTCTAGATTCCAACAGGTTCACCGACCTCTCATATATACAGTGACTAGTGCGGTGAACATTGATAGTGCCACAAGCAGATGTCCCTCCGGGTACGTTATCGGCGTCTAAGGGGCGATCTCATAATGATGTACCAGATCCTGAGAACCCCCAACCACCCATGTCATTCCCTTCTAATACTCAGTCAAAACACCCCGCTAAGAGGTCACCAGTTCAAGTTAGTCACGCAGTACAGCCGCCTGGAATGTTGGCGAAACTATTTCTCCCTTCGAGTGACACAGCCTTGGAACGCCCTTCCGAAACATGTAATTAATGCACCCACCCTATCCCTTTTCAAAAAATTGCCTTGACCATACTCTGCCACATTTACACTACGTGCTATGGCCCATGACCACTAGGTGCTGGCACTAATGCACAACAGACAGTGGATAGTGCCATAACCCTATTCGAGAATTAGTCACTCCAAACGCCTTGCACGAAATTTGATAAATGCTACTATTATAGAAACTGGATTTCTGTATCCTGTCGACCCAAGATAGTTGCACACTAGTAAGCATTGTCCTTGCTATCTTTTTTGTTTTTTCTCGCCTATTATGTGATCAATAACCACTCCCCTTATTGCTTTGTGTGCGTACATTCTCATTTCAAACTCCCTTTATACGACCGTGCAGTTACATCTGTAATCGCCCAAACGGACGACTCCATTATCCTTTGCTCTATCTTTTTTGTCACGCTAAACACCCTACGGGACATGTCAAGCACTTGCTTTTTCACCCGTTATAAATCAGTGTTCATTGTCGTGCATGGCGGCCGAGATCCTATTCCATTGAAGCTCGGTGTCATTAGAACAAGACAGTTCGGTATGCAGTAGGTCTTGGTAGGCTTGACTGACTGAGAGCTGGGACAATTGCTCAGTTGCCAATCGGAAGGGACGCTTGGTGCGCTTCCCGGTAAAGTTCATGGAGATACGACAGCGTACCAAGGTGTGATCAGAGTCGACGCAGATATTTCAGTATGAGCGGCAATCCAGGATGGAACGACCCCACCTGTAACTTATGGCTGTGTGGTCATTTTGGGCCCATCGCTGGCCAGCTACAGGGGGACGCTAAGGGGCACTTCGGTGCCCACTGTGTCTAAAAGCAGTGCTACTAAGAAACAACTGGTGTCCCACACACTTGTAGCAGACGCTCGTCGTTGTCAGTCCGTTCGGAGTTAAGCCCATAATTACCACCCAGCTAAGCTTGTGAAGTGCTCAGACGCCCTACTTGTGCGTTCATATCCCCTGCAAGTACTAGATTATCTGAACTAGTAGCTTTGCGTAGTAGCGCGTTCAGTTCGTGATGGAATGTGTCTTTGACAACATTTGAACTGCAGTGGGTGGAGGCATAAGCGGAAATTACAAACAAACAACGTTTTGTACTACTTCGTGAATCAACCTTAGCTGATGCCGTCAAACGGGCTACACATAAACGGCTGTTCACCGGAATCCAATCACTCAACGATGACTCAGCCTTGGAGCTTAGACTGATGCCTAGACCAGCTTGACCCGTGAGTGCTGCATCGGCGTCTCCGGATGCGTGCAACCAATAAGGAGAAGACAAGCCGGGTGCAGTTATTTCAACAACCCTTATAAACTTTACACTACTCACAAACATTCAAAATTAATCTACCATCGTCCATTGGACATCCGAAGGATAGGTACTTCGGTCCATTTGGAAGTGACGGGTGAGGGACCAATCTGCAACACCAGGACAGGTACTATGAGCTCATTGGCAATACGTCGCGCACCAAGCAGAAGTCATGTATTAAAATTTGCGCACCTAATCGTCAGCCCTCGGTAGCTCATTGGTAGAGCAGCGGACCGGAAACTCGTGGACCGGGGTTCGATTCCTCGTCGAGGCACATTATTGTGCGTGAATTTTAATCGTGACTTCTACTTTCTACAAACGGTACACTACTCACAAACATCCAGAATTAACCCCATTAGGGTCATTGATCCTAGTTTCGGACACACAACACACATCAATACCCAGTGTGTTCAAGGTGCGTGCGAGCGCAGCCTGTTGACTCACTTGTCTTAGCGTGCGAACGTAGAACGTCGCCATGAAAATGAGACAACGTGACCTTATAAGGGACTGTTGCCGATAAGCATCCGCTGCGTGTCTCTTGAAAGTAGCTGCAGATGGTTCTAGTCCAGCGGCACTTCGGTTGCTGTCAATTAAGCCAGGAATTATAGAGGGAAGAATAATAATGGGGTCAGGATGGGAGTAAGAGAAACAGCTGGAAAATAAAGGAGTGTAGCGCCCAAAAAGATAACTCTTATCTTTCGTGTACAATTTACTTGTTGACCGATTGTACATTACTCCTTCTTGTTTTAATCTTACAACCGGCTCGACACACAACTGCCTTGTAAGTTCCCGTGCTCACGTGTACGCTCTTGCCTCGCTTCATCCGTCCGCTTCTTGTTGTAGCCCATCGAATACAGTCCGCTGTGTCCGACTCCAATTGCCTTCTGATATCCGCGCTTAATTCCGCGCATCGTCTCGGACTAGTATTAACTAGTCCTACAAATTGGTGACCCCGATTCGCACGCGCGAATTCAACATTTTTTCTCGTTTGTATTTTTTGGTGAGTTCGTTCCTTTTTCTCGATTATATACCTATATTCATTTGTTTCTTGCGTAATTTTAGTACTTTTATCGTATTTTGTTCGTTCTTTATCTTTCGACTCACATTTCGAGAGTTGCATCTGAGTCGTTTCACAGCGTAACCATGCTTACTTTGGCTGTTCCAAGTTTCATGGAACACAGTCCAGAAGTTTGGTTTAAGATATTCGAGATCGAACTAGAAAATAAGGGCATAACGGCGGACCGTCCAAGGTACAATCAGCTCGTCCCACGCCTTCCTCCGTCGGTAGTGACGCTGATTGAGGACATTCTACTCTGCCCATCGAATGAGGCAAAGTATGAAACGATGAAGCAAGCGATTTTGAAAGAGTTACGACCCAGCGCACGAACACGATTTGAGCAGCTCAATGGTCTCAAGCTTGGAGATCGCAAGCCGTCGGCATTGCTCCGCGAACTTCAGCGCATCGCTGGTCCCTTATTCTTGAGCGAAGAAGGGATAAAGGAGCTGTGGTTTGCACGTCTCCCAGAGCCATTGCCGGTAATGCTGTCCATGTTTATAGATGCACCCTTGAAAGACTTAGCTACCAAGGCAGACGCTGCGTTCGAACGTTTTCCGCAGCAGACGACCATTAACTCCGGTGACGTATTCTCACCGATGAAAGCCGAATCCCATGTTTGTTCCCAGTCGCTAGACCGATCTGACTCTAAAGACGAGGAAATTGCGCTACTTCGTAGCAGGATAGCAGCAATGAAGGCTTCAAAGCAGCGTGTGCCACGGTCAAATGCTGACCACGTTTTGGCTACCGTTCATTGCGGCTCGTCTGTGCCTGCACCGAGTACGTCACGTTCGGCACGAAAGCGCAACATTTTCCTTACAAGTTCTCAGTCAGATAATGTCAAACCCGTCGAAGAAGTATGTTGGTATCACCGCCAATACGGTGGAAGAGCTAGACGTTGTCGGGCTCCCTGCATTAGGCACGACCCAGGGAAAACGAATAGCCCGCATACTAGCACTACAAACGTATCATTTAATAACCAAGTAAACCGACTGTTTTACGTTAAGGATCGACGTTCTTCCATCACGTTCCTCATCGACACAGGAGCGGAAGTCAGCGTCATCCCAGCGACCGCTAGCGACAAGCACTCGAAGCCTACGTACAATTTGCGTGCGGCCAACGGTTCTCCGATAGCTTCATTCGGTCAGCGCATGATGAACCTAGACCTCAATCTTCGCCGAGATTTTCAGTGGGTCTTCATGGTTGCGTCTGTACCCTTCGCAATTATCGGTATCGACTTCCTCCGACATTTTGGGTTGCTTGTTGATGCTGGTCGCCACAGACTTTTAGACGACCGTACGAAACTAGGTGTTGATGGTGTCCTTTCAGATGCCCCGATAATCAGCCCTGTATTTCGGATCGCAGACGCACCGTCCGACTACTTGAGCCTCCTCTCCGAATACCCGCGACTGGTTCGACCGGCTGCAGAGCTTCCACCAGTCACAACAGAGGTCGCTCACCACATAGTTACGCGCGGTCAACCAGTTAGCGCAAGACCAAGACGGCTTGCTCCAGACAAACTACGGGCAGCACGAGCCGAATTTGACCACATGCTTCAACTTGGTATCGTCAGACCGTCCAACAGCCCATGGGCGTCGCCTCTGCACATGGTCCCGAAGAAGGTTGTGGGGGACTGGCGTCCTTGCGGCGACTATCGATCCTTGAATACGGTAACCACGCCTGATCGCTATCCGATCCCACACATAGTGGATCTCACCGCCAGTCTGGCGGGTAAAAATATCTTCAGCAAAATCGACTTGGTACGCGCATACAACCAAATTCCGGTAGCCGAGGCGGACATCGCTAAAACTGCCGTGACGACTCCATTTGGTTTGTTCGAGTTTCTGCGCATGCCATTTGGCCTAAAGAACGCCGCGCAAACTTTTCAGCGTTTCATCGACCAAGTTTGTCGCGGTTTAGACTTCGCTTACGCTTATCTTGACGACATTTTAATCGCCAGCTCTTCACGAGAAGAGCACATACGCCACGTACGAACACTTTTTGATCGTTTATCTCAACACGGGGTGACGATCAACGCAGACAAGTGTTCGTTTGGTGTCGATTCAGTTAATTTCCTGGGCCATCGTATCTCTTCTGCAGGCGTCGTGCCACTGCAGGATAAAATTCAAGCCATTATCGACTACCCTGAGCCTCATTCTTTCAAACAGCTCAGGCGTTTTGATGGCCTGGTCAACTTTTACCGTCGATTTATACCCAACTGCGCCTCGCTGATGCAACCCCTCACGGACCTTCTCCGAGGGAAACTCAAGAAATTCGAATTTCCTGCCTCAGCACGCGCTGCTTTTAAGTCGCTGAAAGAGGCTATCGCCAACATAGCTTCCATAGCGCATCACGATCCGACCGCCCCACTGTCCCTCAGTACTGACGCCTCGGACGTGGCAGTCGGCGCTGTTTTGCAGCAACGAGTAGCCGACACGTGGCAGCCCTTAGCGTTTTTCTCCAAACGCCTACAACCTACCGAATCTCGCTACAGCACGTTCGGTAGAGAACTACTTGCCGTATATCTAGCGATACGTCACTTTCGACATGTCCTAGAAGGCCGCTCCTTTGTCGTCTTCACTGACCACAAACCCCTGACTTACGTGCTCGGCTCGACTACCGACCGATACTCTCCTAGAGAGTCGCGCCACCTTGACTATATCGCTCAGTTTACGATTGATATACGGCATGTCTCAGGTGTGCACAACGCCGTCGCCGATGCACTTTCCCGCATTCAAGCTATCTCCGCTGACGCCGGCACTGCTATCGACTTGGCAGCCATGGCCACAGCGCAACTCAACGACCCTGAGGTTGATCTACTACGCAGGTCTCCCTCATTGGACATACGACCCGTTCCGCTGACGTCATCAGACGGAACGATACTCTGCGATTTATCTCTGGGCACGCCGCGCCCAGTCGTCCCACGTGAGTTTCGGCAGACCGTGTTCGACGCGTTGCACGGCTTGTCTCATCCAGGCGTTCGTGCATCGGTTAAACTCGTAACCGCACGATTCGTTTGGCGCAATGTTAATCGGAACGTCCGTACTTGGGCAGCTGCTTGCCTTCCGTGTCAACGCGCGAAGGTGCACAAGCACACGAGAAGCCCATTAGGCACTTTTCCGACGCCAGACGCACGCTTTCATCACGTGCACGTCGACCTCGTAGGTCCTCTACCGCCTTCCAAAGGCTCGGTATATCTACTGACCTGCATCGATCGATTTACTAGATGGCCTGAGGCCGTCCCCATCCCAAATTGCTCCTCGGAAACCGTAGCGAAAGCTTTTATGGAGCGCTGGGTAGCTCAATACGGCTGTCCCGCCATCGTGACCACCGATCGAGGGTCACATTTCTCGTCGACATTTGCCACGTTGCTTAAGGATTTAGGCTGTCGCCACATTCAGACGACAGCGTATCATCCGGCCGCTAACGGCATGGTGGAGCGTTTTCACCGCCAGTTGAAGGCAGCGCTACGTGCGCACGCAGATCCTTCATGGTCTGAAACGCTTCCCCTCGTTCTTCTAGGCTTAAGAAACACGGTTAAAACCGATTTCGACGCCACACCAGCGCAGCTAGTCTACGGTTGCACGCTGCGGTTGCCCGGACAGCTGGTAGCACCAGCCCCATGTACTTCCACTTTTGACTACGGAAGTTACACTGATCGATTGGCTCACCAGATGCGTGAGTTACGTCCACCCGCTCCTCGATCGCAGAAGACACCAGTGTACGTGCCCGAGAAGCTGTCTACTTGTTCACACGCCCTTCTTCGCGCAGACGGTGTTCGACAGCCTCTTCAGTCGCCGTACATAGGACCCTTCAAGATGCTGCATCGTGCGAGTAAGGCGTACACTATTGACCGCGGTGGTCGACACGAAGTCGTCACCATCGACCGTCTAAAACCCGCCTTTATGGAAGAAAACCCCTCGCCTACTTCGTCTAGTAGTGCTTCGTGCGACGTCACAACTCATCGCACCAGCTTACAGCATCCTGGTCCAGTTCATCCAGACCACGATCTCGGTCTACAAGCCGTCCCAACATCTCCCGAATCTAGTCCGCCGCCTCCCACGACCAATCGCCGTGGTCGGGAGGTACGTAAGCCCGTCCGTTTCTCCGACTATGTACAGTGTAAATATTTTTAGCTTTGTAGATATTGTATATATTTGCCCCGTTTTTGGTCGATTAACGTTTTGAAAACAACCAAAAATATCAAAAACCTCCGAAAAACCTTTTTCAAAAAAATATTCAAAAACCAAAAAATATTTCAACACGCAGATCATTCGTTTGTTCTTTTTTGGCGTTTTCTGCGCGTGTTTTTCTATTTTCTCGTCTTTACATGCCCCAACCCTCCCCTTCGATCGACTGGCCCACACGAGGAATGTTTTCGAGGACCCTGACGCGAACACTGGTCGCTTCTTCGCGGGACGAGGATCGCTTCTCCGCGAGACGAGGGTCACTTCTCCGCGGGACGAGGATCGCTTCTCCGCGAGACGAGGGTCGCTTCTCCGTGGGACCATGGTCGTTTTCTTCGTGGGACGAGGGTCGTTTTGGCGCGGGGCGGGGTGCGGCGGGGGGAGAGACCACTCCCAAGCGCACCGTTTGGCAGCGGCGGAGGTTGAGGTCCTGTCGGCCTTTTTCTGGGCTAGCCAGTTTTTTGTAGTCCGACAAGCCCGCTCCAACGGCTCGCCGAAATGCACCCTGCCCTGCATTCAATAAATAACAAATCATAAACGGCACAGCGGACTCCGACTTCCGACGAACCCCCATTTACACGAACGCACGCCCATTTTTACTCGGCACGATTTCGCCTTACGAACCTCGTTTCAACATTCCTTTTCGATTTCGAAGGCTTTCTATGTTCAGCCTTCTAGGGGGGAGCTCTGTAGCGCCCAAAAAGATAACTCTTATCTTTCGTGTACAATTTACTTGTTGACCGATTGTACATTACTCCTTCTTGTTTTAATCTTACAACCGGCTCGACACACAACTGCCTTGTAAGTTCCCGCGCTCACGTGTACGCTCTTGCCTCGCTTCATCCGTCCGCTTCTTGTTGTAGCCCATCGAATACAGTCCGCTGTGTCCGACTCCAATTGCCTTCTGATATCCGCGCTTAATTACGCGCATCGTCTCGGACTAGTATTAACTAGTCCTACAGGAGGCGTCAGCAGTAGCATGTTTTCACTTATCCGCTCTGCTGTATGCAGCAGATAAGTCGACCCTTGATAATCTGCGCGACGGCCGATGCAGGATGAAGTTTATGTTGCAAGAAATAATCATGATTGTATGTGGGCTGGGATACTGCCAGGGCGCCCAGACCTAGACAGGAGGACGATTAGGGTCCTCATCCAAAGCCATTTGGCTCAAAAGCCTGTCCCTAAGGCAGCGGGGAGGTGGCAATGATTTAGTTTTACAGAAATGGACACCAATCCATGTCAAACCCCCAACCTGAAGGACCAGGAGACTGAGTTTGTCTAACCTCTCAGCGTTGACCAACCTGGTAGGAGTATCTCTCAAGACGCCCACAGGCACCACCCAGTATAGCTCAATGGGTCAAGGAGGTATGCAAACCGTCGCACCACGTTAAGATCCGGTCTCGTTGTGGTTAAGTTTATATACTCCTTACTCATGAGTACCGCACCAGGACGACCGAAATGGCTTTTGTGCCACGTTATAGTTCAATAGGCGATTGCTTCAGCTGCCTGCAACTTGTGAACGGGTTTCAGCATGTTCCGTGATTTAACAGATTGATCCCACAGTCGATCATCATGCTTCTCCCTATAAAAGTCACATATGTCTGCTTAACAACACTGTGACGTGGCGGATAAGACTAGCCACTAAATAAAGTCATTACTTCTTGGCATATCGGTGGATCTTACCCAGTTCGCGAAGGTCAACCACATCAAAGTTTTCATCTGATCCATTCCTATGTTGGTGCATTCGCCGAATAAACTCACAAATTAACGGTAAAGTAACAAATTCACTCAAAATGATAACGTACCCATGAACTCACATGCATACCAGACATAAATACACACATGTATGCAACTTGCCTTGCAACATTTCTGTACCACTAATGATGTCACGCGTTGTGTTCTCAAAATCATGCCTTTTAAGGCTTGTCTTTCACCTTCGAGAATAAACCATTTATTTACTTAATATCATCGACTGTGTTCCATTTCAATAGGGCCCGTTTGTGCACCTTCTAATCGCCGTACGCCAACGCTGTAGGAACCGTCTCTCAATGATATTCATTCCAGCTTCATTAGCCATTTTGGGTATCGATAAATGGTGGGCTCATGGAAAGAAAGAAGAAAAGCGATGACATCAGAAGCGTCGAAAAAAGCTTTGTAAGGATTTCCATTAAAACTAACAATAAAAATTTGAAAATATATATCTTCTAAAAGCGGACAACAATTCGGTCTATTTAACTGGAAACCTTAAACTTAAAATGTAACAAATATATAGTATTTACTCGTCCTATAAGGGGGAATCTAAAGGAGAGAGGATAGACAAAGAAACCCACAGCACGAAAGGCATTGGGACCAATTCCTAGCCATGTCAGTAAGCGTGTCCAACCGAACGTGTTCATCGTCAGCGGCATGCTACCCTATTGACCCGTAATCGGAGGATGCAACCTAAGGACGTGACACAGCTTCGAGACGTCCGTCATCGTCACACAGGTTGCTAACCGACCGGCGGTAGCACGGCTAACTCACGCGGGAAGATGCTGAAATCAATCCGTCAGCATAAAACAGGTTGCTAGGTGACAGGGCAGCGGCTGGCTGGTGCGAACCGTAAGCAGATTTGAAATCTGTAGGCACTAGGCTTAAGTCAACTCAGGTACTTACAACAGGAGATGATAGCTTGTGACCTATAAAATGAATCGTGTTCTGTTCTAATTAAAACTTCGGGCTAACAGGTTTCGGTGTTTTGGTTCTTTCCAGGCGGTGTCGGTGCTTAGAGGACAGGGTCGAGAGCAGTGTTACAACAGTAGCGAAGCGAGTTTCAATCGAACCCAGAAATGACAGCCAAGTTCGAACAATGGCAGGCGCTTTTGCAACAACAAGCCAAGCTCATCCAGACGTTGACGTATAGCGCGAGGATCGAGCGCTATATAACCTGTACGAGACTTGACGGCCAACCAACGGCAATGGGAAGAACACACAAAAGTTAAGATAGGGAAAAGGTGTATTGAACAGGAGAGGAGTTAGCTACTACTAAAACTAGGGCACCAGAAGAGAGCTAGCTAGGGAGAATGTAGTTGGGTGTCGACAGCGTGGACAGAGCCTCGTTCGCAGTCGAGTCGGGCGCGCCAAAGGCGGATGTCGTGTTCGTGTTTCAAACAAACGAGAAGAACTAATTGGAGGGTCAAGTTTTGGATTACACGTTGTGTGATTGGATTGCGACACGCAACCTCAATTTAATAGACTGCGATTCACATTGAAATGAACCGTAGTCACTGCGATCGCTGGGACCGTATTTAAAGTAGATGGAAATTGGGTATTGCCCACCCGAAAACACTGCACAACCACGACGCGTTTCGATGTAATTTTCATCTCATCAGGTGGAGACAGCAGGATTTGAACCCAGGACCATTGGAATAGCAGCCAACACTACTACCCCTTTGGCTACCGGGTCACGATGGGCAATACCCAATTTCCATCTACTTTGAATACGGTCCCAGCGATCGCAGTGACTACGGTTCATTTCAATGTGAATCACAGTCTATTAAATTGAGGTTGCGTGTCGCAATCCAATCACACAACGTGTAATCCAAAACTTGACCCTCCAATTAGTCATCTACCGTTGTGACAAAAAGCATTGCCCATCGTGACCCGGTAGCCAAAGGGGTAGTAGTGTTGGCTGCTATTCCAATGGTCCTGGGTTCAAATCCTGCTGTCTCCACCTGATGAGATGAAAATTACATCGAAACGCGTCGTGGTTGTGCAGTGTTTTCGGGTGAGCAATACCCAATTTCCATCTACTTCAAACGAGAAGAACGTTCCAATAGGCCAACCGCCTAATTCCCTAATACATAAGAATGCTATGATATCAACATATTTTAGAATAGTTTACACAGTCATACGGGGGAATCTCCAGGTCACTACAGACGCAGAAGCTGTCGATACAGTGAAGCTTAGGGTTAGGGGCGAGTGAAAGTGTCCGCTTTCCAGAAACCCTGACTCAGCGGCTCAGTGTATTCCATTGTGATGTGGATGCTGGCGTAAACTTCGCTTCCTGGTTTCACAATTATGAAGACATGTTTCTTGTTGATTTCGCAAATTCGCCTGATGATTCGGAAGATGGGTACGACTGAACATAAAAGTTTGCCAATTTCATCTTGCCAATGAAGCGCACCGATCCATCACTTGCAGAAGGTGCCTAAATCCTGTCTCAAATTTTTGATGAGCAGACCTCTTTTTTCAACCTCCAGTACAACTGCCTCACGATGGTCAAAAAAGAAGGCGAAGATTTTATTACATACTCGAGCCAAGTAAATCGAGAGTGTAAACGTTCACAGCTTTTAAAAAGCGATCGCTGACCAGTACAAGTGCCTCATTTACGTTTTCGGCCTACAACCAGCCAAAGATGCGAACACACGAGCAAGAACACTAAGCAAGCTTGAGAAGAATCCTGACATCTCGTTTCAGCAAGTGATCAGTGAGTGCCAACTAATGATGAACGTTAAGCATTATACATCACTGATTCAACATTTGTCCAATACAAACGCGTATGGCTTCATTTGTGTGGTCAACCGGACTCCCAAATAGCACCAACTCACGTGAGTCCATCACTTTCCAAACGTCCCTGTCCTTGTTGGTTTTGTAGAGAATGGCATTTTGCATGACACATTCCATTAAGAATCACTTTTGCAACCGATTCGGCAGCAGAGGACATAAAGCGTCGTGTTGTCTGACAAGTGGTCCTGCTCTGTCTAGAAAGAAGCACAACAATGCCACACCGTTCAGACGGCCTGATGGGATTAGAACAATCAATGTGACTTTCAAAGTTGATGGCGTCAACAGGCGTAAGTACACCATGGTGGAAATAAATAGCAGGCAAGTCAACTCACAACTTGATACGACTTCAGATATCACTCTCATCTCTAGCGACAAGTGGCGCAGGTTGGGGCGGCCGACACTCGTAAAAGTGACGCATACGGCAAGGAATGCGTCAGGTTGTATGTTAAAACCGCTTAGTGATTGGAACTGTCGAGTCCATTTCCGAGGCCAACAAATCCACACAACGTGCGTTATGACAGACCAACTGGGGTTAGATTTGCTGAGACTAGATTGAATGCACGAGTTGAGCTTGCTCGACCAGTCGGTAAACAGTATAGGCCAACAGTTGCAAGTCAAGCAAGCTACGCAGGTACCAACGATGAACCCTAAGTGGCTCAACTAAATTGCAGAGCTGAAGCGACGCCATGCACTTTTGTTTACACCCTGCCTCGGATTTGCTCCAGTAGCCAGCGCGGAGCTGAAACCTCAAAGCAGATGCTGGACCAGTCTTCCGAACGAGGCGAACGGTGCCGTACGCAACTCAATCTCTAGTGGAAGCTGAGCTAAATCGTTTGCAAACAGAAGGTATAATGGAACAGCTCCACTATTCAGAATGGGCAATACCGATTGTGGTGGTAAAGAAAGTGAACCGTAAGGTCCGTCTCTATGCTGATTTTTCAACAGGACTGAACTCTACTCTGGAGTTGCATTAGCACCCATTACATGTACCAGAAGATTTGTTCTTCCAACTCAACGGTGGCAAATGTTTCGCGAAACTTAACCTAGCTGACGCTTACTTACAATCTGTATTTGCCGAGGAGTGCAGCACATTACTAACAGTTAATACGGTGATGAATCGGCAAACGTGACCTAATGAGGTTGTTGTGTATAATGTTTCAGACTGTCTGAAATTACACATCATTAACAACATACTGATTGGGGTTCATTGGGTTCATTGGGGTAGTAGAGAACAGGAGGGGAAATCCCTTGTCAGCTCCATCGCTTCTCGATCATTGCTGGGATGCTCGTCATTGCGCAACGGGAACTCCGGAGAGGCCATCGCACTCGTAGCTGAGGCAACACGATCCCAGCATACTCATCAAGTGCGTATCAAGTAGTCGTTTGAAGCAATCCTCTGTCTGTTCATCAACGACTGTCGGCGGTAACCGGTTCCAATTATTCACAACGCGAGTGGATAGAGCAAGAATGGACCGTACCTTGAGCCTTCGTGGCTTGAATATTTTCCATTGGTGGCCTCTAGTCGAACTCCCGATGTTGAGGTGGAAGAATTCCTGCAACTCTCTCCCTAGTTTTCCCTTGAGGATACGACAGGTAAAGATCAAGTCTCCACGCCGACGGCGGTAATCCATAGAAAACATGTTCAGATGCCGAAGCCGAAGGGGATACGGCAGGTCACATAACTCGGAGACAAACTTCGATCCACGCCGTTGGACCTTTACGATCATGTCGCGCTCAAATTTGGAAAGCGGGTAGGCAGCAGGAAGGCCGTATTCCAAAATCGGGCGCACATGCGAGGTGAACAGGAGTCTAAAGAGTTCCGGTGTCAAGCGACAGAAAGCTCTTCGGATGGCATGAAACATCCTGTAGGCAGCGGAAACCCTCTTCATGCTAGCTCACTCTTGGTTACAAAAGCACTATCCTGCATGTATACTAATGCACAAGGCCTCATAAGTAAGTTGGTAGAACTCCGTCACCGTTTGGCTTCGGAGCCTCGAGACATCATAATGATCACCGAAACCTGGCTGAGCGGCGAAATCACAGACGCTGAGATTGCCATACCGGGTATGTCACTTCTCCGGAACGACAGAACGGGCAAGGGCGGTGGCGTGCTCATTTATTTCCCAACGAACCTTCGTTGTGAGCTCATAGACGATCCCCAGACTTGTGTCACCGACGTCCTTTGGTGCAAACTGTGGTTGGAACGCAACGACGTATGCCTTCTCTCTGTGGTTTACCGACCACCGAAATCCACTCCGGAAAGGGACAACAGACTTATCTCCGCTTTTCGCTCCGTGCTTAATCAGAAGTACAGCCACATCCTCGTTGCAGGAGATTTCAACACCCATGACTTGGAAAATCCAGCATCCGAGACAGAGGTGTTCAAGGCATATTTGCAAGAGCTACTCTCTAGCACCTTCTTGTATAACCACGTCACCGTTCCAACCAGGTTCAGAACAGGAAACAACCCATCGATATTAGATCTAGTGCTCACTAACGAAGAGCTCATGGTCGATGGACTAAAGGTGTGCAGTCCTTTGGGCCGTAGCGATCACGTGACTTTGCAGTTCGATTACATCTGCTACGCCAAATACCTAGCTGCGGAGCTCGAAACGAGGCAATCTGTTATCCATTACCACGTTCTGTCTGCCTTAGTTGAGAATACCAGTTGGACGTTTCTAGATAACTGCACCCCAGAACTAGCCTGGGAGACATTTGCGAACACCATCACGTCACTAGTCATAGAAGCCTCAACACCAAAAGTTTCCCAACATCTCCGCACAGCGAAATCATTCTTGCGAAGCCGGACGCGAAAATGCATGACTCTAAGGGATCGGGCATGGCGCACGTATAAAAGCAACCCCAGCGCAGAAAACTGGACGGAATACGTTTCGCATCGCAACTACTGTGTGCTTTTGGTTCGCGAAGACAAGAGAACGCATCAGCAGGAGCTAGCCAAACGATTCTGTTCGAACAAAAAGCTTCTTTACAAACATGTGAATGGACTTCGCAAGGTGCAACCGGGAATCCCACCACTTAATACGACCAATGGGTATACACATACTGCGAAAGAGGCGGCCAAGGCATTACGGGCCCAGTACTCCCCAATCTTCCAAGGTGTACAAGCCTCGACGTATATTCCGCCACTAGTTACCCCACCGTCCGTTTTATCCAACGCCACGTTCACTGCAGAAATGATACTGCAAAAGCTGCTATCCTTGCGTCCACACAGCTCTCCCGGGGCCGATAACATTCACCCGAAAACATTACAGGTAGCTGCCATCCACTTGGCCGAACCACTAGCTGCATTTTTTCAGCGCTGTTTCCATGATAATATCGTACCTTCGAGGTGGAAACAAGGGGTAATAACGCCCATATACAAAGCAGGAAGTCGATCGGATCCTGCCAATTACCGCCCCGTAACGCTTCTGCCTGTGATCGCCAAAGTCATGGAAGCGGTGATAGCAGATGCGTTAATGGGATACTTGGAAAACTACGGCATAATTGCGCCAGAACAGCATGAGTTTCGTCAACATCGTTCATGTACGACGAATCTGCTGATAGCTCATGACAACTGGACCGAGACTGTCGATGAGGGAACAGGAGTCGATGTTGCATTCTTGGACTTTTCGAAAGCCTTCGATCGCCTGGATCATCGAATCCTGCTCATTAAACTCCAACAGTACGGTATCGGAGACCCGTTGTTAGGATGGATCGGTAACTTTCTCTCTGAACGGCAGTTAGAAGTTAGAGTTCGATCATCCTTTTCCGATCCGATTCGAGTGGGATGCGGCGTACCGCAGGGTTCGGTACTTGGGCCTCGTTTGTTCCTGCTTTTCATTAACGATCTAGTAAGAGTTATTACGTCGAAATTCTTACTCTTCGCGGACGACCTCAAGGTTTGGCGGGCGATAAAACGATCGGACGACCATGAAGTCCTACAGCGTGACTTGAATGAGGCCTGGAATTGGTCGGTGAGAAACGCCCTGCCGTTTAATGTGGACAAATGTCGCGTTGTTCATACCCGCCATCGACAAGTCCACGTCTACAAGCTTGGGGCACACGATCTGAAGACCACCACTCAGGAACGCGACTTGGGTGTGCTGGTACAGGAAGACCTCGGGTGTTCCAAACAGTCAGATTCCGCTTCTAAAAGGGGCAACCAGCACGTTGGACTCCTGAGAAGAGCATTCGGAATTTTGGATCCATCCATCTTCTCTTTGATGCTGAATGCCTACGTGCGTCCTCACGTCGAATATGCAATCCAGGCCTGGCAACCCTGGCTAAAACGTGACCTTGCAGCGCTTGAGACCCCACAGCGTCGAGCAACGAAAATCGTTAAGGGCTTGCGCCACACTCCTTACCAGGAACGACTGGAGATACTCGGAGTGTTCAGCGGACGGTACCGGCGACTTCATGGAGACCTCATACTAGTGTACCAGATATTGAGCGATCCCAGTCACGTATGCCGCCACCTCTTGAAGCTCAGCCCGAACACTAACCTTCGCGGTAACAGTTTAAAGCTGAGCCAACAGTACAGTCGTCTAGACTGTCGGAGAACCTATTTTTCCCTCCGGGTCTGCGGGCCCTGGAACGCCCTTCCAAACTCAGTAGTTTGTGCCCCCACATTAGATACGTTTAAAAAACGATTGGACGTCGCACTGAGCGCCCTGCGCTTTGTTTTATGAACGAAAACGCTTGTATATATTTAGGCTGACCAGCCTCTTTGGATTTATACCCCAAATTCACGGTCGTAAATCTGTGCGAACCGGTGAGTACTCCATTTTTATTTGCAACCATCACCAACGATAACAATTTCTTAGCCAGTTTTGCGTCGTACCACTTTATCCCCCTAAAATTGTTATACTTCTACCTTTTATCTCACTGACACTCCTTACTTCAACCACTTATGTGGTTTGCCAATTTGTTAGTATTTCTATTGCCAACCTGCGGGACTCGTTAAGTGTATGCTTTTTTACCCGTCATATACCATTGTTCCATTGTTCCATTAAGTCCGGGGAAACAATCACGCCCAGATCTCTCCCTGACGTAACATTTTTGAGCAAGAAACCACCTATGTGGTACGCGCCGAGTGGTTCAGGAGCGCCGATAGGCAGGACGGAACATTTGTTTTGATTAATTGGTAAGCGCCACTGAATCGACCAAGCGTGCAGGAGATCGAGCGTCTCTGGTAGTCGATCAGCATCCTGTAGAGAGGATACCTCCTTCCATATCTTTAGATCATTCGCATATATCAAGCAATCCGATTGTCGCTCCGACTGTAGATCGTTGATGAAGATGTTGAAGAGTTCGGGGCAGAGGACAGAGCCCTGTGGAACACCGCTGGTCATATGAACAGGATCGGAATACGTTTCGTTCACTCTCACCAGCATGGAAAGAGTGTGTAGGAAATCGGAAATCCAGGCGAGAAAGTTTCCAGAGATACCGATTCCTCGGAGTTTGTAGAGAAGCTGTTCATGAGGGACCTTATCAAAAGCTTTACTGAAGTCCACGAACACGACATCCTTGCGTTTGCCAACATCCAATGAATTTGCTCATTTTTAGCCATAAGCAAGTTGGTAGAGCAGGAGCGAGCTTTGCGAAAACCATGTTGGGCACTGGATATCAGATCCAACCGCTCGAGATGAAGTCGAAGCGCCCGTTTCAGGACCCGTTCCATGATTTTGCACACTATCGATGTAAGGCAGATGGGCCGGTAGCTAGCTGGGTCTTGCCGGTTCCCTCCCTTGTATATGGGCTTGATGATGCCCATCTTCCAAGCGCTCGGGAGAAGTCCGGACTGAAACGATCGACGGAAAATCTGCGTGATAGGTGCAGCAATGTACTGAGCCACAGTCTTGAGGAACAAAGAGTGCTAGTCGTCAGGACCAGGCGATGAGTAAGGATCCAACTCACAGAGAAGTTTCAACACGACCTCAGTGTTTATATCGACGTGCTCTAACAGAGAAGAGGGAGTGCACACTGTTCTGTCAGTGAACGACGCTGATGTTGAATACACTGAAGAGTATTGCCGAGCCAGGAGGCTAGTTTGTCGGTGTCTTCGTGAACTGGATCCTCATGTTCGGAAGAACACAGGACAGGGATACCACTGCCCACTCTAGTGCTCTGTTTGAGGTAGGAGAAAAGCGTCTTAGGAGTGTTTCTAGAAAGTGTGGCTAGAGAGGGTTCATATTGTTGAGGTTGCTCACGTTTTTGCGGGGCACAGGTATTTCTAACCGTTTTGTAACTGATGTAGTCATGATCTGACCGTGTGATCCTAAAGCGGTCCCATAACTTACGTCTTCTGTTCATTAGGGATCTCAGATCACGATCGATCCATGGAGGGCCTCTAGAGAGCGGTCGCTTTTTGGAAATGGGGACAACTTGTTCAATGAGTGATGTGAGTTTGGAGTACAGAAGATTCCAGGCATCGTCCACATTGAGATGTTCGGGAATATACCAATCAATACTGCTTGCAGCCGTGTTAAGACGAAGGGCATCGGTACGCCAGCAATTTCGGCGAACGGTACATGAGTTGTGAACGGTAAAGCGACGAGTCCATTGGAATAAAATAGTACAATGATCGCTTTTACCAATAGGTTGGAAGACTGTTAGGTCCATGACGTCTGACTGCGCTGGGGAGAGTGCAAGGTCCAGAATATGAGGCGACTGGCCGGCGAGAATGCGAGTCGGCATGGACACATGTTGATTCAGGCTGCAGTCGAGCATGATATCAAGGAAAGCGGCATCAAGGGAATCACGTAGACGATTGCAAATAAAGAGGTCCCAGTCGATATTAGGAGCATTGAAATCTCCCAGAATAAGAAAATCCTTTCCAGCACCGTGCCACTTGATCAGTTCCAACAGGGGAGCTCCCGCGCTCAGTGGTGCTTGCAGATGACACCAATCAAAGAAGATCTGCACCCGTCATGAATGCGACACCAAAGGGCATCAGAAACGCTGTCATTGTCACATGAGACCTCAACTAGATGGGACTTCAGATCCGCTCTCCAGTACAGTAGTACGCCGCCTCCCGACTTCCTCCCATGACGATCGGCCCGAGAAAGGTGGTATCCAGGGATAGATACTTCAGTCAATGATGTCAGGGAATAACCATGTTTCACTGAAGGCCATTAAATCAGGACAAACATCTGCGGCAAGCGTCTGGATCTCATCAAGTTTATTTCGCAGACTGCGAACATTAGCGAACAGCCCACGCAGTCCGTTCTTTTGCGTTACTGTCCTGCGGTGAGAAAAATCGGCTTCCAACGGGTTCTTGGAGTTTTCGGAACTACACGAAAAGGCACGATTTGAAGGTCCGTTTCACCATTCGCCCGACGGGTCCTCAGCTCATCAACGGCTTTTTTCATTTTGATCCCATCTTCCGGGGAGAGATCTCTCATCACATAAAACGGCTTGCCTTTAAGCCGTGAGGTCCGTAGGAGGATGCGTCGACATTCTTCATCGTTTTGGAACACAACCTTTTAGGGGGCGAGACTTGAAGAAATCTTCTTGTTGCTTACCTAAACGGAAAGCCGAGATAATGTTAATTCCCTGTTCGCCTTCGTCGAACAACACAGAGGTAAGTCGTTCTAGGAACACTTGGTCGTCTAACATCCTTCCGGCTGGGGCATATTTGGTCGATTCAGGCGCATTCATAATGATGAGACACCGGTCAAGAGAGGGTGGTAGGGTACGCCTGGTGGTTTGCGGTTGGGAAGGATTTGCGCTGTATTTGATCAGCGATTCCAAATGGTTAATCTTGTCAAGGACAGATTTGAACTGCGACTGAGGGGAGGAAGTCTTGAATTTAGACATCGACTTAGTCTAAGTGTCATACATATCACCAGATGCGGCGGTATTTTCCTTTACAACCGATGCGGATGTCTTTGTCTTGGGCTCACTGTGATGGACGTATTCCAACGGCTGGAGGAAAGAATCAGACCGCCCGCAACTTCGTTTACCTGTGGGAGAGGTTGGTGCGGATGCAGGAGAAGGAGAAAGAGGAGTAATTAGGGGGACCAGGGTTTCAGGAGCCTTGGATGTCATTGGAACGGGATGAGGGCTGATCGAGGAGAGCCCATTCACGAGACGTCTGTTGTTAAAAGAAGTACGGCAGACATCACAAAAGAAAACAATGGCTGGAGAAGACATCAGCTGTAGAGCTTCATACTGATCAGGACCGATGCCAGAGCAAGCAATATGCATCCAGCGGTCACGTCCAGAGCACTGTACGGCTTTTGAACGAGAAGTCACTTCTTTAGCGCGTGACAAGCATTTGGACACCATAGAAGATGTAGCCCAAAATATGTTGCGATTCTCCGGTAACAAGCTAGAATCGCTTTTCTTCACTAAAAAGACTTCAGTGGACGGATGAAAATCTGTGGCTTGGAACGCAACCATCTGAACTGCACAATTCTAAGAAAAGGGTCACGAATAACCAATGCCCCTTTTAGTCAAGTTCGTCCACCAGCTCTGCCGAGCGGTCGCAAAAATCTGTCCTCCTGTGTTATTCGCCTCTAAATCTTTGGATTTATTTTCACAGACCTACATGCCATCAGTCCATTTGGCTCCGCGAGCTCCTCCTACCACTGTTCATCTAATGGATCTATCATTCGCGGACCACCAGTAAACTGTGCTATTTCAACTTCGAAGTCAATCGTCTTTGAACCTTATCGGAGGATCTTTTTTCCTATAGGCGCACAAGAACTCTTGTGGTCTTATTTTAAAGACCTTTTTGAGAGTCACCCGATCAGCTTACTATCATTCCTTTAAGTCGCTGTGCAAAGCGATAGTCGTCAATCTGATCCGCCCTTGGAACAGCCACAGTCGTCATTAGACAGTATTTTCCAAGTCACCTTGCTTTGCCTCAGGCTTACGTCGCATCGCTGCCTACCCACTTACCGGCTGGACCGATAGCACGCACATCGCCTATCTGCCCCAAGTAACGTGTGACTCATCTGGCCGCGACACGCCTGAACCCGCTGACCTCCAACCAACGCCGATCGCCACGCAAAGGTGCCTCAGTATCTCTATCCTCTTCCTACCCCTTAAAACAGCACGCCTACTGGGAACATGTCTTGTATGAAGAGCAAAGACGAATCATGTGCTAAAGTGGTAGAGAGTGGTCTGGTGTGTACCATGTGTTTGAAATCCTATCACACCACCTGCCTTGGGAAGGGGTCGACGAAAGCACACACCGCAGAGGCGTTTTGGTCCTGCCAAGTATGCAGTTCTATTCCATTTGTTAGCTGTCTATCTGTGCTACTGAAGAGGTGTGAAAAACTAACCGAAGCGGTCGAGCAACTGGTGAGCGTCAGGGTTACACCCATGGGAGGAAACGGACCTGCACTTGTGAGTGAAAATAACACCCCGAACTCACTAGTCAGGCCGAAGAAGCTAGCCAGGCGTCCCAACCGAACTCTAACGACTCAGCCTCCAGCAGTATCCGCTCCATTCTCTCATCTTCCTATAAGTGAAAACATTGCCTGCAGCGCGCCTGCCTCAACTTCTGTACTGTGTGCTGCACCTAGTCGCCTGTGCGCTACACTCGAGACCGTAAGCTACAGTCAACCAGCAATAGTGAACAACCCGGCAACGTATGCATCGGTTGCCGCCAAGCAGACACCGGAAAGAGCACCGGTAACCTTTGTGCCCGGACTAGAGAAACTAAATTGTCGCAGCATGGATGGCACACATCAGTGCCGTTCACAAACTCACCAAAACCATCGGATACTAAGCCTACAAATCCAAAACCAGCAGCCACCAGGCGCAACCATGGTGCCCTAAACATTGTATACACAAATGTCCCCGAATCCAAATCCAACACAATTAAGGGTAAGTTGACGGATGATCGAAATCAGTGGCGTTCCATCCGTACGTCGATCGGTGTCCACGCTAATCCCATGATATTATAAAGAAAGTCGCGCCACCCAAACGCGTTGCACTACGGTGAACCCCGGTTACTTCGGGTAACACTAAGCTCGGCGGACGAGACTGAGGCCGTCCTGCGAATCGCCTCCGCAACGACTCAAGTGGAGTGCGCACACTACCAGAAATCCCGTGGCAAGAACGTTCAATGGATCCCGCTAACAAAGAGAGGTACAGAAAATGTCAAGATAAGAAAACGGTGATTGTGCACGGTGTTCCCTAGCTTACTGATTCCTCTTCCGACGATGCTCAGATGCACGACCGCGAGCATTGGCACTACATCCGGGAAGCTCTTTCTCACGAAAATGTCGTGCTCACCTCGTTGACAAGGAGCCCCATATCTCCTAATTATACGGGGTGCGGTCCCAGGCTGTTAAAACTCGTGTTACAGTAAGAACTAACGACACAAACCCTACTAAAGAACTGGACTGAATTCCGTTGCAGATTGCCGACAGAAATTCATCTGAAAGCAGCGGGAACACCAGCACCTTCTAATGACAACTCAGTAGAGGCACAACTCTTAATGAAAACGCCAACTGCAGGACCAGAATCGGGGACGGTTTTAAGAGTAGCCATAATATCCGGGGGGATACAGCAGAGCACGAGCAAACACCGGGATCCGGAGCATCTGATACCTGCTTATTTATCAAATACTTCTCGAGAATATGCAACCCATCCAAAAAAACCATTAGTTGCCGACCCTTTATTGGTCGGCGTAAACTCATTTGCTTCATCCATCCAATCTAACACATTTTTAGTCTCCGAGAAGCTCTCATGCATGTACACAAATGCCCAAGGTCTAGTCAGCAAATTAGCTGAATTAAGACTTCGACACGCGTCTGCAGCTTGGGATCTCATCGCTGTCACCGTAACGTGGTTGCGCTGCGAGATAACGTATGCTGAAATTGGACTAACGGGCATGTCGGTTGTCCGGAAGGATCGAACCAGCAAGGGTGGTGGAGTAGCCCTTTACTTTCGTAATAACATGCAATGCGAACCCATAAACGATTCGGAAACCGACGTGTCTGACGCCATTTGGTGTAATTTCCGGCTGAGAGGGAACGATCTTGGCCTATTGGTTGTTGTTTACCGCCCACCATCGTCTACTCCTGAGATGGCCTGCAATTTGATGGCTGAGTTGAGGCAAGTGATAAACAAGAAGTACAGTCGCATTCTAGTCACCGGTGACTTCAACTTACATGCCCTCGAATCCCAGGCCACACTAGGAGAGCAATTCAAAGCAAATTTGCAAGCTCTGGTTTCAGACTTCCCGCTTTATGGCCACGTCACTACGCCCACCAGGTTCATGGGAACTGACAGGCCACCTATTTTGGACCGAATATTCACCAATGAAAAACTGATGGTCGAGAGAGTGATAACCGATACCCCTTTGGGCCGCAGTGATTATGCGACACTAGTGTGTCATTACATGTGCTACGCGGATTATTCTAAATAACATGCCTAGAAATAACATGTCGTAACCAACTATGACGACCTGTCCTACCTCATTGATGCAACCAGCTGGTCACTCTTAGCTGAATTAACCCCTGAGGTGGCCTGCGCAGAATTCGTCAACATATTTACCAAGCTCGTAGCAAGGACGTCTGAAACCAAACTCTGCCGGCCTAAAAGGATGAAGTCTTTCGTAGGGAGCAGGACACGTAAATACATGGCATTAAGGGAATTGGCATGACACACCTACATAGCCTCCCCGAACGACCATACCTGGGATGTCTACACAATACGAAGAAACCACTGTGTCAAACTCGTCCGGGAGGATAAACTGAAGAACCAACAAGGTCTGGTGGAAAAGTTTCGCTCCAATCCCAAACTGCTATACAGACACGTAAACTATTTGCGCCGCTTTAAGCGCGGTATTCCTGCTCTGCACACAGCATGCGGGTTAGCCCAAACAGCACAAGAGGCGGCCAACGTCCTTCGACAACAATCTGGCCGTACCGTATTCTTAGTAGATGGAAACTGGGTGTTGCCCACCAGTGCAGTGTTTTCTGGTGAGCAACACCAAATTTCCATCTGCTTTGAGTACGGTCCTATTGATCGCAGTGACTAAGGTTCACTTCAATGTGAATCACAGTCCATTACATTGAGATTGCGCGTCGCAATCCAATCACACAATGTGCAGTGCAAACTTGACGCTGCAATCTGGCCGTACAGTCCAAAGAGCGCAATCATCATACATCCTGCCTAAGCAGATAATGCCGCCATCAGGGCTTAATCCCATATCGTTTACCTCCGCAGCTGTACAGAAGAGACTGATGTCTCTGCGCGAGTTCAGCTCCCCGGATGCAGACGGCATTCGCCCGAAGGCGTTGAAAGTTGCTGCCATGAATCTGTCAGAACCACTGGCAATTTTCTTTCAACGATGTCTGAACGGGATGCACGTCCACAAGATGTACAAGCACGGAATTATCACGCCTATCTACAAAAGTGGCAGTCGTGCTGAACCAGCAAATTATCGCCCGATAACACTACTTCCTGTGATCTTCAAGGTTATGGAGTCCATTGTAGCTGAGGCTTTGATGGGGTACCTAGAGAACAACAAAATTCTCGTTTCGGAGCAGCATGGATTTCGCCAAAATCGCTCCTGTACCACTAAGTTGTTGATTGCTCGTGCAAGCTGGACGGAATCTGTGGAAGCTGGTGTAGGAGTCGACGGGGCCTACTTGGATTTCTCAAAGACATTCGACCGTATAGACCATCGTATTCTCCTCCACAAACTCCAGATATATGGAATCCGCGATCCTGTTCTGGGCTGAATAGGTGACTATCTCGTGCAACGTCACCTGAATGTTAGGGTTCGAAGCAACCTGTCGGAATCCATCGAAGTTCAGTGCGGCGTACATCAAAGCTCGGTACTTGGACCCCGCCTGTTCCTGGTTTTTATAAATGATCTCGCGAGCGTGCTGTCTTCTAACTGTTTGCTATTTGCTGATGACCTAAAGGTATGGCGCACTATAGCTGCAGTGGAGGATCACACAGTGTTACAGGAGGACCTGGACAAAGCGTACACATGGTCCATCGAGAACATGCTGCATTTCAACGTCACCAAGTGCAAAGTTCCCAGCATACGGCACAAGAGTATGCACAAGTACTGCCTAGGACCACAAATTTTACAGCGGGCTTCGCACGAGTGCGATCTCGGCGTGATAGTTTAAGACGACCTAGGTTGTTTGAGGCAGACTGAAAAGGCAGCTAAGAAAGCAAACCAGTACCTCGGCCTTCTTCGCTGAGCTTTCGGGAAGTTCGACCCTTCAGTCTTTCCAAAAATGCTCAGTGCGCACGTAAGGCCGCATATGGAATACGCTATTCAAGCGTGGCAACCCTGGCTCAAGCACCATCTCACCGCGCTCGATACTGCACAACGTAGGGCAACGTAGAGCGTCAGAGGTTTGACCAGCATCCCCTACCCTTTCAGGCTAACGACTCTCAAAATATACAGTAGACGTTATCGGCATCTAAGGGGCGATCTCATAATGGTGAACCAGATCCTGAGAACCCCCAACCACCCATGTCATTCCCTTCTAATACTCAGTCAAAACACCCCGCTAAGAGGTCACCAGTTCAAGTTAGTCACGCAGTACAGCCGCCTGGAATGTCGGCGAAACTATTTCTCCCTTCGAGTGACACAGCCTTGGAACGCCCTTCCGGAACATGTAATTAATGCACCCACCCTATCCCTTTTCAAAAAAATGCCTTGACCATACTCTGCCACATTTACACTACGTGCTATGGCCCATGACCACTAGGTGCTGGCACTAATGCACAACAGACAGTGGATAGTGCCATAACCCTATTCGAGAATTAGTCACTCCAAACGCCTTGCACGAAATTTGATAAATGCTACTATTATAGAAACTGGATTTCTGTATCCTGTCGACCCAAGATAGTTGCACACTAGTAAGCATTGTCCTTGCTATCTTTTTTGTTTTTTCTCGCCTATTATGTGATCAATAACCACTCCCCTTATTGCTTTGTGTGCGTACATTCTCATTTCAAACTCCCTTTATACGACAGTGCAGTTACATCTGTAATCGCCCAAACGGACGACTCCATTATCCTTTGCTCTATCTTTTTTGTCACGCTAAACACCCTACGGGACATGTCAAGCACTTGCTTTTTCACCCGTTATAAATCACTGTTCATTGTTCATTGTTGGATAATTAGATATAGCCTCTCAAGTTTCTCTCTTATCAAAGCAAATAATCCGCAGGATTTTCGTTGACTTAAAGTTAGTACCAGTAAGAACGGCTTTGCAACGCCATTATGATAGATTAAGAGAGAGTCCCGCACTGACTAGATGTGTTCAAGCGATTTGTGACAACTGTCCGGCGCCTGTTAACTTAAGTGACTCCTCTACTGGGGATTTAACATCTCGTCTGATCTTAATACTGGACTGCTTGATTCCTTGGAAGAATGTGCAAATCCTGGGACCAGTACTATTCGTAACTCCACAATAAACATGGATCAAGGCAGCCAACATGAGAACACTGTACAAACGTCCCAGTTAATACTACCTGCTTAGCTGGTGATACAACCCAACCTGCCATACCGGAAGAGACAATGGTTGACGAAACTCAACCACAACTTTTAAATAGCCCTGTTAACACGGAAATGGTAGGAGAATAATTTGACGACGAAAGCGAGCCCAGTATAACCTCCTTTCAGAGACCAGAGCTGCCGGCGGCTCGAGCCAAAATACCCGGTGTATTGACCACTACACAAAGTTCACCTGGGCCGCTGAGGTCAACGATACCCACTTTGAAAATAGCAAAAGCGCAGGTCCTAGCACCATCTAATGCTACATGTGGGAATGGGTCGCGAAGTGCACTCGTGTTCAGTGTTCCAGAGGATACATCGGTGGACGCATTTCAGCTTGCAATCATTGCGGTTAATGGCATTTCAGAGAACGCATTGCAGGTTCAACGGCTGACCAAGAGTGTAACCCAATTTGCGGTCCCCATCAAACTGGTGGCAGAGGATGGGCAGTATTGCGTACTCTCATAGCAAACCGTGAACAACTTCGCAACGCAAGATTGCTGAGCCAGCTTATTTTCGAGTCACTGAAACGAAGAATAAGTTGGGTTGGGACAAATCCTAATAACAAAACAAATGTACATGACTTCTGCTTGGTGCGCGACGTATTGCCAATGGGCTCGCAGTACCTGTCCTGGTGTTGCAGATTGGCTCACTCACCCGTCACTTCCCAATAGACCGAAGTACCTGTCCTTTAGATGTCCAATGGGCATGACTAACTTGAACTAGTGTCTCCTCAAATTCGTGTAATGACTGAGTTTCTGTAGGTGGCGGCAGAGGTGATTGGGGTTCCTCAAAATCTTGTAGGTCCTTGTCAGGTCACCACATAAGCGTCGACACTTCACGCTGCACGATCTTAGAGTCATCAGCCTAAGTTGATATAGAAGGTCTAACAACACTTTGGCGTGCTTGGTGGCTTTTCGCTCTAGGGTCTCTAGCGGTGCGAGATATTTCTTGTACTAGGTCTGCCACGTTAAGACTGCTTAATCCATATGAGGCCACACGTATGTGTCAAGTAACTGCGAACAAACAGAGAGATCAACCCGCCTGAATGTTCACTGCAACATGCAAACGTGTCGGTTGGCTGTCAGAAGTGTATCAGACGGTGCGGGTGTAAGGTGCGAGCTTCAACTGAACCCTGTGTAGTCGACAACTTTGGGGGAACTGCTAACACTGAAAGCTGAGCCACTCCACATTGCCCAGTAGAGTGCTCACATTGGAAAGTCATGGCCCGTCCAACATCTGCATGTGCCCCATAGTTGTCCGTTTCGAGAGTGAGACTTACAGGGTCATTGTTAGACCACGTAATTGCTCTCACACGGTCATTTAGGGGTTTATGTTACATGCCATTGGGCGTAGCTCTGAGTGCAGGTGCTTTTGCCACATGCACCAAGTTTCAAGTACATTCTCCGTCATGTGTTTGCACAAGCAACAAACTTCCATCTACTTGGATTCACACCCTTTACTTTGATTACGAGGGTAGCCTTGTAATCAATTTGGCGACCATGCTGTTGAGTGGGAGCGTTTGACAAAGTATCGCCATTCATCCCACTTATCGGCTTGGGCTTTACGTTCATCTTGGGCATGAAGCCCGGGTATGCTATGAATAAAGACCGGCTTTTTGTTTTTTAACTGGTATGATGTTTACTTTGCTACAAGCAACTTACGGGAATATACATTTTCCGCAAGCGTCAGTCCGAAGATGGGTGCTTGACAAAATTGCGGCCTCGTCATCGTTTATTGCTTGTAGTGTCACCAATGGCAGCCGCGGTTCTGCGTAAAAGGTCGAGTTTGTGTGCGATAAGGTTCGAACCATGCTACCCTGCTCAGCTTGGACATCTATCAGTATATATTTGGAGTTCCAATTTTTTCGGTCCTCCAGCAGCTAATCTCTTATGGGATTCGCGCTAGATACAAGCACACTAGAACATGCGATCGTCAGTGAGTTGTGGACTAGTCTTGACGAAACCTGTTTAGAGAGAATGGGGTCTAGAATTTGGTGTAGAGCTGGGTGCAAGTTCGGCTCTTCTGTCGACATGTGTAATCGCTTCAGGTGTAGCCGTAGAATTTGCTCCGGGTTCTTGGGCAACGGCAACATACGCGTAGGTAGCCATGCCTTTAATTCTAACGCAAACTTTCCTGTGTGCCCATACAGCTTGCATCACGGAGTTGTTCTCAAGCCATATCCCTTGCATCATGGTGGGTGTTGCCGTAGTAGGTGGAACTTGGTTTTCGCCTGCTTTTGGATTGAAGTTTGCTGTGTATGTATCTTGATGGTTTTAAACGTACCCTTGTTCGGCCACTAGGCGCAGCTGTGGAGTTTTGGGCCACGAGCCCGGTAGTGATTGAATGCGTAGTGGGCCATTTACTAAGTCTAGATTCTTCGACCATGGCCGTTCGGTTATCGCATTTATATACAAAATAGCTATGCATCTAATAACTGGGACAACCATCTAACTATTGCGAAATTAAAGATAGCTTATTTCATTGCTCAGCTTCCTCACTTGTCTTAAAATTAAACGACCGCACTAGCATTATAATATTTGCTGCACCCAGAACATGAACAATCATTTCGAACCGATTTTCTTTAGCCGCAAATGCCGTTCGGCTGTGTTTCCGTAAGTTTTGCTAAGTGTTGTACTTCGTTTTGCGTTATGTTTTTGGTTCTGTCTAGGTTCACAGATCGGCTGAAGCGGTTGTCTACACACAAGAATAGACACACGCACACGGAGTCAGCTGACTGTTTCTCTGAACTGGGTACGTGCATTGCCGCTAGCTGTCAAGCACACTAATCCTACGAAGCGGGAATCGACTGTGTCTATTTCCGATGGAGAACGATTACAGTTGCTAGTGCAAAATTGGGTGCTCTGCGGCGTTGAATGATGGAAGAACCGTCGTGGACTATCGGCTGCAAACTATGATGCAGCGACTAAACATGGTGCTCGATGAGCACGAGTTTCGGCTATTCGTATTGCCTGGGACAATCACCTTCCAGTGAGGGCAAATATTAAACCGGACCTTGAAGACTGACTTAGTGCCGCTTGTGAATGTCTTTAA
The DNA here is from genome assembly GCA_944474145.2 of Dicrocoelium dendriticum. Lineage (NCBI taxonomy): Eukaryota > Metazoa > Platyhelminthes > Trematoda > Plagiorchiida > Dicrocoeliidae > Dicrocoelium > Dicrocoelium dendriticum. Next base: position 46,662,663 of record OX104066.1, on the reverse strand, counting down.
CAACTCCGTCCAAAGTGCCGAAGATGACCAAGCTGATGAGGCGTTAAGAATAATCCAACCATTTAACATCAGCAACATACAGGTGATAAATCCGTGTGGAATGAGTGTAGACTAGAGGATGTGCAGCAAGACGGTACGGATTAAACCACAAAAATTCGTGAGCTCCGAAATGGTGCCACTGCAAAGCTAAAGCACGCAAAGTACTTCCAAGCGATATGTTTCTTCATAGTCTATCGTAAAAGTTTTGCTAGCGTTGTGCTTTAACTCCTATGCTGTTCCACCTAACAAGCTCTTACAAACCCCAAGTATTCATTACTGGCATGCAGCTTTACTTAGCCGACATCCTTGTGATATTTTTTAGTCAAACATCCAAGCTACGACAATATATTCGAACATCGGTTGCAACCAGAAATGGCTGAAAACCCAAGAATTGTTAAGAAGCCATAATGACCACTCACCTCTTGAGGTTCTGAGTAACCGCCCAAGAAATCATCAGCTCAAAAGCACAAGTTTTGTGTTTCACGTAAACCGTAAACCATCGCCGGTCCCTCCTAATGTTTGTACCTCCTAACTGGTTACATCTAAGTAATTTCCATTGAACGGGATGACTCATTTCGTCTATATTTTTTAACCCAAATAGACATTTCGCATCCACATTTTCATATCGTAACTTCAGTCTGGCTTTTCACCTTAAGAGTGGTGACTGACACTAATCCACCTACATCACAAGTGTTCATAGTTAGAACAGAATCTATGACGAAAGACAGAAATTAGAGAACAGCAGCTACTTGATGTCATCGAGAAAAGTACAGAACCCAGGACCCAATTTAACACAGCAACGATTCAAAAAGCTGATGCTCTAATCTTTAGTCTTTGAGGACACTAATAGTGGACTGCACAGGGCAGTACAACTGAGAACAAAAACGGATCCTACTCACACCGAAATTTCTCATACTTCCCGAAAACGATTAGGCCGGCACTAGGTCACCTCATACAAATGCACCTTGTCAAACGATTTCTGCGTTTAAAAAGCCCACCTTTATGTACACTAACGCAGGCAGATTGTATCGTTTTATGGTAGACAACAAAAGGTCTTTCTGAACCGCGACTCCTTCAAATATTAAGGCTTATGACTTCAGTCCTATAATACAGGGGTCACCAAGCCACGGCCCGCGGGTCCAATCCGGCCCGGGAAGTTAGTTCATCCGGCCCACCAACAGTACTCATATTGGAACACCCACATAATCCACACACCAATCCTAACTCTGTATTTGCGGTCTTCGTACTAAAGCCCTCCATCATTTGGTTGTTTGACCTCACTCTGAACGCGTTCATAAGACAACACCGCCGCGCCCAAGCCATGTTTGCCTCCTTCATGCTGTGTCACATTTTAGGCAGTTTGAGAGATGCTTGGTGGTATCCGGTTCCGGATTTGCCTGACATTGTGGTGTCCACAGGACGCCTGTGCCTACAGAGGGACCATGGGTAGCTTGCGCTGCACCACCAACAGCTCCATCCACACACCCCATATCCAGTGTAAACCAGAAGGAAGAAGACCGGGAGGCGTGCGTATGGGAGCTACGTTTCATTAAAGAAGCCGGCTCACACTCCTTCACAGACCAACACAGGCACACTGTACTTGGGAAGCAATCGCACACAAGGCGGTGCCTGGACCGTGGTCCGCTGCACACTGCGTGCATGGAACCAATTTTTGAGCCTAGCAAGGCCACGAAGACCGTGCACCCCGTCCACTCAGCACACAAGCACACCGTTAGTAAATCGAATGCACAGTACCTACAAACGCTGCGCCGGTTCTGCCTACGTTCTCAGAAGGATCCGCCGTCGCTTCCATGCTGGTCCCGAGTGGCCTCGCTCGTAGCTAACTTCACCTGCCTGCCTCAGGCACTCGCGACCGCACTGCGATAAGTTACCGCTGGAAAGGCTGCGTCCGGAACTGTCGCTCGATTTGGAACACATGTATGGACACCAACCATGCACTTGTGTGTGCTAACATGCGGATGCGTTTTGGCGGAAGCCCACGACGACGCTGTGAGCGCATTGACACCAGCCAACTGACGAAGCATGCTGTTCTGAATGCCTATAAAATTACGCTGACATGCGAGTTAAGTAAGCGCTCACCAAATAAAATTGAAGCTCACTGATCTCGTGTTCACCAGACCTTACTAGCAGCAGGAAAATCCACATGTGGTAAGTATAATCGCCAACATGCATACCGGTTTTCTTCGCAGTCTCTGGAATTTCTCGGTGCTCGCCGGCACATTCCGGCTGGAAACGAACAAAATGAGACACAGAAAATGCTGGGCAAAACTCCGTGCTAGCCTGAAGAGAGACCGCAAATCCTGGTGGTCCCTTCGTGCTTCAGAGATGGAAATGGCCGCTGCTCTTGATAACCACCGTAAATTATTCCGGATGATAGAGAAAACGGGCAGCAGGAGGCATGGTGTTAGTGAAACAATTTATGACGAAAGTGGGCAGCCTAACCAAAACTTGTCAAAACGATTAAAACATTGGGTTGAGCATTTTGAAAGGCGATTTAACCGATCGGATTGTCAGATTTCTCATCGGCCAGTGATCGCCCTCCTCCCTGGGCTCTCTATGGATTCTCCCACTTGCTCAGAAGTCGAACGTGAAATCGGTCTGTTGAACTTAAATAAAGCCGCGAGACCAGATGATCTTCCTCTAGCCCGCTTCAAATTCGGAGGACGTGCACTTGTGGATGATTTAAATGAGTTCTTATTTAAACTGTGGGAGCAGGAAACTGTCCCAACTGACTCTAAGCACTCCGTCATAGTCCCAATTTTCAAGGGAGGCTCACAATCGGAATGCGGCAGCCATAGAGGAATCAGTCTGAGCTCTATTGCCTTCAAATCGCTTGCTTCTGTCATCCTTCACAGACGGATTGTGAAAGCCAAATCCGTGAAGAGCAAGCCGGATTTCGTCGAGATCGTGGTTGCATTGACCACATCTTCAGTTTGCGTCAGTTTTTGGAGCACCGTCACATATATTGGCGGCCCGCCGTTGTCTTTTTCCTCGATATTAAAGGTGCATTGGATTCAGTGGATAGACTTGCACTTTGGGTATGTCTACTCAGGAAAGGTGTACTTTGAAAAGATGTAAATATTATCCGAGCGTTATATGCGTGTAGCTGGCAGAGTGAGGGCTTACGGCAAATTGTGGTCACCCTTTAATATCTCCAACGGTGTGAGACAAGGATGCCCGCTATCACCTTTCTTCTTCTACTTCGCTGTTGATGAAGTCATGAAAAGCGTGTTTACAGTACACGAATTAAAAGGTGTGGATTTGCTCCCAGGAGAATTAACCCTTGAATTGGGGTATGCTGACAATGTTGTCCTAATCTGTGACAGCTCACAAACCTACCAAGCTGCATTGGACAGATTAACACTGGTTTTCCGTCACTTCGAGCTTTGCTTCGCACCATCGAAGTGCAAAGCGTTCCTCCAAGATTGTTCTGGACCGCCTCCTTCGCTGACCGTTGTTGGTGATCAGTGAGAAGTCGTTCAAAAATTTAACTATCAGAGAAGTTGCATCAGCGCCCGTGGGATTGAAGATGAGATCACGAAGCGTATAGCAAAAGCTAGAGACACTTTTACTAACCTACGATACTTATGGCGCCGGCGTGACATCACACTCGCCCTGAAGGGTAGAGTGTACAATGCAGCGGTACGTTCGACTCTACTGTACGGCTGGGAAACCTGGCCCTTTAGATCAATAGATATAAGGGCCTAGTTACGTTCGACCACCGGTGCCTTCGCTATTTGGCACACATATGGTGACGAACAAGCGTGTTCGAAGCCTTGTTTACGGCACAGGAAAAGGAAATGAACTACTCAGCACTGTTGTTTCACGCACCAGGCTCCGATGGCTCGGCCACGTGTTGCGCATGCCAGCCCACCGGCATGCATTGTTTGTGCGCCGGGGGTGTGGCTGGAAGAAGCGGAGAGGTGACCAAACGATGACTTGGGCGAGAGGAATGAAGGCCCTCATTTCTGAGCTGGCCTTGGTTGAAGTTTCTCGGTTCCATCGTTGGGGTCCGGAAGACGATGAACACGTTTGGCTTGATACGCTTGCTGACATCGTTAAGCGCCAACTTCAAAGGCGTTCATGCTGTAAGTTTTTTCCTCCGTCCCATCCCTCTTATCCCCCCTCCAACTATGATCTCACTATTTACCCTTATATAATTTTGCATAGTAACTTTATCTCGCTACATATTAGCTGGCTGGTAGCTTGTCAGAACTATGTCCATCCGTTACCGGTAGCTCAGCTGTCTTGTATCTGTTCCATTTTTTCGTTCTTCTCTTTTATGTATTGCGACACAGTAGCTGAGGTGCTTCCCACCTCTAGCTAACGTGTATAATGAGGGTGATGACCGCATGTGTTACAGCACCACACGGTCGATGCCAGTGGAGTACACTCCATCAGCTGTTGTCGTTTCCACAATTGCCACTTTTTCTCTGCATGCACGAAGGCTTTCTCCTGCACCTCGGCAACTGCTTTCGCGAACAGGTCGCGCCATACACTCTACTCAACCATCTTTGTTTTCCAATACCTGTAATCAAAAGTAGAACATGTTAAACTCACTTTGGTCATGTCCTGCCAACGTGACTTCGGCTTCCCACCTACCGCTTACCTGCACTCATTTGGCCATAATGCAACTCTTTCGGAATCCGCGTCGAATCCACACGCCGTACATGACCGAGCCACCTCAAGTTTCTTAGGAATATTATGCAGCCCACTGCATACATTCCACTTCGGCGCAACACCCCCGTGTCTGCAGCTCTGTCTCATCAACCAATGCGCAAAACCCGTTGCAGACACTATTGATGGAACCGCTCGAGATATCGCACATCTCGCCGGTACGTCGTCCACGTTTCGCTGTCGTATAGAAGAAAACACAACACCATGGATTTGTACACCTTCAACTTCTGGCCGACGGCAAACTAGTGGTTGTTCCACACTCGGTACTCTAACTTCCCGAACGTCGCCGCTGCCTTCGATACTCGGATACGCAGCTCACTGTGTATCTGCTGATCAGTCGAAGCCGCACTCCCAAGGTTGCAAGAGCAAGAGGTGGTTTCCAATACGTCATTACCAATGCTGATTTGCGACAATCTCGCAGAGTACACCATCGGTGAAGGCTGAAAGAGACAAACACTTTTGCATGTGTTGATGGCAAACCCGAATTTGGCCGCTGTCGAAGCTAAAGCAATATTCATATGCTGCAACTCATCCACAATGTTTAGGAACAACGCACAGTCGTCAGCGAACAGCAACATACGGATAGTTAACTTACAGATTACGGTTCTCACATCGAAACGACGGATGTCCAGAGGCTTGAGAAATACTCAGCGTGTTACATAAACACAGGGACCAACCACACCGCTAGGATACACTTCTCACGGGTAAGCTGGGTAATGTTTGGCATTTCTCCATGCCGAATACCCGCTTGACCCAAGTCATTTGCTTGTATGTTAGTCTTCATGCGATCCACGCATACGTCTCTTTCACGCAGGCACAGGGCGGTGCGCCGTGACCCTCATGTGGTTGTCCTTGTTATTAATTTAAGCAACAAATAAGCGAGTCTCGTAGTGAGAACACCATTTCTGGTGGTGCGTAGGTCACGGCCTCGTGGTAGAGTTATCGAGCTTATGATGTTTACAAGAGGTGTGACTCCGTCAGGACACGAACAGCATGCTGTAGACATCTTAATTTAGGCAACATAACTGCCAAATGTGGGGACGGCGAAGGGTGCACTGTTGGTGGCAAACCACATTGGCGGAAGCGTTGTATTTAAACGATTTCGGTGTCTCTGCAGAAACTCTGGCTGCCACTCGCCGAACCGCAGTTAAAAAGCACTGCTGTAAGCTGTTTATTTAGGCCGTCTATATGCATTTGTTTGCAACACTCTTTATGTGATTTATTACCAAAATTATCCATAGGCTGTATGGTATATTTTCACAAGCACCTTTGTGGAGCTGTAGCTTCAACAGGAACTCTTAACTACTTGTTTTGTTGGTGTTCCAGTAGGATGTTAGCTGTTTCCAAGTTAATGTCTTTCACATTCCTAGCTCCCATTTGCTGCACTGTTACATTTGCCTATTAAGAAAAGTGGACACCGACTTTCGCATTTTCAACGAATAATGGGTGTAAACTGCTTTTACGTGGAAGTCGAACAACAATTTGCGTCCTCTGCCGTTTTGACAGAGTACAATATTCGAAGTCATTATGAAACTAAACACCTATCAGCATATACAAATTTTTTCGGTGAAACAACGCTCGGCGAGATATGCGTCTATTAATATTGTTTTAGAAACGCAAAGAATTCTCTTCATTGGAAGCCCATCTGAAGATAATGCTGTCACTGGTACCGTACGGGTGCAGAACTGAATGAGCACAAGCGAAACGGACAAGCCGCGAAAACTAAGCAGGGATAAAACTAACGAAGGCACCAGGGACAAAAGTCAACAAAGCAACTGGAAGCCTACGGAACAAACTGAAAATGGTCCAAGAGTAACAAACAAAATCAGGCTCAGACCGAGCAAAGCGGGGAAGAAGTGGTGAAGAGAAGATCCAGATTTCCGGAAAAGATACACCCGTGGTTACGCCTCCAGGAATAGCCACCAGAGAGCGACACAATCCTGACTAAAGAAATCAAGAGCATTCGAAATAATCCAATCTGGTTGGAATGCGGTAAATGGAAGCGAGGGTACGAGGGCAGATCAGTTTAAAAGGACCTCACGGATCATCTGAAGTCGGTACATGAATGTGACGCAGGGCAAGAGTTCAACGTGTGTTCTGTGGTGGAATGGAATTGTCCTCTATATGTGCGCGTTTGCATGTTAGCCTGTGACCTGTTTTTCGTTGATAATGAAGACTGTGCGCTTCTGCTGCCTCGTTCTCGCAATACCACTAGCTACAAAATAGTGCAAAATGGCTGAAGGAGGAAAACCATTTACTGATGCAAATTATTCAGTGTATAATGAAAGCTGTTACTGATTTACGTGATTAGAAATCCGCTTTGCTTGCAAACGTGAGGGCTTCTGCATGTTCAATAATGCGGAAATTAGTGAGATTACCTGTAGCTCGGGGTGTAGATGAGAGGACTGATGTGTTCTCCTACCTGGGTAATTTTGTTGCAGTTTCCTTGACAAGCTAGTCAACATCCTCAATGCGGCTATTAGGGTTTGATTCGCAGAGCCTCGTAAACCACTGCCAGATCCCAGTGAATATTGATCGGCTCCTGCTTTGATTGTCAGTCTTCAATTCACTCACGTGGGTTGAACAAGTCGTCGCGCATTCACCCTGTCGATCTGGTAGTTATAGTTCTCGTCACCTGCAGAGCTTCGTAGACACCCTCTAGTTCCAGGTGCTTGTAGTTTGAGTTCCGGCCCTAATGCCAGGCTTCGATGAACTCAAGCCCTCTGAGATTCTTCGCTCTTCCAAGTATCTTGGCGTTTCCCAAATCGAACTGATGGCTTGGCAATGAAAAGCCTGCAACATAATTGCCCAGCTCGGAGAACACGTCGACCCTCTCAATAATGCGGATAACAATGGAACTTAAAGAGATCATAATGCTGCAGATACACTGGAAATCTGATAATTTTTATGGCGTTCGTTGGCGCTGGACGCATCTACTGCTCTCTCCAGTATGTCAAAACTTTCAGGTTCATTCGCCATGTCATTTAGTAGTTTCATATAACAGAAGTGTTGGCATCAGTCTACAGTATGCATGGAACGAAAAATAGTAAGGTCATTTTCGTGGAGGTGCACAATAATGCTCGAGACTACAGCATTCCGTAGAATCGGCTTCCAGTTGTTACAATTGATGGAGGGAGAAATATGGCAGGAGTGAATAGGGATCACGTAGGACTCGGTTAGAAGGTTTGCACAGCCGGGTCACTCTTTATAAACACTAGATCCTACATCAACGCGCACTCTGTGAGAACTTAGATACTTCATGTGCACTGAAACACGTCAAGTTAATCGTTAACCTCATTCAGGGCAGGCTGGCAGTCACCGTCAGTTACAGTCTTTATGGAAAATAATAATTCAGTTATGTGATTTACCTTAATACATAACAATGAAGTAGTTCAATTGCGGAAAAGTGCTGGTTCGTTTGTACATGCTCCGAAACCAAATGATCGCATTCTCCACTAAAACGGTTAGAGTGACCCTGAGACTTTAGGTTCCACCTGGCAATCAAAGCGAAACTTTTATTGACATCACCTCACAGGTGAATGTACTGAGCTTGAAACTACTAGGAGGAAAAGATCTCACATTTGTTTTCTACAGAATTACCAAGAGATTTGGGGAACTGTTGTCAATGCTTGGATCACAACTGGAAGGAGAATAAATAGCTCATTTTCATGTTTTTAAAATGTTTAGGGTTACGATTACCGAAGAGGTCTCTCATGGTTTCCTGCGAAAAATTATTCGTGACCAGAAGAGACGTTTATTAGTGCTACTTTCAGATCTTGAAAAAATTGAGAGTAGGAATGTTTTTGTTCCAGAATCCCTTTGATTGCAAACTTGATGATGTTCCGCTTGAACTACAGTTTGAGTAAGTTGATCTGCAAGCAACTGACTCGTTAAAACAGAAGTACAGAGAAGGAAAATTTGTTTTATTTGTACCGCCGCACTCCTGGTGTCGAAGTTTCGGGACAGAAAAAGTTTGGCGCTGGTGTGACAATACTGAGTATACGTTTTCAAAAATGAATTGTGTGAAGTCAACTCCTCGAACACGACTAACTGAATACTGATTACTGCAATATAGAGTAAGTAGAAACGAACTCTGTTCAAGTTTTCGAAATATAGTGAAAAACGTTATGAAATTTAGATTATTGTTGGTTTTGTGAGTAGTGTAATTTTTGTAGAAAATGGAAGCCTCGGTTTAACTTTGAACAGTAATTTGTCTCGAACCCCAGGTTCGATTCCCCATCGAAGCAGATTATTGTGCAGTTACATCGTGGCTTCTACTTTCTGCAAAAATTATAAAAATTGTCAGCCGTGGATATCGTCATCATTCTCATGTAACATTTAAAATATTTGACTCACGGTATTGCAGGACACAAATGTGACATAATAATAACACTACTTTTAATTTCCCGATTGTACGAGAAACTGTCTCTGGATTATGGACAGATTATAGGTACAATAATTATCATGCTCATGCATGAGTGAAATATGTAATATGGGGTGTATGATATCAAAATAATTTGGAATCACGTAAGTTTTGTCGTTGCTGTGTTTCTTGCACCATCTTTAATCATTGATTATATATTCTTTGGTCCATCCTGAGAACTCGTATGATGATCTACCCGATTGAAACATGGTCATTAGCGAGTTCTGATCAAGGAATTTACTAAATTGAATGTCATCGTAAGGCTGCAATCGTTTGCTGAATAGAATAGTGTTAAAATATAAACTTAATAAGGTTTTAACTGCTGCACAGAAATTGTTTCCATCACATGTTCAGACAAACTGTTCCAATTATTTACCACACTCCGTTCGAAGCGCAGTGGGTGGGGTACACGGTTCACATCCTGCACGACAAGTTTGTATCTGTGTCTGCGTTTGCTGCATAACCCTCGTAAGTGCAACATTGGTCTCAGCATGGGGAAGTCACCGAGATGCAGTATACGGCAGGTCATAATGAGGTCGACTCGCATCTGACGGTAGGACAAGGTGTAGAGTCCTAGTTTCTGGCACCAGTCTTCATACCCCAAGCCACTTAAACTCGGGATGAACCTGATAGCAACGTGTTGGATCAGTTCGATCTTTCGTGCCTCGCCTCGGGTAATCGGAACGTAGGCGGACGAACAGTACTCTAGCATTGGCCTAATGATGGAAGAGAAGAGGTGAGTGGCAACCTCTTCAGACCATGTGCCGAACCTACGTTTGAGCGCCCAAAGAATGGGCAGTCCCTTACGATAGAGCCTGTTCGTGTTGTCCACGGACTTCAACTCGTAGCGCGAGAGTACACTTAGGTCCTTTACTGAGGGTGTGGGATATAGCGGTTGGTCGTCAACGGTGTAGCTTCGGCCGTCAGCACCCTTTCTCAGGCTCATAAATACAGACTTGGTTGGATTGACCGGGAGATGAACCTCTGCAGACCAGGTGGATAGGCGATTGAGGTCTTGCTGAAGTAGGCCAAAGTCGTCCGAAACGTCAGTTCCTCTCCAAATCTCCATGTTGTCCGCAAACAAAGCACATGACGGCCGGAGATGCTGAGATAGATCATTTATGTGGATTAGGAACAGAGTGGGCCACAGCACAGTGCCTTGAAGCACGTCACTTGTAGAGGGATACCAGTCAGTTAGATGGTCGTCGACATGTACTCTCCACTTTCGTCCAACAAGAAAGTCGCTGATCCACCGGTGCAGTGAGCCACTGACACCACACATCCTGACTTTGTGAAGAAGAAGAAGAAGAACGCACTACAGAAATCGATGAATTTTACGTCGACAGACTTCCCCTTGCTTATTGCCTTCAGCCACTCATGCCTCGTCACAAGCAAATTTGTAACGCATGAGCGGCTTTGCATAAAACCGTGCTGTGCGGGCGGTAGCACCGCTTTTCACTGTAGCAACCGCAATAATCCCTTTCTTACGATTGTCCTAGCAATCTTTGCCAAAATAGGTGTCAGCCAAAATGGACTGTAGTTGTCTACTTTACTAGGGTCGCCGCCTTTCGGAACAGGCTTCACCACCGAACATTTCCAGTTACTCGGCAACCAACCTACGGACAGCTACCTGTTGAACAGGTCAGTCACGAAAGGAGAGATGATGGTCGAAAGTGACTTGAGAAGCAGTGGATGAAGCCCATCAGGTACGTTAGGTTTGGTACCATCAATGTTGGCGAGTACAATGAACAATGATTTATCACGGGATAAAAGCAAGTGCTTGACACGTCCCGTAGGATGGTTGAGGTGAATATGATGAAATCAAAATATGTCTGGGTCATCTATCGAACGTCTGCCGAGATGAATAGTTTGATAAGTAACATCAGTGTAAAATTAAAATAAATTATCGAGCGTAAACGTTCAGAAAGACACTGGGGTGCAGTGATCATTGAGGTAAGGAGTGAGAAAAGTGAAATATGGTCGCTCACTTAGGTCCATTTGATACATAAATCCTGGTGAAATGCATCCTTGGTGTAATCCACAGTAGGGGAGTTTAGGTAACAAAATGTTGGGAGCTAAGAGCAACATCTAATCGTTTTTTGAAAACATCCAAGGTAGGAGAGGATACGACTGAGTCTGGGAGTGCGTTCCAAGGTTTGCAAACCCGAAGGGAAAAGTAATTCCGTCGACACTCTAGACGGCTGTATTGTTCCTTCAACTTTAAGCAGTTACCCCTGAGCTGCGTGTTGTGGCTAAGTTTCAGCAAATGGCGGCATACGTGGTTGGGGTCACTCAATATTTGATACGCTAATATGAGATCACCGCGCAGTCTTCGATAGCGCCCGCTGAAAATACCCAGCAACTTCAGCCTTCGGTGGTAAGAGTGATAGCGCAGACCCTGCACATTCTTTGTTGCTCTCCGTTGTGGTGTCTCTATCGCTTCTAGGTCACGCTTCAACCAAGGTTGCCAAGCTTGGATAGCGTATTCAACATGCGGGCGCACGTAGGAATTGTGCATCATTGGGAAGATTGATGGGTCAAATCTCCCGAATGCTCTTCGCAGCATGCCGACATGCTGGTTGCCTCTTTTCGCAGCTACCTCAGCCTGTTTTGAACAGTTGAGGTCGCTCTGTACGATCACACCCAGGTCACGTTCCTGGGAGCTATTCTGCAGTCCATTGGTCCCAAGTGAATAGGTGTAGTTATGACTATGGCGTAATTGTACGACGCGACATTTGTCTACATTGAACGGTAGGGCGTTTTGAACTGACCAGTTCGACACTGTGTTAAGATCGCACTGGAGCCGTTCATGGTCTTCCGGTCCTCTGATCCTTCGCCATATCTTGATATCATCAGCGAAAAATAGGAAATCGGAAGTAATTGATCTCGCCAAATCGTTAATGAACACCAAGAATAGACGAGGTCCAAGAACCGAGCCTTGTGGTACTCCGCACGCCACATCGATTGCATCAGACAATGATTCTCGGACTCTCACCACTAGCCGTCGTTCTTGTAGAAAATTGTCAATCCAACTCAGGATTGGGTCGCCAATGCCGTAATTCCGAAGCTTGTGAAGGAGAATGCGATGGTTTAAGCGATCAAATGCTTTTGAAAAGTCCAGGTAGATGACATCGACCCCTACTCCATCATCAACAGCTTCAGTCCAGCTATTACGTGCAATTAATAGGTTAGTATTACACGAATGCTTTTGACGAAAGCCATGTTGCTCTGGGGCTATTAAATTGTGGCTTTCCAGGTATTCCATCAGCGCATCTGCGATGATTGATTCCATCACTTTGGATAGTACTGGAAGTAGTGTTATTGGACGGTAGTTGGCAGGATCAGTGCGGCTACCTCCTTTATGAATAGGAGTGATGACCCCTCGCTTCCATACTGGTGGAATACGGTTCTCCTCTAGACATCGTTGATAGAAAATAGCCAGTGGTGCTGCTAGATCACTAGCTACTGCCTGTAGAGCCTTCGGTCGGATGTTGTCAGCTCCGGGAGAACTGTGGATACGCAAGCATAACAACTTCTTCAACACAGCTTCCGCAGTGAAGGTGATGTTTTCTAAACCAGATGGTGGAGTAGTAGAAATGAGGAGAATGTTTGTGCTCGTTACCTCCTGGAAAGTTCGGGAGTAATGAAGCCGTAGGAGATCAGCTGCTTCCATTGCTGATCGCGTGCACCCATCAGCCGTGACTAGTGCTGGAACCCCTCGTTTTACCTTTCGAAGGCCGTTAACGTGCCTGTACAGGAGTTTGCGATTCGTGCAGAATCGCTTCATTAACTTCTGCTGATGAGTGACCTTGTCTTCGCGGATCAGTTTCACACAGAAGTTACGATGGGTCACGTATGCAGTCCAGGTTTCGGCATTCGAGCAGTCCTGGTGATCTCGCCATGCCAAATCCCTCCGGGACATACATTTACGTGTCCTGCTCCTCAGAAATGAATTACGCTTGTTTTCAGGTTGGAAGGACTTCTGCTCTGATGCGTGCGCTACCAGTGTACTAAACGTCCTTGTAAATGTTTCCCAGGCAACATCTGGGGGGCATTCGGTTAAGAAAGTCCAAGATGTATCCTTAACAAGCTTAGACAACATATTGTAGTGTGTGACAGTATGCACTTTATCCTCCTCCTTTTCAGGGTATTCCGCATAGCAAATATAGTCAAAGAGTAGAGTAGCATGATCACTACGACCCAGTGGTGTGCTTGTAACTATCCCGCTAACCATGAGTTCTTCGTTAGTGAGCACAAGATCCAGTATCGACGGCTTGTTAGCAGTTCGAAATCTGGTGGGGAGGTTACGTGGTTGTAAAGAGGGTGGCTAGCAATAAGCTCTTGCAAACAGGCTTTAAACTGCGTACCGTCGGTTGCCGGCGTTTCTATGTCATGCACGTTAAAGTCTCCCGCGATAAGAATGTGGGTGTAGGACTTGTTCAAAGCAAACTGGAAAACGTGGTTCAGTTTGGAGTCCATTTCCGAAGTTGAGTTTGGTGGGCGATAAATCACGGCTAGTAGACATGTGTCTTTGTTTCGCAACCATAGGCGGCACCAAAGCGAATCGGGAGCTCGGATTTCCGGGTGGTCGATAACTTCACATCGGAGGTTTGTATTATAATAAAGAATCACACCGCCACCCCTTCCGGTTCTATCGGTCCGAAGCAGTGACATACCGGGTAAATTGATCTCAGAATCGGTTATCTCAGGGTTTAACCATGTCTCTGTAATCATGACGAGGTCCCGCGGTTGTGAGGCATGGAATTCTCTAAGTTCTGCCAACTTGCTTAGAAGGCCTTGGGCGTTTGTATACATGCACGATAGAGCTTTTGTTGTTAGGAGTTCATTGATAGATGTCAAGTTTGTGTTCGCTTTTAAGCCGGCCGTTAGGTGGCCGGCAATTAATCGTTTTTTGGTTTATGTATTTCAGTCGTGTTGCATGGCATTATTAAGCGTTCCTGAACAGAAGTTTCACTGGTGCTGTGCTCGGTCCTCCTGTGTGCCGTGGGCGCGGTTGTGTTGGTCTCTCCGCAGGACTGTGCAGATAAGGAATTTGCTGCGTTTGCAAGTTCCGTTGAATTGCTTCCGACTTTTGATCGTTCGCCTGCTGCTTTTAGCCGGATCTCTGTTGGCAGCCTAGCTCGAAACTTTAACCAGCTGTCCAACAGAACTTGCGTCATTCCCTCGGAGTGTAGTACTACTTTAATTAGCCTTGGACCGCAGCCCTTGTAGTTAGGTGATGACGGAACTCTTGTTAGGGATTTGGCAATAACATTGTCTACAGAGAGTGCTTCGCGGATGTAGCACCACTGCTCTCGATCATGTGTTTGTGCATCGTGATCAGAAGAATGCAGAAGCTCAGGAACACCATGAACAAATATTGTTTTCTTGCCATCTCTATTAGCAATGCCGCGTTGGTCAACTGCTTCTTTTGGGCGATCTTTCCAAGGTAGTTGACATACCTGTTCCACGCCGCAATCCAGACTGTCGAGTTAGGTAAAAGTGGCACACCTCTAAATCGGAACATACACCTGGTTATTTGCAAATACAGAAGCAAAGTGCGCCGCCAACGCGGACATACGCTCAGTGCTGGAGGTTAGGCACTGCCCATCCTGGCCATCCAGCACTGGTACATCGCTTTTCGTCTTCAGGCGTCGCTTCCCTTAATCAAAGATCCTCTTTGGGGCGGTCTTCACGGTTATTGCGACCTGCTCTTCCAAATGTCGGCGTTGATATGTTTTCACACTGTTGCATAGGTTCCTCTGACGTTTATACCTTTGATAGTCATTGGCAGAGCCATAGAGGAGGAATCTATCTCACAGTCTACGCTGTCTCCGAGCTAGATTTCCATACTCCTTGTCAAACCAATGAGACTTAATCGGTCCAACCTTAGGAGATTTCAAGGGCACAAATTGGGTACACAGTGATGGCAATCTCTTTTGTCTAAAGGTCCAACAGTCTTCCACAGATGCAGCTTGTGACAGAGACCAATTCACTTGGCTGGCAGCTCGAGCTAGACCATCGAAGTCCGTTTTTCAGTAGTTGTAAGCAGGTTCCAGCGGACGTGTATCCGATAAAGGTAATTCCATATCAACTATGAGCACTGATTGGTCGCCTGTAGCCAGGAGCTACAGCATCCCAACGTCAAACACTCGTTGTTCGTAGCTCGTTAACATCAGCTCGAGACAGGACGGGGTGGAGCGTGCTGTTATGCGGGTTGGCTGGCCTATGTGTTGCAATGCACCAGTTACAACTACCAAATCCACGAATTTTGCTTCAACCTCACTATGTCCAGGCATCAAATACACATCAGATCATCGTATTCGAGGACAGTTAAAAGCGCCCAAAAGTAGAACCTGTGGGCGACTCATGTGGGTTCGAAGATGGCGTAGTCAATCCAAACAACGACTCAGGGGGCTGCGATAAAGTGCACCCACAAGTAGTTCTCCGTGCTTGAGGTGGATGGAGCACCACAGCATCTCACACAAACCATCGTCACTTCGCTAGGTGCCCACAAGTTTCCCACGCAGGGAAGATCTAATGTGAAGAAAAACGCCACCGCAGGCATTCGTTAGTCTATCGCATCAGAAGCACGAGTAACCCTTGAGTTCAAGTTCCTGGATGTATAACTCTGAATGCAGCCATGCCTCTGCGAATCCCGAAACGCCTAGTCACTCAGACGCAACGACACAACAAAGCTCATCGCACTGTTCATCACACTGCAAACGTTTGTGTAGGCTACTCGCAGGCCGCAGCAGGAGCCGCCGGGCGTGCTTGAAGTGTGAGCAGCCTGTTTGTCCTGACTCGCAGATTCTTGGAAACCGCCAGAAAATTTAGGATACGAAGATTTGTTTCCCCATCACCAGTACATCTTTTAAGCTCACTGGTGGCACACTTGAGTCGCTTCCTGTCTACTGGGTCCAGGTCTGGACGATCATGCATCTTCAAACCCTTCAGCCTACTTAGACGGGACATGATCAGTCTTGGATTGGCTTCGTCCACAAAAGTGATTCTCAGGCCGATATCCTTGATCACCTTGCTTTCCAAGACGGGTAATTTGCCTCACTTTTACTGAGTCATCAACAGCGTCGAGGAATCTGTCAATTGGACTCTGTAAGATAAAGATATGAAAGCAGTTTTCTTGATTGGATAAACCTATTCCAAAGCAAATATTTGTGACATTCTGAACGTCGAATTTCAGTATTACAACGCATTTATTTCTTCTGCTGTTTGCTTTGTGCCATCCGGGTGCAATAAAGGTCTGATGTAAGTATCTTTTTGCGTAGGTAATTGCTAGTATTTAGGTTAAAGAACATGTCGATAGTTTTTGTTTATTTGCACGTTGAATGCCGCTCACCCATGTCCAGCATGAAATGCTGAAATTAGTTTATTCGTTAATCGCTTAGAGCTTGTGTTCTGGCTTAACAGTATTATACGCAAATCTAATCCGACCTGCGGCCGTCATTTTGTTAGTAAACCGGCCTGCCGTGAAAAAACTTTGGTGACCCCTGTTGTAATGGATGCATGGTTATGTTCCGAGTTAACTAACATCGAGACATGTCCGTTGCTCGGTGCCACCAACCCGATAAAGGAGCATTTTGACTCTGTTATTCCATTGAACTGCTACATGAGCTCATAGATAATTCAGTCAATACAGCACAGAACTCCATTTGATACTACATATATTTAATGGGCAACGATACCTGATTGGCGACGGTTCTTTACTGCCCTCTATCTCCCACACACTAGATGTACTTCTGTCTGGCGTCGGCACTAAGGCGGATGATAAAAAGCCACACTGTTATCACTGACAGTTACAACATCAGCGCTTTAAAATCCCCAACCGCCACTGGTGAACAGTTCAAAGTGGGTCTACCAGAGCTTGTCTCCATTGCACCACTTTGTGATCGCACCAACCCTCCTACTAGATTTAGAAGTACGGATATGCCCTGAATACCGGGTCGAATATTCACCAACGAATAAATGATGAACGACAGGGTGATCGAACCACAGCGATCATGTAGTCCCACACCTTAAACCTTAAGTATGTACGCCATGAGAATTACCTAGGTAACGATAGCTAGTATAGTTATGAGTTGCCAACTCGAATAAGTAAGACAAGCAACTGAACCTCTATGGCAGGCGAAGTACCGGTTACAGTGTTGCAACATCTTATCAGCCATTGTAACAAGGTATTTGCGGAAACACCGAAAACTAAATCTGTTCACTCGAGAAGCGTGGACTGTTTGGAGAAGCAGGACACGCAAGTGTGCAGTGACGCGGAACTCGACCAGGCATAGCTATGCGACCCCTCAAAGAACAGATACCTGCATGGCTTATGTAACTAAACGTAGTCGCTGTACTCAACTTGTTCGGGAGGATAAAATGGCATACCAGCAGAACCTGCTAGCGCGCATGTTTTCAAGTCACAAGCTGCTGCACCAAATTGCAAACAGCCCGCGCAATGCAAGGTGTGTAATTCCTGCTCCTCAAACAGCGATTGGACTAGTACTTATAAGAACCCGAAGTGAAAGCGGAATTACTTAGGGTGCCAAACATAGCTAATACTAGGTACGTCCGTTCCAACAAATGAGACGTGCCTCATCTTCGCTATCCCTGTCGCAGGTTGCCTGACGCATGTCTAGGGGTTGTATGGTGTGCACTGCGTGTGCGTCCGTTCCTTCCGCGCATAAGCTGTGGTTCGAAAGTGTTTCTCTCTTTTGGGGACCCAGTACGGCTGGTTGGCTGGTTGCCGTTTCGCATCCCGGCCTTGCCATGTCACTGATAACTGGTGCAATAGTGTCTGGCGTTAGTCCAGCAAACATTGACTACGAAGGACGCGACGAATTCCTTTTGACCGCAATGCGCTCCATCTTTTCAGCGCATTCATTAGCTACCTAACCTTAGATCAACTGATCTCCCAAGGGTACAGTAGGTACTGGGGGGCTGCGCAGCAATGTACCGCTGATTCATGCTAATAGATCCTCCTAGACCACGCCTGTCAGTAGCGTACACTTACCGGTCTATACCAATTTCCAGAGAAATAGAAAAACACTTTACGTCTGAGGCGACGTTATTTGCGGTATGTTATCAGAAGCTCAATCCAGTAAGTTTTTGCCGTTTTTACGGTATGGACAAATTAACCTCTGGCAATTTATGTAGCCGGTTTTTAACGGTAAGCCTTACTGCTGAATGAGTGCGTTAGACTTACAGACTGAAAAATGTGTGCCAGACCTAGTTGAAGGAAGTTCCCAGGAAATAGGTTGCTTATTTGATTTGACCGTAACAGTTTTCTTACAGTGAACGCTAATGCACTGAGTACACCGTTTTTGCTTGCCTATCGTGTAACATTTCATTTGCGACGGAGACTGGTTTCATACTTTCCAACTTTTTGGTCCTTAAAGGATGGAAAGGAATATTTCACTGGTCATTTAACAGTTGCCACTTTCGAAGTTTATTCCCTGTAACAAGTTCAGTCAGCGAACAATGTCAATTCGTGTAGTCTAGGTAGTTGTGACTACTAATTATGAGACGATAGGATGGTCATCTGAGACAAAAAAGATTTGTCGGCTTTAAAGGGTGTTTTGGGTCGATTCCTGTGGTAACCAATGCTCAGTATTTTGCAGTACTATTCAGGAAGTTTTGAGAACGATGTATCTAAAGCCTCGAAATTCAAACTTTACTAATTGGCGACTCAAAATAACAAACGATTGGCCTGAACGCAAATTTAGCACCGGGTATACTATGGCTTCATCGAAATTGGACGATCCCTACCATCAGCGTTCTAGAGTGAGAACTGCTTAGCGACCGAGACCCATAAGTTTGTACATTTTGTGGTTACTTGATTTGAGTTGCCGGTGCATATCGTCAGTGCATGTAAGCGGTCACTCACTGTTGCGCTTTGCTGCTATCTTATGCTGTTGCCACATCATAAACTATGCGTGGATCTGCACATTTATTTTGTCGTCTTGACTACATGATTTCAATTTTCTGTAGGTTCTAGTTACATCTATAGTCAGCCCGGCTACTAGGATTTCAGTTGCGTATAGTGCTGCGTTTAATAAATAAGTAAATAAACTCGTGTATGTACAAACAAACGGTATACTTGCCCTAAGTAGGAATGATCATTTCTACACAGAACTTTTCTTATGCGTTCTGTGGCATAACATGTAAGGATAAAAATAAACATAAAGGCTCGGATAATGAATTTTCGCACGGATCAGCTACCCGGTCAGTCAGAATGTATTCATTCAATAGAAATATTTGTACCACTGTTTTTAAGTTTACTGTGTAGCGACGCTCGAGAGAAGTTATTGGTAGGGTGGGAGACAGTAGGGAGCAAATGTAAACATGGCACTTTGGGGGGAAATATTTGGAGAGGAAATATTAATCAAGTTTCTAGCCACTCAAATGATGTTCAGGCAAAGTTCTGTTAATCAATATGAAGATTGTTGCATGCTAATCACCGTTAACACATTCGTTATAGCAAGGAAAATCTCCAGAGGTCCTCAGAATGTGACATGGTCAACATTTGTGCGTGCCTGTAGTGGTAGCTGATTTCAATGAGTAGGCATCACACTACAAAGATGGTCGATTGAATTTTATGACAGTGGATAGCCTCAGTTACGGGCGGGGTAATAGCTGTTTACCGCAGTTCAACTGGTGGTACTGTCTGTGAAGATCGGTTTATTAATAAAATTGTAGAGAAGAAGGAGATTGTTTTTTGACCGTTGCAACAAAAGTGGATCAAATCGTAGGTAACGACAACGAACAGAGTAGCTCAGCGTTAAGCAGCGCTCCATGACAAACTTGCTAAAAGGTTGTTGAACATTTTCCAAATCTATTTTGTCTCTTTGCTTAATTGGCTGTAAATGATAGTACAATACTTCCGAGCATGGATCCGCTTAGCTCCAGTCGGGTTTCAGGTAAGGTGAAGGTTCTGCAGATGTAACCAGATAGCTGCCTGGCTTTTTCAACTCTGTATAGTATATGTTCAGCGAAATTGAAGGAAACAGCTTACCTAATTCTTAGGTCCCGAACTGAATCAGAGCTTGGGATCACGTTACCAGCAATTGTGATAAAGCCTTCCGAGCTGTGCCAACCGTACCCACTTAGTTGGGATGTTCCTTAGGAGAATTTAGTTGGCAGGCGTTTAGTAGATATATTCAGTGCTGATAGTTCTTCAATTGTCCTCCCAGCCATAACTGTAATTGGTCTGGTAGAAATGAGAAGACCATTCTGAAGTCATATGCAAACAGAAATAAGCGTCCTTTTAGATGAACCAATAACTGTATGGAAATCAGCAGGTGTATTCAACTTGTATTTCTAATAATGATCAATGCCATTAAATCATGCCATAGCGAAATATAGGTGGATTGCTTTTTGCCACTTAAACTTAGGATCCGTATATGAGAGGGATACCAACAACTGCAGTGCACTTTTGACACTCAGCGAAGTGACATTTTTTCACTGTCGCATAATCCTTACGACTCCTTTTGGATAAAGAGTTTGCAACGGAAAAATGAATTTATGGGCAGGTTCTTTCTCCTCAATGTACTGATAAAACCATTATAATACAAGTAAATGTATTTAGCTCCGGTGGTTCATCGGTTAGACGAACTGTTCGCTTAGCTTAGCAAGTTAGCTGCAAACGTTTCGTCATCAGTCGAGGTGACATCATCAGTGCGATAATGTGTGACGCGTCGCTCCGCTCCGCTGCACACTAATCTACTGATGATATCGCCTCGACTGAAGACGCAAAGTTAACATGCAAACTGCCAAACTCAGTGAAGAGGTCGTCTAACAAAAGCCTTCATGCCTTTGACCATTCTCATACACGATTAGACAACAGGACCCGCGAGTGCGGGCCGCATTAAATTGAGTGAATTTTAATCCAATATTTTTCGCTATGGCCAACATGTGCTACTTTTACGACGCGGTTAAATGCTTATAATTTGGGGAATAGCAACCTGAACATCCTGGATGTACCCAAATGAAAAGGTCACTAAATCGGACCAGAAGTTGAAAAAATGCATAGCCACATGTGCGGTTCTGCGATACAATTGCTGTACATCAATCAACGTCACACCTTTTAGCTTGCTGTACATCACCTGACAGATCGGATTCCATTGTTCGACAATGTTATTTACTTGATGGAGTTCACATCAACACCTTTGCTGTCTGATCACTTGTGTCCATATTTCTTTCATGTTGCCTATGTGATGTGCTATGAATTCAATCCAGAAAGCATCGAGCAATAACAGTATGTTGTGCACTTGTATAAAGCAAGTGAGTTTTCTTTGCGCATCCGTGCTACCTTTTTCACGTAAGAACACCATACCATTTTTCCAACCATACAGTCAACCACAGTACTTTGAGGTCAAGAGCAGTTTCGAGTGTGGCCGTAAAATAGATCAAACACTATCGTAATAGCGACAAGTGCAAAAAAGGATGCACTCGTTCAGACAGAGGAGGCAGTGCGCGTACAACTAGGTCGCGGTGCAACACACTTGCGGGGAGCCGAATGACAGTTGGCCACGGTGCATTCGCAAAACCGCCAAGGAAAGCGCCAGTTCAAGGTCACTGTCAAATAGACACAAAACAAAAGCTCCGAGGAATTGTACAATTTGTGCGTTTCCTAAGTGTAATCTTAAGGGACTGTGATCCGCCTTGTAGTGTGGTTTTTCCTACGGATTTCATCACACAGCGTCCAACTTCCGCTCATCAGACACGGAACTATCAGTGCTATCCTGTGGATCGCCAGGCGCAGGAATTATTCCATCGCCTTATCACCTAAACCGTCTTACCGGTTTTGGAGATTTATCAGCTAGCCATCCGCATCTGCTGACCAATTTTATCGGTTGACGACGATCGATCTACCCTGCAGTCGTGTCAACCGAGCCCTGTCGCGAACAACGCTTTGTCCCGTAAACGGGATTACGGCTCACGTCGGCAGTCATCTGACCGTGCGGCGTTTGGACCGGCGTGTGAACTGAAATCAGCGTTTGTCCGTTTCAAGTCCGGGCAGGTTGGTTTTATCGCCTTCTCTCTCACGCCACAGGTCAGTGCTTGACCAAGAAACGAAGTGGCACATCCACCCGTCTTACTGAGTTGTGCAACCGGCCAGTCGGAAAAGTACGCAACGTCAACCTACTGTGTGGGGTAGTAACATTATGCCAAGTATCAGGAAGTAAGTAGATGCGAATCCAAAAGGGCTCCAGTCCAAGGGTAAATGTGGGTCCGCTGAATTTAACCGATTAGTCAAATTGGGTTTACCTTGCTCACACGGTTTCAGATAGTACCATTCAACATGTGCAAATCTTTCCCAACAACACGTGAGAGCTCGAAATAGCTCCCAAGACGATAGCTGACTTTGAACTGCGAGTTCGACCATCCCACTAGTCAAAAGTATACTTCTCCTGGTCCAAAAGTGCGAGCGGTTAGCAGAAAAAGTTGCACAATGAATGAACGCTAATATTATGTGACTGGAAGCAAGTATGAACCATGATATCAAAGGGGCTTTAAAGAGAAGCAATGATGCAAAAGTTATTTCGCTCAAAGCACGATTGGCAAGGTCCACTGTGCCGTTACTTTCTTCAATTTTAGAAGAACGCCAGGCGAAAAAACACCGTAGCTCTGATAGACAAGTGGTACTCAGGACCCCAAAAAGCAGGCACCACTCGAAACGCGCGATCGTTCAACTTCAGCCGGTTTGGGCAAGTTGTGTCATAAACAAGGATGGGACAACCGAACCCCAGTCTACTACAGCTGCAACCCAAGCGTCTCCGGTAGAGTTCAAATCGCTCGAGACTCCAAGCAGATATGCAGAGATCGTTGCAAAAGTCCCTCGGGATACTACCTTTAGTGTGTTCTCTGCTGCAAACAAAGGGACAGAAAGTGGACCATCATCACCTGGCAAAAATCAGACCCAACGATCATCTGGCCTTGCAGTTCAACACTAACCAGCTCCAATAATAACTCTCTGACTGTCGTGTGCACCAATGTCCCCGAATCTACTGTCATCACATTGCGGGGTAAGTTGTCTGACGACCAAGACCAGTGGAACTCACTGTGCATTTTAATGAACCTAAAAGTAAAACCCACAAACCTAGTGAGAGTTACTTGTCACCCGATCTCTGTAAAATATGGCGAAACAGAAACCTTAGGGTAACACTGGAATCGGCCGTTGATGTAGAAAAGGTTTTACTCTCTGCAACTGTGCTACAGCACGGACCCTGTATGATACGCATCTATCCTGAGGTCCCTTGGAGCACGCGACAATCGAAAAGAGACATCACATATGGACAATGAACAATGATTTATCACGGGTAAAAAAGCATGTGCTTGACAAGTCCCGTAGGATGGTTGGAGTAAAAAGTAAAGTTTAAAGGATCATCGAATAAGTAAATCGTTATTTTAAGCGTCTACTGATTTAAATGCACTACTGCATAACGATAGTTTGAAGTGGGAATGGGTTGTGCACAAAAAAATATTATAAAGTGTCGTTATAGTTCAGTAAATGCGTGAGAAAAGAAAGTGGAAAGGACAACGTTCGCTCGTGTGTTGCCTCATTTGGCAGATAAGATATGTTAATCCAGTTTAAATGCATCTAGGCTACTCACACGTACACTTCTGCATGTATCCTCATCGCTACGTTAAGCAGAGGGCCGTTAAGCACATGGTTAGGTTGGCATTATTTCGTCCGCCAAGTGGAACACACAATGTCGAGTAATGAAATTGGAAAGCGGTTCATCAAGGCGTTTTTTCAATCCCGTTAATTTAGGGACAAGGATAACGTGAGTCAGAAGGGCATTCCAGGCACGGGACATACGGAGGGAGAAAACTTTTCGTCAACGATAAAGCCGACTGTAGTACGTAGCCAGTTTGAGCTGATGAGTTCTCAGGTCGGTATTTTGGCTCAGCTGCAACAGATTGCCACATGGGTGAGTTGGGTTCGTCTATATTAAGTAAACCATGATTATTTCTCCTAGCTGACTTTGATATTCACCACTGTAGAAGTTTAGGGACTGCAGTCTGCCTAAGTAGGAGAGAAGAAACAATCACCTAACGAATTTTGTCGCTCTACGTTATGGTGTTTCAAGTGCATCGACGTCGCACTTGCGCCAGGTACGCAAAGCCTGAATCGCATATTCCACGTGAGGCCTCACGTAGACGTTCACATTTTGCGGAAAGATTGATGACTCAAAATTCCCGAAAGCCCTCCGTAAGAGTCCAAGATGTTGACCGGCTATTTCTGATGCCTTTCAGCCTGTCTCGAGATAGGAAGATCGTACTGCACGATCAGCCCGAGGTTGTTTTCTTGGGAGGCATGTGCTGGTTGGCGACTGGGATACTAGTCAATCATCAATGGCACGTAAGAGACGTGTCAAATACGGGACAGTATAGAAGTTGGAGGCGACTGAACCCAACATGTATTGTGCAAGCTACAAACATAGGAAGCGTATCAACCAGAGCTAGTAACGGTGCAGCAAGATACTCACCAAAACAATTTTGTGTCAACGGATGTGCCATCAGTAAAACAAGTGGATGTATTGCAGGTTAAAATCCGTAAAATTCCATTTTACTAACTATTGAAAGAGCGTGCTTCCCGGTCCACTACAATGGCCTCTCCCTAGAAGGCTGAAGGATGGAAGCCTTCGATGGAGCTGTTAGTGGGGGGAAACGGGAGGTGAGGATGGGTGCGAGTAGCTGCATGGGCTTCCAACTTGGGGTGTGTAACAGAGTTCGCTGGGTCCAGGCTTTTATTATTAATTATTTTTGATGATCGTGTGGACCAGAGTGCATCATCCACGGGTCGTCGGGGCGGTCTGGTCTGACTGCATAAAACTGGCTAGTCCAGAAAAAAGACTGAGAGGGCATTCCCTCCTCTGCAGACCCGACGATGCACTTGGGGAGAGGTGTCACTCACCCAACCGCACTCGAGTCCACGGTCCTCGTCCCTAGAATAAATCAGGCGTCCTCGCCGGTAACGCCTAGCAAGGAGCTTGGGGACCAACCCATTGGTGGCCGTCCGCGGCCGAGGGCGACTGACTGTTCCTTCGGTCAGGAACCAGGCCTTGGGTCGGCTTGCGTGTCACTCGAGGGTTGCGTTGAGCCGGTTGGCGAGTCACTCGAAAGTTGCTTTGGCAGATACGGCGGTTGAGTTTATGGAAGGTAGAACACAGAGGGGGTAGGCTAGGATCGGAAAAGTGGCTTGACGCCGAACATGTTTCGCATGATAAAACCAAACACGCTTTTTACGCTTTCAAAATGCTTTGGGTTTTTGGTCGATTTTGCAAAACCTTTGTGGATGAGACGCATGATTACCAATAAAGACGAAAAACGCCTGTTAATGGAAATAGCAAATGTTTACAAAATCTGGGAAACGGTCCGGAGGTTCGACCTGTCGACCGCGTCGGTCAGTTGCCTGGGGTTGAGGCGGGGTAGGTGGAGAGTCAAGTGAACGGTGGGTTTCGGGATATGTAATGCTCGGAAAGTCACCGCAGGTGCGTGTGCTTGTGTGATATCATCAGGATGGATTTCAAGGGGTTTGTCAAAGAAAGCCACTTTGCGGCGGTCGATGGACACCACTGTTCGGTGACCATTCTGGTCTACCATGAAAGGATTCGGAGTCCGTTGCAGGATTCTGAAAGCGCAAGTGTAAGGAGACTGATAAAGGTGCCGCACTGCGTCGGTGCGGAGAAAGATGTGAGTGCAGGTAGATCGTCCTCTGTGCATTTGCACATCTCTAGTCTGATCACGGGTCGGAGTCGGGCGTAGTGAACGCATGCGTTGAACTAGGGAGGACGCAACGTTAGGCGGAAGCATACCTGACGATGCGGGAGGCGAAACGAATTCCCCTGGTAAATTTAGCCTTGTGCCGTAAACCAGCTTTGCTAGTGCACATTGCAAGTCAGCTTTGCTGCTGCTGCTGCGAATGCCTAAGAGTATGAGCGAAAAGTTTTCGTTCCAGACAGGTTCAGAGACGGCCCAGAGTGAGGCTTTGAGCTGTCTATGGAAGTGTTCAACTAACCAGTTGGCTGCTGGATGATACGCTGTGTTATGAATGGAACGAACGTATCGAATTGTGAAGATTCGAAAGGCGTTCCTCTGTCAGTTGTAATGGTGGATGGGCATCCGCAGTGCGAGACCCACCAATCTAAGAATGCCCGGCTAACAGTCTCAGCTGTGCAGTCTGTTACGGGAATGGCTTCCGGCCATCTGATAAAGCGGTCGACACATGTAAGAATGTATACGAATCCGCATGAAGTAGGCAAGGCACCTACCAGGTCTATGTGTACATGAGAAATCAGGGAGTCCGGGAAAGGAAGTGAACACAGAGGACTGCGGGTGTGAGCATGCATTTTGGATTATTGGCATTGAAGGCAGGCGTGAGTCCAGATACGAACACCTATTTTTACGCGTGACCAAACGAAGCATTTGGTGACCAATTTCAAAGGTGCACGGATAATGGGATGTAATACTGAGTGAAATGCGTCAAAGACTGCGTCTGAAGGAGACGGGCATGAATGGTCTAGGACAACCTGTGAAAATGTCACAGAGAACGGTATGTTCCGTGGTTTGGAGAGGAACAGGTTGCATATGCAGCGAAGTGGACTCCAGAGTGCGTTCTATGTCTTAATCTTGAGCTTTAGCCGATGCCATGGATCGACGGTAGGCAAAGACTGGAGAGGGAGATTGACGCTTGAGAGAGCGTCGGCGACGAGATTGTCGACACCTATGACATGATGTACGTCAGCAGTGAACTGCGTGACAAAGTCTAGGTGTTTTGCCTCCCATGGTGAATATTTGTCGCAAGCAGAGTTGAAAACGAAGTTGAGGGGCTTGTGGTCAGTCGAGACCAGGAAAGCGCAGCCTTCGAGTGTGCGCCAAAAGTGCCGATTAGTTAGCTAAATGGCGAGCAGTTCTCCGCCAAACGTGCCGTAGCGGGATTCCGATAGCTGCAGGCGCTTGGAGGAGCACTCAAATGGTTTCCACTATCCACCAACATGTTGTTGGAGGACGGCTCCTATCGCGTGGTCTGAGGCATCTGTCATGATAAAAGGGTGTGCAGTCGATCCGGAACGAGTGAGGAGGGCTATGTTGGAGATAGTATCCTTGAGCTCGGCGATGGCTGTCTGTGCTCTGCCAGGGAAAGGGAACTTAAGTCCATTCACTCCGAGTAGGTCCGTCAGAAGCTGCATGAACTGAGCGCAGCGCAGAATGAAGCGACGATAGTAGCTGACGAAACCACGAAATCGACGAAGGTGCTTAAACGAAGTCGGAGCTGGGAAGTCTTTGATTGCCTGGATCTTATCAGGGAGAACTTTGATAGCATACGATGAAGCGAGGCGGCCCAGGAATTCTATTGTTGTTTTGCCCAGTTCGAACTTAGTCGGATTCCGTGACACCGTGTTGGGTCAAGGGCTGGAAGGGAGTTCGAAGATTCTCGATGTGCTCTTGTTCCGATGACGTGGCTGGTAAAATATCATCGAGGTAGGAATAAGCGAAGTCTAGGCCACGAGTGACATCGTGGATGAAGCGTGGAAAGATTTGTGCGGTGTTGCACACTCCAAAAGACATTCACAAAATTTCAAACAAGCCGAAAGGTGTGATAAAGGCTGTTGTAGGATTGTCATTTTCTTCTACTGGTATCTGGTGATAGGCGCGAACTAGATCGATCTTGCTGAAGATCGTCTTACCCCTGAGGCATGCGGTAAGTTCCTGCATGTGCGGGATGGGATACCTATCTGGAACAACTGGCCGATTGAGTGCGCAGTAACCATTGCAAGGGCGCCAATCACCAGATTTCTTGGGGACCATCTGCATGGGCGAGGACCAAGGTATGTCGGAAGGGCGCAATATTCCTAGTATGAGCATGTGCTCAAACTCCGCCCTATCCACCTTTAGTTTCTCAGGCGATAGTCGGCGTGGGCGGCATGAGACGGGTGGGCCATTCGCCTGTATGTGGTGCTTGAGTTGGGATGCCACGGGCATAGCTTTGTCCATAGGCTGAACGAGCTTGGAATACAGAGAAAAGTGGTTGGAGTAATCTGGCGAAGTCTGGGGAAAGGCGTAGACTGGTGTTATAGATGCGATATCGGCAGTTATGCCACATACACTGAGTTTCGTTGTAATATCAACTATCATCTGACGTTTCGCATTGATCAAGAGGTTAAAATGCCTGAGAAAGTCAATGCCAATGATGGTAAAGGGGACTGTAATGACGCTGAATACCCAGCGGAACGTGCGCCGGTGACCTAGGTCTAGGGTAAGCGACCGATGACCTCAGGTGGCTATTGGGAGGCCACTGACGGCACTTAGGCTTGTCGACAAAGAAGCGGTAGTCTCATCTGGAATAGGGGGAGTGACGCTAACTTTCGTCTTGGTATTAACTAAGAACTGGGTCTCGGAATCATGATCCCTAATGTAGATGAGACGAGTTTGGGCTTCGCCATCACTATTAGTCGCCATTACCGGCTGGCCTGAAAGGTTCTCTGCTTCGCGGCGGAGAAACTGCATGGTTGCTTGAACTTATGGGCTTTGTTACTAAAACGAGTGGTAAAAGCAAAATCCTGAATTTTTACGCTTCTTGCGAGGGGTGATGCTTTCGGTATAGGGAGAGTTTCTCGACGGCGTCATAGTGATGCTAGTTACGATGCTAAAGTATCGATTGCTGATGGATCACTAGTCGCAGCTTTCTCTGAGGCTGCGACGGAGCTAAGTCGAGTTAAGGTACTAGATTCGTTTGTTGACTGAAGTCGTTCGGTGACACGGTCTGCTAGCTGTGCAATTGCTGCGAGCTGCAGGACCCTTACCACGGTGAGGATGACCTGTGTGTTTTCCGGGAGACGTTGCATCCACATTTCGCAGAGAATCCCAGCGTCCATGCTGGATGTGCCTAGGAGCTGTTGCATCTGTCGCAACAAGGCTGAAGGCATCTTGTCCCCCAGCTGCAGATCCCTAAACAGTTGCTGCAGTCGGGCCTTGTCAGAGGGCGAGATTCGCTGGACAATGGCCTGTTTTAAAGTCTCATATTTAGCATCGGGAGTGGGGCGAGCTATTATGTCTGTCACCTGGGAGGATACACTTTGTGAAAGTTGAGACATAAGTTGATGACGTTTAGCATTATCAGAAGAACTTTTACAATTGTAAAAAGTGGATTCTAAATGCTCAAGCCATAACAACGGGTCATTCTCCAAAAAATGTCGGGAGGTTAACTCTACGACACTAACCAGGTAGGGAGATGGTTGATCATCTGAACTATTAATCGTGAGAAGTGAATAAGTATGTGTGGCAGGTGAGAACACAAAAAGATAATGAGTAATAATTCAAAAAAACTTACCAGAAAGAAAATTCCAACTGGCGGACGGCGTCTTTTGGACAACGGTGGCGCCTGGGATGCTATGCAGTAATCAATAGCACGTAAGAGACGTGTCAAATACGGGACAGTATAGAACTTGGAGACGACTGAACCCAACGCATATTGTGCAAGCTACAAAAATAGGAAGCGTATCAACCAGAGCGAGAAAAGGTGCAGCGAGCTACTCACCAAAACAATTTTGTGTCAACGGATGTGCCATCAGTAAAACAAGTGGACATTTTGGAGGTTAAAACAACGGTAAAATGCAATGCTGAAAAATACTGAAATAATGTGTTTTCCGGCACACTACGCACGTTGTGACTGCTAGTCCCCAAGTCAATATTCATAGATAAACTAGATGAGTATGTCTGCAAATTTTTAACAGTGAACAATGATTTAACACGGGATAAAAGCATGTGCTTGACACGTCCCGTAGGATGGTTGGGGTGAATATGATGAAATCAAAATATATCTGAGTCATATACCAAACGTCTGCCGAGATGAATGCGTTGATAAATTTCATTAGTGTAAAATTAAAAAAGCAATTCAGCGTATACTTTCAGAAACACACTGGAGTGCAGTGATCGTTGATATAAGGCTTGAGAAAGCTAAGACATGGTCGCTCACTTGGGTCCATTTGATACATAAGTCCTGTAGAAAAGCATGCTTGGAGTAATCGAGAGTTGAAAAGTTAAGATAACAAAGGGTTGGGAGCTAAGATCAACGTCTAATAATTTTTTCGAAAACGTTCAAGTTAAGATAGGATACAACTGAGTCGGGGAGTGCGTTCCAGGGTTGGCAAACACGAAGGGAAAAGTAATTCCGTCAACACTCCAGATGGCTATATTGTTCCTTCAATTTTAAGCAGTTGCCCCCGAGCTGCGTGTTGTGGCTAAGTTTCAGCAAATGGAGGCATACGTGGTTGGGGTCTCTCAATACCTGATACCCTAATATGCGCTCGCACTTCGAAAGCATCCGCTGAAAATCTCAGCAACTTCAACCTTCGGTGTTAAGAGTGATAGCGCTTCTGAAGGAGAATTCGATGGTCTAAGCGATCAAACGCTTTTGAAAAGTCCAGGTAGATGACATCGATTCCTGCTTCACCATCAACAGCTTCAGACCAGCTATTACGTGCAATAAATAGGTAAGTAGTACAAGAAAAGTTTCGACGAAAGCCATGTTGCTCCGGGTCTATAAGGTTGTGGCTTTCCTTATACTGCAACAACGCATCTGCAATGATGGATTTTATCACGTTGGATAGAACAGGAAGTAGTTTTATTGGACGGTAGTTGGTATGGTCAGTGCGGCTTCCTCATTTATGGATAGGATTGATGACCCCAGGCTTCCATACTACTGGAATAGGGTTCTCTTCTAGACATCGCTGATAGAAAACAGCCAGTGGTTCTGTTAGATCACTAGCTACCACCTGCAGAACCTTTGGTTTGATGCTGTTGATTCCAGGAGAACTGTGGATAAGCAAAGATAACAACTTCTTCAACACAGCTTCCGCAGTGAAGGTGATGTTGTCTAAACCAGATGGTAGTGTATTAGAAATGAGGAGAATATTTGGGCTCGTTATCTGCCGGAAAGTTTGGAAGTGATGAAGCCGTTGGAGATCGGCTGCTTCCATTGTTGATCGCGTGCACCCATCAGTCGTGACTAGTGCTGGAATCCCCCGCTTCACCTCTCGAAGGCCGTTAACGTGCCTGAACAACAGTTTGTGATTGGTGCATAATCGCTTCATTAACTCCTGATGATGCGTGACCTTGTCTTCGCGGATCAGTTTCACACAGAAGTTACGATGTGTCACGTATGCAGTCCAGGTTTCGGCATTCGAGCACTCCTGGTGATCTCGCCATGCTTAATCCATCCGAGACATACATTTACGTGTTCTGCTCCTCAGAAATGAGTTATGCCTGTTTTTGGGTTGCAAGGAATTCTCTTCCGAGGTGTGCGTTACCAGTGTGCTAAACGACCTTGTAAAGGTTTCCCAGCCAACCCCTGGGGGCATCCGCTAAAGATGGTCCAATATGTATCCTTAACGAGCGTAGCTAACACATTATAGTGCGTGACAGTATACACTTTATTATCCTCCTTTTCAGGATCCTCCGCATGGCATTTGTAGTCAAATAGTCGGTTAACATGATCACTAGGACTCAGTAGTGTACTTGTAACTATCTCGTCAACCATGAGTTGTTCGTTAGTGAGCACAAGATCCAGTATCGACTGCTTGTTAGCAGTTCGAAATCTGGTGGAGAGGTTACTTGGTTGTAAAGAGGGTGGCTCGCAATTAGCTATTGCAAGCAGGTTTGAAGCTGCATACCGTCAGTTGCTGGCGTTTTTATATCGTGCACATCAAATGCACCAGCGATAAGAATGTGTGTGCAGGACTTGTTCAGAGCAAACTGAAAGACCTTGTTCAGTTTGGAGTCCATTTCCGACGTTGAGTTTTGTAGGCGATAAATCACGGCTAGTAGACACGTGTCCTGGTTTCACAACCATAGGTCGCACCGAAGCGAATCGGGAGCGAGGATTTCCGGGTAATCGATAACTTCACGTCGGAGGTTTGTACTATTGTAAAGAATCAGGCCGCCACCCCTTCCGGTTCTATCGCTCCGAAAACAGCGACATACCAGGTAAATTGCTTCCAGAATCGGTTATCTCAAGTTGTAACCAAGTCTCTGCAACCATGAAGAGGTCCGGCGGTTGTGAGGCATGGATTTCTCAAAGTTCGGCCAAATTACTTAGAAGGCCTTGGGCGTTTGTGTACATGCAAGATAGGTCTTTTGTTGTTAGGAGGGCGTTGATGGATGTCAACTTTGTGTTAGTTTTTAAGCCGTCCATTAATCGCTTTTGGTTTATGAATTTCAGTCAAGTTGCATGGCATTATTGAGCGTTCCTGATCAGAAGTTGCACTTGTGGTGTGCTCTGTCCCGTTGTGTACCGTGGGCGTTGTTGTGTCAGATTCTCCGCAGAACTGTGCAGATAAATTAGTTGCAGGGTTTGCAATTTCCATCGAATTGCTTACGACTTTTGACCGTTTGCCTGCTGCCTTCAGTTGGATCCCTGTTGGCAACCTGGATGGAATCATTAACCATCTATCCAACAAAACTTGCGTCATTCCCTCGGAGTGTAATATTACGTCCATTAGTCTTGGACCACAGCCCTTGTTGTGAGGCGATGACGGAACTCATGGTCAGGGATTTGGCAACAATATTGTTAGCAGAGCGTGCTTCGCGGAGGTGACACCACTGCTCTCGGTCATTTGTTTGCGCATCGTGATCAAAAGAGTGCAGAAGCTCGGGAACACCATGAACAAATATTGTTTTCTTGCTATCCTTATTAGGAATGCCGCTTTGGTCGACTGCTTATTTTGGTTGATCTTTCAAACGGAGGTCGGGTAATATGCGCAATCTGCTCGGTTAGTTGCGAAGGCGAACTGCTGAGAGCAGAACAGCCTCTGTCTCATCTGCTGAGTCTAGTGTTACTCGAAGAATTCGAGGTTCACCAGAGTGTACTGAGGTCGGGTGACACGCTACCCGTTGCAACATTACAGGCTCAACCAATCGCATCGCATATGGAACTCCACTGGTTGCGATCGTCTTGCAATTTGCCTTTTATTATGCCAGATTTGGACTCAGGAACATTGGTGAACACGGCAGTTAACGCAGCTTGGTTTTGTCTAGCGAGTGTCAGCTTTATAGCATTTGCCGGCAATTTGGGTTGTTTAGAAGGCACTACTGGCATTGACGGTGAAAGCTGCGTTGCGTCACGCGTGCTCGGTACAGAAGTTGGACCTATGTGTGTCGCTCCCGGTGAGTTTGTCGAGGCAATCGATGCAGGCGATACCTGCTTGTTATCTGCACCGGACTGCCTTCAGCTCTGAGCTGTCGGTGTCATGGCTGAATCTCTAGGCGAAGCTTTTATGTTTGGGAAAGTGGAAGCAGGCATTTTGAGGCTTGTGCAATTATGGGAGTGATGTGACTCAGTGGATTTAGAGTCACAGATGCTGCAGTGCGGTTGTAGGGTCTAGCTGTCTTTTTCGGCTTACACTCAGAGCTTACTTTGGCCGGGTGAGGTATTATCGTGGCCAAATTTACCTCCATGTGATCGAGTTTAGTACTTACAAAAAGCGCGGTAATCTCAGACATTTTATCGTACATATTTATGAGCCAAGATAAACAGTTGACAACTGGAATGTCTTGACATGTTGAGCAAAAGCAAATTGTTTCAGTAACTTTGTCTGTCTCACTTCTTAGACGGATTTGCCTACACATTGTGGACACTACGATGTAATGCATCTAGAACATGTTACAGTGATCGTAAGGACTTTACTGCTATTGTCTGTGTAACACAGGTGACGTTGAAACATTGGAATGCTAGTCTTCCTATTATCTTTTACAGCAAGACGTATCAAAGCGCTCACCTTGATGAGTGTGGTTTGCGCGAGGCGTGTCGCAAATACCCGTCAGAACGCGCACACGAATTGAGAGTTGTTCAACCGCACCAAGGTCAAGCGGTAGAAGCAGATGGAGGTCATCGCATGCAGACTGTCGGATTCAGGGATCATTCTACTCGTAGTTGAACACACACACCCACACAAAGCGGCAGAGTGTGTTAATCGACATCCCTTAAGCGACGATGCAGGTGGAGCGCTGATAAGCGTCCCTAGAGCGGTTCATTTGATGAGCAGAGCAAAATGTCTGTAACATTGTTATGCTGCAACTTGAAGGGATGGTTGCCGTGCTGCTTAGGAGCCCTCAGCTTCTTCTTCCGAATGAGACAAAAATATTTTCCGAAAAGCCGGTTTGATGTAGTTACACAAGTGGAAATCGGCAAAGAATATGCCGAAAACGGGGAACTGGAGCAACGGTATAACCCACACAGGTTATAGTTAAGGATTGGGAAGCACTGAGTAGAACTCATCGAACTGGTTCGAACGACCGCACACAATCTTGTGTGGGGAGAATTAGAGTGGCCACAGAGGGCAAAGCGAGAGCCGAGTTAAAGTGCGGCCACATGGCGTTTACACAAAGCCTTGTACTTGGTCACGGTGAACTGGAGCCGGTTATCGGATGAGCACGAAGAGGCCTTGTCGAGAGCGGTCTGCAATGCCATGTGATCAAAGTAAGTTGGAGTATCTCAGCACCATCTCTATTTATGGTGTGCCCTACCTTGCTTCCCACGATAGTCATGAGGCCGGTAATCACGATGTAGAACAGTGGTGGTTCATTTGTGAAGCACTTTCCTTGGACAATGTTGTGGCGCGATCGCTTAAAAGGCTACCTCTCTCACCAATTTATAGAGGAAGCGAGCCAAGAATCTTAAAACTCCTGATTCAGGCAGAGCAAACAGCAACGGAAGTGTTAGTACATTGACGGAGTCATTGTAGAAGCCTTCCATCTGAACTTCGTTTAAAAGCCGCTGAATGCTTGCGAAGACCAGACATCAGCCTACCTCTAAAAGCAATCCTACCAGCGAGTACGTATGAGCATCACTTTACTGCTCGGTCACGCTATTCGGCAGCATGTCCGAAGGAGGAATGGGGCGTACCTTAACCAAATCATTTTGCGAACGACATGTCATAATCATCCTAACAATAACTAATAAAGGCCGACCACGCATTGGTTGTCATTCTACCACACTTGACTCCTTTGTCTTCCTGTGGGTTCCTAGAGACCGAGAATCTGTCCTGTCTTTATACAAACGCACAAGACCTTTTCAATAAGCTGGCTGAAATGAAGGATCCCCAACTTTCGAAGCCATGCCATATTATCGACGTCACGGAGACGTGGTTGCACACTTGGATGACAGACGCTGAAGTCTCGCCGCTGAGCATGTCACTCATTCGAAACGACAGGCTTAAGACAAAAGGAGGGGTAGCTCTGCATTACCGAAGCAACCCCCAGTGCGAGGCCGTTGAGGATTCAAACTTACAGTTCGCCGATTCTCTTTGGTGCTGTCTGTAATAGCATGGCAGCGACACCTGCATTGTAGCTTTCATATACCTCCCCCAAAATCTACACCGGAAATGGACTGCAGACTTGAGACAGCTTAAAAATGCAGCCTAAAACGAAAGCACACTAATATCCTTATCATGGGTGATTTCAAGCTACAGTGTTTCGTAGCTCCTACTACAATCGGCGAACCATTCAGGGCAGATTTGCAAGAGTTTATAACAATTGTTCCACTTTAAATCACGCTCGCTGCTGGAATGGCACCACAGCACTAGCCTAAGAGGTCACCCTCTGAAACTGACAATGCAGTATAGCCGGCTTAAATGCCATCGAAATTTTTTTTCTCCGTGTGTGGCAACCTTGGAACGACCTCCCTAATTATGTCGTCTCTGCTCTCAATCTAGCGATATTTAAAAAATGAGTTGACGATGCGTTATCTCATTTGCATTTAATTTTATGACTTGTTAGCCAGGGGCCACAAAACGCAATCAAACGGTGTCTTACCAAACTCCTAACCAATGGGTTTATGGATTTATACTTTTAATACGCGAACATCTCCGCTATTCTACATAAGTCTATGGTGAGTCCACCAAAACGCTTTTCACTTTATCATGCAATTTACTTTTTGCAATAATTTCCATCCCACGGGACTTGTTAAGCATTACATTTTTACCTGTAATACACCATTCTTTCACTGTTCCATTATGCTCACTCGTTTCAGAACAGGTAAAAGACTTACTTTGCTGGATCTTGTTTTCGCTAAGGAGGAACATTTGATTGCTGTATTGATCGTGTAATGCCCTTTGGGTCGCAGTGATCATACACTTACTGGTTTCGAATTCATCTGCCATGCGGAATATCGTAACTAGAACCCTGACTTAGTGCGCATTAGGCGCTACGACAGCTTAGCCCAGCTCATCAGTGCCACAACCTGGTTGTTCCTCGTTGAAGACCATCCGGAAGTCGCTTTGATTGAATTCCTCAGCAAATTCAATCAACGGGTTACGGATGCCTCAAAGACAAGGGTTTTCAATGGGCTCAAAAGTATTTCTTTCGTGAGGAGCTGAACTAGAAAATAGAGGACTAGACGCAGCGCAGCCTGGCGAAAGTACAGATCATCACCAACGCCAGATAATTGGGACAA
This sequence comes from Dicrocoelium dendriticum, assembly GCA_944474145.2. NCBI lineage: Eukaryota > Metazoa > Platyhelminthes > Trematoda > Plagiorchiida > Dicrocoeliidae > Dicrocoelium > Dicrocoelium dendriticum. The sequence continues at coordinate 46,626,040 of OX104066.1, read as the reverse complement.
CTACGTAGCCCATAATAACCACTGAACTCAACTGCTAAGAGATGACAAAGTCGCATAGCAGCATAATATGGAAAAACTGTTGTACAAGTATGTCAGTGGACATCGCAAGGTGAGGCAAGGAATTCCTCCTCTCCAGAGGACTGATGGTCCAAGTAGAGCTGCCACAGAAGCAGCAAACGCGTTGTGGATGCAATATGCTCCCACATTTCAGAGAGTCTTACCAGCAGACCACCTTCCAACTTTTGTTTAATCGCCTCCAGGGACCACCCACTTCTCTTTTACTGACAAGGCTATTTAGCGGAAGCTGACTTCTCTGCGCAACCAAAGTTCTCCGGGAGTCGACATCATTTAACCAGAGGCACTAGGAGCAACAGCAAGACAACTGACAAAACCTTTGGCGCAGTTCTTCCAACACTGCTTAGAATAGAACCAGATTCTTGCGATGTGGAAATTTGGAATAATCGACTCACAAAGGAGAAAGCAGAACAGAGCCCTCAAACTACTGCCCAGTGTCACTTCTCCCTGTATTATCCAAGATCATAGAACCCATCGTTGCTGATGTGTTGGTGCGTTAGCTAGAACATTGTAACATTATTGCTCCCGAGAAACATGGCTTACTTTGACAGCGATCGTGCACGACGAATTTATTAATCGCTCTGAGTAGTTGGGCCGAGTCAGCTGACGCTGGAGAGGCTGCTGCTGTGATCTACTTGGATTAGTCGTAGGTATTCGATCGTTTAGCTCATCGGGTTCTTCTTTTCAAGCTCAAACAGTACGGGATCGGTGACCCTCTCCTGAGCTGGATCGCCAACTTTCACTTGCAATGACAATTAGTGGTAAGAATCCGGAGTTCCCTAGCTGAACTCATACCAGTCTAGTCTGGTGTGCCCCAGGGTTCAGTTCTAGGTCCACGGTTGTTTTTGGTATTCATGAATGACCTTGCAAGGAATATCGCTTCGAATTTCTCGCAGTTTGCTGATGAGCTCAGTATATGACGCCGGACTCAAGCGGATGCCGATCAGAATTTACTTCAGTGTGCCCTAGATATGGTACATGATTGGTCAACCCGAAAGCTGTTACAGTTCAACGGGGACAAATGCAAGGTACTCTCCATTCGACACCGGAGTACCTATTCCTAGAAGCTTGGACGCAAGTAATGCGGCAGTCATCCGCCGAACTCAACCTTAATGTCCAGGATAACTTGGGTTGTTCCAAGCGATCCGCAACGCCACGAAAACTGGAAACCAGCACGTCGGCTTGCTACGACGGGCGTTCGTACAACTAGACACCACTATTTTCAGACAGATGCGAAATGCGTATGTTCGTCCCTATGTTGAATACGCAATCTAAGCCTGGCAGCCATGTTTAAAGCGCGACCTTACTGCACTGGGCCAACTTCAATGTCGGGCTTCTAAATACGTCCTTGGAATGCGCCATCTGCCGTACGAGCAGAAGCTGAAACGTGTAAAAGTATTCAGCGAGCGGTCTCGCCGACTACCAGGAGAGTTGATTATGGCGTATTTGATTGTACACAATCCAAATCAACAGTAACGCCAAACTTAGTGGCCACTGCTTGAAATTAGCAGAACAATACAGCCGTCTGGCGTGCCGTAGAAACATTTTTTCCATGCGCGTGTGTCAGTCATGGACCGCTCTCCCCGAATCTGTTGTTTCAGCACCCACGCTAGCAATGTTTAAAAGTCGGTTGGATGACGCACTCCGCCACATACATTTTGTTACTTGACGCTACTCTCCATTCTATTCCCGGGAAATACCATGGATTTACTTTTTTCGCCTATGGAAGCTATGGAAACTCGCGGAGTGCAGGGCTACTGCATTAAAAACGATAAATTGATTATTTTGAAAATAAAACTACCGACTGCATTTTTCATTGAGCTTTTTCGCTAAGCCATCAGAACACCTAACGGGGCTTGTAAAGCAATGCTTCTTAACTAGTATAAAATCATTGTTCATTGTTTTAGTACGACAACTAAGTATCTCTGCCTACTGAGTACTCTGTCAAAAGGCAGTAACATTTTGTCTGCTTAAAAGCAACTACTTCTAATGCGTTGCATCAGCTCTCCGAAGTGGTCCGTAGAGACTGTATAATTCCATCATTTCAATTAAACATTCCTATTATCGTTTTTGTTTTACCTATTGTACAGTTTGGTTTAGCCGGCAAAAATCTGATCTACACTACTTTGAGTTACGATTTGCTCGCTGCTTTCGGCTACGCTTGTTGTTTCGTCGCTCGTCGGTTTGGTTCTCACGAACATCAATCGTCAGTTCCAGCACAAGGAGTTATTCTACTGACTACCATTTTGCTTCCTTTAATGTACAGCGTGTTGAATTGCTGGATTTTTGAGAGTAGTGTTTAACCGAAGGCTGGTCCTAACATTCATACTGCATATATTGGGAGTTCTTTTGTGCAGTTTAACCTTTTTGGTGTGGTTTCTCCACTTCAGAGTCGCATTACCTCTGCTACAGAGGTGACGGGGGTGCTAGACACAATCGCCCAGGTAATGTGCCGGAACAATGAAAAAGTCACCGTTGTGATGACAACTTTTACAAGTAAAACTAACCGGACGTCCAATATTGAAAGATCGAGTCAAAGCCTTAGTACCCTAAAACTCGCCATCTAACGACTGTATTGGTAATTCGAGAAACCTGGCATGTGCCGAGACAACTAGTGTACAATAAAACACCAACGAACGAAAACTTTATATGGATTAAGAAGTATTGCTTTACAAATCTAGACAGGTGGTCTGATGAGGTTGTCCAAAAGTTGATAAAAGATTATTAGTACTTTAAAGGTCAACAGAAAGGCTTATTGTCTGTTACGACGTAGTCCTACATTCCGCGTAGTTTCACTGTATCAAAAGGTGACAGCTAATATATCCAAGATATATCGCAAGAGTAGAATGGAAAACACTCCTAGGTAACAGACTGTTAGTAGCAAAGTGCGTCATTCAACCGTCTTTTGAAAATCGCCAATGTCAGTGTATAAACGGTCGATTCAGTAAGAGCGTTCCACACGTTGCACACACGAATAGGAACAAATTTCCATGGCACGCCGCATGACTGTAATGCTTTATCAGGTTCAAGGAGTGACCTAACAAGTTTGTGTTAAGCCTGGGTTGCAGTAAAGAGTGACATGCATAATTTCGATTACGTAAAATCAGGTATGTCTTTAGCAGTTCGTCCCGTAGTCACCTGCATCGTCTGCTGAATAGCCCCAAATGATTTCAACCTCTGCTCCTATGGGAGATTGCGCATTCCCGTGAAGTACTTGGATGCCCGATGTTAGGGCTGCTCCAGAGCACTAAGATCGTGTTTCAGCCATAGATGCCTGACTTCAATTGCGTATTCGCAATGGGAGCGAACGTATGCACTGTGAAACTGTCGAAAAATAGAGATGTCTATTTGGCTGAACTCCCGTCTCAACAGCCTGACTTGTTGGTTTCCAGCTTTCAGGGTCTTTTTGGATTACCTAGAGAAGGGGTGTCCAAAGTCTGGCCCCGGGACTAAACGCTGCTAGTATTAACATTTCAACTAGCCCGCGGCCTCATCATGAAATATATTAAATTCAGGCCTGAACATTTTTTCGTGCATGTGTAAATTTTGTTCCTATGTTAATATCAGACTAAATATGGCCTGTGTACGTTCGACCTTACTGTACGGTTGCGAAACCTGGCCCCCTAAGATCAGCGGACATAAAGAGGCTAGTTACGTTCGACCATCCGTGCCTTCGCAGTTTGGCTGACATCTGGTGGGAACACCGCGTGAGTAACGAGCGTGTTCGACTCCTTGTTTATGGCACAGGAAAAGGAAACGAACTGCTCAGCACTGTCGTTTCACGCACCAGGCTCCGATGGCTGGGCCACGTGTTGCGCAAGCCAGACCATCGACTTCCACGACGTGCGTTGTTTTCTCGCCGGGTATGTGGATGGAAGAATAGGAGGGGTGGCCAAGAGATGACTTGATCGAGAGGAATGAAGGCCCTCACTTCGGAGATGGCCTCGGTTGGTGCGTCACGGCTCCCTGGTTGGGGAACAAAAGACAATGAACACGTTTGGCTGGATACACTTGCTGATATGGCAAGGAGCGGATCTCAGTGGCGTTCCTGCTGTGAGTTTCTTTGTCCCGCCCCATCCCTTATAGCCTCCCTCTCCACCTACGATCTCATTTCTTCTCGTAAAACACAATAATTATTTTTTTTCTTTTTGCCTAGTAGCCGGCTGGTAGTTTACCGGAACGACGCCTATCCGTTGCTGGCAGCTCAGTTGGCATGCAACCTTTGTATTTATTTTCCTTTTTCATTTATGTATTGCGGCACAGTAGCTGAGGTGTTTACCACCTCTAGCTGACGTGTATAATGAGGATGAAATATGGCCTGACATATTTTTAGCTCACAAAATGTGCCCCTCCTTGCAAACATTTTGAGCACCCCTGACCTAGAGCAACCCAAGCCATCCTGGACCAGCATACCCAAATCACGTGCAATGGAAGATTGCTATCATACATACGTTCCGAGCGTGTGTGAGTACCTAATGTAGTGTCGTATGAAAACTACATTGCATTTACCCACTTTGAAATGCAGTAGCTTTTAGATTGACCGCTGATGTGCAGTGTCTTAGTCACTGAAGCACATACTCGTCGGTATTCACCTGAATCCTGCGTCAAAGCTTGATGTAGTCGGAAAACCATAAGAAGTTAGAAGCAGTGTCCTGTGCTAGATCATTAATAGCACCAATAGAAATGGTGGACCTAGAAATGAACCTTGCCGCGCAACGCACTGTACTAATATGGGGTCAGATAAAGAGCTCAGAACTCTGACCAGTAGTTACCGTTGAAGGGGAAAGTTGGCGATCCAGGTTAGAACGGGGTCACCGATCCTGTAGCAGTGGAGCTTGGAAAGGAATATCCGCTGATCTAGACTATAGAATATCTTCGTCAAATCCATGTAGATCACTTCTACTTCCTCCCCAGGGTCTATCGACTCCGTCCAACTAGTCCGTGCGGTTAGCAAATTCGTTGTGCACGGTCGTCGTAGACGGAAGCCGTGCTCAAATTTTGTTCTGTTCTCCGAGCTGAACAGTTTCGTTGCAGACGTTTCATCACCAGTCGTGGTGACTTCATCAGTGCATTATAAGCAAACTGATTTGTTTTGTCGATTCTTACCGGTGAGCGAGTGACCTTTGGACCTGCTCAGTTCGATTCAGGTCCCGTGATCATTGCTAGTTTCCAGTGTGAGCGCCGGCTCTTTCGACTCATTTGCCAGATGATCCACGTAAAATCTTTTCTCGCAGCTGCCTGTATATCGGATCTAAATCGATGCGTTGGTTTATTGAACTGACTGTAGAAAACCAGGCTTCAAGGAATTCTCTTCCTTTTTTGGTCTCTCCTTGCGCTAGTATCTCTGTTTTCTCCCAATCAAATGCGTGCCCTTCTTCATCAACGTGTGTCGAGACCAAGGATGATGGGTAATGGTCTCGATAGGCTCGCTTGTGTGCTTGTAGCCTTGTAGACAATTTTCTTCCCGTTTGGCCCACATAGTTCTTATCACAATTTTTACACTGTATCTTGTAAATGACGTTCCGGCGTTCTTGTGCTCTCGTCTTCCCTTTCGGTCTAGATAGGGTTCCTTTCAGCGTGTTGGTGGGTATGTGAGCCAATAACAGATGGTGTGGCTTGAGGAGTCTCGCAGTCAGTTCCGATACGTTCTTGATGTATGGTAAAGCGATCCGTTTGGTTGTTGTTGGTTCAGGTTCAGGTTCATGTGTCTTCGGATGAAGCTGCGTGGATATCCGTTGCGCATGAAGGATGTAAACAAATGATTTTCTTCCTCGCGTTTTGCTTCAGCAGTATTACAATGTGATTCTATCCTACGGAACAAGGTGCGGATGCAGCTGATTTTGTGACATTTTGGGTGGGACCTGAATCGAACTGAGCAGGTTCAAATGTCATTCGCTCACCGGTAAGAATCGACAAAACAAATCAGTTTGCTTATAATGCACTGAGGAAGTCACCACGACTGGTGATGAAACGTCTGCAACGAAACTGTTCAGCTCAGAGAACAGAACAAAATTTGAACAGATCACCCGAGCTACAAGGAAGCCGTGCTGTTCGGGAGTAATAACGTTGCAGTTTTTTAGATAACACACCACCGTTTCGGCAACAATGGATTCAATGACCTTGCATAGTATAGGGTGAAGGGATACTGGGCGGTAGTTAGCAGGGTCGGAGTGATTATTCCAAGCTTCCACATGACAGGAACGTGGTTCTGGTCTAACCAACACGGAAAGACTTGAGCAAAATATGCGGCCAGTTGTCTTGATGCTGCCGCAGTGCCTCTAGGCGGATAGTATCGATACCCGGGGAAGTATGTTTGCACAGAGACGTCAGCTTCTGCAATACAGCTTCAGCGGTAAAAGAGATGTGAGTGAGTCGTACCAGCGGGGCAACAAAAGTAGGCAAATCGTCTGATTGTAAGGAACCTCTAAAACGTGAAGGCATATCGAGTCCGTACCTCGTTTGCTGCTTCTGTAGCCGCTCATCTTGGACCATCCACCATCCGGAGCGGAGGAAACCCCTAACTCACCTTACGACGGTAACTGACGGACTTATACAGTAGTTTGTTGTTAGCGCTGACGATGTTTGCGATGTTCCCCGGATGTGCGTCTTCGCCATTTCTGAGTAGCTGAGTTCAGTGGTTGCGTTGGGCTACGTTATTGTCCCAATTTTCTGGTCTTGGGGCTAATTTAAATGCTGCTCATGTTGTGTTCGGTACTGCAATTTATTCTCAAATTCTACTCCTTACGAACGAAACTGGTTAGGCCCATTGCAAACTCTTGTCTCTGGAGCATCTATACAAGAGACTTCTGTTAAGCGTTCATCGAAGAAGGACAAGGTTGTGGCACTGCCTAGCTGGCTAAGCGGTCGTAGTGTGTGAGGGTGCGCATTATCTCATAGTTCTCATTCCAATACATCAAATAGCAGATGAAGTTGAAACTGAGGATTGCATACACACTTCAGCCCAAGGGACAGCCTACAACCAACACATCAATCATGTGTTCTTCGTTGGTATGCACCCAATCCAACACAGATGGTTTGTTACCTGTTTTAAACCGAGTGGGCAAAATGATGGGATTGTAAAGTGGAACAGTTGTTACGAGCTATTGCAGGTCGGCTTTGAATTGTTCTCCGACTATGGTAAGGGCTTCTAAACAGTGTACACGTTGAAATCACCTTTGATAGGGATGTGAGTATGCCTCCTATTTAGGGTGCGTTTTAGAGCACTCCCAAGTTGGTAGCCCGTTCCGATTGTAGAGATAGGAGTGGTAAACCAAGGCTATAAGGCAAGTGTTTGCCTTTTAACTGCAGGCGTCAAGGAAATAAACCAGGTAACTGCGAGTCTGAATCCTCCATGATCTCTCACTGTAGGTCGCTTCGGTAATATAGAATTACCTCTCTAGTCTTTAGTGAGTCTGTAGTTTTGGATGAGCGACAGTCCGGCAGCAGAACATCAGTGTCCGTCATTCCAGTGTGTAAGCACGTCTCAGTGATAACGGTGATATTTCATGGCTTAGAAACTTGGCGGTCCTACATTTCGACCAGCTTATTGAAAACTCATTTGGCTTTGGTATAGAGACATGCCAGTATCTTAGTCTGTAGGAGCCCAAATGGGGCCAAAGAGGTTAGGTATCAGAGAATGTCGGCCAGTGTGATTTTGGCAGTTATTCGTTTTTGTGATGGGATAGTGATCCATCTTCTGAAACTTGATTTGTTCAAGGTACGTCCCATTCCTCGTCTAGACGTACATCAAAATCGAGGAAATGAGCGGTCGAGTGATGCTCCTCTGTCATTGCCGATAGGTTTATTTTTTCGGTTGAGTTCATGTTTGGTCTTTGCAAAGCTTCTTTAGCTTTTAACCGAAGTTCAGTTGGAAAGTGTTTTGATATTTTGCTAACGGTCTAACACTTCGGTTTCTGTTTGCTGTGTTTGAACCATGAGTTTTAGGATTGTTGGGCTACATCCCTTGTGAGTTTGCATACATGGGGATACCAATCACAATGCTGTGTATTTCATGTTGCACGCACTGATTGCGATAAACTTTGCGGAAACTGAATCACCGAGAACGATTCTCTTCTGTGGTACATAGTGTATGTCGAATTAGATCTACTTTGCTCAGCTCACAAGAAAGCGTTAACTTGTGAACGAAAAACCATTCAGTTCCTAACGTCATCTGAATAGTTCGGTGGGGTTTAAACTTTGGTTTTCAGATGAGCATAAAACGCCGTAAGTGACATCAAACGTGGCTGGGTAACAAATTTTACATGCTTCCCTGCATGTTGCATGCTGCTTAGGCGTTTTCTGATGACAGAGATACGCATAAAGGTTTTCGCCTGCACTTGCTGCTCGGAATGCTTCCGCTACACGGAAACGCGTCACACTGCAGGGATTCCAATGGCCATTCTTAACGTACTTGCTTCTTGTGAATTTACGCATTTGCTCCTCAGTACCGGATATTGTAGCTCTTCTTTGTGTTAGTAGTTATAAATTCCCATTACTTCCATTTATAATTAAAGTAAACGAAGACTACCAGATGCATTTTATCTTACAGGGATCTGCAACCATACTAAAATGCGTAGTCCCATCGTCACTTATTTTAATCCCTATTCTGCCCTAGTCCGATTGTTCGATTAAACACCGCAGCAAGTTTCACACCGACCTCAGATTGCAGGTTGTTCTCATATGTAATACTTAGAGCGAACACTGAATACCGAATACTGAATACCGAAATTAGAGAGCGAGGAGATAAACGTCTGTGTTGCTCCATCTTAGGTGGATCGGGCACCTGCACTGAATCACGTCGCTGATCTGAGCGGTGGCAATATAGTACAGCTGCACTACATCTTATCCGGGTGCGACACCCTCCCTATACCTGTAGTCCGCAAAGTTGGATTCGAGCAATCGTTCAAGTTCCGACACCGATTTCGCCTCGACTTTTGTCTCAAGCAACTTGTTCCAATATGTCACCACTCGACGCTCAAAACATAGAGGGTGAGCGATGGGTTTTAAATCCGCTACCACTAGTTTGTACCGGGGAACACGTGTGCTGCTTGGTGCGCGAATGTGCTGCAGCGGCTTCAACATAGAAAAGTGACCCAGGTGCAAAATGCGGTGCGTCATTATGAGATCAACTTGAAGTCGACAACATGACCGAGTATACAGCCCTGGCCTTCACCGGTCCTTTTACAACATATCACGTAAACTGGGGATGAACCGGGTAGCTACATGCTGGACCCGTTCCAATCTCTATTGTGATCGGACAATAGGCGGATCAGCCGTACTCCAGCACCGGTGTTATCCTGGAAGTGAACAGGCGGGTGGCAATTGCTGCAGGCCAAGTGCAGAATCTGCGTCTCTGTGTAAAAAGCAGGTGTAGTCCATTTGCATAGTCTGTTCGTGTTGTCTACAGTTCACAACGTGAGAGCAGACCTAGATTCTTTACGGAGCTTGTTGGATGCTGCGGCTGGCCGGCTATGGTGTACGTACGCCCAATACCATGCTTTCCCAGACGCATAAATGACGACTTGACCGGGCTGACTCGCAGATCAACGTCTGTAGACCATAGGGACAGGCGGTCAAGACCTTGCTGAAGGAGGTCACAGTCGTCGGAAGAACCAGTAACCCGCCAAATCTTTAGTTCGTCTGCAAGCAATGCGCAGGACGACCGCAGAAGCTGGGGTAATTCGTCGATGTGGATCAGGAACAAAAAGGGGCCCCAGTACTGTGCTTTGGGGTGCGCGTCTAATGGACGGGTACCATTCCGTTAGGTGACCATCCACCTGTACCCGCCACTTTCTCTTGATGATGAAGTCACTGATCCACTGGTGTAGTGCGCCACCAACACCATGCATCCTCAGCTTGTGGAGCATGATCTCATGGTTCACTTTTCGAAAGCACCATTGCAATCAACGAAGACAACATTTACTGATTTCTCCGGGTTCAAAGTCTTCAAGCATTCAAGCCGCGTCAACAGCAGGTTGGTGATGTAAGAGTGACCCTTCATGTGACCATGCAATGCAGGAGTTTGGTCTTTCTACTCTAAGAGCTAGAGAAGACCGTTTTTCACAATTTTCTCGAGCATTTTCTATAACCTAGAGTACAGACAAATCGGTCGATAATTTTCCACTTTAGTCTCATCACCGTGCTCCGGGATCGGCTTCACTACTTAGCGTTTCTAGTCGCTGGGCAATGCACCTTCAGAAAACCATCAGTTGAACCGATCAGTCACAGCAGGCGAGATAATGGCTGATATGGACTTTAGGATTAGCAGACGGAGGCCGTTCCGTCCGGCAGGCTTCGTGCTGTCAAGACTGGTGAGTCGACTGCGGACATCTTCCACATTGCCATCTAGGCATTCGAGCTGCGTAGGAGGTTCACACCTTGAGTTACGCATACTTGCATGCCCACCTGTAAATACGGAAGCGAAGTGCGCAGCCAATGTGGACGCGCGTTCAGTACTGAAAGTCGCAGCCTGTCCACTCAAGTCACAAAATCTGTTTTACCTTGACATTACTGGAGCTACCGAGTTTTGAAGCCAATCATACGTAACGCCCTACCGAGGCTTCAGCAATAGCCTGTTCAGGGAAGCGCTAGTAATACCACGCTCAATCCTTTGTGTTTTATGGCATGGTAGGTAGACGGCAGACAACTTCACTACTTGCAGCGCAGCGTTATTTTTGATAAAGGTCTTAAGCGTCTGTGAAGATGGAAAGGGGAACCATTCCCGTGCGCTAATTATAAAAACTGCGACGGGAATATTTGAAAGCAGTGCGTCCTGCCTCAATTACATTGAATGTACTAGCAATAAGACAGAGGTATTTTCAGTCACTCGGTTTGTTCGGTAGTGCGCTGTTTCTATTGGCGATTTGCAACCGCCATCTAATCAACCTGGTGATGAAACAGTAAGCACTCAACCGTTTACATTGTTAGGAACTTCATACGTTATGCATGTATAAATATAGAATAAATATATAATTTATACATATGCGATTTTACCGGTGTTAGGCTGAATAGAACTGCGGGGCCACTCAGCCGATTCCTACAAACTGTAAGATACAGACATAATCAGTCTTCACAGGCTAGCTCAGATAAGACAGTCATTCACCGCTGTAAAAATCTTCCATTTGATTTCAACTCGTGTGCAACAACCGCTAATTACCTTTGTCCAATGTCTATTAGAAGAAAAAGCATCCTGGTTCGCGGGATTTTCGCGCATCTAATTGGCTGAACGAACTGTTGCTGTACTCCTCGAATAGCTGCCAATGACTGGGTCCCCAATACTTATAGCCTAGCCGCAGTTTCAATATCATTTCACAAAACTCCTCAGTTTCATCTATCCAACGTATACCGCTGATGATAGGCGTCCCCTCGAAAGTAAGTATGTAGTGCGTGAATGTTTCCCTGGCTCAACTAAAGCAGTTAAAATTTATATCAAAGTAAAGCGGCTGTCAATTTGATGAGACCATTGTTTCTTTCTTCTCTTCTATAGAAATGGGTTTCTAGAGTTTTGTTTACCAAAGAATTTCTCGAGGTAGCGCTCCTCATACCGCTACTGATAGTGATGGGAATACCGTGTGCAATTTAGCTGATTGCCCTATCTTAATTGTACTATGAACTGCGTACTGCGATGTGTCTCTCAAAAGAGTGAATGTCACCGCTTCGAAAAATTTTCCAGTTTATTAAAACCTACTAATCATATCACGTACATGCATAATGGTGCTAAACTTTAAGCACCTGCTTTCTTGAACGCAAACTCGCGGGTTTAGTTTTGCAGGTGCCGTCAGTAAGCTAACACTTCGCTCCCTTGTGTGGCTTACTTTTGTTGCAAATCGAGATGCTGCCAATGAGTGACCGAGCCCTGTTGAATTTCCTGTGTCCCTTTGGCAGCCATGAGTAAGCAACCATTTTTATAGCGTTTGTTGGCATTACTCTGGATCAATAGTACACACTTCATCCCCGAAAAAGTGCATATTAGATGAACAGAGAATTCAGCCTCCAGGCAAGAATGGCCGTCTCATCAAATATTATTCATACAATTCACCATATGTGTTGTAGAAGTGAGTTTCGTTTTAAATTTTGAAAACCAACCTCAGTGAGTCCTTAAGCTTGGAGGACAAGTATGAAAGTCCTGAGACCGACGGCGCACTCGCATAGAGGAGATTTATAGGCAAGTTCAGTGGTTGGAAAAAGAGACTTTCAAGTAGTCTTAACCAATTCTAGACATAAACTAGTTAAGTAGAAACATTTGCTGTTTGACAAGCTGCAAGGTTGCTTTAGTTCTTGTAATGTTTCACCGCATACAACTCAAACTGAATACATCTCCTGTTGTTTAAGATTCCTAACACTTATGTGAAAGTTGAGATCTAAGTCACGTTTAGGTGTAGCATTTTCGTCCCTGATGCGCATTCATCATCTGAATTCGAATGCAGCTTCACAAACCCATGTCTTTTTAATGCGTGGTAACAAGTATACAAACTAATATGAGCTAACACTTACGCCCCGTAGAGTAATCCGCCTTCTCCTTTAAGTAAAGCGAACAAACGTACCTCAAGGCCTTGTATGTAATACGCCAAGGTCGTGAGAATTATTTGCTTCAACGCTAAAGTACTCTTTCATCAGTGTTTCATATACCCGACTGAATGCTTTTGGAGGGAGTGAAAATTATTACAGCCCTTGGAAATGTATCACTTTTATGAGTGCTTTGCAGGACTACTGAAGTACGCCCTATTTGTTATTTGTTAGTTGGATGCCGTACTTATCCAATGGATCACACGGCAAATAAGTAAACTAATTGCAAATTTTTCGATCATTCTCTAGTTCAATATTATATGATGGTATAAAAAGCAGTAGTTTTACATGACACGCAGGAGGGCAAATGCAAAACTTCTAAACCAATATGTTCTGGCGCGGAACTTGAAGTACCAGTAGCATGGAAAAATCAGCTTACCGCACCGTTTTGTAGCATTTACCAGATACCTGCAAGGCTAATAGTTGTTCATCATCATCATCATCATCATCATCATCATCATCATCATCATCATCATCCTCATCCTCATCATCATCATCATCATCATCATCATCATCATCCTCATCATCCTCATCATCATCATCATCATCATCATCATCATCATCATCAATCATCATCATCATCATCATCCTCATCATCATCGCCATCGTCATCATCTTCATCGTCGTCGTCATCATCCGCATCATCCACTTTGGTTGCAGGTAGCAAACACCTAACTGTTTTACCGCAATATAAAAGAAATGAAAAATATACAAGTGGCACACCGGCTGAGTCACTAACGATGGATGGACATCGTTCCGGTGAGCTAACGGCCGGTATTGTGCCGCGAAAAAGGAGTTATATTATGCCTAATAAATGTGCTCGTGTAATAGTTTTTATAATGTCATGATATTTTGTGCGCTCACCACATGTGCTGGTAGTACATCCCCGTGTGAGTAGATTCTAAGAAAGTAAAAAGCTTTCCACAGCCCAAATGTGAGTGCTGAGTTGTTGGTTTCAGATTATGACCTAGCCACCGGTTTTTAGGAGTTAGGGTCATTAGTGATCTCAAAGGGTGATGGATTTCTGCTAGTATCCGTTAGGTAAGAATGTGGTCTCCGCGAAGCCGTCGGTATTCTGAGGGAAGCGCACTAATTAAGCAAAGGTGATTCTTTTAGTTGAGCCCAGATAGTCCGTATTGTCTTGATGGCTCTTATTTGAGGCTGCGCTAAGAGACAATTGTCTCGTTTTAAACCTGGATGCTAGGCCTGAAGCGCATGCTCAAGGGCGGACGAAGATACAAGCTAATCAGCAAGGGTACAGTTGTCGCTCCAAAGAACTAAGAGCTCGCCTCACAAGTCTTAAGTTCAAGTTCGCCACATCTGTTGCTCTCTAACATTGGAGCGAATTGCCCAGATGTTCTTAAATGATGATACCCATCTATCCTTCACTGGTTACTGTTGTTGGACGTGATATCCCAAGAGCTGTGTTGTTATGACTGCTGCTGAATGTCAACAGGTGGCAATTCGCAGGGTTCACATGGAGCTGCTTCATTTATGCATATTCGTCTATCCGGTTTAGATCGTTCCGGAAACAGGCGCGGTCGGATGTCGAGCGAATAGCTATTCAGATCTTAGCAACACCTGAAAAATTTCGCATCAGAAATGCAATATTTGCTGGGACTGGATGATATAGATTAAAAACCTTAATGGGCCGATGACAGATCCTGGCGGCACACCACAGGAGACGCGCAGGATTTCCGAATGAGTGTCAGCAATTCGTAGCTTGGTTGTTCTGTCATGTAGATGACCTTCTACTTAGGTGAGCGGGTAACTGTTTATGTCTATGCACCATGCTTTCGGAAGCAAAATAGGTGAGGGGCTCCTTCGCATTCCTTATAAAGCCGAAATAGCTAACATTTAGTGGGACACTTTCTTCAGCCACTCTGACGCCTGAGTCCAGCCAAAGGAGCGGATTGGTGAGACAAGATTGTCTGCGCCTGAAACCATGTTATAGATTGAATCTGCTTTGTTGACTTTCAAAATATTGCACCAGTTTGTCTGAAGTTATCTATTCCATCATTGTGTGAAACCAAGTAGGAGACTATTAGGTCGGTATTTAGTGGGGTCCGAATGTTTCCCTCTGGGACTGATGTTCAGTTCATTTCTCACTCAGATGGGAGTGCATGGAAGTTAAACGGATCCTAAGAAAACGCTGCAAGATGCACTGTTATGATGGAAGCAAGAGTTTTAAAAACCTTTAGACAGATCTCATCGATTTTCGGGGCAATGTTTATTTGCGAGAAGCTGTTCCTTGGAAGAAACAGTTCAAAAAGGTTACATTTGTTTCATGTTATCGCATAATAAAATAGAAAATTTGGACCACAGATTTCCTATTTATGTGTGTGACACAAAGTAATCCGATGTTCGGACCGGGACGGAAATCAAACGAAAGGGATGTGGGTTAGAATATGATAATCGGGTGCTAATCTAGCTCGGATACATTTTTGTTCGCAATTTTGTCATGCACTATCGATACCATTTTTGAAAGCATTATCCAGAGATTGTGATGTCCCAAACATATTACCTGCGTTTCGAATGATCAATTGCCCATTAATCGCATGTTTGAACAATGCGGTTAAAAGCAAGTTCTGATATATTTAGGAAGTCAATTCCAAAGCTTTGAATAGCCGATCAGAAAGAAATGACCTTTGAGTTTCGTGATTGACTTCCGAATCGTGACCTTTATCTGTTTGGTGGTTATTGGCTATCTGTATGTAAGCACCGTAATCAGAATTATGCCCATGATGATTAATGATCGTGTAACGAAACACAGGTTCAGCTTCATACTCCAAAGCCTATTAGGTCACTACCAATTTTATCGCAACGTTTCTGTATATCACTTTTGAGGAATAACCGCATAGCCTTTTGGTAAAGCGTCGCTGGGCATTCTCGAGAGGATACTGATGAGACTTCAGCAGATTCTATTCGACCAATGTTACGTCGGATACAAGCTGATAGCGATGACACGTAGCTGACGTGCCGAATACAGAACAGTAGAGAAGAGAGAGGCAGTTTGATCCAACATATATTGAAAAGGCTACAAGGAATGTGCGTAATCAAAGGTAGGGAACAACTTAGCACACGACTGACGGAGGGAAGGATGTTAGGAGATGTACAATCAGTAAAATAAGTGAACCATCAGAAGGTAGAAGCAACATCCATAAAATACAACTTTTGTAATAGTGAAAGTGTGAGTGTCTCAGGATCACTGCACCAGTGAACAGTATTTTATACCAAGGAATACATATGCTCTTTGGAGCTAGTTGCGAGGTTCGGTGAGATCACAATGGTGATAAATGCATCCGACGGTCTTCATAGCCTACGGAAATTGAAAGCCACAATGTTGACATATCATACAGCATAATACCTCAGCGAACAGTTTAGCATTTTCCACGGGACTAAGTTATAAGGTGAGCATCGGCTGGTTAGACAGGTTACTGCGATCTAGGATTGGTAGCTTCCATTAGCATTCCGAATTCAACTCACGGTTCTGTCAGTTCAACCCGATGACTACAATTTAGTACGAAAGCACATATGGAGTGCAATGTGACCAGCGGTCACCAGCTATCATTTATCCAACACAACATATAGTTAAGCAGGTGGAGCTCAGAGTATGTCGGTGAGGGAACTGGATGAGGTTAACCGAATCACAACCGTTCACCGAGAAATCAGTATAGGTGAATAATTGAAGCTTATTGTTTTGGCTGACCGAGAATTGTAAAGTTTATAATGATAATGGTGCTCATCAAACGATGATGATGTTCTGATAAAACTTTGCACTGGATCGATTAAAATACAATACTGACATAAGCAGAGATGGTGCTGATTACGAACCCCTGTCTGCGCCACAATTGTTGGCTTTCTCAATCCCGCGACCCACCATGGGTCGAAACCATAGTCCACCTACCACACAGCGAAGTTTGTAAAGTAGCAAGAGTGCTCGTTTCAAATAAATGGTTGCCATTATCCGTAGGCAGCGTCTATACCACGACGTTCGACTGCTTGATACAACAGATGGCCGATGTTTCTTTTTCTTATGGGACAAGGTATCAGTTTTTGACCTAAATGGCATACCGGGTTTCTAAATGAATATACTTTCTGAATGACTGCTACATTCTGCTCTTAGTATCTCCAGCTTTCTAATGCAAAGTTCCTGGGTGTCTCCCTGGCTGAAAAGGACGGGATTTAGTGTTGCATAAAATATAACCGATGACGTAGATTTAGATTAGATTTTTCGGAAGTCGTCCACGAAGCATTATTATTCTATCGGTAAGACACATAATTTTCCATGTACCAAGTGAATGAAACTGTTAATACTATGTCCATTGAGAACACGTCTTATCAGCAGTTAATTGCTAGTTTGTAGGGAAGCGATACACAATTCACTAGATCAATTCGTGAATACGTTGTGATTGAACTGACGTAATGTCTAAACAAAACACCATTTTGTCCGTAACTAGGAACGAATGGGGGCGGTCACTCTGCGATTAGAACAAGAAGCATGCAGAAATAAAAAAAATGAGGAAAGGTCTATTCACCTGCTTGCAAAGCACAAAAACATGGCTTATCGTGTTAAGGTGACATATGAGAAAGAAGGAATCGGTGTTTCCAATATCGCAGGATTAAATGACCCTAAGGCGTTTATCGTATTTATAACTTCATTGATTTAAAGTAAACCGCGATATAGCTTTGTTAATGTTGCACCATGTATTTATGGGCACTTTGTACACTCGCCTTGAACGAGCGCATAATGTTGAGAGTGTCGATGTTTTATCAGCGGTTCTTCGGCAACCACCGTTGCTGTTGTAACGGGGCACTCTTCACCACCGCCCTCTTGGTTACATCCTTAATTTAGACGAACAGGAAGAGAGAACATATTACCTTCAAATTTGCGTCCCCCGGCACTTGAAATCACCAGTCACAACTCACGGTATCAGACTGCCTAATACACCACAGTGCACGCACTTGTCTACTTATAAACAATCATAAACTACACGTTGGAGCCAGGAACAACGCTAATTCAGACATGTCTTCGGTGTCTTTGTGCGAGTTACCTAAGTAGTGCTATTGTACCTGGAGTGCCGAAAAACGCGCTAAGGATGGTTGTATCCAGACACAATCAGCAGATGGTGTTCAAAAATGAGGGCACGATAGAGAACCTCAATCATCTGAAAAGTTAGTTCATGATGGTCCACTATAGTCGCCGCAGACCACTGAAAGACAATACCGACCACGTCGAGTTATAGAGGGCAGAGTTGTCATCAAAAGTCCTGAGGGAACTAGCGGTATCGGCTCAGGAGTGACATGGAGTAACGTGTAGGATGGCACCGTACTCGCCACCGTCGATGTGCGCGACCAAATAATGCAATGCAAACAGGGGGTGCTTTTGAAAAAATTATCTACGTTACAGTTGGTGGTATCACCCGAATGATGACCTGTCTGCTAAGCATCAGCCAACCGGTTAACCGAAACCGATCCTGCCCGCTCACTGCCTCGAAGATGGTGTCACAGTCTTTGGTCGTAACAGTGACCTAACACTGATCGGTTTGACAGCAGGAACAGATGAAAGCAAGTATATGCTTCTATACAACCGGAGTTAATAAAAGTGAAACATAAAGTTACCTAAAACAGAGGCAAAACCAAACATGTGCCCTAAGAATGGACTTAAAAATGCGCAGCTTCTGTCTCTGAAAGAGCCTCCTTTGTTTTATCACTGTTGAATGTACATTAATCATGTAGCTTTAGTCAACTCTTTAAAATAAAACCGTGAGCCGTACGTCTAGTTCAAGAAATTTAATAGGAAATGAACATCCACAGATGCAAGTGCTTTGGATCACCCATTGCTTTACGTCGATTCGACAGTCTAAGGCAAATAAGGATGCCAGCCCCAAACCTTTATCTTCCTGGCATCGCATCTGATGGACTACACTGCAACAACTTCAACGCTTGGCATTGTTTGGAAACGCATGACCAAACTTCTAGATATAGCTGGTTACTGCGCCAAGTATGCATACGTGAAAGACGGTAGCTGATGTTCATTAAAAGTATTCACACGTTAACGAACTTGTTTTAGTAGGTACAATTGAGGAAGAATTAGTATGTCGAGAGTACATCGACGGCTAATCTGCAAATTTCGACATTTTCTCTGGATTTAATATCTTCACGGTTAGCATAAGTGGGTGAATTGGCATATAGGTCCAATTATTATTACGATTTTAACGTTGCCACTCCACAAAATCGTTTCATTTCGGGTCCATCGGTAGAGAAAAATGTCACTGCTTTCTCTGTTATTGCGACCCGTGGAACGTGGATTAGTGTTCAGGTTATATTCGTCGCGGAGCCTTAAGTCCCCAGCAGATTTATCAATTCAGGAAATGGGCTCCTGAGGGTTTCATTTCTCTTCCTGGTAAGGTGTAACGTTGTATTCACAAGAGGGTTGCATCACTTTATACAACTCTACACGTAGTTAATTTTTACTTGACAAAATATTTAGGTTTTGTGTGTTGCCAAGTTGCATGGTCGAGACACGGACCAGGGATATTTTTGGTTTTCGGACAAAAACTTCTGTCCTGGAAAAACGTTTCTTGAAGTTGCACAAACTACAGGACATTAGAATTAAAGAAATTCACTTGAGTGCAGTTAACCTATGGTCGAACGCAAGTAAGGTGTAAGATTTATTCGACACACTTTTGGGAGTCACTGTAACAAAGCAGATGCGATGTATAAAGTGTGCCCATAAAGTCGTATAACGTCTGAGTATGCTGTCTATGTGGAGACATGAGCTACAGTAGGTAGCTGTTTCTAAAAGTTATTGGAAATATGCTCATGCCCAGTTTCCCTTTTGGTCAAGCTTCTCAAGCTTCTTGACCAAGCGGCATGTGTGCTATATACTTCTTAACAGTCGTTTGTATGCCACAATTTCAATTATCCATTATTTTGTCATTAACCCGGTCAACTATGGAGAGGTTGCCATGGTATCTTTCCTGGTGACTGACATTTACATTTCCGGCGTCCAAATCGTTAGAGAATTCCGACCGACTGGACAAGCACTTGTATGTTTCTTTTAGATCTTGATGGCGGCTAGTGTACAGCAAGCGACCTGCGGTGAGATGAGATTAATGGTTGGGTACCCATCAGCAACGTTGATAACTGGTGTCTGACTTACATCGTATAAACGTGCTCTGCTTTTGACTCGATGGATATTCAAGTGTGCGATGACGATGCGACGTATAAGTACTTCGCACTTCAGTGACCAAGTAAATAAATTTGAAAGGAACTCAACGGAGCAGCAGATCTATTATACTGAATAATGTTGCTCGGCTGACTAGATATGCTCGTTTTTACTGCCACACATTTGCTTTCATCCTATGCAGAGCAGTGGCTCCGCTGGCAAAATTCATCCGGCCTAGAGCATGAAACATTCGCATGTTAACTGCAACAGTCTATGGGCACGGAATACTGACTGATTTACTGACATGTTACATCCATACTCGCCGTCATCCGACACAAAGCAGAATAACACTTGTTACTTAGAAGTTTCGGCACTTTTTAGCTCCAGCAACAGTTACTGTAACGGTCCAGTTAGACGGATATAAGAAGTGAAACAGGACCAAATAACACTGGTTTTGACAGCATCTCCACTCACCCACCCACCCATGTTGACAAGGTGTTCACAACTCATGTGATGGTCAATGCCACAGTTGTAGATATGTTATTCAACGCACCTGGTCGATGCAACGGTGTGAAAACCCGTTCATTATCTTTGGTATGAGTGTAGTTCTTAAAGGATTCATTGTAATGAACATGCTCGTTTACTGTGTCGATATCATTCAGTATACACGTTAGTTGCAGGAGGAAAACACCTCAGCATTGTGCCGCAAGATATTAGAAATGAAAATATGCAATGGCATGCCAGCTGAGTTGCCGATAACAGATGAACATCGTTCCGGTGACCTAAGCGTTAGGTATTGTGCCGCAAAAAGTATTATACTAGGTATATGAATTGGTTGTAGAGGGGAAGGGAGAACGATACTCGAAATAAGAATGCCACTGACGTCGACTGCTAGCCATAACAACAAGTGTAGCCAGCAAAACATGTTCAGCCTCTTTCGGATCCCAGCCAGGGGGTCGTGAGGCACCAACCGAGGCCTACTTCGAATTAAGGACTTCATTCCTCTTTACCAAATCATAGATTGGCCATCTCTCTTCTTCTTCTATCCACAATCCCGGCTCACAAACAACACACGACGCGGGAGTCGGTGGGTTGACATGCGCAACGGGAGTTGGCGTGTAACGTTTATGTATAGTCCAAGCCACTAGTCCATAACAATGGTGCAGGGGAGAGTAAAGCAGATTGAGTGGAAGAAAGTACACCATAAAGAGCCGATTACCCCAAATGTGTCATGTAGACCTCGTAGTGCAAATCAAACGCGCAAATATGGTATGGATGAGCATTCGGCGCTTCGTCAAGTACAAGAGGACTCAAATGACGCGTCAAGGCTAACGAAGGACTTAGTATCGGTGACTTTCCCGATTTGGAAGCTAGTTTACGCCCCTTGCAATGAATGCCACAGCTACAACATTCCGAAAGTAAATCCGCTTCTCTCGCCTCCCAAGAGTAGTGAAAGAGCGTAACAGCTCGGATGCGGAGCAAATACCACGTTCGTTCGTCCCGAGTGCAACCACTGCCCTTAGATTGGTTTCTCAAGGATTGCTAACGAAGTACTATATCATTGTGCTTCTCAAACCTAATATATCCGCTTGATTAGCATTGTCATATCCCACATTGTGGTCATTAAGTATCGTTATATTCCATTTGGGCTGCTTACACAACCACGATTCCTCAGCATACTTTCCTTTCATCAGCAAATAGAAACGTCCCCCAAACCCGTGTCCCTGGGAATCACATACACTGAAAAGGAAGTGACCATGACATGTTTACTAGGCTAAGGTATCCATTTCTCACCTCTAACTTATCCTGTACCGTGGCTTTTACCTTATATACTAAGGCATGCATGTTGTAGCGAGGTTGGCTAGCAAAAATACTAGTGGGTAAACTGCACAGTGAATATTTCCTGATTAGTGTCAACGTCTCAGGTAGCTCACCTGTTGGTTGTTTTTCCGAGCTTGATTAAGAAATAGCATACGTTTCACCACCATGCGAGGTGGCATCTTCAGTGCAGTAATAGGCAGTGTGTATTGCTGCATAGTGGATTGTCAGTCCGTCATGCACGGGCAAGTGACTTTTGAAGGTGGCGATTTCGATTTGTGCCACGTGATCTCTGCCCATTTGCTTCCACGGCTGCACCAGGTCTTGCGATTCGCCGGAGATCTTTCTTTCGGAGTTGATGGTACACGGGGTCAATGTCGATGCGCATGTTGATCGAATTATTAGAGGAGTACCATGCTTCTAGGAACTCTCTTCTTTTCTGTGTTGTTGTTTGAGCTAAAATCACTGTTTGGTTCCAATTGAAGCTATGCCCCTCCTCATCTACATGCGCTGAGACAACAGACGATGCATAATGTTTTTACAAGCCCTCTGATGCTCTTGTATACTTGTGGATAATTTCGCAGGATTGAAACACACTGCAGCACAGTGGAAGCCAAACGGGAAGGAGAGAAACACCTATTCGATTCGTTCGAGCGCAATGGCTACCCACGCAGCTTCATCCGCAGATGTCTAAACCATAAAGTTATGAACACCGAGCCGATACCAAATGCAAGCAAGAGGGTCGTTTTGCCGTATATGAAGAACATATCTGAAATGACTGCCAGATTGCTCAAACAATACAACATCGTGGTCGCTCATAAGCCAACCGCTACTTTGCGAAGAATACTATCAAACCAAAAGGATATTAGGAATGCACAAGAACGAACAAACGTCGTGTATAAAATAAATTGCAATAATTGTGAAATGAACTATGTGAGGCAGACAGGAAGGAAATTATCCACAAGAATACAAGAACATCAGAGGGCTTGTAAAAAACATTATGCATCGTCTCTTGTCTCAGCGCATGTAGATGAGGAGGGGCATAGCTTCAATTGGGACCAAACAGTGATTTTAGCTCAAACAACAACACAGAAAGAAGAGAGTTCCTAGAAGCATGGTACTCCTCTAATAATTCGATCAACATGCGCATCGACATTGACCCCGTGTACCATCAACTCCGAAAGAAAGATCTCCGGCGAATCGCAAGACCTGGTTCAGCCGTGGAAGCAAATGGGCAGAGATCACGTGGCACAAATCGAAATCGCCACCTTCAAAAGTCACTTGCCCGTGCATGACGGACTGACAATCCACTATGCAGCAATACACACTGCCTATTACTGCACTGAAGATGCCACCTCGCATGGTGGTGAAACGTATGCTATTTCTTAATCAAGCTCGGAAAAACAATCAACAGGTGAGCAACCAAGCCGGGCTACCAGTGTTCCAAGTTGTCTCAGGTAGCATTCATGGCCCACTTCAGTTGGGATGAAACGAAAGATCAGGAGTGAACTGTTAGATTAATCAGGAAGAGAAATATTGTGGATTCCTGAAAAGTTAACCGGAACGCCATAGTAGACTGACCGGTAGCACTAATAACCCAGTAACATTTACCGTCAGTTGGCTGAAATAAACTGTGGGCCGCCGCACCAGATTTTACCTCAGATACAGCCACTGTGATCGAAGTGTTGCACTAGTTGTGATCAACTTCACTTTTTGCGGTTTGTAACTATCATGATTATACGTATTCCATTCCATTGTATTTTAGCCGCATTTTAGTGGCAGCATGATTCCTGCTATCGTTAGACTGCATCTCAAATGGGTCGGCTTTGTCGCTTTACGACCTAATGAATACAGCATTGAGCACATCAGTAAGCCTTTCTGCTGAAGCCGTTTTGTATCTGAGATACCTCCCGAGAAGTCGTCGGCAACCAGAGATTGGGTAAAGAAGAGAATGAATGCGGGATACGGTAGTATCTTGTAAGGATTAGGTGTGTCCGGAAGCTGGCGGCCCGCGCAAGTACGAAGATTCAGGGGGCAGCGATGCTGGTCAATTTCATATTGAACCTATCTCGGCATGTGTTCCTTTATTTGGAAAGTCAAATACCGATTAGTCCTGCCTATGTAACTGAACCCGTAGTCACACACGAATTGAGATATGCAGTGTGAATTGGTCCCAATCAGCTGAGGTTTCTTCGTTGGAGGATCAAGTAAAATACGAGTTCGGTTAATGGCCACAATTTTGGCAACATGGTGGGTTCTCTGCATAACAGAAGTAAAAGGTTTGGTGGCCTCCATTGTAGGGCCGTAACCACTAAAATGCAACTGGATATTGACGTGTTTCTTGGCTGCTGTATGCACTAATTCCATTGGGCCTCGCTGTTGTCTGCGCTCCTTTTTGAATCTGCGAAGATAACCGTTCGCCATGAGCGTAGCTGTGCTTATCTCTATCTCTTTAGCGAGACAGTCCGCCGAGCAAGGTTGTCTGGCGCGACTATTTACTTTTCACAACTGTCCGTTTGTATCCAACTGGGGTGAAGCTGGTGTAGGTATTGGCCAGACAATGTAGCTTTTTTGTAGACGAACGTCCTAATTAGTCCGTCACCCCTGCGACTGATAAGGATGTCTAAGTATGCTAGACCGTTCTTCGGCTCCACCTTACAGGTGACCCGTAAGTTAATAGGTGCGCGGTTAAACTGCTTCACCAACTGAACGCTCTGCTGTTTCGGTGAACAAAAGGCCAGTATGTCATCCGTATAGCCACGATAGTATGGCAGCTTGGCTATTTTGCGAATATGCCTCTTTCTATCATCAAGCTAAAGAATTGGGCGAGTACAGTACAAATGTTTTGTCTGAATGTCTCTATCCAACAAAGACCGTTTACATAGTAACTGTTGTGAACACTTATAACCGATGAAAAACTACAAAAGTCTGTGTCAGTTTACACCCGAGCATGTTGATATTACAATTATGTTCCTTAAATCTGACATGGATGTAGCAGTGGTACGTAGCTTAGTCTCCGTATTTTATAGGTAATTCATCAGGCAGATTACTTCCGCGTAGTTGAATGCTATACGATGAATAGTCAATAAGTCGAAGGAATCTGCAACGCCAAATGCATTTCCAAATAAATGTACTTTACAAATGAAAGCTAACGTGATGTTTTTTGAGACAAAGTACAGAAGGCACCAATCATCCTAACGACGCGAACAAGGTGGTACCGCATTCATATTGAATGAACATGGCGCGAATATAAGCACTGCAAAGGATGAACCAAATTATGTTTGTGCCTATCTCATTGCGTATTATTGCGTACCTCAATGAAGATTCCGTGTACACCGGCTAAAATATGTCCACTACGAATCTCAAGTACAGTAGTTGTCGCATTAACAACATTTAGTGAATGGAGTAGTAGTCCCTGATCGATTAAGTATATGTTGCTGGGTAAAGCGGATCGCAGAAACTCCAACCTTGTTTTCATTTTGAGGATGTAAAATATGTATTTCGTTGGACTTGGCTGACTTAGACCGGTTAGTCTTCTACTAATGCATGCTTCTGAAAGTTCACAAAAATGAAGTTATCGTGAAATCATACTTGAAATCACCGGTTAGCGTTCAGCCCAGTATATTTGAGACCAGTGTGATAATCGCAAAGATGTCTCAGCCCAGCGTTTGAGTTCATGAAATTTCTCATCCTGTGCACTGTTTTGTTAGTCAGCATCAATTTAGGAGCCAACTTACCGATGAACGTTGTCCCGTTTCTTAGTCAATCGGTGACTATGTTTACTCTGTCTTTCACTGGCAGCTGCTCGGACTAACAATTGTGCTGACTGCGACCAACTTCGCGGTCCTCCAAGAGGCTAAAGTAAGTCAGCTGTGTTTAAAAATTACCTATCGATTCTAGTTCATCCCACCGCAGGTTGTTGTATTATATTAGTAATTTAGATCGTTTTAACCAGCTAATGCACTGCTCTGGAAATAATAAGTAACTGATTGGAGGGTCAATTTTGGACTACATGTTGTGTGACTGGATTATGGTATGCACTCTCAATGTAGACCGCGATTCACATTGAAGTGAACCTGGTTCTAGGGATTGAGCAAATTTGTAAGTGACCGTTGAAAGAATATTACAGCGCTACAAGACGGCGGAGTGGGCTAAACGCCCCAGGTGTCGTCTAGTTATAGCTGCTTTAAAAGTTTGAAAGCACTAGATGAAAGATACATTTGATGACTAATGTGGGTCACCAACACAGTAAACAAGACTAGCGTTCAATGAATACGTAACGGGAAGTTAGGAACGGTTAAAACTGTTGAATGAAATATTTGCATGTTACCCCTCAGCCATTTAAAACTAACATTTTAAAATGAATAATGAACTTACCTACACACTCGGCACGCTGCGCTCAGTGTATTCGTAAACATTGGGTAAATAATGGAGCGAGTGAAGTCCGTGGTCCTATGCGCATTTTATTACAACCCACCTGAAATCCGCATACTAGCAAGCCAGTGAACCCCCAAAAAATATTGTGCGGATACATCCACAAGTCTGGAGAACGGCTTGCTTAGATCCTCCGGAAAACTGACCGTACACCCCGCTTTATCGCTGGGGAGGTAGCTAGCCTACGTTACTTATCAGACTATGCAACTATTTTTATATGGTCGCACCAGATAGACTTAATCGCGATGGTTCACACCGACTCCTGAATGAGAGGCCAAGGTAATGAGAGAACACGCGACACTGGCGAGTAGTATGTGTACTGAGTACACAAAACCCCCAAGGGCCAAAAATGCCAATAGCACAAACTAAGCGTGTCCGTGATAGTCGAAACATGTGAAATTTTATAGGAAGTGTGTTTTTTCACAAGTGTTGCATGTTGTGTGAGCCAAGGGACAATAACAATGTTCTGTTGCATTAAACAAACACACTGTTCTGGTTTTTGGCGAAAAACATGCCAACGCTGTGTAATTCACATGTAGTCATTTGGTGCACACAAATTGAAACATGCTTGGTTCCGCGTTCTGATTGCAAGTAACAAGTTCGGACACACTTCTGGGGCACAATCTGGCTTCGACCATCCAAACCCCTGGATCTTATTCGGGTTAGGTTTTGGTTCTAACCCTAACATATTTAAGTAACAAATGTAATAAAATATGAAAGTAACACCTGTATTTTTTTATTTGGACTTCTCATTGCGATTACAACGGAATGAGTATAGATGCCTCTTTCTATGACGTAACATTTACTAAAGCGTTGCTGGTTTCTCAAGAATTTGGCTAACAGTGAGTAATGATGTATCAAAGATAATGAACCAGCGTCTGGAAAGTTCAGTAAAGTGATCCGAGTGACTGTTACGGAACAAAATTCAAAGTGATAAGAAAAAACCCAGAATATGATGAACTCACTAACCAATTCGAATGAACACGGATGCTGAGTTCCTCAACGCCAATTTATGGACAAGGCTGGTGTTTCGGGTTGCTTCCTCTACCTACGGACACGAATTAGATTGTGCAGTGCGAATGGCATAGCGTAACACAATCGTCTTACGAAAAGCGGCGATGTAGGAGTCCGCGTTTCATGTCCGGAATGAAGGCCCGTGGCCTTAAAATATCCCAAGCAAGTCTTGTAATCCCTGGCCGCGGATTCGAGCTTACGTGGAGGACCGGGTTACTCTAGTAGTATCCTCAGCACCCGCACAACTGTTGGTGGTTGCGTGAAAGCAGAGCGTTCGTAGTGTGTAGTGGGGTACTACTGTTACTTCTGCTCATGTCCTGGATGCTCACAGGGAGGAGATATTTCGCTGACAATCCAGTATTCTGCACTGAGTGGCCAGTGGGATCTGGTGGCTCCTCAGGTTCCTGTTGTGGCGAAGTTGCAAGAATTCGCAGTAAACATGTTGCGTTTCGTCAGTTTTCAGTATGCATGATTTGATGGCCTCGTTGATGCACATGCCACTGTAAATTCAAACCGTTTTCAGTTTGGGTTAAGGACGCTGACTAAAAACTAGTGTTGTTATCGATCGCTGAAAAAGGTGCGGCTTAAAATGCGTCAACCTGGTGTTCTTACCAACCCCACCACAGTTGGATGGTGCTGTCCAAACTGTGGATTCACATAAGTGTTCAGCATTTGCAAACTTCCCGAATGCCCCCTCTGAGTGACTTTTATCTATACTTTTCAAATTTTCTCAAATAGCATAGCTCATCCTACATACTCACTACAAAATCGCTCTCCTGAGAACCACGCTATAAAGTTACTTCCGAACTCTACACCCGCGTGTGCAATGACGGCATACGCTAAAATGTCGCACTTTGATTCGTTGAAATGAGGCAACTTCTGTGATGACTATCGTGTATGACAGTGTATAGGCCGAGCGGTATATAAGCCAACCGTAGGACTTTGCAACCTTAAATTTGTCTAAAATCCTAAGTCCGTATATTAGCCGACCTCCAACAAAATCAGAAGAAAGGGAAACCAAAGTGTTTCTCATGATTTTTACTTAATCACTACCTACTGTCACTTAAGTGTGTTCAAGCGAAAGCTGCTCTGCTGCTGGTCAGTTCTGGCGACACCATGTGTTATGATCGCATTTGAACAGTGATGAACAATGATATATCACGGGATAAAAGCATGTGCATGACACGTCCCGTAAGGTGGATGGGATGAATACGATGAAATCAAAATATATGTGGGTCATCTACCGAACGTCTGCCGAGATAAATGCTTTGATAAATTACATCAGTGTAAAATTTAAAATATCGAGCGTAAGCGTTCCAAAGTACACCGGGGTGCAGTGGTCGTTGATACAAAGCGTGAGAAAAGTAAAATATGGTCGCTCACTTGGGCCCATTTGCTACATAAATCCTGTATAAAAGAATGTTTAGCGCAATCCAAAATAGAGTAGTTTAGGCAATAAAAGGCTGGGAGCTAAGAGCAACAGCTATTCGTTTTTTGAATAAGTCCAAGGTATGGAAGGATACAAGTGAGTCTGGCAACGCGTTCCAGTGTTGGCAAACCCGAAGGAAAAGTAAAGTCTACATTCTAGATGGCTATATTGTTCCTCCGATTTTAAGCAGTTACCCCTGAGCTGCGAGTTGTGGCTAAGTTTCAGCAAATGGTGGCATACGTGGTTGGAGTCACTCAATATCTGATACTCTAATAAGAGATCGCCGCGCAGCCTTCGATAGCGTCCGTTGAATATTCCCAGCAACTTCAACCTTCGGTGGTAAGAGAGTGATAGCGCAGTCCCTTTACATTCTTTGTTTCTCTTCGTTGTGTTTTCTCTAACACTTCCAAGTCGCACTTCAACCAAGGTTGCCAAGCTTGGATAGCGTATTCAACGTGCGGGCGCACGTAGGAATTGTGCATCAATGGGAAGATTGATGGGTCAAATCTCCCGAATGCTCTTCGCAGCATGCCGACATGCTGGTTGCCACTTTTCGCGGGTACCTCAGCCTGTATTGGACAGTTGAGATCCCTCTATACGATCACACCCAGGTCACGTTCCTGGGAGCTATTCTACAATCCATTTGTCCCAAGTAAATGGGTGTAGTTATGTCTATGGCTTAATTGTACAACGCGACATTTGTCTACGTTGAATGGTAGGGCGTTTTGAACTGACCAGTTCGACACTGTGTTAAGATCGCACTGGAGCCCTCCGTGGTTTTCCAGTCTTCTAATCCTTCGTCAAATCTTGATATCATCCGCGAAAAATAGCAAATCGGAAGTAATTGATCATGCCAAATTGTTAATGAGTACCAAGAATAGACGAGGTCCAAGAACCGAGAATTGTGGTACACCACACACCACGTCGATTGCATCAGACAATGATTCTCGAAATCTCACCGCTAGCCGTCGTTCTTGTAGAAAATTGCAGATCCAACTCAGGATTGGGTCCCCAATGCCGTAATTCCGAAGAAGAATTCGAGGGTCTAAGCGATCAAACGCTTTTGAAAAGTACAGGCAGATGACATCGACTCCTGCTGCATCATCAACTGCAGCAGTCCAGCTATTACGTGCAATTAATAGGTTAGTATTACTTGAACGCTTTTGGTACAAGCAACGATGCTCTGGGGCTATTAAATTGTGACCTTCCAGATACTGTACCAGCGCATCTGCTATGAATGAGTTTAGCACTTTGGATAGTACAGGAAGTAGTGTTCTTGGACGGTAGTTGTTAGGGTCCATGCGGCTACCTCCTTTATGGATAGGAGTGATGACCCCTCGCTTCCATACTACTAGGATATGGTTCTCTTCCAGTTATCGCTGATAGCAAACAGCCAGTGGTTCTGTTAGATCACTAGCCACCACCTGCAGAGCCTTTGGTTGGATGCTGTCGACTCCAGGAGAACTGTGGATACGCGAAGATAACAACTTCTTCAACACAGCTTTCGCAGTGAAGGTGATGTTGTCTAAACCAGATGGTGGAGTATTAGAAACGAGGAGAATATTTGGGCTCGTTACCTGCTAGAAAGTTTGGGAGTGATGAAGCCGTAGGAGATCAGCTGCTTCCATTGCTGATCGCGTGCACCCATCAGCCGTTACTATTGCTGGAACCCCCCGCTTCACCTTTCGAAGACCGTTAACGTGCCTGTAAAGAAGTTTGTGATTGGTGCATAATCGCTTCATTAACTCCTGCTAGTACGTGACTTTGTCTTCGTGCATCAGTTTCACACAGAATTTACCATGTGTCACGTATGCAGTCCAGGTTTCGGCATTCGAGCACTCCTGGTGATCTCGCCATGCCAAATCCATCCGAAACATACATTTACGTGTTCTGCTCCTCAGAGATGCGTTATGCCTGTTGTTGGGTTGGAAGGAGATCTGTTCCGAGGCGTGCGCTACCAGTGTGCTAAACGTCATTGTAAAGGTTTCCCAGCCAACATCTGGGGGCATTCACTTAAGAAGGTCCAAGATGTATCCTTGACAAGTGTAGCTAACACATTATAGTGCATGACAGTATGCACTTTATCAACCTCCTTTGCAGGATACTCCGCATAGAATATGTAGTCAAATAGTAGATAAACATGATCACTACGACTCAGTGGTGTTCTTGTAACTATCGCGTCAACCATGAGTTCTTCGTTAGTGAGCACAAGATCCAGTATCGACGGCTTGTTAGCAGTTTGAAATCTGGTGGGAAAGGTTATGTGGTTGTACAGAGGGTGGCTCGCAATTACCTCTTGCGAGCAGGCTTTAAACAGCATACCGTCTGTTGCTGGCGTTTCTGTGTCGTGTATGTTAAAGCCTCCAGCGACACGAATGTGTGTGCAGGACTTGTTCAAAGCAAACTGAAAGAGGTGGTTCAGTTTGGAGTCCATTTTCGACGTTGAGTTTGGTGGGTGGTAAATCACGGCTAGTAGACATGTGTCCTGGTTTCGCAACCATAGGCGGCACCAAAGCGAGTCGGGAGCTCGGATTTCCGGGTGATCGATAACTTCACCAGGGAATTTTGTATTATTTTAAAGTACCACAAAGCCACCCCTTCCGGTTCTATCCGTCCGAAATAGCGACATACCGGGTAAATTGGTCTCAGAATCAGTTATTTCAAGGTGCAACCAGGTCTTTGCAATCATGATGAGATCCTGCGGTTGTGAGGCATGGATTTCTCTAAGTTCGGCCAAATTACCTAGAAGGTCTTAGGCGTTTGTGTACATGCAAGATAGGTCTTTTGTTATTAGGTGTACGTTGATGGGTCAACTTCGTGCTAGTTTTTAAGCCCACCGGTAGGTGGCCGGCCATCAATCGTTTTTGGTTTATGTTATTCTGTCAAGTTGCATGGCATTATTGAGCATTCCTGAACAGACGTTGCACTCGTGCTGTGCTCTGCGCTCTCGTGTGCCGTGGGCGTTGTTGTGTCGGTTTCTCGGCAGAACTGTGTGGATAAATTAGTTGCAGCGTTTGCAATTTCCATCGAATTGCTTACGACTTTTGACCGTTTGCCTGCTGCCTTCAGTCGGATTTCTGTTGGCAACCTACCTCGAAACTTTAACCAGCTATCTAACAGAACTTGTGTCATTCTCTCGGAGTGTAATATTACTTTCATTAGTCTTGGACCGCAACTCTTGTTGTGAGGCGATGACGGAACTCATGGTCAGGGATTTGGCAACAATGTTGTTAGCAGAGAGTGCTTCGCGGATGTAGCACCACTGCTCTCGGTCATTTGTTTGCGCATCGTGATCAAAAGAGTGCAGAAGCTCGGGAACACCATGAACAAATAGTATTTTCTTGCTATCCCTATTAGGAATGCCGCGTTGGTCAACTGCTTCTTTTGGGCGATCTTTCCAACGTAGATCAGGTAATATGCGCACTCCGCTCGGTGAGTTGCGAAGACGAACGGCTGAGAGCAGGACAGCCTCTGTCTCATCTGCTGAGTCTAATGTTACTCGAAGAATTCGAGGTCCACCAGAGTGCACTGAGGTCGGGTGACGTGCTACCCATTGCAGCATTACAGGCTCAACCCGAATACCAATGGCATCGCATATGGAACTCCACTGGTTGCGATCGTCTTGCAACTTGCCTTTTATTGTGCCAGATTTGTACTCAGGAACATTGGTGCACACGAGAGTTCAAGCAGCGTGTTTTTGTATAGTGAGTGTCAGCTTTATAGCTTTTCGTCGGAAAGTTGGGTTGTTAAGCAGGCGCCACTGTTGACGGTGAAAACTGCGTTGCGCCACGCGTGCTCGGTACTGAAGATAGACCTATGTGTGTCGCTCCCGGTGTGTGTCGAGACAATCGATGAAGACGTTACTTACTTGTCATCTGCACTGGACTGACTTCAGCTCTGAGCTGTTGGTGCCATGACTGAATCTCTAGGTGAAGCTTTTATGGTTGGAGAAGTGTAAGCATGCATGTTTGAGGCTTGTCCAATTTTGGGAGTGAGGTGACCCAGTGGGTTTAGAGTCACAGACGCTGCAGTGCGCTTGGAGCTTCTAGCTCTCTTTTTCGGCTTACCTTCAGAGCTTACTTTGACTGGATGGAGTATTATCGCGGCCATACTTACCTCCATGGGATCGATTTTAGTATTTACAAAACGCGCGATTATCTCAGTCATTATATTGCACATTTTCAGGAGCAAAGTTAAACAGTTGACAACTGGATTGACTTAACATGTTGAACAAAAGCAAATTGTGTCCGCAACTTGGTTCGTCTGTCTCACTGCTTGGACGGAGTTGCCTGCACATTGCGGACAGTATGAGCTAATGCAGCTAGAACACGTTACAGTGACCTTAAGGACTTCACTGCTATTGGCTGCGCAACATAGTTGGCGTTGAACTTTTGGAATACTTGTCGTCCTATTATCGTTTGCAGCAAGGTGTATAAAAGCGCTCACCTTGATGAGTGTGCTTTGCACCAGGCGTGGCGGCCAAACAGCCAGAACACGCACACGAATTGAGAGTTGTTCAACCGCGCCCAGGTCAGGCGGTAGAGGCAGATAGAGGTCGTAACAAGCAGACTGTCAGGTTCAGTGATCAATCGACTCGCAGCTGAATACACCCACCCACACAAAGCGGCAGAGTGTGTTATTCGGCCTGTCTTAAGCGATGGTGCAGGTGGAGCGCTGATAAGCGTCCCTAGAGCGGTTCATTTGATGAGCGGAACAAAAAGACATTAACTTTGTTATGCTGCAACTTTCAGGGATGGTTGCAACGTAGTTTGGGAGCCCTTGGCTTCTTGTTCCAAATGAGACCAAAATCTTTTCATAAAAGCCGGTTTGATGTAGTTACACAAGTTTAAGTCGGCAAAGAATATGCCGAAAACTGGGAACTGGAGCAAGGATATGATCCACACAGGTTAGAGTTAAGGATTGGGAAGCACTCGTCGAACTTGTTCGAGCGAGCGCACACACAATATTGTGTGGGGAGAATTAGAGTGGCCACAGAGGGCAAAGCGAGAGCCGAGTTAAAGTGCGGCCGCACAGCAGTAGATGTTTAGAGGCGTCGGACAAAGCTTTTAACCGCACTCGGCAGTGCATTGATTAGATGGCACGTCACCCGAAACAGGTAAGACAGCCGACAAGATGGAGTAAGTTGAAAGGGTATGTCAGACACAGCCTCGCATAGTCGGGGGCCTCATGCATCTGTTTGGAGGTGCTGAATCGGATTCTAGTTTCGAAGGATTCCCGTAATTTTCATACCATTGTGCAGCGTTTGTATATGTGCGCCTCTAAAATCTCCCAGTACTTGCTGTTCTGTCATGTCTTTTTCTAATGTTATTGTGTTTGATGGTGTTCCATTCTGTATAATCAGTAGGTTTTCTTACTGTGATTCGTCGTGAAAGCCAAATGTGCAATATACCAAAAACCTACACACAAACAAAATGTGTCCAGCTAATTGAACTTCAAATTCAAGCCTGGGATACCCTCCGTCACCAGCGAGTGTTGCTAAGGTAAGGTAGGGGTAGTGGATTTCTGTAGTTTTCTGGGTGGATCTTGCAAGGGATTTTTTCAAATTGCGCATAAACATTGTATAAGCCGAACCGTCCCACTACGGAGATGGAAAATTGTCGAAATTCCTTTGCTTATACACGGTAATCTACGGCACTTATAGGCCCTGTCGAGGTTCACTGTTCCGATAGTTTACCGGATCTTCGTTCGTCTTATAATAGCAGAAGATATTGCTGGAGCGTACTCAGGAGGGAAAAGTCTAGATATGCAAAGCCTCGTTTACCAAAATTGAGAATGATGATGTCAACTTAAGGCTGAAGGTTGTGCCGATTATTGAGGCGTCGGTTACTCGCTTTTAAATACGTCGTTGGCTCTCGAGCTTCGGTTGATTTATACGGTTGCACGCGGCTATCCGTTTTCTGGAAATATCCAGCATTTACTCATATTCCCAAGGATGCCAAGGTTGTCATTAAGTCAATCTCATCACAGAACTGTATGGTTGGAAGAGTCACTGATTTGGCCGTCCCCATTGAATGGTTGGCACCACATAGCCACGTACCTTCTATCTTGAAGCTAATGTCTGTAGGTAAACGCTTATGGAATATAAACCAGTTTTTCAATATGAGCGGTGACATTCGCTCAGACTGAAGCACCACCTTCATCAGTCTGGGACAGCTCCCACTGTAGTTGGGTGGAACTGGAATACTTGTTAACCGCTTGGCAATAATATTGTCGAGGGAGAGTGCTTGGCGGATGGAACTCCATTGCTCCCAGTCATGTGCCTCCACTTCCTCAGAGGAGAAGGTTTGAAGCTGGGGAACTCCGTAGGCAATAATCGTCCACCGGTCGCTAGATTTAAAACTTTTAAACGATTGCTATTATCCTTTGAACATTCTTTGCAATGGATGTCCGAAAGTGTACCAACTTCATGTGATAGGTTACGGAGCAGGTTCGGCGATAGTAGAAATACTTCTGAGTCGTCCACCGAGATCACTGTTATCAGGAAATGTCAAGTTTTATCGCAATGCGCTAACTTTGGGTGAGGTGTGATCTTCCTCAGTGACCTAAGCTCAACCGAAATGCCAACCACACCACAAGTGGACATCCTCTATTTACAATCCTCTGACAGCTTCCCAGTAATGGTGGTAGACGGTGATTCCGGAACATTTGCGTAGACAATAGTTAAGGTACTGGGAGTCATTCAATTGACTGTCGGTTCGATGACATTGACAGATACGGTTTTGAATTGTTTGCTGAACTCTGGAAGCAGCAACACCTAATGTTGCTCAGTACTGATGTCAGGGTCAGGGATGTCCCCTTAGTCGCTTAAGTAGAGCTACCCGATGTGCACCATACCCGGGTTTTCTGGGTGGTGGGCTGGACCTTCCTAGGAACTGCCAGCATGATCATTGAATTAATGTGGATTGCAACGCTGAAGGAAGGGATGCAGGCAAGCTTGATTTGTGTCCACTTAAGTGACTGAGGCTGATCAGATGATTTGGTGACACGGGCGCTGCAGTGTTGTTGGTACGTCTGGCTCCTCTCTTCCGCTTAAGATGGAGCGTTTATTGGCTGGTTGAGATACGGGTACGAGGAAGTGGAGCGTATGAAAAATATGAAAAATATGAAAATATGAAAAATATGAAAAATATGAAAAAATATGAAACGGTGCAACAAGCTACTCACTAAAACAAGTTTTTGTCAACGGAAGTGTCATCAGTAAAACAAGTGGATGTTTTGAAGGTGAAAACAACTGTAAATTCCAATGTTGCAAAATACCGAAAGAGTGTGTTTCCCGGTACAATACAAGGGCCACCCTCTAGAAGGCTGAAGGATGGAAGCCTTCGATGGAGCTGTTATTGGGGTAAACGGGAGGTGAGGATGGGTGCGAATAGTTGCATGGGCTTGAACAAGGGCTTCTAAGATGGGGTGTGTAGCAGCCTTCACTTCTTCTTCTTTTGTTTATTATTTATGATGATCGTGGGGATCAGCGTACATCATCGGTGGGTAGTATGGGCGGGCTGGTCGGACTGCGAACAATACTGGCTAGTCCAGAAAAATGACCGACAAGACCTTCCTTTTGTTGCAGACCCGACGATGCGCTTCGGAGGTGTCACTACCCACACCGCACTGCAGTCCCTCGTCCTCGTCCCGTAAAGAAATGCAAACGTCCTCGTCTCACGAAGAAATCCGGCATCCTCGTCGGCAACGCCTAACCAGGCGTTTGGGGACCAACCCGTTCGTGACTGTCTGCGGCCGAGGGCGACTGACTGTTCCTTGGGTGAAGAAGCGGGCGTTGGGTCGGCTGGCCTGTCACGCGGGGTTGCGTTAAGCCGGTTGGCGAGTCACTCGAAAGTTGCCTTAGCAGATCAGGTGATTGAGTTTGTGGAAGATAGAACTCAGGAGGGGGTAGTCAAAGCTCGGGGAAACTGGCTTGACGCCGGAGTGGGAACATGTTATGCATGCTAAAACCAAACAGGTTTGGAAATTATTGAGAATACCTGTAGCTCGGGATGTGGATGAAAAGATTGTCCTGTTCTCCGAGCTGGGCGTTTCTGTTGCAGACGTTTCGTTACCAAACTAGGTAACATCTTCAGTGCAGCTATTTGATGCTGATTCGCGCAGTCTCGCAAACCAATGCCAGATCTGAATGGCTATTGATTGTTGCCTGCTTCGAATGTCAGCGTTCGATCGCTTCACGTGTCCGTCATGTGGGCACCTCTTCTCCTTGTCGATCTGGTGCCTAACGCTGGCTTAACCTGCAGAGCTTCATAGACACCCTCCAGCTCCAGGTGTTTGTTGATTGAGTTCCGGCCAGAATGCCAGGCCTCGAGGAACTCACGCGCTCTGCGGTTTCTTGCTCTTCCAAGTATTGCAACGTTCTCCAGATCAAACTGGTGGTTCTCGGCATCCATGTGTACCGACATTAAGGATTTCTCATCGTGGCGGCGGATGGCCAGACTATGTTCGTGCAGTCTCGTGCCAAGTTTTCTTCCAGTCTGGCCTACATAGTACTTCTCACAGTTCTTGCAGGAAATTTTGTAAACCACACCTGATGTTTCTTTCTTAGACAGTCTGTCCTTTACCTTAAAAAGTTTATTCCGGATGGTTTCCGTTGCTTCGTGTGCAACAGTTATCCCGTGAGGCATTAGAAGCCTCGCTGCCATTTCAGAGATCCCACCAAGTATGCACTATCGCCCACCCATCAACAGTCCGTTGGCCTGGAAGATCACAGAACAACATGGACGACGAATGCTGCGTCTGTTGATCACGGATGCACACAACCGATGGCAAAAGTATCAACGAGTAATCGACCAAGAAAAGGCCATTTGTTTGTCCAACCTCGGGGAACAGTTAACCAGAGAGCTTGAGAAAGCGATTGCCATTAGTACCCATAAGACCAAATTCCAAACAAAGCAGAAACTAGAAAGGAAGTTGGACAGAATCTCGCAACAAAAACCAGCAAACGAAGAAGACGCATGGATTAAGAATCTATCCAAACGAACCCTATCAGATACAGAAAGAGCAGTTATTGTGCGAGGTTTGCAAGTCAATTACAAAGATTCCAATCCCATTGATTTCCTTGCCGCACTTGAATCAACGCTGACCACATCAAACATCACAACTGAAGCCCAACATGCAATTAGACACAGCATCATCCCCGCTCTGAGTCACAAAGTGGAAACCAACATATTCAGTGTAAACGAACGAAAGGCACTGACAAACCTCAGAAAAGACAAGACTATTGTTATTCTACCGGCCGACAAGGGACGTCTTACTGTAATAATGGACAAAACTGACTACATGAAGAAAGCACAAGAACTGCTTGGAGATGTGAACACCTACCAGCCGATAAGTGAAGACCCTACAAAACGTCTGGAAAGCAAGATCAACAAAACTCTTCAAAGATTGGAACAAATGGGACAGATCACGAAGTTAGAACACAGCAAGATGAAACCCGAGGATTCAGTTCTACCACGGTTCTACGGCCTACCTAAAGTACACAAAAATGGGGTACCGCTTCGCCCTATCGTGTCATTACCCGGGGCACCAAATTACAAGCTGTCTAAGGAACTTTGGAAACGGTTGAAACATCTAATCGCAGGCTCAGAGCACTCAATCCATTCGGCAGAACAATTTCTTGAAAAACTTAAGGGAATAACAATAGAAAGAGACGAGATAATGGTCTCTTTTGACGTTACAGCTCTGTTCACATCAATTGACACGACACTGGCAAGGCAAACAATGAGGACTCTGCTTGAACAACACGGAGCGGTAAATACCAGCAACCGAATTGAAGCCACACAAATGATGGAGTTGCTTGATTTCTGTCTCACCACACATTTCACTTTCAACGGTCAAATGTACAAACAGATAACGGGTACGCCAATGGGATCGCCAATCTCTGGACTGGTAGCGGAGGCAGTGATGCAAAGCTTGGAAGAGAAGGCATTGCCAATAGTGGAGCCCAAACTTTGGGTACGTTACGTAGATGATACTTTTGTCATCCTCAAACGCTCCAGACTACAAGAATCACATCAACTAATCAACAATATTTTTTCCGGCATCCATTTCACCAAAGAGGAAGAGAACAATGATCAGTTGCCATTCTTGGACGTGCTCGTGAGAAGACATGCTTCTGGGTCACTGGAAACAACAGTTTATCGGAAAGCGACCCACACCGATCAGATCTTAAACTATCGCAGTAACCATCCGACCACATACAAGCGAAGTTGCGTGAGGACGCTTTTCAAACGGGCCCAGACACATTGTAGCACGCCGCAACTGAGGAAGGCGGAGGAGGACCACCTATTTAACATGTTTCAGCGAAATTCATACCCTAGAAACTTTATTCTACGCTGCCTGATGTCGAAGAGCCAGTCACCACCCGCGTCCACATGTGCAACAGAAAGAAGAACTATTATCCTACCTTACATCCATGGGATCTCTGAAATGGCAGCGAGGCTTCTAATGCCTCACGGGATAACTGTTGCACACGAAGCAACGGAAACCATCCGGAATAAACTTTTTAAGGTAAAGGACAGACTGTCTAAGAAAGAAACATCAGGTGTGGTTTACAAAATTTCCTGCAAGAACTGTGAGAAGTACTATGTAGGCCAGACTGGAAGAAAACTTGGCACGAGACTGCACGAACATAGTCTGGCCATCCGCCGCCACGATGAGAAATCCTTAATGTCGGTACACATGGATGCCGAGAACCACCAGTTTGATCTGGAGAACGTTGCAATACTTGGAAGAGCAAGAAACCGCAGAGCGCGTGAGTTCCTCGAGGCCTGGCATTCTGGCCGGAACTCAATCAACAAACACCTGGAGCTGGAGGGTGTCTATGAAGCTCTGCAGGTTAAGCCAGCGTTAGGCACCAGATCGACAAGGAGAA
Source organism: Dicrocoelium dendriticum (assembly GCA_944474145.2). NCBI lineage: Eukaryota > Metazoa > Platyhelminthes > Trematoda > Plagiorchiida > Dicrocoeliidae > Dicrocoelium > Dicrocoelium dendriticum. Next base: position 46,586,638 of record OX104066.1, on the reverse strand, counting down.
GAGGTGCCCACATGACGGACACGTGAAGCGATCGAACGCTGACATTCGAAGCAGGCAACAATCAATAGCCATTCAGATCTGGCATTGGTTTGCGAGACTGCGCGAATCAGCATCAAATAGCTGCACTGAAGATGTTACCTAGTTTGGTAACGAAACGTCTGCAACAGAAACGCCCAGCTCGGAGAACAGGACAATCTTTTCATCCAAACAGGTTTTTTGGTTTTCAAAATGTTTGGGGCATTTTTTGTAAATTTTGCAAACCTTTGTGCATGGGACGCACGATTACCACTAAAAACGTCTGATAACAAAAATAGCAAACGTTTTCAAACTCTGTAAAACGGACAGGACGTTTGAGCTGTCTACCGCATCGGTCAGTTGCCTGGGCTGAAGTGGGATAGATTGAGAGTCCAGGCGAACAGAGGGTTTCGGGATATCTAGTGTTCGGTAAGTCACCGAAGGTGCGGGTGCTTGTGCGAGAGCATCAGGATGGGTTGCAAGTAATTCGTCAAAGAATGCCACTTTACGGAGGTCGATAGACACCACTGTTCGGTGACCATTCTGGTCAACGATGAAAGGATTCGGAGTCCGTTGCAGGACTCTGAAAGCGCATGTGTAGGGAGGCTGATAAAGGTGCCGCACTGCGTCGGTGCGGAGGAAGATGTGAGTGCAGGTAGAGCGTCCTCCGTGCATTTGCGAAACTCTAGGCTGCTCACGGGACGGAGTCGGGCGTAGTGAGCGCATGCGTTGAACTAGGGAGGACGCAACGTTAGGCGGAGGCAAACCCGACGATGCGGGAGGCGAAACGGATTCTGCTGGCAACTTTAGCAATGTGCCGTAAACCAGCTCTGCTGGTGCAGATTGCAAGTCAGCTTTACTGAAGCTGCTGCTGCGAATGTCTAAGAGTACGAGCGAAACGTTTTCGCTCCAGATGGGTTCGGAGACGGCGCAGAGTGAGGCTTTGAGTTGTCTATGGAAGTGTTCAACTAACCAGTTGGCTGCTGGGTGATACGCTGTGTTATGAATGGAACGACAGTCTAAAAAATTGCAGAACGTATCGAATTGTGAAGATTCGAAAAGCGTTCCTCTGTCAGTTGTAATGGTGGATGGGCATCCGCAGTGCGAGACCCACCGATCTAAGAAAGCCCGGCTAACAGTCTCAGCTGTGCAGTCTGTTACGGGAATGGCTTCCGGCTATCTGATAAACCGGTCGACCCATGTAAGAATGTATACGAATCCGCATGAAGTAGGCAAGGCACCTACCAGGTCTATGTGTACATGAGAAATCAGGGAGGCGTGGAAAGGAAGTGAACACAGAGGACTGCGGGTGTGACCATGCATTTTTGCTTACCGGCATTGAAGGCAGGTGTGAGTCCAGATACCAAAATCTTTGTTTACGCGTGACCAAACGAAGCGTTCGGAGATCAATTTCAGAGGTGCACGGATACTGGGATGTGATACTGATTGCAATGCGTCAAAGACTGTGTCTGAAGGAGACGGGCATGAAGGGTCTAGGACAACCTGTGAAAGTGTCACAGAGAAGGGTACCTTCCGTGGTTTGGAGAGGAACAGGTTGCATATGCAGCGAAGTGGGCTGCAGAGTGCGTTCTATGTCTTAATCTTGAGCTTTAGCCGATGCCATAGATCGACGGTAAGGAAAGACTGGAGAGGGAGATTGACGCTTGAGAGAGCGTCGGCGACGGGATTATCGACACCCTAGGACTTGTCAGCAGTGAACGGCGTGACAAAGTCTAGGTGTCTTGTTTCCTATGGTGAATATTTGTCGCAAGCAGGGTTGAAAACGAAGTTGAGGGGCTGGAACAATGAACAATGAACAATGATATATTACAGGTAAAAAAGCGATTGCTTTGCAAGTCACGTAGGATGGTTGAAGTGAAAGTAAACGTAAGTGTAAATCGTCAGTTTAAGCGTCTAGTGAATTCAAGTGCCCCTTATTCATAAGAACGTTGTGGAATGTGTACTGAATTGTTACTGTAGAGTAATATGGGAAGTAATATGGGTAAGGCATGTCTTAAGAACAAGAGAAACGACTAACGCTTACTCGTGCGTCGCTTTCTTGGACTGGGGTAAATTGATGAATGCAGTTGTAATATATCCGAAACTATATTCCACAACAGCAGTGTGTAAATAGTGAAGCACAAAAGCTGAGAATGAGCACCGTTTTTTCGCGTTTGTTTGACGTGGACATCTCTGATTATATAGCGTAATGTAGGTGGATAAGCGAATCATCCAGACGTCTTTTGAATACTGATAGCGTGGGGGAAGAAACAACATATGTAGGAAGAGCGTTCCAGTGTTCGCATACATGAAGGGAAAAGAAATTCCGGCGGCATTCCAACCGGCTGTATTGTGTGGCCAGCTTTACCTGGTGTCATCTGAGTGTGGTATTGCTATTCAGCTTAAGTAGGTGACGACAACAATGGTTTGGATTCCGCAGGATAATATAAGTCATTATCAAGTCGCCACGCAGGCGCCGATATTGTCCACTGTAGACCCTGAGGGTTTTCAGCCTCAATCGGTAAGGGAGATGGAACAGGCCCTTTACTTTCTTAGTCGCCTTTCGTTGTGGCAGTTCAAGAGCGGTAAGGTCTTGCTTTTGCCATGGCTGCCAAGCGTGGATGACGTACTCAGAATGAGGCCGAATGTAGGCGTTGAGCATGTGAGAAAAGATGGAAGGATCGAAGCGCCCGAATGCCCTCCGCAAAAGGCCAAGGTTTTGGTTAGCTTTTTTGGAGGCTTCTCGGCCTGACGGGAACAGCCCAGATCTTCCTGCACTACCACTCCTAGATCGCATTCCGTTGTAGTGCGCTGCAATATTTGAGCCCCCAGTCTGTATTCGCAAGTGGCTTTATGGCGTATGCTCAACACCTTGCACTTTGTAGCGTTGAGCTGAAGCAGGTTCTGAGTCGACCATTCGTAGACCCTGTCAAGATCATCCTGAAGTGCTGCGTTGTCGCTTGTTGTTCTAATGACTCGCCATATCTTAAGATCATCAGCGAAGAGTAATGAGTTGGAGTCGATTACTGTCGCGAGATCGTTTATGTAAATTAGGAATAGTCGTGGACCAAGTACTGAGCCCTAGGGCACTCCGCACTTAACGTCGATTGGGTCAGAGATGACGCCGCGAACTCATACATTCAGATGTCGTTGCAGCAAGAAGTTAACTTTCCAACCGAGGATTGGGTCACCAATTCCACAACACTGCAGCTTGTGAAGGAGGATACGGTGATTCAGACGGTCGAAAGCCTTTGAGAATTCCAGATAGACTGCGTCAACACCTACGCCGCTGTCAATGGTCTCAGTCCAACTGGATCTGGCAAGCAGCAAGTCTGAAGTGCAAGATCGGTTCTTGCGAAACCCATGTTGTTCTTGTGCTATGATATTGCGTTCTTCCAAGAAGTTCATCAAAGCTTCGGCAACAATCGCTTCCATGATTTTGGAGAGCACCGGAAGTAGTGTTATCGGGCGATAGTTGGCCGGATCTGTACGACTTCCCCCCGTATGGATTTGAGTGACTATGAGCTGCTTCCACATTGTTGGCACGCGCATCTCATCGAGGTATCGTTGGAAGAACTAGCAGAGGGGGTCCGCCAGGTTTACTGCAGCCATTTTCAACGCTTTTGGACGAATATTATCAACGCCCGGAGAGGTATGCTCGCGCAGGTCAATTAGCCTTTTCATAACATCTGCGGTCGTAAAAGTGATGTGGCTAATTCCTGGTGGTGGTACGACGATTGGGGACAGTGTATGCGGCGATGTCATGCTCTGGAAGTTCGGGGTGAATTGTTGACATAGGGCGTTGGCCGCCTCGGTTGCGTTTTGTGCAAGTCCACACAATGTGTGTAAAGCAGGAATTCTTCGCTGTACCTTGCCGAGCTTGTTAACGTGTCTGTACAGGAGCTTGGGGTTTGAAAGAAATTTATCAGCTAGATTCTGTTGGTGCTGTATTTTATCTTCGCGTACCAGGTTTACGCAGTGATTCCTATGGATAGTGTAGGCTTCCCATGTTTCGGCACTCGACGACGCCTTGTGTCTTCGCCAGAGTAAATTCCTCGTGACGATACGCTTGCGTGTCCTGCTGCGTATGAATGCTTTTACTGTCTTCGCTCGCGAAGGTATTTTCCTAGAAGCACTAGTTACTAACGTGTTGAACTGGTGAGCAAATTCAGACCAGGCGACATCGCGGGGTCGTTCTGCTAGAAATGCCCAGTTTGTAGCATTTATAAGTTTGAGCAGAGCGCCGTAATCCGTAATGAGCTGACATTCCTCGGTGTTTTCTGAGAAATACTCTGCATAACAGATGTACTTGAACATGAGGGTGGGATGATCGCTACGGCCCAAATGACTCTCTATCGATACCGTTTCGATCATATGCTCTTCATTGGTGAATACAAGATCCAGGATACCCGATTTGTTTCCCGTCCTGAATCTTGTGGGAGATGTGATGTGATTGTAGATTGGTAGCCCACTGATTATCTCCTGTAATTCCATTTTGAAGTGTTCGTTGATACAGGCTGGGGTTTCTATGGTATGAATATTGAAGTCGCCAACCAGGAGAATGTGGCTGCACGACTGCGAGAGAATGGTCTTCATTGTGGAGGCTAGGCGGTTGTCCATTTCCAAAGTAGCCGACGGAGGGCGATACACCACACCCAACAAACATGTGTCCCCACGGCTAAGTTGAAGACGGCACCAAATCGCATCGACAATCTGAACCTCTGGGTCATCGATGAGATCAATGTGTAGTTCGCTGCGATAATAAAGTACTACTCCACCTCCTCTACTTGGTCGATCATTGCGTAGAATAGACATCCCAGGTAGTGCGATTTCTGCATCAGTGATCGCTTCATCCAACCAGGTCTCGGTTATCATAACTAGGTCGCTCGACATCGAGGCCGGACGCAGGCGAAGCTCCGTCAGTTTGCTGAGAAGACCTTGTGCGTTGGTATAAAAACAGGAGAGTGATTCATAGGTTAGAAGGTTACTTGTGGATATAGACAACAGGTTTGAGAATTGGCCGACCCTCTTGAGGTCGGCCGCTACTAGTTTTTTGGAATTGTCTTGGGCTCGCGAGAATGACTTGGGATAACTCTCTGCACCGTGTGATCAGGTGCATGATGATCCTGATGGTCACCTACCTCCTACAGTGCCTCGCCGGATGCTATGATGGCAGTCAGATCAGTCTTTGTGGTGGACTCTGCAACAACGGTTGTTTCCACTGAGTTGGTTCTCTTCATGGAGTAACCAGTAGCCTCTGGTCGTAAACCTGCTGCTTTTATTCGAATTTCTGTTGGTAGCATGTTCTGGAATTTACCCCAGTTCTATGGAACTGTCTGTAAAGTTAGCTCAGACGGTAAGACCAACTTCAGCAACCTAGGACCACACCCTTTGTAATTTGGTGACATGGGAATCCTGGTCAGTGAGGTAGCAATGACATTTTCTAAAGACAGCGCGTCACGAATGTATCGCCGTTGCTCCAGGTCATGTGCCTGAGCTTCTTCAGGAGGTGAAGCTTGAGACTCGAGGACGCCATGAATAATGACGTTTTCTGCGCGTGTTTTCTACTTCCCTGTTGATTGCTCATATCCTTTGAACGTTCTTTCCACGGAATATCCGGTAAGATACGCACTCCGTTCGATACTCTGTGATGTCGATTTGCAGCGAGCAGTATAGATTCCGTTTCTTCCGCGGAATGTAGTGTTATTCGAAGTAGTCGAGGTTCACCATAGTGTAAGTTGTTTGGGTGTCTTGCGATGCGGCTCAGCTTAGTGGGTTCAGCGCACATGCTGATGGCACTACAGATGGAGTCCCACTGACTACGATCGTCTATCATTTTGCCCCTTATTGTGGATTTGGATTCAGGAACGTTAGTGCACACAAGACTTAAGGCACCATGCTTCCGCCTTGTGGTTTGCGACTTAACAGCACTTGGTTCTTTTGCTTTTTATGGATTTGTGAACCGCACTGGCGATAGCGATCCATATTGAGGCACAGTTTTGAACTCTCCGGTAAGTGGAGTCACAGGTGTCTTTGACGGCGCTTTCCTAGAAGCAACCGCTGCGTAGGATGTCCAGTTATTTTTTACCGTAGGCTTGCTGGAGTTTTGTGTGTCGAGTATGTCAACTGAATTACTAGTTATTACACCCTTGGAGGACGTAGTAGCAAGTGGGTGGTAAACGACTTTTTCACTTAGTGGAGTCACGAGGCTAGGGGACGTTGGAGGCTGAGACGCGATGGTGGGGTTGGGATGCCTGGCCCTCTTCCTCGGCCTAAACGGGGAGTTTGTAGGTGTCCGTTCAGTTTCAGGTATAGCGTTGTTTACTTTCACAGCTGCGTTGCGAGGGTTCACCAGTTGCTCAACTGTTTCCGCCAACTTTTCACACTTTTTCATTAGGAAAATTACACAACTAACGACAGGAACGGATTTGCACACCTGGCAGAAACAAAATGCTTCGGTTTTGCTGCTGTATTGTCTAGTTTCGTGTGCACTCAACCCTAAACAATTCGAATGGTACGCTTTTTGACAGTTAAAGCAAACTGGACCAGACTTAACAGTTTTTACACATAGGTCACAATTGATTTCCGAATGAGCCATATCCACTTGATGCGTGTACTTTGTTATTTTGACTTGCACCATTTCCAGAAGGGATCAGATAGAAAAGGAGAGTTCAGAATCTGTGTTGTAGATCTCTCACTTACCACTAGCTTAGAATGAATAATTCTACTGAATTATGTGGTCAGGGTCAGTAATGGGGCAGCGAAGTGGGAATGACTGTAGGTGGTGGTGATATGGTGTAGAGATTGTGGTCAGTCGAGACTAGGAAAACGCGGCCTTTGATTGTGTGCCGGAAGTGATGAATGGCTAGGTAAATGGCGAGCAGTTCGGTGTCAAACCTGCTGTAGCGGGATTCCGCTGACTGCAGGCGCTTGGAGAAGCACGCAAAGGGTAGCCACTGCCCACCAACGTGTTTTTGGAGGACGGCTCCTATCGCGCCATCTGAGGCATCAGTCATAATAGAAGGGGGTGCAGTCGATTTGGAATGAACGAGGAAGGCTATGTTGGGGATAGAATCCTTGAGCTCAGCGGCTGTTTGTGCTGCATCAGGGAAAGCAAAATTAAGTCCATTCCCTCCGAATAGGTCCGTCAGAGACTGCATGAGATGAAAGCAGCGCAGAATGAAGCGTCGATAGTAGTTGACCAAACTCCAAAATCGAAGGAGGCGTTTGAACGAAATCGGAGCTGGGAAGTCCTTGATTGCTTGGGTCTTATCCGGAAGAACTTTGATATCATATGATAAAGCGAGGCGGCCTAGGAATGGTATTGTTGTTTTGCCTAGTACGCACTTAGTCGGGTTCCGTGACACCGTGTTTGGTCAAGCGATGGAAGGGAGTTCGAAGATGCTCGAGGTGCTCTTGTTCCGATGAACTGGCTGCTAAAATATCATCGAGGTAGGAATAAGCGACGTCTAGGCCACGAGTGACATCGTGGATGAAGCGTGCGAAGGTTTGTGCGGTGTTGCACAGTCCAAAAGGCATTCATAAAATTTCAAACAAGCCGAAAGGAGTGATAACGGCTGTTGTAGGATTATCATTTTCTTCTACTGGTATCTGGTGATAGGCGCGAACTAGATCGATCTTGCTGAAGATCGTCTTACCCCTGAGGCATGCGGTAAGTTCCTGTATGTGTGGGATGGGATACTTATCTTGGACAGTTAGCCGATTGAGTGCACAGTAACCATTGCAAGGGCGCCTATCACCAGATTTCTTGGGGACCATCTGCAGGGGCGAGGACCAAGGGCTGTCGGAAGGACGGAATATTCCTAGTATGAGCATGTGCTCAAACTCCGCCCTATCCACCTTTAGTTTCTCAGGCGATAGTCGGCGTGGACGACATGAGACGGGTGGGCCATTCGTCTGTATGTGGTGCGTGAGTTAGGATGTCACGAGCAAAGTTTAGTCCATTGGCTGAACGAGCTTGGAATACTGAGAAAAGTGGTTGGCGTTATCTGGTGAGGTCTGGGGAAAGGCGTAGACTGATGTTATAGATGCGCTATCGGCGGTGATGTCATGTACACTGAATTTTGTTGCAGTGTCGACTATCTTCTGGCGTTTCGCATCGAACACTAGGTTGCAATGCCTGAGAAAGTCAGTGACAATGATGGTAAAGGAGACTGCAGTCACACTGAATACCCAGCGGAACGCGCCGAAGACCTAGGTCCAGGGTAAGCGACCGATGACCTTAGGTGGCTATTGGGGGGCCATTGGCGGCATTTAGGCTTGTCGAGAAAGAAGCGATAGTCTCATCTGGCATAGGGGGAGTGACGCTGCCTTTCGTCTTGGTATCAACTAAGAACTGGGTCTCGGAATCATGATCCCTAATGTAGATGAGACGACTTTGAGCTTTGCCGACACCGTTAGTCGACATTACGGGCCGGCCTGGCGGACCATCTGTAGCGGAGTATCTACACGGCTGTACGCACTTATGGGATTTATTAGCGAAACTCGAGCGGTAAAAGCAGTAACCTGTGTTATCACGTTCTGTGCGACTGGGCGATAATTAGGAGCTGCTGCGGTGCTTACGGTTTAAAGTTAGTTCCTCGATCTGGCGCTGAAGCGACGCTATCTGTGATGATAATGCCTCTACTGCCGACGGCTGGCTAGTCGCGCGTGTCGGTGTGATTGCCCCAGCACAAACTTGCTTAGGTGCTTTGTTTTTAGTCTCTGTCTGCTGCCGTTCGATGACGCGTCCTGCTAGGTCTACAAATGCTTTGAGTGGCAGCTCACTTGCTACTGCAAGGATAGCCTGAATGCTTTCAGGAAGCCTTTGCCTCCACAGCTCACCGAGAATGCCTACGTCCATGTTGGACGTGCCGATGAGCTGTTGCCTTGCGCACAACCAGGCTGAGGGCATCCTATCTTCTAGTTGCAAATCACTAAATAGTTACTGCAGACGGACCTTGTCAGAAGGCGTGATTCGCTGAATAATGTTCTGTTTAACAGTCACGTATTTCATTACAAGGGTGGGGCAAGATATGATGTCCCTCACCTCCGAGGATATACGCTGAGGAAGGCGTGATATTCGCTGATTATACATGGCGAAATCAGAAGAAATACTACAAATGTAAAATCATATTCTAGGTGCAAAATCCAAAATGGAGCATCATTTTCCCAAAAAGGTGGAGAGGCTAAGGCAACAGAATTGATCATGACAGGCTCAACGGCCCTACCCGCGTATGCAGATGCTTCATCCTCTAGATAATCCATTGCAAAAAGCGGATAAAATGGTGGCAGGTGAGAAAACAATGAGTACAAGTAATAAATCAGAAAATCACTGGAAAGAGCTCACCGGAATGAAATTTAAAATAGCGGACGGCGTCTTCTAGACCAGGGTCACCAATTGTTGGGTGGCTGCTGGGATACCAGTCAGTAATCAATGACACGTAAGAGACATGTCAAATATGAGACAGTATAGAATTTGGAGGAGAATGAACCCGAATGCTATTGTGCAGGTTACAAAATAATAGGAAGCGAATCAACCAGAGCCGGAAACGGTGCTGCAAAATACTCACTAAAGCCATTTGTGTCAGTGAAAGTGCTGTCAGTAAAACAAGTCGACGTTTTGAAGGTTAAAACAACCGTGAATTCCAATGTTGCAAAATACCGAAAGAGCGTGTTTTTCGTTACACTACACAGCCGAATGATCAGGTTCATTTCAACTGCCTACTAATACAGCAAAGTTAGTGATTATTCTCGACCAGAAACTGAACGACCACCGCATTAAATTGTCTTCAACCGGTATCATACCTGTGTTGGCTTTCAAAGTTCCTAACTACAAGCCTGTTCATGTTTAGACTTACTACGTTTACTTTACTAGTTTCATAGTGTTAGTATTTTTGAGATATGAGCTGACATAAACACGTTGTCTGTTTTGTGAACAGAAGCGAGCACCTACTGCAACGTAGCTTGAAAACACTGATTTCTTTTAGTTGATTAATTTTCCCAGATTCTTCTAGTGGATCTACATTTGTCGAAGCCATACAACCACGCAGCTTATCTGAGTTAGAGTTATTGCACCCGTATAGGCGAGCCAATTTATGGGTAAGGCCAGACGTAGTTCTGAAGTAAGGTTCATTATATTCATGAACTTTTGTTGCGAAGATGTTTGACGGTCAATGTGTTAATTTTACTATTCATTTCTTCAATGCTCTTCCAGGTGGATTATTGGGCAGAAATCCTTCGTCAAATTGGCAAAGAGCCGTCAGTGGCGGGGACCAGTAAGTGTGCACAGTAGTTTGTTTCAGATGTGTTATGGGTAGATTGTTATACATTCCTGACAGTTAGTTATTCTATGTGTACACGGCGAAGTGTATTCAGTGCATTTAATCTAAAAGTGTGGCCCAAGTGTAAGTGCTTGAAGTAAAGGCAGGTATTTAAGTGTTTCATTTTCTGGTACTTTTCCATTGCTGCACTGGCAATTCATTTATCTCTGTGTTTCGGTAATAATTAGCTAATCACGAGTCAAGTTTTAGATAGTACGAACCTTTCAAAAGATCAAAAAGGTTCTCCGGGAGGGAAGGGTAGATGTTGCCTTCGCATGTTAGTCCTGCGTTCGTCCGACACTTCAGAACCTTAAAGTTAGTGCTCACCGAGGGTGATAAATCGATTTTTATTGGGGTCTAAGGTTTAAACCATTCTTATTTGACCTCGAGATTCACGAAATTACTTTGCTGCCGGTAGTTGCCACATGGTGTGGTTGTATTGCCTTCTTGAGATGGTGTAGTCGGGATCATTAATGGTACTACATTGGCTGATTAATTTAGAGGTGTCCTTAATCCGGAGAATGGTGTTTAGTCCTCTTGGTATATAATCGTGGCTGAGTGCTTAAAAGACCGTAGAGGTGACTATACTATGTAGCTTAGTTATCAGTTGACAACGAAAGCTAGTGATAGTTCGGACCCACCATATTCTTCAGGGTGCAGACTTGGTGACATTGAGTCGAAACCGCACCTAGAATTCTGGTAAATAAAATGGAATAACAATCGCGGCTCTTTCTCAAGCTCATGTACGAGCTTCCACTGGGTATAAAAGCGGCACCATCCATCGAGGAGATGGGTTGCATTTGGCATGATACACGCAAACCACTCAGTATTACGCGTATGAAAAGTCGTCATTTAAAAGGAAAAAGCACCTAAATAGGATGTGTGATTTGGAATGCTGAATGACACGCAGTCGACGATGAGATTCAAGTCTGGAGAGCACATATGACACGGAGTTGTCAGTATTAGGTCTGGTATGACAGTTAGAGCATGGCGGTAAGATTTTTATTTCTTGCTGATGTATCGATCATAAAAGTCTCATTTTGAACAACAATTAATTTAAATAACTCAGAATAAGGCCGATTTGGAGTGGCCTTCTGTGTTGCTGGTCGCAAACACCATGCTGAACCACTCGCCTAGACGCATCACGCAGATGTAGCAGGATCCGGGCCTCGATAGACGGCAAAGTTAATGTTTTTCCGTTGGACAAAGGCTATCCGCGAACAACGTTTTCCCAGATGTTGGGAAGCAATTGGTGGCATTTTAAGTACCCGCATAGTGTATGAGACTGTTCCAGGCTACTTGCTGCAACTTAGACATTCGACGGACGCTGCAAGTATCCGATACAGTTACCTAACGTACATTGCGAAACCGAATCATTCAATAAGACAAGGTAAAGCTTTATTGCCATTGAGTTATAGAAACATGGGAGATACGAAATTGCTGCAGTAAGTTCAAACACACAAATAACCTATCCCCGAGCAAATACGTACATCAGGACCACATAACCAGGACAACCATGATAACTAAAGTAATGCATGAGTTCGTCTACTGTCGGAGTGGAGGCGGTTGATAAAACCACCGTTGTCAAGTTTAACTAGCTTAGACAACTTACTGAGTTAACTTGCTGTATAATTGATCCTCTTTGGACTAATTTAAGACGCCCTGTTGAAGAAATTATTCCTGTACCAGAAGCTCAGATCTGGTGCTGACTTGTAACACAGCTGTTGGTTTAACTGGCCGCACAGAAGCAGCCATGTGGTCTACATGTAAAGGACTCTGCATCTAGCGGCTTTTCAAGTGAGTACATAGGCACTTCAAGAGTGAAATGTCTGTTTCAAATCAATTCAAACAAATGTTCTTGCTGCATCTAATTTATCTGGTGCTAAGTTATCTGCAGGTTTTTAGCTGATTGATATGCCGAGTAGCGCAAGCCACAATGAAGTTTACTCGCCTACGCCGCCTTATCTTTACATGATAGCCAGATGTTTGCGATTGTATTCGTTGGCAAGTTACCTTAACCCAAAATGTTTACTTAGGACGCTTAGGTGTTACTCGTGGTCCGTCTCTCTACCTCCTATTATTATTCAATCATTGGATCATTATAATTGTATGGTAGGAAGCATCAGTACAATTAGTTAATGTACTGCTATTGCTCATGATGATGGTTAACAGGATTGGATTTTAAACTACATTACCTAACCCTTCAACAGTGATAAGATCAAAAGGTACTTATAAGCTGACGTGTGCTAAGGGAAGCGATTTAAACGGAACATAGCTAACGTCCTTGGACAAGTTTGTCTATCAGCATTTGACAAAAAACATTGTTCGCAATATAACACCCCACAGTTAGGTGATTGTTGATCAACCGAATGCCTCTTAAGATTTCGGTTGCGCAAACCCATTCCATCCGCGAGATAACAAAATCAAATGGTCACATTTCTCTTGCCCACTATTGTACCAACACAAAACGTTTGTGACTTTGGATGGACTCAAGCGATGCATTTAAATTCAGCCTTCTCATTTCATGAAATGTATGTTTTTCCTAGAATTCGCTTGCTTCCCACGTTTAACAGTCTTCCGGAGCTACCTCTCGTTTCACTCAGTTTAGGCTCATTCTTAGCTGTTTATTCGAATCTTAGTCAATATTTCAATGTATTCATAATTCACCTAGTCCTTTTGCATCAAAAAGTCCTCTGAATATTTCAACCGATCGATTGAAGCCAGCAAACTGGATCCACCGGTCGTTAATACCGGAAAGTCGCCTGAGCTTACCGACCGAGGCCGTTAGCCATATTGTGAACTTTGTGCTCTTTAGGACAAATAGCAGACTGTAACTCCCGATCAAGCCACATTTCGAAAGCAATCTTTGTTACAAGGAAGTTCCAAGTTGTAGCATATGAAGAACACTTGAGGTTGGGTTGCGTCACCGCGATAGCCTGCGTGATGTTCACTATCTCGTCAAGCAGAGAGCAACCCTTCGGACTTCACTGAAACTTTTCCAAACCAGAAAGCTCATCCGTGCCTTAATCTAAATGTGAATAATTCCTTTGGAAATGTCATGCTTTGACAGCATGCGTCTTGTGTTGACCGTGGAAATGTTGGCGGCAAATCCCACTGCAAGAGGCAACAAGCGCGTGCGTTAATGAATGGAACTTACAAAGGGAATTATTTCGTCAGTATTACCGGTGATTGCTTAGCTGTGGAGTGCATAGCCCAACTATTAAGCGATCGGTTCTCGTTTACAAGGAACTAAAATACTTAAGTTTGGGTGCAGAGATGCGATGCTCTTCGCTTCTAACACTGTAATCCACGACCATTGTTGTCCGGAGTTGGACCACTCAGTTAGTGCTGGTTTGAGCTGAGAGTGGAACCCCTATCCAGTGGTCGACGGCTTACGCGTTGTCACTGGGCGGGAGCTCCGTGAACAGTGTTTAATACGATGATTAAAACTTTTAATTACAGAGAGATTTGTGGACAATCGGTTAGTTTCTTTTGTGGGAAACGTTTCGCTTTTAACACAACAGCTTCTTCAGGTCAGTTGAATGGGTACCTAGTGGTGTGGCATTTTATAGCAAGGGAGATATGAGATACGAGTCAAGAGGTTCTTACAGACACAGATGGAAAAGTCGTCTCGAGTTCAAAGTTGGAGTTGGATTTCGGTTGGCAACCGCTATTGAGACCTATGTTCACTTTGAAGTAGACCTCGGTCAGTCAGATCACATGGACGATATCCACAATGGAGGTGTTTGGGTATTGCTCCCTCAAAACTGCGACCCCACGACCGCCGGTTTCGTCCTGCTTTGGACTCTTCAGGTGTAGACAGCATGAGCTAGGGTGGAAATTGAAGCCTAGTGGTTCACGGCTGATGCCTTGCTCACCATGCTACTGAGGTTTGTGAGCAATGCCAGTCCTCTCGAGTTGTCAATCAGAATGGGGTTATTGTCGTAGTTTCACTCCCCGTCATTTTGTCGATTAACGACTAGGTGAAGATAAGAACGATGTCACTTTGCTATCCAACCTAACGCGCGTATCGACGCTCGTCACATCGAACTGGTTAAGATTTCTCACTTGGCAGGCGAGAATTCTACGCCTTCCCTTTATTTCACACAGTCATCAGCTTTAACTCTTGATTGCCTCAGCAATTAACCTCTAAGGCTTCGCTCGTAAACCCCTTCGAAGGATTTCGACATTATCCACATCGATCTGATGGCTGGCATTCAGCGCATGTAAAGCTATGTTCGAGTCTAATAACAAAGCTCTGTATTCAAGCTCATTCCTCGGCGGTCACAAAAGAAGTTTGAGTACCACAAGAGCTAATATTTAAGGTCCATTATTTTATACATCAGAGGTTTTCGTGTTTAATGGAAAGATTAATAGTTTCAGACCCATGAAACAGATTCAGTACAGTTTTGCACCAATTCAGGGAACAAATAATCTACCAGTTGTTTTTTATTTCATCAGTAATTAGCCGTTGCAATGTCTATTTTATTTAGGCGTCAACCGGAGCAAAAGTAAATGGCTAGTTTGCTTCTTGGAAACATAACTTGATTATTAGGATGGTTAGTTTCTGATTTCTCAGGCAAGGAGAGAGAGATGCTTATGTGTTTCACAAGCAAACGAAGGGCAGGTCAGATATTGTGTACCAAGTCAATGCTACGAGTTCTTAATTTACTCGATCGTTTGAAAGATGAAATATTACATCTAGTCAAGGACCGAATCACCTCTAAGTTGGACACTGAGAAACTAGTTGTTGTACGCATTATCAATATTTGCAAGTACGTAGCCGAGTCTGTTAAAAATTTGACGCGTTGCTCTTAATATTCTTTGCAACACATTTTTCGGACTGCAACTCATAAAACGGCTGCCACCAGGGCATAGAGAGTCAAGTAGTCTGACTCAGTTTCCGGTTAGGTACATATGTGCACGCCAAGCAGAATAAGCAGAGCTAACTTTTGTCTATGGGGTATACGTTTGGAGAAATTATTGTAGCATCGAAATCTGGTTTACCGCTTCCGGACACCCAATCCTGCCGCTATAAGGTGTACTTAACAGGAATAAAAAGATACTAATTTTCCGCACAAGTTAACCCTACTGTGCTAGGCACCGTAATTTCGTCATCCGGCACCGTTACTGTAACTGCTTTGACCGGACAGAATCAGTTCGATATTCAACTAGCCGAATATGATCCACGCCCAGGATTAACATGCGTCCAGTCACAATGCTCTGATTTCCAACGAGGGAGGTCTCACAAATTAGACCACAGACGAAAATTCGAGTGAAGAAAATAGAAGGTTTTAACCGCTAGTTTGAAATGTTACTTGACCCAAACAATAATTCTAGTGGAATGGTGCTTTCAGTGTCTCAATTGTGACATGTCGGAAATTCTCCCGAAAAAAGCGTGTTCTCGGTGTGCTCAGAGTTACACCATGGAGGACGACCAAAGTTTTTGGAGCTTTGCTCTACCTACCTTACCAACCGAGACTGAAGACCAAGGAGAGTGCAGTGGACATCACCGTAGTCTGTGAGGTGATATTATGACGGCGGCAATTTATGGTGTTCAAAGTTCCTTTGTCGATAGCAGTCACTCCGCTTACAGATAGGTGGCCATCGGCCTCACCTTTGAGTTGGACTGGCAGGACTTTTAATGGGCCGTGCCATTTTCACCAAACATCCTTTTTGAAATATCGCTATAGATAGGTTAGTTTTTTTCGGAATATTTCGACATTGACGTTTGTCAAACTAATGCAAGGTCACCACTGCCGTCCTTCGCCTACTGTTTGAGAAAAGCTCAAGATACTGTTCACTTTAAGATTGACAGACCCAATTGGGAATTTAGCTTGCAACGTTGGCGTCACAACAGAATGCAACCTCGGATTATTAGTAAATAAAAAAATAAAAATGATTTATTCTCGACGGTGCGAAACACGCCTTAAGAGGCATGATCATGATAATACAACTCGTAACATCAGTAATGGTACAGAAATGTTTCAAGTTAACCAGTACACGCTGGATATATGTGTGTATGTATGCAGAGTACGTATGTGGGTTCATGGGTAAGTCATTACGTTGAGTGAATTTGTTACTAGTACTAATAATTTGTGAGTTTGTTCTGCGAATTCGCCAATTAAGGAATGGATCAGATGGTATCTTCGAAGTGGTTGACGTTCGTGTAACGGGTAGGAGCCTCCGGTATGGCAAGAAGCAATGGATTTTATTTAGTGGCGAGTCATATTCGCCACGTCACAGTGTTGTTAAGCAGACATTTATGGCTTTTTATAGGAAGAACGCCTGCCAGGCGAAAACCCACCACGTCCTGGAACACTGCCGTCGAACCATTTGCTGGAGCAGGATTAACCCGAACCAACCAGCTGGCACCACGTGTAGATTGTTCTGCTAGCCAGCCAGCAGGAAAGGCTTTATTTCTGCGCGTTTATACTGACCTTTTATTCAAGTGAAATTTGCAGACGCCTCTTTTCCATTTGTACAAATGCACTGTTCTGATATTGTAACTTTAGCCCTTCCGTAGTCGATATTGCAAAGTGCTGCAAATGTACCCACTTGGATGCATACAGCTTATTTCGACTTTACCTTTGAGTTTAACTTTGAGGCTAGTGACCACGTTCATTTAAGCGGAATGCTAGAGAATTTCAGATAAACTGCCACGACCACCGATTAACCAATGCTGTCTTACTGGTGTACTGGATCCCCGAAAACCCTAACTAAGCATGCCATTAATTATTGCAATTCCACCACGGCCCAGCCTTGAGGGACTACCAGCTAAATTAGGAGGTATAGTACAGCCGACTGAAATAGACCTTAAACCATTCTTCTTTCGTGGGTTCCACCAATGGAACGCCTATGCGACCTTCGTTAGTTCCTATCCTGGGATATCCAATGTAAGTTTGCGGCCGCTTAGAAGTGCGATAGTCTGATGGTGATGGAAAAGCAAACGATTATTAGGCGTACGACTGCGTCGGTTTTGACAGTTGCAATGTTCCATGTCCAATGTGTAGAATCAAGTCTGGCTTTAGCGTCAGATAACCAAGGCAAACTGCAGGTCAACCTCATAATTCAGACACATTGACAACCCGAACACCTTACTGGACGAAGGCCGGAGCTTTCTCTACCACCTTCTCTACCTAGCTTATGGTGAGGGCTATCCAAAATGCAATTGCTGTGCGTGCTTTAGAATTTCAAGGGAGCATGTCCACCAAGACTGAAATGTTAGAGACACCGGCTGCCGTTGTCACCAGTTCCTGAAGTCAGTTTAATTTCAGCGGTGCAACTGGCGCCACTCAAAATACTGCGGTTCTACTATTGCTTCTCAGCAATTCGTCAAGAATACAAAGCATTATACCTTTGAAAACCACTCATAACATCACAAATCGATAAAGGTTATTTGGTTTACTTATCTGAGTTGAATGCACATAAAAGATAAAAAAAACAACTTATCGGTAAGTTTCAACTAGTGCGACTTAATACACCATTTAGTGAAAGTTTAAGCTAAACAACTCAGTGCCGCGCAAAATTGATGTTGCTCAAATTGTTTCTAATAGAGCAAACCACACATTCTTTCAGATCCACTGCAGTCAGATGTGGCCGAACGACTTCCACTAATTGTCACCTTTTGATTTCGTCAAGCAGCGTTTATCTATTCCAGTAGGTCCGCTGAAGCCAATGCCAGCAGCCCTATCGCAGCCTCCTGAAACACTTTAGAGAAAAAGGAAATAACTGATCTTCGTCTTGGCGTTCCGAAGCGTTGCATTTCTGACCAGCAAGAAACGCACGCACCTCACCTGGAAGGATAGTGCTTCCTTCATGCAGCCGTCACGCTTGCCAATATGGTGTCTCCACCGAGGACAATGTTACTCTCATCATCTAGCCGCGAGGTTTGGGGTGCAACAAAGTAAGAATGTTAGGCTGCACTCAAAGCGCTGCAGTAGCAACGCTTGACATGTATCAAAACTTGCGCAACAAGCTACTATCCGATTTACCCCTGGAGGCGGTCAGCGCCTGACTGCATTCAATCAAGAAGACCAATATTCCACAGTGTTTAATGTTCACCCCACGAAATTAAACTTCCGAATAAGAATAGAGTGGGGTTAAGACAATTACGACAAACACAAGACTTTACTCATCACAACTAAGGCTGGACGTGTAGGCTGTGAGAAAGCTGCATGTTCCGCGCACCCATGCATTTGAAATCTTCCGAACGCATTGGAGAAGCACTGTTCATTCTGTCAACTTTTCCGAACACAACCTGTGCAGATGCCTTTCCATCTTTATTTCGACCTTTTGGCATATTTCGCTCCGAAATCCACGAGTACAACTTCTTAAGCCTCGGGTCTTCCAAACATATTTTTGTTCTACATTACAGAACATTTGTGAGGCTAACCAACGAGACTACAACTAACGTAGTTGTGTCTGCGGCAAAGCAGCTGAACAGTTCGTTCCTCACATTTGTTGACAACCACTAGAGTAGAATCAGGCCAACTATTAATGAATCGTCTCAGAAGTGCATATTGTTTGACCCGTGCCTTTTCGGATCTCCTAAAGAACGTGCACTGACAATAGAGCAGAAGTCTACAAGACCACCGAGATGAAACATTTTCGATAACACTATTGTCTAGGATTTAGCAAAGTTGAAGTACACGATAAGGATGAAGACAAACCTCGTGATGAAAACCAGTGGTGTAACCACGTGAAGAACCCTCTTAGGATGACATTTTGGCGATATGGATGTCAAGAATTTTTGCATCACCAAGGTTAGTTAAGGATATCATTTAGTCCCAGTGAATGACAGTACGGTTACTTAATGCCGGCATGAACAACAACAGAATTCTATCTGGGTTTCAGCACCAAAACCTAGGGCGATGTGTATCCGAAGATGGCACATCCCCCAAGTAAAAACGTGCATAATGACGATCCTAGTTGAACTGTGCATTATCAGTGAGGCTGAGGAATCCAAGCAAACGGAGGTGATATGGGTGACTAAGCGCTATAAACCGTACACAAATAGTTGGACAAGGACTAGATATGAGACCGCTGAACCCGACGCCAAATAGGCTGTCACTGATCAAAGATCCGTCGACGATGAACCGAAAATAACGGCTAGCGAACGACCGTCTACTGGTCGGGTTGACGTCACCATTGAAAGTCACGTTTGACGTATTCTTGAAATCATATAAGCTTTCAAGCTTGTAAATTAACTACTTCAGATAGAAAGTGCTTGGGACTTCTTTTCCATCACGGAAACCTGGATGCATCCAGAAGTGACTGAGAGAGCACTCGTGATACCAAGGATATAAGTATAAACCGAAATCCACCGTTCTGGCAGGTGGGGTATTTCTGTATCATCGTAAGGACTTATAATGTAAACCAATTAATGATCCGGAGACAGGATCATCAACCAACTCTGGTGTCGTTTTCAATTCAGACATGACGTGTGCACCGTGGATATCGTCTATCACACTAAACTCCCGTTTCACAGTTTCACATCCACATTAATATTCGCCTTGAGAAAGACAACACGCCTGCGTACCGCCATCTTCTTTCACAAACGCTTATAATGTAAATGATTTGGAGGTGTCTGCGCCTTCAGCTGAAACGTTCAAGGCCAGTCTGCATTAATTTATCCCGTACCTTTCAACATACAACCATATCACAGCGCCCACTACATTCAGGATGAAAAGCTACCATCTGTATCCGACTTACTTACTGCTCAAGAAGAAAGAAATTTTAATGAACAGGACTTTGTTAAAGAGTCGCCTAGAGCTCAACGATCATATCACCAAGACTTTTAGCCATGCTTCTTACGTAGAGTATCTAACCGAATTAAGGGAATTCGCTCTGATATGTACACACTAACATGTTCTAACGGAACTAGTTCAGGCATTTGGGATTTCCCTAATAGCGTATCCATTGACAGTGTTTGGGAGGATGTCTCTGAGTAATTCAGTACTATGGGCACAGAAACGTCCCACAATAACTTCATCATTTTTCCGAAAGTAGGATACAAAAACGCACAGTAGTAAGAGAATCTGTACGATGCGTCTACGAAGAAAAACCTGGTATATCATAACGCGCAATACTACATTAGTTCGTGAAGACTGATTTACCTCACAAGAGTGCCTAGTCTTTCGGGCGAACAGTTAGCTCATGTACTGACATGTCTAGCCGTCTTATTAAACTAAAGTGGCATCTGCGCACTCATCACTCAGTAGTCCAAAAGCATTGGAGGCTGAAGCTACTAATCTATCCAAACCCTTGACACAATTCCTCCGAAACAGCTTGGATTCCTAACAGGCCCCGTTCATGTGGAAGCAATTTGGCCCTACACCAAATGAGGCAGCTGTGCGTACCACACAGCCACCCAGTAATCTTTTCCCTGGGTTGTTCTAGGTAATGGAAGCGGTCGTCGCCGAGGATTTAGTGTATCACCCGGAAGAAATGCCATGACATCGTAGCAGCACGGCTTCTGTCAACACCGGTCAGGCACTAAACCTCTACTGACAGCATGAGGTGGGCAGATGAAAGTGGCTGACGATTGATCCAGGAGCAACTTCATCTACATGGATTTTCCGAAGCCTTTGGCGACCTGAGACACAACATCCTGCTTTAGTAGCTTCAGAGCTATGGCATCGGTAATGTTGTTCTTAAGTGGAATTACAACCTACCTCGTTCTCTGAGACTGGAGAGGTGAGTCTTAGGATCAGTTTCAGAGCCAATGCTGCTCGATTGTGTAGTTTTACAAGGTCCAATTCTTGAGCCGCGCTAATTACTGGCGTTCATTAGTGAATTTGAGAGGTTTATCCACTAGTGTTTCTGTTTACTCGCCGATGATGTTAAGACATGTGGGGGATTGGCAACTAAGCA
Source organism: Dicrocoelium dendriticum (assembly GCA_944474145.2). Lineage (NCBI taxonomy): Eukaryota > Metazoa > Platyhelminthes > Trematoda > Plagiorchiida > Dicrocoeliidae > Dicrocoelium > Dicrocoelium dendriticum. The sequence continues at coordinate 46,565,426 of OX104066.1, read as the reverse complement.
GATCACGAAGCGATGCCATAAAAATCAGACACCGGTTATAAATGTTCACTCAAAAGCATTGTTTATTTTAATACAAGTGTGGTGGTTTACGTACGTCAGGAGCCGAACAGAGGATATAAACTTGGGGACCAGACCTCTTCAGCATCTTCCCGAGGATGTGACCACGAGATGCTGCATCGAGATGACATTGGCTGCTCGGAGTAATCCATGAAGTAGCCAAACACTTATAAGCAGCACGTCTGCCCGTCGCCTACGTCATCTGGTCGGGTTAGACTTCAGCTTCCCCAAGTACCCAACCCTCGCTCGAGAAAGCATTTTGAAAACGCCAGGTCTGCAGGCTTGGCAGATCTAACAGAAGCGCGATCTCGCTGCCGTGAAAACTCTAAAATGATGGGTAATTAATAGTGTCCTCGGTATCCTGCATCTTCTATACCATATTAGGCTATAATCTCTCAGAATGTACTGCGGTCGGCAATGTGACCTGTGACAGGGACCACATACTACTTATTAGGTCTGGGATAACGTTAACCACGTTTATTACCGCTTCTAAAATAGTTATAGTGCTGGCTGATAAGCCATGGTCCAAAGTTAGCTATGCATTATAACCGGTTAGAATGCCGTAGTAATCTCTATCTTTAGGTATGCCAGCAGTGGTAATTCCTCACGGTTCACTTTGTTTCTGTACACAATGCACTGATATTTGCCACATAACTCGACGGCGAATTACCCCGTTGACATATGTTCATCAACACGCAACCTAATGCAAATAAACAGCGTGTTTACGAATTCCAACCTGGTGAATGTATCACTGTATTCATGCAATTACCTCGGTGAGTCCGCCAGTTTGCGCTGAATTTCATTGGCATGTATGGCGTTGATTTTGCGACATTTATTCACACCGGCTCTCTGCTCACCTGGTTGGAACTTTACCCACAAGCAAGAACAATCCGAGTAAGAGTTGCCTGGAGACTCCTACAGTTTTTCGGTTTCCAGTGGTGTACCCCAATGATCTGTCCTCGACTTGCCATTGTTCCCGATCGTTATAAACGACCTCCAAGCACATATTTAATCCCCAATAGAAATAGGTGCAGATGATGCTAAAATCTGGAAAGCCATTAGTTTAAACTCTAACCGTGCTTATCTTCAAAACATACTGGACCTGATTGGTGATCATAGTTAAAACGCTCCAGTCGTGTCTTGGAGCTGCACAAAAGAACAGTTGCAACAACAACACAGGGATTAGCTAGTCTCAAGTAAGAAATTCGAGTTCCTCTAATCGGTATGTTCTCTGGGAATATCAAGAACTTTACCGGGATCTCATTCTTACATGCCGGACACCAACAGAAAGGGTTCACTATGACTCTGTACAAACAATGCCGAGGCCATCACCTGAAAGCGGCAGTCTGACACTCCTTCTTGGACTGCAAAAATTCCTCTTGCTTTCTGAGACTCTGTTCACATTGTAGTGCGTTAACAGTACCAGTGTTGAATGCGTCAAACACTTAGGTACTCGCAGTACTATTAAGCATACATCTAAGCGGATAATTTGTTTACAAAAGTATGGCAACTTATCTGGACTACTGATAGTTCCCGCTTAACGCCGAAAAATTTGGATATTCCTTTACATTTTCCGCCTGTGCGTTATGCCAAGCTGCTGATTTTTATTCTATCATAAATTACTTCACTTTTGAATTAGGCGTTATCATTTTATTTACAATAAACCATTGCTCAAATTGGAGACACTTGCGATATGGTCAGCTCTGACCGCTGTTCCCCTACTGTAATTTCATTGTCAGTTCATTTAAGTAAGTTCTAGCGCAGAAGAAACTGACAAGACAAGTTTGTTTTCTATCGCTTTTGTACTAAGTTAAGTGGAAATGAAAACTAGTACAGTTTACAACATAGTAATGCCCTGTAGAAATCAAGCGAACGCTTTCTGTAAATCGTTGCCCAACTCCTGGGGGATAAGCAGAATTTAACTGTAACCTTTTGAACCACTCATTGTGTGAGTGCGTTGCGACGCGTTGACATTGAAATGAACTTTGGTTGATTTGATTAGTGAGAAAGTAACTGATGTACTAGATTGGTAGCTTAGAAACCGGTCCCACTGATCGATTCGCAGTCCACCTGAGATTGCGCCTTGCAAACAATTCAGATAACCTAGGCTTGGAATAACCCTTCATTCAGTCACTAATTACTGTGACAAACTTTACAGGCTGTTACTCAGAAGCTTAAGGGTGAAGGGTTCCAATGATATCCCAGTGGCCCCGATTTCGAGTGGCTGCTATCTCTACCCAAGGAGATCAAACAAGATTGAAACCCATAGTGGAGTGCAGAGGTTTCGGGTGGGTACCACCCAAAATCCATTGGCCGGAACCTCTCTAAGCACTTGGTAGGTCAATGAACAAGCAGAGACCGCTATAACTGATATTGTTGTAATACGGTTAATGGATGACAGTTGACAAATGAATTATTCCAAGGATGCTGCCGTTCAGCAGTCAGCGAAATTCCACTACAACCCATTCAAGAAGCTAGACAACCATATTTTTAATACGTGCCTCTCCTACATCGAAATTACACTAAGACCTTTCCTGATCTCAAATGAGGAGCGAGGAATGAAACCATCCATACTGGATACAATCCGGTAAGCCTAAAGTCCGATCGCTCGTTACCGTTTTTTAGTTGGTTCCAGAACCACAACACAAGCCAATTGCAAAACAGTAAAGCTTATAAAGTAGAGCTTGGTGTGGGATGTGAATGTACAAAATTGCCGTGCGTGCAAAGAAACCCCTGGTTCGAAGATGAAGCGTTTACATGCACAAGTAATATGTAGTCAAGATTGTCTTGTTACTGGCCGATCTACGAAGAAATTATGAAGCGGGAACTAAGAATCCTAGTCAAGAAAGCATACTAGCGACCGAACTATGTATACGGATGCTTCTCTGACTCAGTGTGATGATCTACATAGCAGTAGATGAGGCATATCTGTGGGTGCGGATGAAATTCTTAAAGCTGATGAAAAAGAGTTTCAGGAAGTATGGCACTACTAAGACACGCTATTCAACGGTAATGAATATTACAGAAGACAGTACATTCTGTAGCAAATGGACCCATCGGGTTTGCAACCAGTTGTTGATGAGAAATTTCGATTTTTCACAATCGACGGTGAAATAACCGGGGTTTACGATGTTCGTCTGTTTGCACTTTGTTCAAGCCTGTTTTCCTAAAAATGGCCTTGAACTTGTCAGGTCCGCATCGCTTTCTCACTCGTTTCCGGTTGGTTCTAAGGGAAACAAAGGTAGTATCTCTTCCTCACTATGGCGATAGCCGAATGATGCTTCAGCGAGCGTTATCGCTGATATTCGCTGCATTTGGTGAAGCTGTCACAATGGGTGACGCAACAGTAACGGCAAACCGTGGTACACCACCGTTCGGGAAATTCTTAAGCTGCAGGCCGACGGGTAGTAAAAAAACAAATTTTTATCTTAAACCCAACAAGCTCTTCGATATGAGAGCTATTCAAGTTAAAATTGTTTATTTGTAATTGGTGAGTCGATAATTTGTATAAACCGCGGTTACTCTCACCACTGCTGCTGTGGCGTCTGCAACAAACCTTTTCCACTTGCCCACGTATGCATCACCGCAAGAGATATTTGAAAGGAATTAATGAACAATGTGAAAGACACTTAGTAACTAACATTCATGCGGAACTTGACGCAGTAACTGGTCAGTGGTCAATGATATATTGCGGAGAACACAACCTGAAGCTTGACATATCCCACCGGGTGATCGGCTAGGGGTGAGCAACGGCATAGATCACATCCCCTGCGTACTGATATTATGCAAGCACATTAACAAAATCTTAGGCAAGTGGAGTCCACAACGTTGGTGTGGGACAGAGTCTCGTTACCTGCCATGGTATAGGTAGGTTTCATCTAAGCCTCGGGATATTTAATGCAGCTTATTTGAATCGGAAGAGGTAGACGGTCGAGATTCGTAGTCAAAGGGGTATCAACCTGGTGACAGGACATTTAACCGTTTACATGCAGCCTAGCAGCAGACAAACACCTTAGCTTCGCTGAGGGGGTGGAAAGAGGAAGTATCTTTAGAGCATTTCATCGTCGTCGTTTCAGTAGATGCGCACTGCCAAGTAGTTGTAAAATTGTCTACACAACATGCAGATGACCGGCAAGATGTCGTTTGGGGTCAATAGCAGCCATGTTAGTGCCCCCCTCCTCCTTAGCACACATTGACTACAGATGCGCTATGCGTTTACTGGATGGCTGTCGCTACTCCGGCAACTGATTGGACTATTGGATGTGAACAAATTTCCGTGCGTTTAGTTGATGGTAATCAAATGGTGGTCAGGAAGTAACCTCGTTATCGGTCAAAATTTCGGAAGCATCAGACTTACACGGTTGCGTTTGTCATAGAATAAGATAGACAGCCTATTTTACATACCAAACACACATGGTTGTCTGGCATCCAAGCGATCAAACGTATAACTTTAATGGGCATCGGCCAAAACGGGCTAACATTTTCGGATCTGTAAAACGAAAGTACCCTGAAGGGTGGGGCTGATTAGTACTAGTTGGGATGACAACTGAGCGACTAGGTAAATTTGCCGACGTCGTCACTGTGCTCGTGAACATTTGCATATACTAGCTATGGGATGGTTGTACTGTCCCGGCAACCAAACAATCTTTATTGAGCTGCTTGACTTAGTAATATTTTATTGTCTGTCTGAAAACTTCTCAGGGAGTGTGATGGTTGTAAGGGTCCATTTATTTTGGACACACAAACACGCTATATATGCCGCACGTTTCTCCCATGATAACTGTCACTCAACACATCGAGAAAAGGAAAAGGACTGGTCGGCACATCATTATGGGGTTGAGTGACAGCAAAGGCAATTGTCTACCACGTGCATCTGGAGCCTGGAGCTATGCCTATCGGTACGCATGGTGACCAAATAAATCTGAGTAGTCGTCATCAACTGGTTGTGGAATTCGGGCACACATCTCAGGCTCAAAGGAACATTACTCAGTCTGTATTCATGATTGTGGAGTACAGAGTAGAACACTCGATGTAAATGGAGCCTAAGATCCTGACCTAGTTTTCAAAGATTTAAACCCGACTCCCCATCGGTTAACTGCATGTAGCGAGGTAGCCTAAATGCCAGTGCGAAACGCCGAATTATTAGTGGGGATCGCTATAAGCAGTGTTATAATTCAGTTGTGAGTCGATTTTGCAAAAATCTAGCGATGTGTGGTTTATGGGATTAGCAGAACGCAGGGATAAAAACGAATCATTCTAACAGCGGCCACAATCGGCAGCCCATCGACCCTTTAGGTTAACGCGACGCTTCCAATCCCACATTAACCAAGGGACCTAATGGTTGTTAGAAAAAACACCTTACGCGTCGGTTTATCGACCAGCAAAATATATGCGGCCTGTAGGTGGAGGTCGCGATAGCAACACTTAGTAGTCACAACATTGAGCTATAGCACCACAATGTGTTCTAACGAGAAAGTTCGTGGAGCGTGGCACTTCACAACCATGTTTTAAATGTCACCGGTCGCTTACCGGGTTTCAAAAATGGTTGGGAAGCAGCTGCAACTCAGTCACAAAACTGTTGACGTAAACTCGATGGACTATCACAGGACCGTTTGCGAGTTGGGAGCACGTTTGTATCAATGCAACACTGACTCTATGCACACTGCCGTTATGTTTCTTTGTAGTCTCTAAAGGTTAACAAGTAACCCATGAACTAAACGCGAACAATAAACTGCATTCCACCAGCTCCCTAGGGATTACCTCTAAATAGTCCCACATTGAACCGGTTTAGTTCACAGAAGATGCTAAACAAGCGCTGGAATCGTAACAAAACCATGCAGCTACATCAGTATTGGTAGTGCATTATCCTTCGGTTTATGTTAGCTAGATAGTCCAGGCAGCATAAACCCACTGGTTATTTTTTACTAAGCACATACAAGTAACAAAGAACTTAGTCACTGACCCGATGGTTTCGTTTATAAATCATATGTCGACGAAGACAAGACCGGTATCGTCAAAGTGCTGAGCGGTACACAAGCTTGCCGCCACTCACGTGTCCTTTCGTGCCTGTACGCTGTGCGTAGAAACTTTAGAGCATCTCGTCGCACTATCCCTTTTCTAGATCAATTGCATCCATTACGCTTTCAAATTCCCCCCTAAGGAAATCGTGTTCTTCCATTTATCTCTCAAGATGGTCCTTAACGCTTTTAAATTTCATCCAATGGGTGCGAACGCCTCTAAACGCCACTGTACACTGGATGAGCAGTCTCAAATCAGTCAATCATATCCCACTCTGTGCTCATCTGTTAAACTGTTGGCTTATGCGGGCTTAGTCACTCAACAAACACTAGCATTTTAAGGGGCATTTTTGCCCATTGCATGCAACTTGCTAGCGTTAAGGACAATTCAAGTAATCCAAACGACGCACACAAACAGCAGATAATAAAACAAATTAATCTACCTACATTTTTGCCTGGAAATCACAGATGCCAATACATAAAACCAAGTGAGAACTGCTCAGACGGGAACGATGTAACGGGAAGTTCTCAATTTACGGTTGTTCACTATTTCCTATTGATATTTTTGCCTTCATTTTACTTACCCCTAACCGATCATCCGGCGGGACATGTCAAGCTTTGGCTTTTGTCTCCGCATTATTCCACTGACCACTGATCATTTTGAGAGCTTGATGGAGGAATCGGAATTTCTTAAAGAAGAATCTGATAACACTGTAGGTGCAATTGGCTGAAACAACGTATAGTACTAGGATGAGTGCAAAATGCGGGGCCTGGTCGTTGCGGTTGCGGCGTACGATCATCGCTCAATCCTGAACTATAGCTTATATTGCTCGGTTTACTTTTTCCGACTATTTGCACCACATAGGAGCAGGTGAAATTACCTAAACACTTGATTTCATTCCCCGAGATAGCGTCTTCTTAAGTCCATGGAAGTCGAACTCACGCAGCATGCCTCGCCCGAGTAACCGACTGATATTCGGTTACCTGTAACCAGTGACGAGTTGGGCCTCACGCTTTTCCAAAAGACCGCTTAGGAGACAAAGGAAAGGGTAGGGAGTTGGCGTCCGCACCAATCGTAGCATGACTTATCAACTTCCGAGGAGCAACACAAGTTGGCTGTCACGCAGGCGTAGCGAGGTAGTAACTTCCATTGTGTAACGAAATAGATTCGTGCAGATAGCATGGGTGAAAACTATCACCACCAGTAATGGTGCGAAGAAGCGGGAAATGTTGGTGACCTGGTAAAGCTCAGATTAGGCACATTGTTGTGGGGTTTGTAGAGTTTTGTTGCAGCTGTGTGACTGCGCTTCCATTATGCTGTAAGCATAATTGCTGGGACAGATCAGCCAATTCCTGTGCATAGCTAGGAAGCAAGCAGACTTGAGTACGCACAACCGCCTTTCTAAAGCGTCTGACTAGTCACAGGATCCCTGATCATGGGCACATTCTTTGCCTCTCTTCACTTTCTTCGCTGATAATACAAGCACCTCCCTTTGTTTCACTGGCACTTTCTTCCCCACCAATTTGTGGGGTTTTGTGTTAAGAACGATTAAGACTATTTATTGACCTCGTTTTGCGTCATTATCTCCACAGAACCGATTACTTTGGGTCGCGCGGTGCTTTTCTAACTGACTACAGACTGATGTATTTCTACATGGCACCCAGGTTTACGTGATCCACTAATTTATCTGTAAAGATCTGAGCAACTGACCCAGTCAATAAGACCAAACGTAGGAAGTAACCCACCCTATCAACACAGAACTCTCTGAGTTGACACGGCGGTCGATTGAAGATTAGCTTCTCGAGTAGTTAGGCTAGTAACGTTTCCTATGCTCGTGACGAAACGTCGGCAACCGAAACGTTCAGTTCCGAGAACAGCTTAAATCCTTCATCCACACCCAGAGCTACTACTGATCTCAATTAATACTATAACTTCCTGGGTCACCATTCATACATAACTGAATAAATTCTTTATTCTCGCACACGGTGAGACACGTCGTTATTTAACTGATCACAGTCACCAACCAGCCCGTTTCAGTTGTTGTGATTGCAAGGCACACGATGGATGTTGCGGAATGTTGCAAATGTACGATTTCCTTGACTAAAGTTGGGTCTCGATCATAAAGCCGTTAGTGCTTGGGTTGAAATATCGAATCCCCGATTAAGCGTAAAGTGGCACTTGTACCTAGTGAGACCATAGTCTGACCCACCAATCCAAACACCCAAACACCGTCACTCAGCACCCAGGCTTTCCAACAATTGTCTGAAGTTCGAAGTTTATATACCGTCAGGATATCAGCTTACCTTGGCCTCCAGCTGAATTTTAGCTTTTACACCCTGTTTCCATAAATAGCGGCTTCTCGAATGCCAATAGCAGTTGCTTGCGTACTTATGTCTATAATTTATCTTCGCAGTAAAAATTTCAGGAAGGGTAATCAGTTGTGATGTTAAACAGTGGTGCAAGCCACTAGCGGTCATGGGTTCGATCCCAAGCCGGGGACCGAGGGATTGTGCATCAGTAACGAGGCCCAATAGGGCGAAAGGATCGGCTGGTGCTTTTCATGGTCTTACGTCATCTTTGCGCTTTTTAATCTAATTGAGATGAGCCAAAGAAAAGCATACCTATGTATGTCTGCTCATGATTAAGCAAAAACCAAGCCTTACCAGTCAACAAAATGCTGTACTGATTCACGGCTGCTGGTAAGGGAAGTCCTGACACAGATGACGAACCACTCTCCCCTGCACGGGCTGAAATCTACACAACAGGGGAGGATGGGTAGAACTATATCGCATTTATATTTCAATTCATGATGTTTGGCTATCTTTCTCCATGGCCCAGTGGCATAATTTGCGCCTAGTGGTGCAAGCCGTTAGCGGACATGGGTTCGGTCCCAATCAGGAGGCTGAGGAAACGCATGCCAGCGACGAGCCCCATTAGGACGAAACCATTGTCTGGGGCTTTTCTGAATTGGTACCTCACATTTGCCCCATGTAATCTAATTGCTATGAAGCAAATAGCATCAATTAGTTTGTCTAGTCGAAGTAGTGAGATATATCGTGCAGTAAGAACACTACCAATTTGTTGGGAACGTCTAAGTATATATTGCATCTAAAGAATTACTACATGAATTCAAACATTCTACTCATGGAGAACAAATGAGAAACAATCACATAGGCAGCGCTTTTAAGATACAGAGCCTTGGGTTAGATAAATGTTTTCAGCTCGTTCTAGCGACGGCTACGGAAAACGCCAACGGAAAGCCCAACAAAAATTTTAGATTTCTTGTTTTTAGAAAAGAGCCATCTCGTACGCCATAAACGGGTCTCTGACTTTGTCAAATAAGCTATATTACTTCCTCCAGATGATCCCTATAGGTTCCTAATTTACAATAGTTTAAGTGTTGTTTTCCAACAAAGTATAGTTCGGCTATGGGGCAGAATCGGTGACCGTGATCGAATCGATCAAGGTCCACTTCAAAGAGAATTAGGGTCAAGAGTAAAACTGCCTTTCGCAATGCATTCCCACAGTAAGCGCATCAAAATCACCCCTCCAATAAGTTGTTTCTAAATAGTTGTGCTATATGATTATGGCAGCTCAAGAGAAGAGAGCCATATAGTTGTAAAGATGTGCAGCAACTACACTATCTAACTTTGCAACGGTAGAAATTCCTTCTCGCTTGTATTTATTGTATCGTGAGCGCACTGTGGATATGAAACCACGGCGCGTTTTGTCCAACTGGGTTAATGGTTGTTCGCGTGACTAGCCATTTTGCAACAATTCACTCTGATGCATGTCAGAGGATATGAACGCGGTGTATTTTGTCCATGGAATTGACAGTGAGTATAAACTGCTATAAATGTGAAGCACTACTTGAAGAGTTGCAACCGTTTTCTTTTATTGCAGCCATCCGTTCTCATTGTGGCCGTAATCGTTACGATGGTCGATATTTTGGCTGGCGAAGTGTCTTGAAGAGAGTTGTCGGTGGTGAAATCTCTCGAAAGGCGGAATGGCCGTGGTTGGTGTCACTTCAGCTCAAACCGGTGTCGAGGGTAAGTTTGGTAACCAGGATTTTTAGGTCATCGCTCATGACCGCACAGTAGGCGTCCTTTGCAATGTCAGCAACTGTATTGTATACCAAGAAACTGTTGTACTATGCCCACTAGTACTTTGAAGAATATATGACTAAATGCTCTTAAAAATTTGGATTAAAAGATAATTTAACTACTTTATCTGGCGGCTAAGTGCAAATTTTAGGCAAACACTTTTGACTGATGACCGATAAAGACCGTGGTTACAAAGTTCTAGTAGATGTCTCAGTGGCAACTTCTTTTACCGAGAACTGTGCCCCATTTAACAAGATACTTGATCCGGTAGCACAAGTTGCATTTGCATTTCATTTGCTTTAGATGGAAACTAAACAGCGTGCACGGCAATCTTCTGAAGGTGAGACAGCTCCATCGGAACGTGCGCAGCATGATTAAGCGTGAATGTAAAAACATCGAATTTATCGAATAGTGTTCACAACGCCCCAAAAACATCTGTCCTCTTCAAGCTGTAGTATGTAATGTTTTTCACAGTACATGCACAGCTTACCGCATGGTACTTAATTTTGTCTACTTCACGACATGGAATGGAGTAGAGAATATTTCAATTGAAAAATCAGACATCCAGTGTGGAAGAGGGTGAGTCGGTCGTCCCCTGTGTACACGCGACTGTCAATTGTAGTGCGGTGGCAATTCCATGGCACCCAGCTAATTGATCATGACAGTGACTGCTAACATCTTGCTTTAGAGAACCAGTGGGAAATGGGAGAATTCCAGTTGCGAGCTGTTAAAACAGTTTAAAAATGCTGCTCTTTTTTCGAAGCTGTTGCGAGCAGACACAGTCAGACAACATGCAAGGTATTGTGATGTTTATTGCCAATTCGGCTGCGTCCCGTAGATCAGCATTAATTGGAATTTGGCTCAGAGTTTTATGCTGTCGTGATTAGTATGGGTGTGAAGCAAGCGCACATCCCCAGACTCCCCGTGCGTCATCTAATTCATGTCTTCGGATTAAAATTCGCACAGGTTAGTTTACCAAACTAAAAAGAAAATAAGATTTGATATTCACCATTAAGTTATAGAAATATGACTATTATTTCTCGGGAAAAGTATACTCCCAAGTCATAGCCCCTTGTGCAATGAACATCATGTTGAACCAGCGTTTTCTTCAGGTTAAACTACTGGTTATACAGTATATGTTTATTGCGAAGCCAGTTTAATGAAACATTTTGCCCTTCTGCCGTGACCCGGCAATTACTCCGGAGATAACCTTGACTAATTGCCTTTTCAATGTACCACGTATTGATGGCCAGCTGAAGAACGCCACTTTATGAGAGCACCAGTTTTAAGCCTGCAACACTTCATCGAGTAGGAGCCGAAATCTACTAACCGGATTACCTTGAATCTCGGGTGCTCCTATGCACTGTTATCCCATACGATTACCGCATAATTAGAGAAATCCAGGTTACCAAGTTACCACACGGTGTGTCAAACTAAAATGGATATTGACAACTGTTTATGACAATTGGCTACGGGTTTACAACATGATATGATTTAAAACCCAGGCACTTGAGTTTAGTACTATGAAGGAAGGCACATGAGTGCGTTAAGGTAATAAATTTTTTCATCCATCAACTCAACTAATCTTCGCATGTAACCAGATGAAATTGTCACCACAACCTTGATCCAAGAGTCGATTCTGGACATTTTGCTGCCTATAAGTGCGCTGTCTCCGAGCTGAAGCTAAATGCACTAATCAGAAACACAGATATGATGGTCTATTCTGAATTGATATGGGCACTCAGTTAGTTGCCGGAATTTGGATCGTGAAAGATTTGTAATACTCCACTTAGACACTTTACTTGCTGCGTGGAGCTGTGTGGCACTGCCCACAAATTGGTGCGGACCAAATTGTACTGACCTTGTCAGCGTGTGCGTGCAATTCGTGCAATCCTGTGCTCTGCGTTAACTTGGACGTATCTCTTCACATTCTTGTGCCACGTCTTCGGAAGTACGCTCAATCGATTCGGATCACTGAGCTCTATCCAACGGCGTCTACATTTTTGAAGTAACTCCAACGACGCGCTGGTACACCACAAGCAAAGTCTTCGGAAGTCTATTCACTAAGGTCAACTTGTGTAACTGCTTCTTTGAGTTTCATCAGTACCTTTGGGATACCATTCGACAGATCTTCTTTAAGGCTGTCAGACAATATATAAGTACTGTGCACCAGGGTATACCGTAGATACAAGCACTTTTGTCATCTCACCTTACCACCATATTTTTACCTGCATATCACTGCACAAAGCCTGTGTGATTTTGCCCACTCGTGCGCCTAGGGATGCACCACCACCAAACCCGCTGACCGGAGCAGACAACTGAGGCATCCCAAACGGCCTGACCAGCGCAACCTAAAAGTGCATACCGACCATTGATCTATGGGCCGGAGAAGTTTGTCAATCGGGAATCCAGTGAGCAACAAACCTAAGGTCAACCGTAGCTCAGACAAGCAGGGAACTGAAATCCGCTCGAAGATCGCGTGTTCGTTCTGTGCCAATTCAAATGACGCGACAAATGTGAACATTACACTTAACGGAGTTAAGAGCGTATCGACAGACAGCTTATGGTTTTGTGACATATGTTCAGATAGTCCGATAAGTAAGATTGTTCAAACTCTGACGTTACGTCTGCAGACCAAAAGGAACTGCTCGCGGCATTGGGAGGGAAAATCTCAGAACTGGAGTTGCAGATTAGTGCATTACGTAGCCCGAATACCCGACCTGTTAAAAGGCAAAAACTCTCTAGCAACAGTGCTACCCAGTCCAGCAAAAGACAAACACCGTTAGTGAAAAACAACAGTGAAAACAGGCCGCTTGAACGGTACCCCAAGTCTCATCTAATGCGTAAAAGTATGCAGAGTTACGCACAAATCGCACGATCACCTCGGTCAGTAGCTGGACACCAACAACTGACCCCTACAGATAGTGCAACTAATGGCGTTGCACGTAAAAATTCTTGCTGTAGCCTTGACCTATCGTTCAAGGAAGACAAGCCGGACACCCCCACTCGACAAACCTACGCTCATAAGAAACTGCAGAACAAACAATTACTACACAACCAAAAGACGATGACAGTAATATGTTCAAACGTCCCATAACCCACTAGCGAATCGCTAAAAGGTAGACAAGCCGAGGAGCAAACCGATGTGCTGTAATAACCTGTGCACTCGGACTGAAAGTTCTCCCAACTAGTCTTACTCGCCTTTCACGAAATCCATCATCTCCGCACTTAGGGGAACCTGGGTTACTGCGAGTAACGTTTGGTAACACGCGCGACCTGGAAGATGTTCTCTTAACAAGCCACATGATAGTGAACTCTTCTGTCAGTGCCCGCATTTTTCTTGACAGGCCATGGGCAGAAAGACAGAAGCGAAAATCCAACCCTAGTTCGTCACGTCAAAATGAGATGAAGAAAGTGGTACTGATTCATGGTGTGCCAGAATTGAAGCATGACGATAACAGTGAACGACAGAAGCATGACATCGAAGAATGGCGGTACATCGCAGAACTATACGACATGAAGCATGTCGTGGCTTTTGACGTCAACCGTCTAATTGCTTCCACAAACCACCAAGGTAGCGGGCCACGAATTTTGAAAGTTACCTCGGCTGCGCCCGAAATGGTATCAGTGGCAATCCAAGCATGGCATGACAACAGGAAACTTGGGCCACCAGAAATACGGTTAAGACCATTCCTTCAATTAGTACAGATCTCAGATACAGATGAGCCAGCCTCAATTGTACCTATCTCAAACCAGCCAACTGGGCAAACAAACGTCTCAAAAAACTTCAGCAGACCGGCACTATTTGTGCCGGTCACTCACACCGAACCGAGCTCCTGATGCGTCAACAAATACAATGCTGCTACACCAACACTCATGGGTTGTACTCTAAGCTCTCGGAGCTGCACCATCGACATGAAACAACAACTTGGGACCTCATAGCAGTTACTGAAACTTGGCTCTCAAACGACATACTTGATCCAGAGATTGAACTCAGGGAGATGTCAGTCATACAAAATGATCGTCCATTTCGCGGTGACGGTGTTGCTCTCTACTATCGAGATTATTTGAAATGTGGGGCTCTTACCGAAAATTCCCTTGTTATTCCCGACGCACCATTTTGCCGACTGCACCTAGCAGGTCCAGATGTTGGTTCACAGAAGAAGAGTGATGCTTGCCTCTTAGCCGTCATCTACAGACCTCCGAACTCATCAGCAGACAGCGATAACATTCTGTTAAACGCCCTCCGCTATGCTGTTTCACAAAAGTACTCTCACTAATAATGGGTGACTTTAATGTTCCTTCAATAGCATCAATGTCCCCTAATGGGCCATCATTTAAATCGAAACTTCTCGAATTCATGGATATGGCAGTTTTGTATAACCGTGTGTATCGACCAACCAGACATCGCGGTTCTAACAAGCCATCACTCCTGGACTTACTCCTGACTAATGGAGAGTTGATGCTTGAGTCAGTAGCATACGATCCTTCACTGGGCCGTAGTGACCATTCAGTCCTAACATTTGGTTATGTATGTTATGCCAGTATTGTTGCTAAAGAAAGAGAGACTCAGTGAACTATTACGGACTATTATAAGCTGCGCAGCTTAGCAGCAACGGTTGACTTGGACCTACAGACGCACAGCTCAGCGAATGACGCGTGGGATGAATTGAAAGACAAAATTAACTGGGTCATACAATCAGCATCGAAGGTCGTACCATTACGAGCGTCGCGCCGGACCAATACGTGAATCCGGAGCAGAACACGGAAATGGGTCAACAGAAGAGATGAAATCTGGAGGCAACATTTGCTAAGCCCATGTGATATCACATGGCAGGATTACAAAGTCATCAGAAACCACTGCACCTCACTCATTAGAGTCGATAAGTAAGAATGGCAGGAGAATATGGTGCTGAACTTTACGAGTAACACCAAACTGCTATACAGATTTGTGAATGGTGAAAGAAAGGTTAAGCCCGGAATACCACCACTCAGGACGACCAGTGGCCTAACAACTACTGCTGTGGATGCCGCGAACACTCTAATCTTGCAGTTTGGCTAGGTAGCTACAAATGTCATGGAACCTTCGCCCTATCAACTCTCAACCAATGTCGTTAGCTTATCTAGCGTCACCTTTACTCCAGCAGCTGTTGCAAGCAAACTACAGCCTCTCCGGAGGTACAGTGCCCCTGGAATCGACATGATCTGCCCAAAAGTACTAAAAACGCTTGCTCCCACCATAGCAGCACCACTTGCAACCTTTTTCCAGGGTCTGCATAACTCCCATACACTCCCATCTGAATGGAGACATGGAATTATCACTCCAATATATAAAGGAGGTAAGCGCTGGGATCCTGCTAACTACCGACCTATTACTCTCCTTCCTGTTTTATCAAAAGTGATGGAATCGGTAATCGCAGATGAACTGACGCGATACTTTGAAAGTCAACAGATAATTTCTAATGCCCAATATCGTTTCCGACGCAGACGATCTTGTCTCACCAATTTGCTGCTTACTCGGGACTTATGGACCAGGGCGGCTGATGAAGGAGTGCCCATAGATGTGATATACCTGGATTTTTCTAAAGCATTCGACTGGGTCAATCACTTCTTTCTCCTCCAAAAGCTTGCTGCCTACGGTATCAACCGTTCCATGCTCACCTGGTTGGAAGACTACTTACACAACAGAGCAATCAAGGTAAGAGTAGCCGACACCTATTCTGAAAGCCTTTACGTCTCCAGTGGTGTACCACAAGGATCCGTCCTCGGTCCGCTACTGTTTTTAGTCTGTATTAATGACCTTCCAGCAGACATTCTATCTCCAATGCAAATATTTGCAGACGATGCTAAAATAGGGAGAGCAATACGCTCAGTATCCGACCGTGTCTAACTCCAGGAATATCTGACCCGGATTAACGAATGGACAGAAAAGAACCAGCTCCCACTGAACCCTGCAAAGTGCCACCTGCTGACGGTGCACAACAGCTTCGTCAACACATACCCTTTGGGGCAGCACGTCATGCAACACGTGACTAGTGAACGCGACTTAGGTATAATCGTGCAAGAGAGTCTTGGAAATTCGCTCCAATGTTCGAAAGCAGCAAGTGTGGCGAATTTTAACTTGCGACTTTGGAGGCGAGCTCTCGGCACTTTTGAGCGGCGGCTAGTACCATTGTTGATTAACTCCTACATTCGTCCTCATGTTGAATATGCGATTCAGGCCTGGTGTCCATGGTTAAAACGAGACGTCCGCCTATTGGAACAGCCGCAAAGAAGAGCCACAAAGGCAACGCGTGGACTATCCGGTATAAGTTACGAAATGCGTCTCCGTGTACTCGGTGTATTCTCATTAGAATACCGACGGCTTCGCGGAGATCTTGCTCTCATAACGGATACTAACCGAAAGCCAGTATCAATGTACATCACTGTTGACTCTAGCCCCATACAAACAAAACCGAGGCAACCACCTGAAACTAATGACGCAACACTCGTTTGAATTGTAGAAAGTATTTTTTATCACTTAGAATCTGTTCTCAGTGGAATGCATTACCAAACTAGGTGGTGAACGCACCAGACATGACGACATTCGAAAGACTCTTAGATTTTCATCTTAGTGATAAACGATACACAACACTGCTAAAGTGCAAAAATTTAACCACTGATACTTTACGTTCCACGTTGGAACATTTTGATTTTAATTTTCTTTTGCATATCCATCCTGTGGGTCTTGTAAAGT
The DNA here is from genome assembly GCA_944474145.2 of Dicrocoelium dendriticum. Taxonomy (NCBI): domain Eukaryota; kingdom Metazoa; phylum Platyhelminthes; class Trematoda; order Plagiorchiida; family Dicrocoeliidae; genus Dicrocoelium; species Dicrocoelium dendriticum. The sequence continues at coordinate 46,548,512 of OX104066.1, read as the reverse complement.
TATGCTTTTTATCCCATCATACACCATTGAACCATTGAACATTGAGCTTACTTGTATGAAATTGCAACTAGCAGAAGTTCGTCTGATTACCATTTTCACGTTCCACCAGCTATGACTCCCCATGCATTATATTCCTATTTCCCTAGAATCAAGTTACCAAACGTATACCAGATGATTTGTTTGACCTGGATAAAATCGACATTAATGACTACGAGTCGCTGGAGAAACTGCAATATGCGTTGACGCAGCTGAAGCTGCGTCTCAAAGAGATGTCCCCAGAAGAGTATCAGGAGCAAAACGGAATCGATGATACCTTCAATATTCGACCACCGGAGAAGTTAGAGGGACATACATGCGGTGGAGCATTGATCAGTCCATACTGGATATTAACCGCCAAGCATTGCTTTGAGTAAGCCAAAGTCTGCATGCAGTTTTTCAACGTCCATGTGATTTGTGCTTAGTCAGACTACACTAGGTTACGCGTTGGTATTTGCTAGTCATTCGCTCACTGCATCCCAAAGTAAACGGATACGACGGCACGAGTTACCGCGGAAAGTAAACATAAATGAAACCCATTTGATGTGCTTTCCGTGTTTTCGCAATAACCTCAAGTGAGTATGTGGTACAAACGGCTGTTTCATACAATATCTGCCATTCAGGATCACATTAACACAATAATCGTTTACTTCAATAGATTTGTTTGAAACATTCCTCCATCTCTAAAGCGCTTATTGCATTTTGCGCCGATCGCTGCTTGGGGACAGAATCCGTAGATCGTTACTCTTCAAAAGAATGTATAGTGGCTATAGCGCAGGAATTAGGTTCGGCACTTTTCTGCTATTTAGTGTGGATCACGGCTGCTCCATAAAACCGTATTCTGGTAGTGATAACTAAGCATCTGAATGAACCGACCATCAATTCTACGACAGGTTACATAGAAACGTGGGACAGTTCCAACTGAAGGTCGTGATGCTTCAGGACGAGCCAATCAAGCCGTATCCAAACATCCAGTGTTGCAATAAACCGCCCCTGGGAAATTGCAAGCTCGTTGATGTAAACGTCAGAAGAACTCTGTGGTGACGTTAGGTTGTTCAACTAAAATGTTTGGACCTGGGATAGTTGTGGGGACTTGTGTCAGTTTTCGCACAACTCAAACGATCGCTGCTAAATTTCTGGCGGTTTCAAATGTAAACATGTCCTCTTGTTTATCAAGAGAGCCTTAGCGCACAAGCAACGCTAGAGAAAGTAGATTTTCAACCTTTATGATCTGCATTGAGAAAAGGACGACTGAACCAGCTCAATGATCTATCAAAATGTCTTATTTTGTTCTGTGCCTTTTGGATTCCTGCCGAATTTATGGAGTTTCACCGGAGTATGGATACACTGAGAGTAGGGTAACGGCATTGAAAAAGTTAACTCCATTATGTTGACAATAAAACTACTAACTGTCTTTTAATTTGCGTTTTTCCATAACCTACTCGATCACCTAACGGACCTTGCAAATCAGTGCTTCTTAACCGGTGTAAAGTAGTTGTTCATTGCATTCAACTACGAAAATAAGAGAATGCCTACTTCGCATCATGTGTGCATTGATAGGTATTCAAAGGAGCCCTTTGACACGTTCTAAAAAAACTGGACCAGATCCGAGTGCAGGACTTCCTGACCTATGCAAACATCTGAACTTCGTAGCTCGCACACTTTGATTACCTGGTTTAAATGAAAGTAAACTTGTCTGTATAAGTGTAAGATGCTGATATCGTCTTTCATTTGAAAAAACCACACTTTTGTTGGACCTCAAGCCTAAGAAAGTTGGCGGAAGTGAGAACAGCTTGGGACAAACGCCCGTCGGATTATAGAGGACTTTCTGAGAACTGTAACCACAACAAGTGCGTGTCTCTTTCTAAGGATTAATCGAATAACTGTATGCATACGTGACACCTGCATAGACCAGTTAGCTTGGTCAGCGCGCGGGTCTACCAATAGAGCCCATCATGCAGAGAACACACCTTGAAGACCTTTTGCGAAGAAGGGGCCCCGTCAGTCCAATTTGGGTGACGTTCGGTTTAAAGTGGCTTGCTTTTTAGTCTAAACGCGCGGCAATGTTCAGTACACACGATCTACAACAGGTTAGTAGCACATTTGCGTATGTGTGTCTAGGTACACAATTATCTACAGTGACAGTATGTAGGTACATAAAACCGTAGTCCTCAGCTAGTGACCCGTGTTGAGGCTGCTGTTGCATTCATGATGCTTCCCCACCGCAGTTGGCCTAAACCAAATTACACTTAAACTAGTTCTTTTTAACCTGGATAAAATTCATCCCACTTTAGTTTGTTTGTTCTATCTACCCGAATAATCTAGTTATTTGCACTCGTTGCTTACGCTAATTATGGTTATGTTTGTTAACTTTATTGCTTTTGTAACATTTTTTGCATTCCTTGTGGACATTTTGCCATTATCGCGGATCATTGCTAACCAACGTATTTCGTATGCTAATTTAGCGAAGGGTTATGTCTGCATAGCCGTATGCTTTAACAGCTATACTTTATTTGATAATGTTATTTCAATTGATTGACTGTTGCTTGATATTCCCAGTTTGGCTGCGCTTGATGTGCATGCTGACAAGGTGCCTACCTATCTATTACTCACTACCTCGTCCGTACGGGTTCTAGACAGTTGGTCGTTGCTGGAGGGGACGGGGTGCACGGTCCTTGTGGTCGTACTAAACTCGAAGAGTGGTTTCATTCACTCAGTGTGGAGCGGAGTACGGTCCAGCCCCGCCTTGTGTGCGATTGATCCCCAAATACCGCGTGCTTTTTTCTGCATATGAAGGGGTGTGGGCCGTCTCCGGTGATGAAACGTGGCACCCGTCCGTAAGGCTCCCATCCGCATGCCTCCCGGTCTTATTCCTTCTGGTTTACATTTGATATGGGGTGTATGGATGGAGCTGTGGGTGGTGCATCGCAAACCACCCATGGTCCCTCTGTAGGCACAGGCGTCCTGTGGCTGGCCACATTGACAGGCAAATTCGAAACCGGATGCCGCCAACCATTGCCCAGCTGGCAGAACTACTGAAACAGACTCTGCGGTCGCTGAAAAGCATTTCAACCTACCAATTGGGATTGGGAGGCGCCTTGGCGGAACAAAGCCTCAGACGAGATCACTTGCTCCCGTCAGCAAAAACGCGTAACTGCCGACCTCCCATCTGTCGGCACTTTCCCAAACTTGATTCCTTAGCCCACTGTGGACTCCTGGAGACCGAGCAACTGTCCTGCCTGTATACGAATGCTCAGGGTCTTTTTATAAACTGGCCGAACTGAATGATCGCCGAGCTTCCGGGTCGTATGATATCATTGGTATAACTGAGACGTGGTTGCACACGGGAATGACGGACGCTGAAGCTTCGTTACCGGGTATGTCGCTGCCCCGGAACGATATGCTCGTAAGAAGGAGGAATAATTCCATATTCCGTAGCGACCTACAGTGCGAAACCGCAGAGGATTCAGAATCGCAGTTCCCATACTCCCTTCGGTGCCGCTTGCAGTTAAAAGGCAGAGACGCTTGCCTTATTGTCTTGGTGTATCGCCCCCTAACTCAACACCCGAAACCGACTGCCGCCTAACGGCTGCTGTAAGAAGCAATTTACAGCGAAACACACCTAGATACTATCGTGAGTGATTTCAAGGTACATTGTGTAGAAACTCCTGTCACGATCGAAGAACAATACAAAATTGATCTACAAGAACTCGTTACCACTGTTTCTTTTTAAAATCACATACTTTTCGCACTCGGTTCAGAACAGGTAACAGGCCGTCTGTGCTGGATCTTGTGATTACAAACGAAGAGCATATGATTGATATGTCGGTTTTAGGCCATCCGTTTGGTCGCAATGATCACGCAGTGATCAGTTTAACCTTCGTCTGCTATGCGGAAGATCGGAATGTGCATGATGGAACTGTACGAACCATCACGAGCTACGATCCATTAGCCTAGATGTCAGCGCTACGACTTGGCCGTTCCTTGCCGAAGAACCACCGGAAGTTGCCTGGCTCGAGTTCGTCAACAAATTCAGTCAGCTGATTGCAGTGAGTTCATAGGTAAGTGTTTGCAATAGGTGTTACTCAGTTTCCTTCGTAAGGAGAAGAACTCCAAAATAGATGACAGTACGCATCACAGCATAACGAGTGTACAGAGAAGCTCCAGCACCATAAACTTGGGACAAATACCTAGTCCAACGTAACCACTGCACTCAACTGCTAAGAGAATTCAAAGCCGCATATCAGCAGAACATCGCAAAAACGTTCAGTGCTAACCCCAACCTGCTGTACAAACATGTCAATAGCTTAAGAAAACTGAGGCAAAAACTTGCTCTACTCAGAACGGCCGATAACCCAAATGAACGGCTGTGGAAACAGCAAACGCGATGCGGATGCAATATGCTCCCACGTTTCAGAGGGTGTCGCCACCAAGCGATCTTTCAGCCTTTGTCGTCTCTCCGCCAGGTCTAACCCACATCAGTTTTACCGCGGAGGCTGTATTAGAAAAGCTGATATCTCTAAGCAAACACAGTTCGTCGGTGGTCGATATCATTCGTCAAGAGGCAATGGAAGCAGCAGCAAGCCAACTGGTAGACCACTGGCTCAGTTTTTCCAGCGCATCTTAGACCAGAATCAGATTCCCTCTATGTGGAAACTAGCAATAATAACCCCGATTCACAAAGGTGGAAGCAGCACTGACTTCAACTACCACCCACTATCTTTACTTCCTATACTCCCCAAGATCATGAAATCCATAGTTGCCGATGCACTGGTGTGTTATCTAGAAAACGATGACATCAGCACACCTGAGAAACACGGTGTTCGTCAATAGCGGTCATGCACAACGAATTTGCTAATCGCACGCAGTAGTTGGACCGAGTCAGCTGACGCTGGCGAAGGCTTAGATGCGATCTAGCTGGACTTTTCGAAGGCCATCGATCGTTTAAACTAGCGGATATTACTCTCTAAGCTGCAGCGTTACGGGATCAAATACCCAATTTTAAGCTAAATTGCCAAATTTATACCTCAAGGGCGATTAGTGGTCAGAGTTCGGAGCTCTTTATTGGAGCCCATACAAATCGAGTGTGGTGTGCCGAGGTTAATTCTAGGTCCACGTTTGTTTTTGGTGTTCATTAATGGTCTTGCACAAGGGATCGCTTCAAACTTCCCAAAGTTTGATGACGGTATCAAGATGTGGTGCAGGATCCACATGAACGACGACCAACATCTGCTTCAGAGTGACCTACATACGGTATATCTATGATCAACCCAAAAGTTGCTGTATTTTAACATGAGTAAATGCAACGTACTTTACATTCGACATCAGAGCAGCTGCTCATACGTCTCGGAACGATTGTACTGTAACAATCAACTGTCAAACATGACTTGGGTGTCCTGGTTCAAGATGACTTGGGTTGCTCCAGACAATCTGAAAGGGCCTCGAAGGATGGAAACCAACACGTCGGGCTATCGTGACGGGCGTTTGGACAAATAAACACTTTCATCTTTAGCCAAATGCTCAGTGCGTATGTTCGCCCCCATGTCGAATTCGCAATTCAAGCCTGACATCCATGGCTGAAACACGGCCTTAATGCACAGGGCAGCCACAACATCGGGCATCTAAGGACGTATTTGAAATGCGCAATCTATCATACCAGGAGTGGCTGTAACGATTTTGGGGTATCCAGCGGAATCTATCACAGATTATGAGGCGATCTAAATATGTCATACTTGATTCTGCGAGACCCACATCATGTGTGCCGCCCTTTACTGCGACTCAGCGACAATACAACCCTGAGAGGCCACTCATTCAAACTCGCGGAAAAGTATAGCCGCCTGGAGCGCAGCAGAAATTTCTTTTCCATTCGTGTCTGTCACCCTTGGAATGCTCACCCAGAATCGGTCGTCTCTACATTGACACTAACTAACGGTTGGATAACACACTCATCCACTTACATTTTGTCATTTAGCAGCGCTTATCCATCCTACACCCGGAGTTGACCATGGAATCATTTGATGTTAATTGTTGGTGCAGTTAAGCTAAGCGGATTGCAGGACTACGGAGGAGCAAACGATAAGTCCTTACGTTCATATTTAAAGTGGTAACTGTTTTAGTTATTATTATTATTACTATTATTAGTATTATTAGTATTAGCATAATTATCATTACGGTTACTTTGAGGTCCACACCAACTATCCAGCGGGACTTGTAAAGCAACGCATCTTAACCAGTACAAATTCATTGTTTGTTGTTCATTGAGCATATTCATATAATCCGCTACAAATGCATGCAGAAATCTTCAAGTTTGGAGCATATACAACGATACAGATGAAGCGTGTTTCTATACAACACCTCTCCCGGTGATCATTATCCTCTTCCACTACGTGTACTTGGTAGAGTCGTTCTGATTTGCAAGAAGGACCATTATGCTTTCATGATCATGTAAAGAAAGAAACTTTGAGGCACCAACCAAATGATAGGAGAAAACAGTGCAGATTTGGAGTTGCGACAAAAAATAAAGAATAAACTTGTTTAGACAAATATTATATGCGTGACACAGACCCAAGAGAATGAGCACCGGAACTAGTTTGTGAGAGAAAAATGGAACACTTGAAGTGCTGTCCTTCAACAGCTGTCCACGGGTTATAATTTTTGGATATTAGAACGTAGTAAGTTGAAAAATTGCGCGCGGATAAGGACGAGATGTGTGGCACACTGAGCGAGCTAAACCTTTTCAATGCACAAATGACGGTGGAAATAATAGGGACTACGTCCTTGAGAGCCCATTAAAATTAGCACAGATCTGAGAAGCGTGCAGCGAATCGTGCTTTGGCCGAAGTTGAATGTAGGGACTAAAAGGAAATAGTTGCAGTTTTCTTTTAGAAGGACTTGAATGTAGAATCCCAGTGTTGTTACTGTCGGGCAAAAGATGAAGCACTGCTAGAATCGACAGCAGGTAAAGAAAACTGTCAAATTTTTCTTTCCGAATGACGAATGTAGAATTGATCAACTTGGCAGGGCTGATTGAAAGATTATGTTAAAGCAAACGCTAAAGAGAACCGATTGGTTTTGGAAATCACATTGGCGTTTTCGATTCAGCTACCTAAGGGAGCTGTACGCGAGGGTTTCAGGAGTCCAACGAAAATAAAATTGGATCGTATTCAGACTATTTGCTATGCTGATCTATTGATGTTTCCACAGTGTGTCTAGACTTTGTCCCGTTCCTTATACGTTGTTTCTATTCTGCAGTCTATTTTCGTCGATAGATTGACTTGTAGCACTGTAAGGTACTTAATTGGCATCTTTTTGGGTGATCGTCTGGACTGTTGTAGTCACATTTCAGCAGTTATCCCATGTTACATGTCACAGTGTCAGACCAAGCAAACATTCCTAGCGCATGCTCGTCTTAATCTTACATATAGGAAGCGAATTTCTTTAGTTCCTCACGTAATATCATTTTTCGTGGTTGAAGCTGATGATACTGTGCGGAGCAAAGTTGCATTGTACACTACGCGGAACAGAAACTTAGGTCCATTTTGCTTCTCTGGCACGGCAGTGTCTCCAATTTGAATTGCGTACAGCGCTTCGAAGAATTGGATGTTGGTATATCTAGAAATAGCGCCTTCGCGTATCGATGTAGCACGTTCTCCACGTATGTTCGGTTGCGTTCCCTCCAAATCAAAATTCCAGCAGAGGACGTAAGCAGACTTTGGACCTTGAACTCACGGAGTACGAACGCTCTAAAGATTAGCCTCATTGTTTTGCAGACTTAGGTTGATATGGATTTTACCTGCTCACCATAATTAAGGGTGAATGAATAATAACTACCAAAATCAACAATGTAGCTGCAACATGGAGTCGGTTTCCGCAGAGATATGGTGTGTCCGAGTCAAGTTTAGATGGATATGCCAATACTCTGCCTATGTCTGAGGAGAATGTCATTGCCATGTGTACCACAATGTTTCCAGAGCCAATAGGTCTCTCGGTATTTTGCCGATGATATCTTACATACTTCTAAGATTGCAAGTATACAGTACTTTAATACCTTTGACAGCGGTATGGTGTCCCATGTTTTATATCGTCTGTTATGTAGATGATGTACCACAAGAAGGGCAGAGGATCAAAGAAATTACCTTGGCTTACACCATTGATAAGAGGCAGGGAAGAGAACTTGTGGATCCGTGTTTATATTTGTTAGGTGCGATATGTGAAGGATGATTTAAACCAGTCATAAAAGGAATCCACGACGCCAAATTTTAATACTTGTCCAGCACACTGATATGCAGAACTCAATCGGACGGTTTTGAATATGGATGTTGATGATAGCTGCATTGCCTCCCTAGCTTGTTATAATTTTCAGAAATTCCAGTTTGCTTTTGACGTTATGGCATTTTTGAGAAGTCGTGTTGTGTCTCGTTATTGAAGTTATGCGATGGTAAATGGTCTGTTGTTCTCTCTTTGGCTGTTCGTTCCACTGCTCAAGATGGCAAGTCCGTGCACGTAGGTACACGGACAACTCCAATCGGAAACCAGGCAAACAACCAAGTTCTATCTACTCCTACAACACCCATCCTGGCCCAAGCGATACTGCATGAGAACAGCTCTGTGAAGCAAGCTGTACTGCCACATGGGAACAAACTCGATACTGCTAAAGGCGTGGTTACATACCAGTCTGTTGCCGTTGCCAAAGCATCGGGGGCAAATTCCATGACTACACTTGAGGCGATCACACATATCGACAGAAGCACCATAAATGCGCCCATCGTTTCACTAAAACCAAGACCCCATTCCCGCCTAAACCGGTTAATTCTAAACTAACCCACGAGTCACTAACGAGAGTAAGTTCCAGTGTTATTGAATCTAGCCCGATTTCCATGAAAGCCTAGCTGATAGACGATCGAAAATATCGGGCTCCATATTTCTACTACTAGGCCTCCGTGATAAACCGGCTAATATGGAGCACATCGTACGGTACCCAAACTCTACCCATTAAGGGGAACCACGGCTGGTAGGGTGACGCTGCAAACAGTAAAAGGCATTGAGGCCGTTCTTTTGTCAGCCACCCGCCTTTGGGCTGACTGCTTTAACGTTTGGGTTATTTCCGACATCCGACTGTCAGCAGAGAAAACGGGGCCCTAGTGACTAACACAAGCGGAACAACGAAAATTCGGTCTCTATTCATGGGCATCGAAGATCCAACCTTTTGATGCAACTGAAGCTCAAGCCCTTAATTGGAATGAATGGCGACACTTTCGTCAGGCGCTCTCATTGGATAATGTGATCGTCAAGTCCATCACAAGATAACTCTCATCACCAAATTCCAAGTGGTTTGATCCCAAGTTGATAATTATTATTTCCTAGTGCAAACACATGCAAAGAATGCGCTTGAAACGTGGCACATGTAGCGTAAGAAGCGCCCCTAAGTGACATGCCTTAAAGGCATTCAACACCAAACCCCAAATGGCCAAGAGAGCAGTCTTCGTGGTCTGTCATTTCGATAACTCTCACTTCTGAAATGGGCCACTACGGGACGCAATCAACGGTTGAAGGTGAAGCAACTTTCCCATACTTATTGGAATCCCAGTATCATGCTGTGATCATTCTACTAGCCAATATGATGCGGCTCAAAGTTCAATTTCAGCAGTTCCCCAAAAACGATTATTTGCCGACCTCACAAGAGTCGGCTGAATATCACATTAGATACTCGCTCCGTCAGCTACAGTTCTAACTTTCGAAGCACTCTCATGTATTTATACCAATGCTCAGGGCCTCTGCAAGAAATCATGTGAGTTTCAATCGCGCCAAGCCATGATGTTTGTGGGCCTGATAATGATAATTGAGACTATCGACACATTCATGAATTCATGAGATCCTTCTTTGAATCAGTTAAACAATACTGCTCCAGTGTGACGGAATGCGAACAAGTCAGCGCATGCGCGAAATATGCGTAGCCGTTCAAGCCACTGCTCCTTTCGCTTGCGGCAAGCTAGCCGCTTGTTTCGTCATGTATATCTGTATCGTTCTTCTGCTTGCACCATCCCATCACACCACAAATTTAGAATAACATCTCGCAAAGCTTATAATGTTGCATCTTCTTCATGGCGTCCTGTTTCTTTTAGACTATCTTCCGTGACTGCCAGATGCTGTACTAGGTTTGCTGTGTCGAACTCGTCCGGATTACGCTCAGATACCGGTAGATGAGCCCTTGATAACCTGTCCGCGGTGAACATCTGTGCATCAGGCTTGTAAACTATCTCCACCTCGTATTTGTGAAGCCACGTTAGCAAACGCTGAAAACGACGAGGAATGACGTGAAGCCATTTACTGGCTATCGACAAAAGTGGTTTTTGGTCGGTATACACAATTGTTTTCTTCCGTAAGTATAAACGTTGAAACGCTCCATGGCATAGAGTGCCGCGAGCATCTTTTCGATCTGCGCATAACGCTGCTCGGTCACGGCGAGTGTTCGACTGCGGAAATCCAAAAGCTTTCCATTCTATAACAGAACATCACGCATTCCGTTCTGGCTACTGTCACACTGTACCTCCAGAGGCTGAGCTGGGTCTTAATACCCGAGTACCGGAGCCTTGTTGATAAGGTGCTTACTAGTTTAGAATGTGGTTTCCTGTTCCTTTTCCAGAAGCTACTACACTCCTTCGTGGGTTAACTTCCTGATCACCTACATGATATCAGCGAGTCGCGGCATAAAACAGCCAATAATTCACCATGCTGTTTAAACGATGGATTCTCTTCACGTTGTTAGGGGGTGACACCTCACGCATTACTTAATTTTTCCCGGCTCGACCCTGATTCCGTGGGCTGGTAGCACCTGCTCAAGGGAAATCACCTCTTCTTACCAAAGTTCAACTTTCTTATGTTTACGCCTGCTGTTCCTTTGCACACAACACGGTAAACAAACGGTGGAGATAAGCGTTATGCTGTTTTTCCGTCGAGCCGTAGATCAAAACATCGCCTACCCCACCTATTACGCCATTCAAATCCTGCTTGTATCAATCGCTATTGCAAAATTTCACCCGACACCTTCAAACCAAACTGTAAGTCATAAATCGATAATGACCGAACAGTGTGTCAAAGATAGTAAGAAAGAAGGACTTGTCATCTAGAACCACGTGCTAGAATGTGAAAGACAGGTCTACCTTTGTGAAATACATAGCTTTGGTCGAAGTTGGTTAAACTTTTTCTCTCGTAGGTAGTGCATAATACTCTACGAAGGGCACCATAAGACAGTTTCAGGTCAACACACACGTACCCTTCGCCTCTCTTCTTCGTAACGATAGCTACCTGATTAAATCATTCCTTCGGTTCGTCTACTTTGTCACCAGTAACTAGTTTCTTCATTTCAGCGGAGAACATGTCATGTAGCGCAAATGAACCTCTGCTAGCCGATAGCGCTGTTGGTCTTGTCAAAGGATCTAACGACAAGTGAGCGTCTCCTGCAAATCTTACCAAACCCGAATTAAACAGACGGAAAATGGTCACTAATACTGGTTTCTCCCCGGTGAGCAGGCACGAAACGATAGTGATTAAAAACAACAAAAACTAGAGGGTGGTTCGAATCAATGCCGGGAATCGGCGTGAGCTGTCCTTCACGATCACAAATTTTAGTTGATGTGAGGGCCCTTCTCTCAGGTTAAGCCCTTCAATTGTAGCCCATCCATTCCGATGAAATCTGGAATCATTCCACACGCGCAGGCAATCTTGATCAGATCGGATGCGCACTCCGGGATAGGGTTTTCTTGGTCAAATGTTGACGGTAACAGGCGTGACTAACTGGGATCGTACGGTTTCGCCTTCAATCAAAAGTCTTGCGTAGATATATTTTTGTGATACCCTAGGAAACTTGTTGCGAATGGAGTCTTCTAAGTCTGTGGGTGACTTGTCACTAACGAGAGCAATCACACTGGTTGATTGGCAGCAAGGAACAAAGTAAAACATTTTTCCACATTTGGCGCATTTCCGTCCCCACTCTGGACAATGTTCGCAGGTGCTTGGGTACCTAGCAGCGCAGAATTTGCAGCTTTATTATCTTAACCTGGTAGGCTTTGTGGGTTGCTTCCGGAACTTGCACAGAAATCTGCGTCAGTTGCGAGTTTAATTTATCTGTATTGATGGGTGGCCGATGACTTCCTATTGAACTTATCAATGCACTGCTGGAGCGATACATTGTGTTGCCACAACAGCCACTTTGTAGTAGTTTCATCATTGATTCCTAGAACAGTCTGATGGCGTACAAGGCTGTTGTCCATGCGTTTACAGCAATTCCAGAACCCGGCCAAAATATTCATCTCGATGCTGAACACGTAAGATTCATTTGGGCCTCTACTTCGCCTAGACAAAAGAAGGCGCTTGCAGGTCTCGTTGGTTCTGTCATTGCAAAATTCTCTGAACTCTTCAATGACCGTTTCCAAATCACCGGGAGCTTTGTCCTTGTCGTATGGCAATGTTCCTATCATGCGGCGTACATCCTCCTCAGCTGCGTGTCGAAACATGGCCAGGTGATATGCCATCGGTTGCTAGTCCATCCACGTGTTCATGCATAGGTGCCAAGTAGTCGCCAAGTTCCTTTGATTCATGTTCAATGGGGCAGGCATTTAAACATCCGGGGGTGCTCCAATCAGCATCTGAGTGCGGCCGGTGGGGTCCGTCTTGGTGTTCGCTGACACCGTGTTACAGAAGTCGGTGCTTCAGGGACAAGCGTTAATTCGACCATGTTAACGGCGAAACACACAGTAAGGTTGGCAAACCAAACATCTGGATATAAGTTGCTGTTGCACATGCATAACTAACTACCCTTCCGAGTAGATGAGGTTCCACACTTGACTCAGTTGAACAAACGATGAATAACTCACATGATAGTCTGTCAATCCGTGTCCAGTAATCGAATCCGTTACGACAGTCCCCAGTTGGTTGTTTGCCTCGCTTGGTATGACACTCCCTTGACAGTGATTCAGTGCAGAATTTAGGTTAATATGTGTTGTATGTAAACCTGACAGACGTCTCTTTAGAAAACCAGCGTATACGGCATCTTTAGAATAGTGGCTGCTCTCTCAGCACTCTGTGTCACTCCGAGTGTCGAGTTGGGTTGTGGAATACTATGCTTCACATCGCGCATACTTCTAACACACTTGCGTGGACGCTTTATTAATATAAGATATACAAACCAGCTATTTTTGCTGAGCCGCTTTGTACTAGCTGATAAGCTTCTTACAGTGATTGTAAGAGACAGGTCGCTTGAAAGTCTTGTGTACACGCTTTTCCACCCGTTTCAACAAAACGAGACTGGAACGGTGATATTACAAATAATTAATAACATCAATGTGCAATACCACAACAATCTCTGCTACCGAACACAGACGTAACAAACAACGACAACAATCCAAGAAAGTCAGCAAGCTGAACTTCAAGTTCGCGCAGAATATGCTCATCGCAATTTAATGTGGCTTTAACAGGTTCACACGCGACCAATCGGAAAGGGAGATTGCCGTGAAACGTAGGCGTTCTGTTAGTGCCTTACACACACCGTAATGGTATTGCAAGTGTTTCAATTGCACATAGAGTAACATTTACAATTGTCTTCACGGACGAGTTAGTTTCATGTATGTGAACTCTACTCACGATCACGCAACATCGTCAGGTCACATGTGGCTGTGAAGAATATCTTGCTCTCCAGTATCCGAATGTCAAGGCGAGGAAGTTACAACGGAACGTCACAAACTGATAACATGAGGAGAAGCCACAGGAAGCGACAATTAGGTCTGTCAAGAACTTGGAAATATAGATCAATGCCTGCACGGTTGAATGCAGGTGATCTATGAGTTTAATGTGCACATAAACTTAGTTAACTTGACACGGAATGCAATCTCCACCGAGAGCCACGTAAAAAAGAGCGGTTGGGACGGAGAAAAGAGTTGGAAAACGTTAAAGGAAATCACAAACATGAGGCGGAGAGCGGTAGAAAAGCAGCAGAGGATGAGACATTAGGGAATCTTCTACAGTGATTGCAATACGTCATGTGGTCACTTCAGTTTTCGGAACCAGGAAACACTCTCTTATTATGCAAACTGCATACCTTACCGTCGTGCACTTTGGGCCTCTATTTCTGATGGAATATGAGGGTTTAATGGAACGAGCTTGCTTTGTTGCTGAATCATTTAAGATCAGTTTGGTGAAACATTTGACAACGAGAACCCAGATGTAGTCAAGAGCTTCGCATTTCAAGTAATCGCAGCCAGTCATATCAGCCATCTTTTAGGATATTGTATCATGTGACGGTGGGAGTCGGTACCAATTCTTACTCCGGGTTTTCTGCTTAACACGTATAATTGTTAAGTACGGTAACATGATCGCTTAGTCCTAGTGGAGTGTTAAGCCATGGCTTGTCAATTCTCAGTTCCCCGTGGGTGAGGCCGTTTGGTTGTCCTGTGGCATCGTTGCAAGAATTTCTTGTAGCTCGGCTTTGAAAACCTAACTTGGTATGCTGAGTCCTTGGTATCTTGTAGGTTGAGATCTCCCGATATCAGAGTGCAGCTGCAAGTTGGAATCGAGCTTTACGTCAAGGCTGGAGTCCAAACCTAGAGTGGATAATGCGGAGCGCTAAACAGATGCCACAACAAAGTTGTTACTTTAGTTGGGACGCAAGCGGCAACATAGCGAGTCGCTGACCAGCGGTTCCGGATCATCCACTGGTTCGTATTTTAAGTCGTGGTGATAGTAGATAATTCCGCCACCTACTCTTCTGTGACGATCATTTTGGAACAGTGACATCCCTTGCATCGCGACCTTGATGTCCATAACCTCTGAGCGCAACCAAGTCTCGGTACTGGAAATGAGATTCCAAGCTTTTGTTGTCTGATGCAGCCTAAGCTCGTCAAGCTTATTAAGAAGGCGACAGGCATCGGCATACATGCAGGTAAGTTTATCGGCTCTTAGCAGTAGACGGAAAGAAATGGGATTCCGTTAGGAGAATGTACCAGCAGTTGTATGTTGAACTACTAGTCATTTTGTATTGGTTCTAGTGAGTGGTTAACATTTGGATTCGGTGACTTCTCTGGAAGCTAATTATACGCAGTGCATTGGGTATGAATACATGATTGCATAAGATGCGTTTATCAGACCTGCTACCAGAGTGCGACTGGAATAGGGTCCTTACTACCTTTGACTGCTAACGTACTTTGAAGCTGGCTACCGTATCTTTCATCGCTTTGAGCACGAGCTCGATTGACAGTATGTTCTTGAGTGACTGCCAGAGTTCCAGAAACTTAAGTGCCAGCCACCTGGTTTGAAGCGCAGCCTTCACTATCCTTGGGCCTCATCCTTTAACTTGCTAGCCTTGGTTTTCATAAGCTACCATCAGTTGCAACTTCGTCCAACAGCGGAGTCTCATGAATATACCACCATCGCTTCTTGTCGTTAGCGCCTGTTTTGAATTAATCATACTCATAAGACTGAGGAAAACTGGGGACAAAGCAGTTCTAGTTAAGGTGTCTAAGCGATACTGTTCTAGACCTTGTTACACGCAAGTATGCTCTTTTCATGAAACATCTGAAATAACACGGACCGACTAGTACCCGTTTCGGAGACGAGCTGTCGAAACCAAGACAGTTTTCGTCTTATCGACAGAATTAAGCACAACCCGAAGAAGCTTGGCTTCACCGTCACGCTTGAAATGCAAGTGACCGGTGATCCTCGTTAGGTTATTAGACTTAGTCATGAAGATAAGCAGGTTGATCATGGCGTTCTATTGACCCTAGTCACCTCTCTGATTTAATTTCGATAAATCCGATGCCAATTCGGAAACATGGCCAAAAGAATCAAAATGATATCTTGTAATCCGAGGGTCGCGGGCTCGAGGCTGCGTAAGCAACCGGGCGACCTACGCAATCTCCTTAGCCCAAGCGCGACTGGTGGTGGTTGCATGGCACCAAAGCATCGACAATGCATACCGGCATACTGCCAATTCATTTTCTGTTCCAGAACTTTGGCACCCCTTATGCATATGGATTCCTGTTGCGCCTGAGTGTCATTCATAAGAGTGTATGCCGTGGTTTGGAGAAACGGCAATCTGTATCGCACAAATAAACCAGCGCCTCTCACATTGCTCTTGGGTGTGGCAGTAGTGCTGCAGCTGCTGGTTTTAGAGCGATATTTAGTGCAACTACGGCCCTGTTGCCACTGGTATTAGCTTACTTCCTGAGTTTCAGCTAGGCAGGTGGGATGCAATTTGGTTAGGGCAATATGTTGCGAGTGGGCTGAGATGACCACTTCGGTAACAACTCAGTAGCCTGGAGTAGCGCCGAAGTGGTTGTTTATTGTGTTTGGATGTGTCATGTTGCTATTGGAACACTCAGCGTTGTGGATTTGACTTGCAGTCGAGTTCACTGGAGGTCAGACATTCTACTATGCTTTGTTATCCTGAGGCAAGTTTGTGCCCAACATTTGCTGTACTGTTTCCGCCAGCCTTTCACAATTATGGGAGGGTGGAGGTATGTCCTTAACTACTGCAGTGGCCGTTCACCTTGCGCAGAACCCTAAAGGTTCTGACTTACTGTTGTGAAGCCTTACCTCGTGTAGCGTTGCTTTCTCTCATTTGGAAATTGAAACACAAAAGCCCTATTTTTCTATCGTATTACACCTTCCACAGGCAGCTATAGCCACCGCGGATAGGACACTCACATCCATGTAGTCGCGCGAACATGGTGTTGAGGAGCAGTTCACTCCTGTACCCTAGTCAGGGGTACGCGTGGAAGCACCGGCACGAAAGCGTGGTGCGTATTGATCGTCTTAATTGGCGTTATGGAAGGAAGCATAGCACTGTCTGCACAGAGATATTTAATGAAAGGTTGACGCTGACTATCCCGTAGCTTTCAATATGCGCCAGTCTTCGATGGCAAGATCGTCAGGTTGTTACCTAGGCGATATAAACAAGTATGACCGGTCATGGACAGCAGTGCTATCAACCAATATCATCGCAAAGTTCGCTGGGGGATATACACATATGTTGTATGGAGCTAGTGGATGAAACGAACACTGAATATCACACAGTTGTCAGGTTTGACCACAGGGAAGTAAGAATCGGTTAGTGATCAAATAATGTCGCAGGGTACTAAGTTTCCATATGAGAAATGGCCACATAGTCGATCCACTTGACAGAAAATGAGCATAAAGGCAGTCCAGAGAATTTCTACTATGCACTAGACACCAAAAGCTGTTGTGTTTTGACTTCTGAAAACTCGGAAATGGCTCGCTTTATTTTCCTCCATTAGATACTGAGCAGGTAAAACCTTGCCAGAATAAAATAAGTGCCCTGGTTATCACGGTGCGTTGTCCGAGTAGAGCCTGTATTTCCTAAGATTGTATCGCTTATACAAAATGCCTTCAAAATGTTACCGTTTGGTGCTAGGGCAATTTTTAAGGTTTATAAGATTCTTGTTGGATAAAGCATTTCATCTTTTTGCGAAACCATAGGAAAAAATGGAATCCGTACTTGACTGCATCCCCGGATAGATGGATCGCAGTTCTGGGTGAACATCACTTAAAGGAGCATGAGCTACACGAAGCTATTTACGACGTAGTGAAAATAATCCGCTTCCCAGATGACGGTGAGTATAATTTTCACACGTCCAATCAATGGAACAATCAAGTCTTTTATGGCTATTCTTTGAAATCTTTTCCAATGGAGTAGCACGTATGACTTTCAAAGTTGCTGGTGTCGTTCTTTTCCATAGTGAATGGATTCTATCAAGACTTCCGAAAACAGTGGAATTTAACCGACCCACATTTCAATTTATGATACTTTAATTTACCACGAGTTTCGGGTGGTGTAAAGGTTTAAATGATTATGGTTAAATTATTAGAAATAACAAGAAAAGTGCTTATAACTTGGATTGGCGGACTTGATTTGTAGAGAGTTGTCGATCGCCCCTCACTCGAACGGTAGCGGTGAATGCCGAAAAACAGAACCCCGGTTGGATTAAAAAAACATATATTTTCTGATCAGCCACGTTCCTTCAAAGACGTTTGTTACATGTATATTGTGTATGACAGCTAAAAAAAACTATGTTGTTATCGAGATAAGATGAACAACTCGATGTTGAGGGCGTTTCCGAAGGTTCTAATCAGTAAATTCACTCTCCCAAAGGCCTCGTTGTTGTTTACCTAATCGGAGAAACTGGGTTTAGTTTTCAAGGTGTTCTACTTAGTACTGAGTCACTGACTTGAATCACATGGGATTAGGGGCTACGTTGAGCACCTATGAGCTTGTTTTAGGATATGTACATTCCCGCATGGTAGTTCAACCCAAGTGTCCTGTTGTTCGAAGACGTGCTCCGTGTTTCAGGAACCAATGTACTACTAGGATCGGTTTAATTTCATTGTTAAGGGTGAATACCTGATTCGACCTACGTTGAGTGATCGTATGTTAGACGGAAACGCGTTGATTTCAGTATGGAATATTCGCCAATTACAAGTGTCCTCCGATCATACGCTCATGTACACGGTAACATAATGGTTGAACTGATAAGCCACTAGACACACTCAGCTATAATGGATAGATGCTCATCGTTTGTTCTCCAATCGCAACTGAAAATCAGTGCATGGTAAGCGAAGGTAAAAAGCATAATCGAAAGTTGAACGTTTCCGTTGAAAGATAGAGCTAGTAAAACTGGCCACTGGAACTCAGCCACTTTCTGAGCGGTGCAGCTCACGGCCGTCTCAGTTGTATGCTACCGCGAAGAGCCTATCACCATTTCTAGAAGTCATCGATCGAAGTCTGGGACCTAATACAAACGTATCCATAAGATACCGTTAGCTCAGAGCGCAACAAATGACGTCAAACTATCAGACTTTGAGTCCGTTACACTAAACATATTTTTCTCAATGGGCCGTTCATTTCGCCCTCACTCTGCACTCGGGCAACGGTAGTCAAACGGTCCAGTAAAAACATATGTCTTAGTCTTCGGTCCCAAGTTGTTTTTACTGACCACAAGTTAAAAGAACAGTTGATACGTCAAACTGGAACCGTTGCACGCGAAATCACAACGAATGTGATTGTACCTGTTATTGGAGAAACAACAGAACTGTTCCCACCAAACATGATCGATCGATCCATATTTTGTGTTGCAACTACTAAACACCAATTTACAAAGCAGTAGTAGGGGAAATTGAATCGTATAGGTAGCAATTCATCACACACAGATTCCCTCAAACGGTCATAACACCCACTGTCGTTACATCCTTTCGGAAATTTTCAGCAGTGCGCATCTCCTTGGGGCAGGGAACCGCAAAGCTACTGTTGCCAGTCTGTAGTTGGGACTACTGAGCTACGGAGGACTGCAACGACCATCGTGAATAAGTCACTAGATGTGATATATCACCACTCACTATGCACTGACTTGCATGTTACTGCGTGCAGAGGACAGAGTACCCCCCCACTAAACTATAAACTCACCAAACTTAAACCTTCAGTAAGCTCATGGCATTATAAGCAGTTTGATGAAATGTGCAATGCTATTTCCGAAAGGATGGAATAGCCGCGCAGAGTATTTTCAGGCATGTGATGACTGTCTGACTGAGTTTAGATGTCATGCTATTTTAGTTGAAAAAGAAATATTAGTTGTTCACTGGCGATGAATGATTATAAAAACAAGATGAAAATTTACGTTCGCGCGACTTAATTCTCTTGGTTTTGCAATGTAACCCAAATTGGATTGCAATTTTCGTTTTTCAGATTTCGCAAAACGCGAAGGTATAAGAAATGACATCGCGATGGTGAAGCTGGCTCGGCCCGCGAAGTTGGATGAATATGTCCAGTTGGCCTGCCTCCCCTATCTGGACGAAAAGTTTGAGGACGGATTGATGTGCTCTGTTGCAGGATGGGGTGTGACCACAGAAAGTCGGTATTTCCTAAATCACTAAACGAACTTGTCGTAAATGCCTGTCCTACATTTGGCCAATTGATTTGTTGAGTAGGATGATTTCACTGCGACTTATTTTTAGTACGGTTATGCACTGAAGACCTACTGACGCTCATTCCTACAAAATAATGGAGCAACTGAATAAGCTAGGGAGCAATTGCCCCAGCAGAGAGGTTTGCATTACCGTCCGTCTCTCAGCAGCCATTCCAATTCCGCGCACACAATATGTGGTTGCAACATAAAACGCCAAACGGAATTTTAAACACTCAAGTAGGTGGCCGTCATGCCGTCAGCAGCAGAAGCCGCTATCACTTACTGTTCTCGGTCATGTAGAGGAACTGAGCCGTTTGGTCATACTACAAGGGATAGTACACATGTACTGTACCTAACGACACTACTGAGATCCGGTCCAAAGTAGTACAGGAGTTGTAATAGGACCATGGCCAATCGATTGAAAAGTAATTCCTTAGCGCAAACCACGTTTCAGGTATAAAGACAGATGGGTCGTCACAACCAGCGGTTGCCTACACCGATACAATGTTACACCTTTTACGAATAGGAACGGGACATCATGACGTCGTCAGTCCGACATATGACCAAATCAGTATCATAATTTGTTGAACAACGAGGCCAGTAGTAGCTAGCAAACAATAAAAAATGTCATGTTGCAACGACTTTCTTAGTTCTGTGTGTGGAAATTGTGCTGTTGCGTTAGAGATTTGTTTTATAACTATATGTTTAGGCTTTTTTCGAAATGTGTACTGCACGGACGCTATTCTATAAGCTGACAGTTAGGGAGGGACAAACTCTATCCAACAAATCGAGTCCGCTAGTTAGAACAGGGTTCCCTGTTTCCGATATAATTTGCAGTGTCTGCATAACAAACAGTACAGAATGTGGGAACAACTAACGTGAGGGTTAATGTTGTATTGAAATGCTTTGGAATATTGGTAGCTCGGGAGGCTTGCTCCGAGGTTCTCCGAGCTGGGCAACTTTGTTGCAAACGCTTCGCCACCATTCGAGGTGGCATCTTCAGTGCGGGATTGATAGCAGTTACGTAGCAGTATCTGGCAGAAAACAAACCCAATAATGGATACTGTCAGCAACCACCGGAGAGAATGTTGAATCGCTCCATTGAGCTGTCAGCATTCACTCTTACCGAATAAATAAATAAAGAAATATTTACTCTCGACAAGGTGAGGCACACCATTACAGGCATGAGCATGTTAACATAACAATGCGTGGTCAAAATGTGCAAAAATCCTATATGTTTGCCGTAACAGTGTATGTTTGCGTAGGGGTGTATTAACATATGTACTGGTGTGTAGTTAGCTGTGTAGTTCTCGTTTGCAATTGCGCTGCTCCATTCTCAAATGTTTGATATCGTCGGCAGTGTGCGTGTAGAAGACTGATACGCGTGGGTTGGAATGGATTATCCGGATATCCATGAGGCAGTAACTTTATTTGGTGTCGAGTCATGACCGCCAAGTCACAGTGGTGTTAAGCAGACATTTGTGGCTTTTTATAGGGAGAACGTTTGCCAGGCGAAAACCTACCACGTCCTGGAATACTGTCGCCGAACTATTTGCTGGAACTCTTTACACCTGAATCACCCAGCTGACATCACGCGGAGGTTGTTCAGTTCGTTCAGTTTACCCGACCTCAGACGCAACTTAGCGGAGCTAATCAGTTAGACCGTAGAAACATTTAATATCAGCCACATTAAATTCGGCTTGAATGACTTCCCACGGAATACCGTAAGACGAAAAGTTACTCAATCCACAGTCAAGTCTGCACGTTTAGAAGCCTAGTGTTAATTTGAACTAACCTCCTGTAACATGAAGTAAATTTTAAAACAGGCTCATCCATTTCGAACTCACTTCCTTTGGTCTACATTCTTTTCACCGTTCCATTTGTTATTGTATACCCAAAGATGGAAATATTTCCGCGGTTCCTCAACATATCAGCATACCGCTAGTGAATCAAGCTGTCTGCCAGCAAAGCTACTCGAAATTGTCTCACAGAACCCCACGCGTTTCGCTTGAACCGTCAATGTTGTGTGCCGGTGGTGACGATGGCAAAGACGCCTGCCAGGTTAGTGAAACCAAAACGATACTTAGTTGAGCGAGTACAATGGTGGTAAACCCAATTATTTTCCTTTTCGTAACGCTGTCTCGACGCTGTCTCGCACACTTACATTGTAACCGCAATGACTGGAAAGGCGCATAGAAAATTGCGGCATTACTCTCTACTCTATCCTACACGCCTTCACTAAAAATAACAGGGATGAGATGCAATGAATTCCTATGTGGCATGAGCTCATCGTGTAAATCCTATCCGCCTCCAAACTTACAGGAGAATAATAGAAAGTCATGAAGCACGTTAGCCGGGAGTCATTGATGATAGATGATGACGGCTTTAAAACTGGTGAGCAGAAAAATCAAAGTCCTCAGTGTTGGTGGCTTAACCTAAATTTTTTTGGTATCGGTCGGTATCAATACTTCCTGTCCTGCGGACTCTAAGAAATATGGCACAGAGACTGCGCACTGAGGGGGATCCACATTTTAAGGTCCTTAGATTGTTGAGATACCTGATTATTGGTGTTAACTCGTGGCGTTTGCTCAGTTCAGCATACTCCTATCGCTTCAGCACTCGGGGATTTTTGCATTTTTCCACTGATTCATAATTATTACTCAGTCTTTGATGTCTACGCCTAATTGGCCTTATTCCTTCTTATGGTAACCTGCCTAATTTACTACAGACCAAGGCAAATCAGAATCCTTCACTGGGACTAACACGTCTCCCGAAATATTCGAGGTTTATTGGCAGACGTATAGCAAGTATTTGCTTCAACAGGCATCCAACAGTCCTACTTTCACTTGGTTGTATAGTTAGCATAAGATCCATCTCCGCTGTCCTAACTTTCTTGAAGGCGTCAGCAAATAGGTGAGTGTAGTGACATGACCCTACCGCATCATTGACGATGCGCTGTCAGAGGTAGTTTTGGTAATTTTTACCAGATTTCTAGCTGTCAATATGCCAGTCTAGCGTCAGCCTGATCGCCGACGCTCCAAAAGCGTCGATCATAAATTGAAGGTGAGGTAACTTTGTACAAACATTATGTCATGCATAGAAACAATTGATACTATCTGAACCGAAACACCTATGAGTAAAGATCCCACCATCTGTTTTTCTCATAACTTGGGCAACGTCATTTCACATATATAATACTTCGTCTATATTTGGTAGCCATAAGAAACATTAGCGGCGCATATTCGCCCAAAAGCATAGACCGCAGAGAGCATCCCATAACTTAATGTCAAACCAGTGGCTATTAAATAGGGGAATAGACTGCTTCCTACAGGTACAGACACTATCCCTTAGCAGGCCATAATCTTATAATATTATATATTAGTCCGAAAAATAGATAATTGAATGGAGAGTTTGGCATAATATGTGTTAGAGCGATTGTCGTTTGAGCTACTATGTACACTGGCGCGCTAACAAACTTATCACAGTTACTCGCTAAAGTCTGGAAGTTGGAAAGTTGATCAAAACACGCTCATCAGCCAAATCCATAAAACAGAGTCAATTCTAATATATTGGAATAAGCCTACAATTGACTAAAATTGATAGGTCCGGGAGATTTAGAGTAGAAATGGGTTTTCTTTAGGTTGATATTGTAGCCACTTTTTATATTGAAGTAAGCGATTTCTGGTTCAGGAGAGAATTGGTGCCACGATGGTAGTCTATGAAAAACCGTCAGTATTCAAAATCTTTCGAACTTCATGCTAGTTCGAATAGCTTGTTGATACGGTGCAAAACTCAAGGAAGTTGGTTCGCGTTGATACAATTATAAATCAAGTATCCCTGCCCAAATTTAACTGTACCAACAGGTTACCTGATGGCACAAAATGAAAGCACCAATATTGGAGCCTCGCATATGAGAATAACGAAAAGCAATAGGGATTCTTATAACACTATAGTGTCAACCTTACGGTTCATTTTAATAAATTAAGTTGAAGTATTTCTAAAAGTCGAAATAAATTAGTAAAATATAAGCGCCTGCGATCAAATTCTATTGTGTACCCACCAAACTACCAATTTCCTGACACAGGGTAATGCCTCTGCTACCTCAGTACTATTTTCGGATTGGTTAAGATTATTTTAAATACGGTATTTTTGTGCCAAGTAGAAAATAATTTCTAAATTCACCAACTATCTACGCTTCCTAACTGTTTGATAGTACGACTCCGGTGGCCCACTGTTGTGTCGATCAAACCAAGACAACCAATGGATCGTCACAGGAATCGTCTCGTACGGTGTCAGTTGTGCATCAGTCTATCCTGGAATCTACACACGAGTGTCGTATTTCATCGATTGGATCAAGAAGGTGATTCAAGAAGAATAGGCCCAATTGAACTTTCTTTGAAGGCCTGCATGTTTAACTACAAGCAAGGCAATAATAAAACCCTGCTTAGAACTTCGATTTTTGAATTTACCCCCGTTTTTTAACAACAGCTGAAGAACGCGGGATCGACAAACATGACTGACGAGTCCGTAGCAACAAACCAGACAATTTCGCAGTCACAACGAACCGGTACTTAAGTAGGGAAACAGAGAATGCTCCTCTACTTTATAGTGTTCATACACAAACTACGAACTGGTGGATCAGTCATAAATTCCATCGGGACTCATGTGTTTGCAGTGACTTAGTGTTGCGAATGGGAATGCTTAAAGCGTGCTTTATGTTCTAGCTAAGTTAGACCTATGTAAATGAACCTGCGAAGTAAACTTGTGGTTTTATAATTCGCACCTAAGAACCTCCTAGAATGCGCAAAGATGGACCGAAAATCGTTTGATTTCACGAAAACTATATACCTAAGCGCTGTTCTTCATATTAATTCCGTGACACATCGATTTTTAGGATAGCCGAAGCAGCACTTCATCGCACTACACCATTACTTCTAGAATAGAGGATGAGTTTTCTTGGCAGTATGTCATGCCTGTAGTGTGTATAGATAACGGTTTTCATTTCTGTCAGACCCAACTATTATGTAAGTGCTGCTGAATGGTCTGATGTCCAACTCCACTCGCGTCTACCAGTGTTGCTTAGGAAAGGTCAATGTAACAAGGCTGAGTCGATCCACCACAAGTTTATCCATCACTGTAAAACTGTTCAAAGTGGCTGCTGGATTTGTTTCTCCAATCATCTGTGTCTGTTCTGCTGGTTGCATCGCGGGAGGTTATTGCAAGCAATCGTGAGGTAAGTGGGGCAGTTCAAGTCTTTGTCACCTAGGTATACGGCAGGATACAAGACTTTAGAAGCATGGAGAAGTGCCAGCACAGGGATAAAAAGTCGGCTGCTCCGTATCTGATGCCGTTGGCGCTTAAACCGTCGATGTCTGCGAAGTGTTGCTTACATGTACCGGGGTGAAAATTGATCGCTTAACGAATTCTTCGTTGGATGAAAAGTGGGTGTTGCCCGCCCCAAAAACTGCAAAGCACGCCACATTTCGACGTCATTTGATCTCATCCGGTGGAGATTGCAGACCTGGAACCCCTGAATCGTTAAAATATTGGCCGCAACTTCTATCCTTTTACTACCTGGGCACGACCCGCAACGCTCGGCACAACAGATAATGAGTGATTGGAGGGAGTTTCGAAGGACTCATGGTGTGCATGGATTGGGACGCGCAAATCACATTGAACTAATCTTTGTCCATACGATCACTGGGACGGTAGCCAAAACAGATGGAAATTAGGAGTTGCCTGCCCGAAAACACTACACACTATCACGTGTTTCGACCTCATTTGAGCTCATCCCGTTGAGATAGCAGGCCTCGAACCAGGGACTGTTGAAATACAAACTGAAAACTCCACCTTTTTCCATCTGCCTCGGCTACCGTCCCGGTAACCGCAATGACCAAGGTGCACTTCCATGTGAATCAGTTCACACAACAAATACTTCAAAAGGACCCTCTAATCATTCTTCAATTGATGTGTACGACCGACGGTTTGGTGTGTCACCGGTGCGTCTGTTAAGGACGAACGGTTCGCTCTGGCTAATCCATGCCCCCGATCATAGCTACACGCAAGCTTCCGCTTTGAACATTGGCTGCGGTTAATGCACCTGGTCAAGTGAAACAACGTGGTGGCCAGCTGATGAGGTAGCAAAAAAATGCAAAATATAATCAACGCATGATTTGGATTACCGCTTGTCTTCTATCTGGATGGGACGTGGGATCTTGCACATTAACGGGAGATAACACAGTCACAAAGATGGTGGCGGGGCAACCATATTATTTTTGTGCTTGATTTATCGTAACATTCATTATTGCTTTTACTACCAGTAACTGTATTGGTAATGTACGTATGGGGACTCTGTTCTACTGCACTTCAAATGCATGGATAAAATTCCGTCAAAGTGGGTGAGCCAAACTACCCAGCTATGAGTTATTGCTGGACAATTTTGCAGGCCGGTAACCTATGTGGCCGGGAAATTCGTGTGCCAGTATGGTAGCGATAGTGTCTCTGTTAGGGTTTTTCCATTAACCAAAGAGGTGCACGTTGTCGAGGAGACTAAAAGGTCGAAAAAGCTCTCTACGTTTTGGTGCACATGTACACACCCTTGTGTGAGTAAACGCCCCTCCTAGCTGTAAAATCATTTCAAAACCCATTTATTAATATTGTTTGGTCACAACTATTTATTCAGAATTTTGCTATAGTTTTTTTACATCGGTCGAATAGCAGAGCACTTACTTCAAATCTAGTTACACTTGTCCATTCATTCGATTAATTCTGATCCGCCCGTGCTCCATGTTAGGTACGCTAGTGAATCTCCATGATCATGCCCTTAACCACGTGTTTCACATTGTTAGGAATCAAATTTTATTTGTTTAGCTCACTGAGTTAAAGAAAGGGAAGGAATATTTGTCATTGCGATTTTGTCATTCACGCAAGGAGCAATAAGGGACATTTACTACAACGAATATCTGGCGGTAAACTCTTAACAGGGTATTCACAACCAGATTTCGGATCTCGCTTTACCCACTGGTACAAGTTCCTTAAGTAACTGACACGAAAAGACTAGTGATCATTTGATGTACCAAGTAGTAACGTCCGATGCTAGGGGAGAGGGACAGTTATCCCGATAATCTGTTACGTGGTAACAACGCTTGTTCCTTGTGGATCCAGCGTCATTTTCCGTATGGCGAGCTATTCCTGAGGGCTGTGACTTTGCAAACATGATCCAAACCGTTACTCGAGGAAAACAGACTGATTTCGATAGCTCTTGCGCATGATTTAGGTGGAAATTCTTCATTTTGGATAGGCAATTGAAGAGACAAGCAACAATGCATTTGCCATGCTATGTTCCCCGTTACCTTTTTTACTTGTTGACTGAACATTCTCCAATCGATGACAGGCCTAATGCAGAACTGTATAACAGATTTCAAATGAGAGGCACTGATGGCATCCCAGTAATTTATTGTTAAAGTGTAAATGGGATAATTCGGAGAAACCGCCACGTGTTACATAAAAATTAAGCCAATAACTTAGTCTTCCTTCCCTCATAGAAGGAGGGCATCTTGCGATTGCATTCAGGTTTTTGTTTATTATAAGACCACGAATGGAAAGACACGAATAGCGAGCACAACAAGTGTGTACAATCCCACTGCAAGTCACCCTTGGGACGCTCGATACTGTCATATTCATTTAATATTAGAGATTAGGAACACTGAACTCTCCGGGGTGTTTGCCGTCCATATTGTTTTAGATAACCTAAGTTCTAGTTGGCCGTGTGGTTCGATAATTAATTAGCAACAGGTGAGCGTCTGAATTGTTCCGTTGCCATCACAACTCGCACTGTAGATGGATTTAAACAGGACCGAACCGGGATAAGGAATAGAAGCCACCGTCAGTTAGGAAACGAGGTGCCTTAAACACCGTTAGAAACAGTAAGTGCTTACTTGATGAATGAATGGATCGACGTGATGTCGTTTAAAAAAGAGTAGGGATTACGTAGGTCACGTAGATACAAACACAATGATGAGAAATAGCCCGCGCAATTGGTTGTGACAAGTGGCGTATACTTGTGCAGAGTGACGTGTGAGTTGCTTACCGTTGAGCTCCTGTGAGTTACCAAACAAAATATAAATGTGCATCATTTTGGGATCACCAATGCTTTGTGCCCTAGTAAAAAGTGCTTCACTTTCGACTTACCAACTGTAGCGGAACGACCTCAGGTGGTTTGTCTCACAATGTGCAGTAAATGGGATAAAATACCCTTGGATACACTGAAGTGTACAAGTGTGTGATAGAATGTTTAACAATACCAGTTCTTCTACCGACGGATAACGCACCTCATCGGATCATGTATTTTCCTGAATAAGGAGAATGACAGTGTTGAGAAGGATTCCTTTTATCCGAGTAAAAAGGTTTGTTAGCCAGTTACAATGTCAAATTTCACCGACCTTATGCATGCCAACAAATGTTGCCAACCTGACGGTGTCGCAGATACTGAACATCAAACGTGTAAAAGTAGCGGATGGAATCGGATTCGGTTTATTTGTTGGTGGCTGCTTTCCGGTTTAGCTAATGGACTCACATAGCCTCTCGATTGTGTAATTAGTTAATGCGGATTGAAAATTTAGTTCCCTCATATCTTAATCGAGGTAATTCGTATACTCCAGTCTACTAAAGACAATGAGAAGTGGCCTTTGGCATGCATTACACGTATTGTGCCGGATTAGTTATACAGAATCTTAAATGGGACACTGATCTGTTTTTAATGGACATGTGTTTTCGTGATCAAATCAGGTAAACTAAAATTGGTCAACTTGTAGCGTTCCACAAGCTAAGTATTATCCTATGCGTACAATTTCACCGATGACCAATTGTACATCATACTTTCTTGTTTTAATCTCGCTTACATTACCTCCATGGTGACCTACATCCAGCTCGACACTTGATTGGTTTGTAAGTTCCCGCGCTAACTTGTTGTCCTTGTCTCGATTCATCCGTCCCCGTCTTCGTGTAGCCCATCGAATACAGTCCTCTGTGTCCGACTCCAACTGTCTTCTGATATCCACGCTCAGTTGCGCGCACCGTCTCAGACGAGTATCCACTAGTCCTACCTACTGGATTGCTAACGCTGCTGACGACTTCATGAACTGACAGAGAGTCTGTGGGGTGCAATCCCAAGTCGGTAGGCGAAATGTCAGAAGTTGAAACCGAATGCACCGTTAAACTGGAACTCTCTCTAACCCATCACAAAGGGACAGGACAGTGCTTTTCTAACCAATGTATGATACCTATCAAAATGCTTCGCAATCAATCATGCCAACCAGCTGAATGCAAATTCAGTATGCGTATTGGCAGTTTGACAGAATTTAGTGGTCACTTCCCTCTGCACTCGGCCATGTGCCATAACGTTTACGGGTTGTAAGATCATCACGACAACATTAGAATAGAAATGTCACGGCGTATCTCTGTTGGTTAGGAGGGGATATACTTCTTATCAAAAGACTACGTATCGTCCCAGTAAACGGACTGTGAACTCGATAAGCTCATTTGCCCCTGAGTGTGCTGTCGTCTGCACCCTTCACTACGGTCCAACTGCGTGTTTCATTAACTCTAAACCACCTGAGAATACATATGACCCCGTCCGCCCTGATTTTGTCAGATCTGTGCCTTACTAAGCTCAAGAAACATTCACGCTAACGATGGTGTCCAGGACAGACCATGCGGTTGGCTGTTAAGAGTTGGTGGTTTTATCCGCAAGGTTCAAACAATAAATGACCATAATTCTTAGTCAGAATTCGGAAATGGGAAACAACTATCAGTACAACAAGTGGGGAGCGCCATCCAAAAGGAGTAGTTGCGCCGCTATCATACCTTTATCATTTAGCAATCTTGTTGCTGTCCCGTAAATCTTTCCCCCTTATACGAATGAGGGCAAATCTGAATACACTGCTGAATCTTCTCGTCTTCGGACCCTTCTTCTTACGCTTTTCTACCCACATTGTCCTGTTCCAGCTTCCTTTTTATGCTTTCGTTTTCGACCCCTTAGTTGTTTGCGATCCCCAACTTCGGCTTACACGCAACCACGGAGCATCAGTGGTGTCTACTCGATAAGCCCTGGTCCGATTAAGCGGACGGACCCAGTTGATCGGCTTCTATTTGGAGTTCTCGGTCCCCCTTCAGATTGGAAGGTCAAAACGAACGCACCTTGGTACACGTCGGTTAATAGACAGTACTTGACCGAACATTAGAGACCCTCTCGATCGTTATCTACTGCTTAGCAGAAACTCACCTGTAAGACTAGAGCTGTGTGCGCACTCTGCGATTCCCTTCAAGTGACACTAGCAGTGCTTTCTCACCTTGTCTACCCGATGATACAGCATCTATTGTTCGCCAAACCGAGGTGGGAATTACCCTGAGTCCCCGGGGCTGAAGTAGTTCTGGTTGTTTGGATGTTAATCAGTAGCCGGATCTATGCAGTCCGACTGGCTGGATCATTCAAGTCCTCGAAGTAACGCGTGATTAATAGGTGCTTGTTTGTCATTGCTGCCCATACACACACAAACCGTACCGCTGACTTCGTTAAAGACGACGTCCATCGCCAAACGAACACGATCCTTCGTCACAGAAGAAGCAGCAATACTGTAGTGCTTGCTGGGGATCGGAACGCTGAAGTTTCAAACTTGTCCACTTATGAGCTGCATCTGGGCGACCAACACGGTGCTGGTTACCGTAATGATAACGGACGTGACAAGAGTCGACAGCCTATCCACAGCTTGTCAAAAGGATTAGAGAGTTGGACTGAGAAGTTTGAAAGGTAATTAACTCGACCGAAATCGTCAGGTTACTACCCGTGCATTAATCAGCCTACACCCTCGACTGCCCTTTGTATCCATCTTCCCTCTCAGAAGTCGAAAGTGAGATCGGACTTCTGAAGTTGAGTAAGGCCGCCGGAGCACATGGAATTCAACCACCCCTCTTCAAGCTCAAGGGGCTTTTTGGATAATTTCCATAACTTCAAAGGGAGTTTATGGGAGATGGAGACTGCTCTAACTGACTGGAGCCGCTCAGTTATTGTCCTGATCTTCAAGGGAGGCTTATCTTCGGAATGCGGCGACCATAGCGAAATCAGTCTGAACATCATCGCCTCCAACTTTCTTGCCTCTGTCAACCTGCACATATTGATTATCACCGGTAAAAGCCATCTTAGTGAGGAACAAGCCAGGTTGCTGCTACAGTCAGATGAATCAGAACAATGACGGGGTAATGAAAGTATATCGTAAGCAACGGTGCATACAGAAAACGTATAGAAGTAAACAGTAAGTAAGCAATTGGCGTGAGTGCTGAGTCCCGTGTTCGATCAGACAGGGAGGTACTTGTCCAATGAGCGCAATGAGAGGAAGGAAAAAGCACACACGTATTGATGGACACACACACATGCACATTCGCAGTCAGTAGAGGCGACACAGAATGCTGGTTGAGGGTGCATCAGTTTGGTCCAGGTTGAGCTTACATCGATCACATAATGGTAATACTGATAATACTAACAATAATGGTACTACGTATTTTTCTTTTGATGTGAGAAACTGTCTGCCGTATTAGCGATCAATTTTTCCAAAAGTATCCATGCGCTTGCAAGGACGATATGTTTAGGTGGAACAACGGGGTGTACATTTCGTGCAGTTGCGTTCTGGTGGATGGTTAGGGCAAAAGCCTTGTTTTGAAAACATTGGTGTTTAGATGTTTCTGGCCCCAACTTGGAATACCTCATCGAGCAATTATGCAAATGTAAATATAGGGATTATGGTAGTTATATCAAGTTAACTGGGGAGTGTGCTTCTAAATGTTGCCACGTTGTCACATAACCTGAGTGTTATTGTTAGTTTGTTCCACAAATAGCACAATCTGACAAGGCAGAAATTAGGGAGACCTTTCGTTCTGGCCTTCGGTATATTCAATGTGAAATCATTATTGCGAAGCTATTGTGTTGAGCTATGTAGTAGTTCTAGTGTAGGCAAGTCGGTAAAGGTCTTTCTGTTTAGCAGGTGGAAATATATTAACAGTTGTGCTTCAGTTGTCGAATCCAAAGTGGTTAGAGTTGAAATTTATGTCAATTTTCTCAGGGGATCCACAGCAATTTTGTTACCCTCCCCCATATTGCCAGATATTAAACTGCAGTATTCAAGGATGGCGCGGGTGCGTAGATTTAAAAGCTCAACTCTAACATGGCTTGTGTGAGTATTGTTTAGTATATTGAAGATAGATTGCCTGATATGTGCTATATGGTTCCGCGCTTCGTCGGAGAAAGTGAAGTTAGACTAGTACATAATTTCATAACCTCGCATGGAGAGCTGTGTATGGATATGTTCATTGCTCAGTGTGATAAGTCTTCCGGGGTTGGAGCACCCGTAAGACTTGATGGAACAATGGAACAATGGTTTGTTACGGGTAAAAATGACTTGTTTAACAAGTCCCGGGGGATGAAAATTATTGCGAAAAGTGAATTGCATGATGAAGTGAAAAGCGTTTTTGTTGACTCAAAATAGACTTATGTAGAATAGCGGAGACGTTCGCGTATTAAACGTATATATCCATAAATCCATTGGTTGGGAGGTTGGCAAAGCATCGTTTGATTGCGTTTTGTAGCCGCTTGCTAACAAGTCATAAAATGCAATGTAAATGAGACAATGCGTCGTCAACTCGTTATTTAAATATCGCCAGCTTGGGAGCAGAGACGAGATAATTAGTGTGGGCGTTCCAAGCCTGGCACACCTGGAGCGAAACGAAATTCCTACGGCATTCAGGCCTGCTATACTGAATTGTCAGTTTCAGAGTTTGACATGTTAGGTTAGTGTTGTGGTTCAATTCCAGCAATGGATGGCGAATGTGGTTTTGGTTCTTCAGAGTCTGGTAAACGGTTACGAAATCCCTCGGCAAAAGCTGATATCGAGTGCTGTACATTCTTAGAGATTTCATTCTAAGCTGATAGGGCAGATGAAAGAGGCCCTGACGTTCTTGGTTGCCCGTCGATGAGGAGTCTCGAGAGCAACATGATCTTGTTTCTGCCACGGCTGCCACGCCTGAATAACATATTCCACGTGCGGTCGCACGTAGGCGTTAAGCATTTAGGGAAAGATTGAGGGCTCAAACAGACCAAATGCTCTGCAAAGATGGTCGAAATATTGATGGCCGGTTCTCCTCGCCTTCTCTGCTTGCTTTGAACACCCGAGATCTTCCTGTACCCATACACCCAGGTCACGTTCCTGAGAGGCCTTCTCCAAGCTGTGGTCTCCAAGCTTGTAAGCGCTCAAACGGCTGGTGACGCAGATGTGTCACATTGCACTTAGCTATGTTCAGTTGAAGCATGTTCCTCTTTGACCATTCGTAAATGCAATCTAGGTCAGGTTGGAGCAGCACGTAATCTGGCTTGTTACTAATCGCCCGCCATATCTTTACTTCATCTACGAAAAGCAGGAAATTTGAGGAGATAACTCGTACCAGGTCGTTGATAAACAACAGGAATAAGCGCGGTCCCAGCACTGAGCCATGTGTAACGCCACATTCCACCTCAATTAGGTTAGAGTGATCCCCTAACCCGAACTTGAAGCTTCTATCGGTGAAGGAAGCTGTCAATCCAACCAAGTACAGGATCTCTGATTCCGTAGCTCTGTAGCCGTTCCGTAACTCTGTAGCTCTGATGCTTGATTGTGTAGCCAAGAGATAGAGCACACATCTGCAGCACCGGGACTCAAGGGAATATAACCTTAGGCCAAGCAGAGGCCCAAATGAATCTGTCGACGTGTTAAGCATCGAGGTGAAAATTTTGGCCAGGTTTTGCAATTGCTGTAAACGCATGGGCAACAGCCTTGTACGCTATCAGATTGTTCTAGGAATCAATGATGGAAGTACGACAAAGCGGCTGTTGTGGCAACAGAACGTGTCGCTCTAACAATGCATTGATATGTTCAATAGGAAGTCATCGGCCACCAATCAATACAGACAAATTAAACTCGCAACTGAAGCAGATTTGTGTGCAAGTTCCAGAGGCAACCCACAAAGGCTACCAAGTTGAGATAATAAAGCTGCAAATTCTGTGCTGATGGATACCCAAGCACCTGCGAACGTTGTCCAGCGTGAGGACGGAAATGCTCCAAATGTGGAAAAACGTTGTACTTTGTACGTTGCTGCCACTCAACCAGTGTGATTGCTCTCGTTAGTGACAAGTCACCCACAGACTTAGAAGACTCGATTCGCAACATGTTTGGTAGGGTATTACAAAAATATATCTACGCAAAACTTTTGATTGAAGGCAAAACCGTACGATCCCAATTAGTCGCGCGTGTTATCGTCAACATTTGACCAAGAAAGCACTGTCCCGGAGTGCGCATCCGATCTGATCAAGATTGCCTGCGCTTGTGGTGATTCCAGATTTCATCGGAATGGATGGGCTACAACTGAAGGGTTTAACCCGAGAGAAGGGTCCTCACATCAACTAAAATTTGTGATCTTAAAGGAGAACTCAGGCCGATTCCCGACACTGATTCGAACCACCATCTAGGTTTTGTTGTTTTTAAGCATTATCGTTTCGTGCCTTCTCGCCGGGGTGAAATCATATTAGTGACCTATTTCCGTCCGTTTAGTCCGGGTTTGGGAAGATTTGCAGGAGACGTTCACTTGCCGTTAGATCTTTTGACAAGACTGACAGCGCTATCGGCTAGCAGAGGTTCATTTGCGCTACATGACAGGTTCTCGGCTGAAATGAAGAAACTAGTGACTGGTGATTGCCAAAATAGACGAACCGACCGAATAGTTTAATCAGGTCGCTATCGTTACAAAGAAGAGGGGCGAAGTGCACATATGTTGACCGGAAACCGTCTTATGCGGCCCTTCGTAGAGAGTATTATGCACCACCTACGATAGGAAACGCTTTACCGAATTTGACCAAAGCTACGTACTTCACAAACGCAGATCTGTCTTTCACATTCTAGCACATGATTCTAGATGACGAGTCCTTCTTTCTTACTACCTTTGCCACACTGTTCGGTCATTATCGATTTATGACTTTACCGTTTGGTTTGAAGGTGTCGAGTGAAATTTCGCAATAGCGATTGCGACAAGCGGTAGTTAATCTGAATGGCGTAATAGGTGCGGCAGCCGGCTCGACGGAAGAACAGCATAACGCTTATCTCCACCGTTTGTTTGCAGTGTTGCGTACAAAAGAACAGCAGGCTTAAACATGAGAAAGTTGAACTTAGGTAAGAGAAGGTGAGTTCCCTTGAACAGGTGCTAACAACCCATGGAATCAGGGTCGAGCCAGGAAAAACTAAGTAACTCGTGAGGTTCCACCCCCTAACAACGTGAAGAGAATCCATCGTTTAAACAGCATGGTGAATTATTCGCTGTTTTATGCCGCGACTCGCTGATATCATGTGGGTGATCAGGAAGTTAACTCACGAAGGAGTGTAGTGGCGTTTGGAAAAGGAACAGGAAACCACATTTTAAACTAGTAAGCACCTTATCAACAAGGCTCCGGTACTCGGGTATTAAGATCCAGCTCAGCCTCTAGAGGTACAATGTTACAGTAACCAGAACAGAATGCGTGCTGTTCTGTTATAGAATGGAAAAGTTTTGGATTTCTGCAGTCGAGCACTCACCGTGACCGAGCAGCGCTATGCGCAGATCGAAAAGGAGATGCTCGCGGCACTCTTTGCCGTGGAGCGTTTCAACGTTTATATTTACGGAAGAAAACAATTGTGTATACCGACCACAAACCACTTTTGCCGATAGCCAGTAAATGGCTTCACGTCATTCCTCGTCACTTTCAGCGTTTGCTAACGTGGCTTCACAAGTACGAGGTGGAGATTGTTTACACGCCTGATGCACAGATGTTCACCGCGGACATGTTATCAAGGGCTCATTTACCGGTATATGAGCGTAATCTGCACGAGTTCGACACAGTAAACCTAGTACAGCATCTGGCAGTCACGGAAGATCGTCTAAAAGAAACAGGTCGCCACGAAGGAGATGCAACGTTATTAGCTTTGCGAGGCGTTATTCTAAATTTGTGGTGGGATGAGATGGTTCAAGCAGAAGAACGATACAGATATACATGACGAAACAAGCGGCTAGCTTGTCGCAAGCGAAAGGAGCAACTACTTGGACGGCTACGCATATTTCGTGCATGCGCTGATTTGTTCGTATTCCGTCACACTGGAGCAGTATTGTTTAACTGATTCAAAGAAGGAGCTCATGAATGCATGAATGTGTCGGTAGTTATGGAAGTGACCTAGTTTCCTATATCGAGGTTTCTGCATGTTGGTTATGGTGTCATTTATGCTGAGCTTGCTTTGTCGGATAAATTGTTTGACCCTGAAGGAGTAAGTTCTGCGACAAGTGATCAGAGACAAAGAAGCAGCTGCGGAATAAACTAACATCATTATGTGAAGTTGGGGACAAAGTATGGCCGGTTGGAATGCTGTCACATGTTTTTTATTTTTTCGGGTATCCCGGTCATGGAATTTACTTCGGCATTTCTTCATATATGCTCCTACGTTGTCCGAATTCAAAACTCGATTTGATGATGCATTACACCAATTGCAGTACATGATTCCACCCGTTACCGAGACACGCGACAACATAACCAAAAAATTTGCATACTAGAAATTTGCGGTAAGTCCACAGCTACGCTTATTTTTTGCTACACCAAATTTTGATCTCACCCTTAAGCTACGGAAAACTCTTAAGCGTTTACTTTTATATCCCTGCTAAATCCATTGATTGTTTTTCTATCGTTCAATGTACGAGATGAACTCTCTGTCTATACTAGTTTGCTGTTCAAGGGAAGCCGTATTCTGATCACGTCAGAGCTCTGAGGGGCAATGCTGAAATAATTTCATCAAATTCACCATTTACCATTAACCAAACAAGAGAATTGTTCTTTTGGCTAGGAACGACGAGGTAAATTAAGGATCATGTGTCGAGTTGTGAGGCATACAGTTCACGAGAAGTCCGGTAGACTCGAGAACCAGTGATGCTGTATGATATCCCTGATCGACCGTGGCAGAATTTGGCGGTGGATTTATTCTGTGACAACGGGAAGGAGAACCTACTAGCGGTGGATTATTATAGTGCCTATTTTGCAATCGATTTAGTCACCACTATGACCACAGAAGCAGTTCACAACAAGCTCAAAGGTCCATTCGCGTAACATGGTATACAGAAGGAGCTGGTATTCGACAGTTTGCCCCAATTTACCAAAACCACGTTCCAGACCTTCGCAACCAAGAGGGAATTCGTGCACCAACAAACCAGCTCATATCACGGTCAATCAAATGGAAAGGCTGCGTCGGAAGTGAAGCAGGCCAAGTGCATCTCATCAAAGGCATGAACTACTGGCAAAGACATGTACGTCATATTATTGGAGAATCGCAGTATTTTTTAAGGGATTTCGGTTTGAGTCCAGTGCAGCGCCTAGACAGCCGAAGGACCAGGACTCCGATGCCGGCATCTGGCACACCCTTGCGCCCAGTTTCGCCACAAGTTGAGAGATTACAGAACAATCTGAGAAGATGAATGACTACCCCGGAACGGCACTAGGACCGCGGTGCACCGGTACAATGGGAGTTAACAGTGGAGGAAGTGTGAGTTCAACCAACACCCGATAGTCAAAAACGGTGGAATGAAGGTGTGGTGACTTCGAGGGTAATATGAAATAAATAGTAAAAGGAAAACAATCAGAGGAACCCGAATGCATTTGAGGTAACCCCGGAGCTGACAATGTGGATTGGGAGTGGAGAGCTCTCTGGATTAAGGCAAGGAGACCACGGCGGCAGATATCGCGAAGAGGACGCAGATCGGCAAGGTGTACGGAGTGGATAGCAATTTCGAGGCTTAATGAGACAGAAACAGGGAGGAGGTGATGGGAGGGTCAGATCAGAGTAAACGGATGGACCAACAGAGTAAGCAAAACAACCAATTGGGGACAGCCGTAACGGATTCGATTACTGGACATGGACTGGCGGACACTCGTGTGCGTAATTCAATGTTTGTTCGACTGAGTCGAGTGAGGAAACTCATCGACTCGGAAGGGCCGTTAGCTATGGATGTAAACGTGCAACTTATAACGAGGAGTTTGGCTTGCTAACATGCTGTGGGTTTCGTCAACATTGTCGAATAAATCCTTGTCCCTGAAGGACCGAGCTCTGCAACAATCAAAACTGTTTTCAGGAAACTGCTCTCACTGCATACACACAGTTCTCCTGGTGTCGATGGAATTCACATGAAGCAGCTGTACGTAGCGTCAACAATACGGGCCGGGTCCTTAACACTCTTCTACCAAACCTGCTAGGATAAACAGCTGGTACATGCTACATGAAACATACTCTAATCACGACAACTTTCAATAGTGGCAGTCTTTCTGTGTCCATAGATTGTCGCCTAGAGGTCCTCCACCGTATACTCGCAGGTGATGGAAGTATCCTTATTAAATCTTTAGTCGATCCTCTTGAATGTTGCAGCATCATGGCACGGGGGCAGCACAGTTTCCACCAACACCGTTCATGCACAACCAAATTAATGCTTGCACGCAGTATTTGGACGGAAGTGGCCGACAAGGAATGGGCCAGATGGTATACACCCACTGATCCTCAAGTCCCTAGCGGCCATCATCGCGCCTTCTGTAACTGAACTGGTTAACAGGTCACTATCCACTGGACTGTTACCGGACGACAGGAAATGCTCAGTCGTAAAGCCCATACTGAAAGGTGGTAACCCAAGCAAAGTGGATAACTACCGGCCGATCTGCCTGACCGCTATTTTGGCAAAAACGCTCGAAAAGATCGTGAAGAAGAGTCTTCTGCAACTTCTCGAGTCGAAAAACCTGGTAACCTTGGCTCAGCATGGTTTCATAAAAGGCCGCTCTTGCATCACCAACCTACTGTTGACAAAGCACGAATGGTTACAAGCGCTGAACCAAAGCCAATCAGTCGACGTCATTTACATTGACTTCAGTAAGGCTTTCGACAAGATTAACCATGCCGGTGTGTGTGTGCGGTGTTGATGGTTCGCTGCACAAATGGATCAGAAATTTCCTTGTTGATCGAAAGTGGAGGGTCCAGGTGGACAACTATCTAACTACCTGGTATCCATCGAACAGCGGCGTGCCCCAAGGCACTGTACTGGGGCCGATATTGTTTCTGATCCAAGTAAACGATGTGCCTCAGCTGCTCCAATCATCTTGTGCGTTGTTCGCAGATGATTTGAAGGTGTGGAGAGTAATCCGCACACTCAATGATTGTGATTTACTGCAGCAGGACCACGACCGTCTCTCGACATGGTCAGCAGAGGTTAACCTTCCGATCAACCCTGCCAAGTTGCAAGTTATGAGGTTGCGTAAGTGTGAGCACAGCCGAACGTCCACAGTGGCTGTTCAACCGTTGTATCCTGCGCCTTTTGTGCGCGACCTCGGTATGCTCTCAAGCTGCTACTTAAAGTCCATTGACAACATGAATAGACTGCACCAAAACAGCCTTCGGATGATTTGAGCCCTCAGGCGCAGCTTCAGCACTTGGTCCGAAGAGATTGCTACTCGCCTCTTCGTCTCGATAATACGACCAATCCTAGAGTACGGCTCTCCCGGGTATTGTCCCATCACCCTGGGCGAGGTAGAAAAGCTTGAGGGAGTGCAGCACGTAGCCACCAGGCTGATTCCCAACTTACGAGGTATGCCATACGAAGATCGATATAAGAAACTAGGGCTGTACACCCTAGCTTATCGTCGGCTGAGCGTTGATCTCATCAAGACACACCGGATATTACATCTGCGTGATTATCCCATGTTGAGACAACTGCTTCATCTGCGCACACCAAGCTGCACGCGAGGACACCGGTATGAACTTATCGTACCGAAGTAGAAGCGGGTCGCTCACCAACTCTGTTTCGAACACAGAGTGGTGAATGTATGGAACGACCTGCCGCAGCAAATAGTCCAGGCAAAGCCAGTGTCGGAATTTAAGAAGCTCCTAGACAAACACTTTGCAGAGGAAAAATATAGAGAGCGGAACGGTAAATAAGGAGTATGTGACCAAGAGCGACGAATGATACAGCTACATAGAGAAAGCTCTACTCGCTGCTT
Organism: Dicrocoelium dendriticum; assembly: GCA_944474145.2. Classification (NCBI taxonomy): domain Eukaryota; kingdom Metazoa; phylum Platyhelminthes; class Trematoda; order Plagiorchiida; family Dicrocoeliidae; genus Dicrocoelium; species Dicrocoelium dendriticum. The sequence goes on along the minus strand of OX104066.1, from coordinate 46,508,387 downwards.
CGAACCAGTATTCAGCATTCTTCAAATTCTTCGACCGACTGAACCATGGCATTATACTTCACATGCTCGAAAGCTAAGGAGTCAGATAACATGTCTTCGGGTAGTTCGGGAATTTCATGCAGAACTGTTAAATGCAGATTAGAGTTTCAAGTGCGCTATCCGATCAGAAACATTTCGAACGTGGGGTTCTACACAAATCCTTTCGCGGACCGCGCCGGTTGCTCTTATTCTTAACGAGCTTGTGTGTCTGCTCACCTCGGATATCTTGTTGTTCGCTGGTGATGTTAAGAACGGACTGGCCATTTAGGGAAAAGCGAATCACGATGCACTTCATTGAGGCCTGAATATTTATTCCAGAATCTGCTCCAGTTAAAGTCGTCCAAATGTAAAAGGGATGCATTAGTCACCAGCTCTAAACTGCAAGCAGTCACCCGGGAGAGAGACCATGGGATATTAGTTTACGCTTATTTGGGCTGCTCAGAACGATCAGGAAAGGCGTCAATGACTCGGCAGTCACACAATGGCACGTTGCGGAGAACCTCCAGGCAGTTTGATTCTTCTGTCTGCCTAAAATATATGTATGGTTTCATGTGCAGTACACAATCTAGGCTTTGCATCCGTGGCATAGGCAAAATCTCGAAGCGCCCGAGACTCCACAGCGCGGAGCTACCAACTACGTCAAATGGTTGTAGAGAGTTCCGGAGCTGCTTTCTCCAAACACTGCACCCACGACCGACCGGTTTCGTCCTGCTTTGTACTCGCCAGCTGGAGATGGCTTGAACTGAGGGGAGCTCAACACAGTGGTTGACCGCTTTCGTCTTGATCACTTGGCCATAGCCCCACATCAGCGATTGAATGTACGTAATACATTCCGCGTGAATCTGGAGGCAATATAACGTGATGATTGGTGCACCAACCAGCGTCTCGCTACACAATCGAGATAAACTGTTTTACACTGGAGTGAGTGTGCCGAAACGCCTTTCCTTTCATAATCAGGTTTTCTTGCTTTATTTGTGGTTTGCATTCTGATCACCTTACCGGACTTCTATGTTTTGAAGACCCAATAGCAAATTCATAAATCAGGGGAAGTGATGCTTCCGGTAATAGCTGTTCAGGCTTCTTCAATCAAATGCTAATAAAAACATGATGTCTGTCTACCCAAGAGTCACAAATGTTCCATTGTTTTAGCTATTACAATGGACATATGCAAATCACAAACCATCTAGAGACAATAGTATACTGGACTGGACTCGCGGCACCTGTACTATCTCTGTAAACGTGCTATCTGTCTTTCCATGTGGAGATGATAATGTGGTACACAACAGTTTCGCGTTACCAGCGTGAACCTTAATCCTCACTTTAATAATTCAATATTGTATGATGGGCTACAAAGCCACAGCTTGGCAATACCCACAGGACGGCATGTAATGCAAATTATCAGTGGTTTAGATATTTAGGTTATCCTGATTTCGTGTAGCGTTCCTCACGGATGAAAGTCTAAAAGTTTTTCGAATGTTATCATCTTTTGTGCTCTCGCCACATGTGTTGATAATACATTCAAGTATGAACATATTCTGACCGAAAAATTAATTGCTACCATCTAAACGTGCGTATTGATTTCCTAGTTTTAGGGCATGACTGGCAATCGGTTGTTAGGGGATAATGTCGGTAGTGCTTTGCGTAGATGATCGTCTTCCATTATTATCCGGTATGTAAGCATGAGATTTCTGCGAAGCCGTCTGTATTCTGAGGAAAAAATACCGATTAAATGAAGACGCATTTCATATTTGAGAACGGGTAGTCCATTTAGTGTTTTGGTTGCTCTTGTTTGGGGGCTGCTCTGAGAGACAGATATCTCCTTGTAAACATGGACGCCAGGCCTGAACAGCATACTCAAGGTAGGGAAAATATACAAACAAATCAGCAAACATACTAGCCAGCGCTCAAAGGAACCAAGAACTCCCCTCAAAAGTCTCAAGCTCAAGTGGGCCACATTTGCTATCCATAAACATTACAGCCAATCGCCCAGACTCTCTTGAACGATAATACCTAAGAATCCTTCCCTACTCACGTGTTGTAGAAAATGCTGCCACAAAAGATGTGCTGATATAGTTACTGTGCAGCGTCAGCAGGTGGCACTTCAGCAGGTTCAGAGGGGGCTGGTTCGTTTCTGTCCACAGAGAGTATATGAACACAAATGGGGGCAACTTCTGTTTAACTCAGAGCCATGAAATAGGATCTCATTTTATGTACTAAAGTATCGCAACTCCCGGCTGAGGGAATGCATGCAAACATTCAATAAATCTTGTGCATAGTACGCGGATCACATGGCGGTCGAGTACACGAGCCACTAAAGGAATACTGCATGCAGACGGCTTACTGAGGAACATAAACTGTACGTGCTCAGAGTACATGCGATATTAGTTCCCCTGCTAATAAGACAGAGACTACTTCCTGTTAAACACTGGTTAAAAAGCTTAAGCGGATTACTGGCTAGAGAGAAATGAGCTTTGGAATCTAACCACAAACCCAGAGACTCAATGGAAACGAGGAGAGCGCGGAACAACTTTCAGTAAGTTTATACTTCTACCGTCATACCATCGGGTAAGTGGTTACATCCTAATCTTTGTACAACAGCGGATGCTCCAAAATGTTCACTTTAGCATGTACATAAATATATGGTATATATCTTCATCATTCCACGTGACGCACTCTTGTCTAGTACAACTAGGAGCATTGCAAACTGAACACAGTAGACTGCGACTGCAATGGAATAATGTATTTATTACAGATTAATTAGAAAGCGTCTAACAATTTCCGTAGATGAATTGTGGGACCAAACATTTAAGGTATCAAGAAAACTAAGACGTAACTGGGGCCTCCCCGCAGCTTCCATATCTACAGAACCTTTGCTTACGTTGTCCCGTATCCAAGTGACTTGGGCTAATTCATGTAATGAAGGTGGTGCAATGCATCATCAAGTCGAGTTCTGAATTCCGATAGGATATGAGAGAGAAAACAGAATGAGGAAGAAACGTCCTGGATATACGAATGGAGAACTAATTCCGGCTGCATTCCAACTGGCTGTACTGAGTGGCCAAGTACAAATAAAGGCTGAGCTTCAATAGATGTCGGCATAGAAAGTTCGGATTATTGCGAATCTGATATAGTGACTTGAGATCACCTCGCAAAAGACGATAATGTCCACTTGCAACTCCTAGTTTCGTCTAAAATGGCAATGGAGGTAAAGTTATCCTATCAAAATTTTTGTCTTCTTCCGTTGTGGATTCGCGAATGCAATGTGATCACCTTTTTGCCATGAGCTTCGCCACTGAATGGCATATTCAAGGTGTGGCCGCACGTACTCGTTGAGCATTTGCGAAATGAATGTGGGATGAACACGGCTAAATTCCCACTGCAGTAGGTCTCTATGGGTTGGTTGTAACTGCTTTTTGAGCTGCCTTAAGCGAGGTAGTTTAGATGTGGTCATAATACAGTGCCTGTGGGTACTATATGGCGCTATAAGCCTTCACATACTAGCGGCGTTGAAGTCATAAACAACAACAGTGCATCAGCCAAGTGAACTGCAGCTTCGCTGCCATAAAATCACAATGACCTGTGGAACGAAGAACAAAAAGCGTTGGAGGGTACTGACCTAGTGCAAGACCGTAAATCCCCAAGTAAACATTCAGGTTCAAGGTGCTTAAACCTTGTCAACGACATACTGTCAAAACAGTTGGCTATGGTACAAAGATAAGGCGGCATCAGTCAGGAAGTTTCTGTACGACTTTCACTGCCTCGCATATTATTCAGCTAGTACCTAGCGGGTAACTCTGCACCAGACACACTTTAAACAGACAGACACACTTTAAACAGACCTTAAACAGACAAACCAGCAAGGAAACGCCAACAGGCGCGCTAACGTTGCCAACTGCGAGACATTTCCTGTTACGCCTGGAGCGAAGCGCTTGGTGGGTAACGCAGACTCCAGCTTGGAAGGTGAGTCGGACAGACTGCGCTCAGTTTTATGGAAAATAACTTCATTTCCCGCTGCTCTGTTAACTTTTGTTCACCTCGAGCTTTGCGCCACCCTACATCTGGCAAACAAAATAAGAGCCTAATATTCAAGCGATGACCATGCACAGACAGTACGCGCCCGGGCCAACGTAATTTACTCAGAGCTATCTGTTGTTCTAAGGAACTTGCCTGATAACCGGTGTCCAACATTCGCCTACGCATATTATCGTTGCGGACAAGCCGAAGCCAAATGACACCATCAATATCTCACAGTCAGCAAGGATCAAAGTCTTGAAGGCGCTTTTCATCCTTAGCTCGAAATGGTAAAGTCCAAGTATTACAGAGTAGGACAGCTCTCACGGTGGCCTTATAAGCCTTGTAAGATCAAAGGAAACCCGGTTTCTGATGCCACAGATATCGCAGATACAAACAGGAATTTCCAGCTTTTGCAAAACGTAAACGGACTCCAGGGGTCATGCGCCCGTGGCTGGTGCTGTTGCTGCAGCTGCCAAGGTAACTGAGTTGATCAGCTAAATCGAATTCCTCGCCATCATGGATCAAGGGGTCATCGAGTGACTAGTGATCCTGCGACAACACTTTACCAAGTGAAAATTTGAAGCTTATGCCAATTGATCGGACCGCTCCAGTGAGGATATTTGGAGTTGACTGGGCGGTTTCAACTACGTCAAACAGCAAGACGATATTGTTCGGTTTATCAAAATCGACTTGCTTTGCATCAGGCAACATTTCAAGGTCTGCACCTTGAGATTCGACAAGAAAACATACTGTAAAGGAAATACACGATAAAGTTGAACATATAAGGGAATATTGAGCAAACCTGACGAACAAAACTTGTTGTCAAAGGGAAATCCGACAGTTCCGCGTTATTGTAAAAAGGGCAAATAACATGTTCGCACATATTATGGGAACACCTGTCCGTGCAAGAATTTCGGTCGACTGAGTCGAAGGCACACTTAAAGTCGTAGACTGCGGTACGTGTGGCGCTGCTTTAGCACATGTAGCTGAACGAACATATGGTCTGCACAGCTCCGTTCTGGGCGGAAAGTTTCCTGCTCTTCCCTAATTCGGGATTCCGGATCCGCAATGAGGTGACGATACTGAGTTTGGCGCCACGTTGCGCCACGCGGTCGATTCAAACCAAAGCTCTTGCCATGTATGCACCATTTCTCACCAATTTGCTGCACATTATTGAAGTTACATCCATACGCATTGCAACTGTCAGCTCTACAAGATGCAAAAGATTCTTCCGGATGTTTCTTCTCATTTCAAATTCTGAGTTACGTCGGTGTTTGCAACGGATTTTTTAGCTGTGTTACAACAGTGCAATATTCCAGACACTCTGTGTATTTCTTACACTCGTTAACAAGCTCTCTATTAAGACGATCAAGGCAAACATTTTCTTCTCCAGTACAATTTGCAGCAGCTGCCTCGCATTTCTTAATATGTTGCTTTTCACTCAGCATTCAATTGTAAGTGCTCGATAACCCAAAGCCAGGTGACACCCTTTGTTACCGTTTAACCAGTGCGCCGGCGTAACCCACCACACCGACGAGGGCAGCCACATCGCCTAATAGCCTACCCTCAGCTGACCTATATAACCACATCGTTCTTCTGACTGGGGTGCAAAACCGATCAGGCAGTAAAGTACACAACATCAGCTAGCTTTACGTATCAGCTAACGACACAACACTGGGCAGCCGAAACCAAATAAATGAGAATCCAAAAAAGCTGCACGCGATGGGTACTGTAAGTTGGGAGAATGTAAGCGTAGTCAACTTAGGTTTAGCCTCTTCACACTGTTTCAAATGATACCATACAAAGTGTGCAAAAGGAGGTGTGAGTTCGAAGTAGCTCCTAAGACGTCCTACACTTTTGTACTGCATGTGCGACCATTAGTTAAGTGTTTGCGTATACTATTCCAACAGTGCGACCGGTTAACAGAAGAAGTTGAACAATGAATGAACGCTAAGGTTATATCACTGGAAGCAAGTCTGCACCATGACAGCGTAGGGGCGTCTAAGCAAAGCAATAGTGCACAATTTGTTTCACCCGAAGCACCATCGGCAAGGTCCCCATTGCCGTTAGCTCATGCAACTATAGAAAACAAGTTAGGCGAAAACCAACCGGGGCTCTGAATATCAAGCATTACTCAGGCCCAAGAAAAACAGACACCACACGAAACGCATAAGCGATCAAATAACGTCGGCCTTAACAATTTCTTTCATAAAATAGGATGGGCCAGCGGTACATCAGTGTTTTGCCTCTGCAATTCAAGCGTCTCTGATCGAGTTCAAGTTCGGGCGGATTCAGTCGCCTATGCACAGCTCGCTGCAAAGATCACTCGGGATGCCGTATTTAGGGTCTTCACCAACGCGAACAGCGAGACCATCATCACCTGGCATACGGTCAAGACCAAGGATACTATGAACTTGAAACTACAAAACAGTATCCAACAATAACACCCTGACTATTGTAGGCAGTAATATTTCCGTATCTATCGCTTTCAACTTGCGGGGTATGTCGACAGACGACCAAGACCAGATGAACTTATTGTACGTTTTGATGAGCGACAAAACTAACCACCCAAAACTAGTACGACTTACTCATCACCCAGACTCTATGACCTATGACGAACTGTTAGGTCAGACCAAAGTCAAATGCGCACAGAAACGAAACAAATTGACTTGTTCGGGAAGGTAATTGCGCAATTTCCCCAAGTAAACGTGTGCCTTGTATCAGAACAGTCTCAATTACAATCAGACGAGAGTTTTTCTGTGTGGCAGCACATTTGTCACAATCACTTGTTTCATACCACGCACATGTCCCGTGATTCATTGAGATCGATAAATTTAAATTAGCACTCAGCCGTGATTTGAACTGTAATCAGAGTGTTTTCATACCCACGTCGGCCTGTGCAGTGTTTCGCAAATGTACTTCCTGTCCGGTGCTTTGTCTTTTGACTCGCGTGGCGCAAACTAAGAAGCTGCTAAGTCGAACCCCTGAGGACACACCACGAACCGATACATATCGGAGTGAATTTAGTATCCACCACTAAGTTAGAAAACGTTTTACTCTTCACAAGTGTGCTACATGTGTGATACGCATCGATCTTGACGTCCCCTGGAGCACGCAACAATCGAAGAGAAACTTCTTGGGAAACACAGGAAACAGGATCGGCTAAGGGCAGTTTTTATTCATGGAGTGCAAAGACTTCCTTCCAACGATCTTCAAGAGGCCGGGAATCACCATAAGAAACAGTGGCGATGCATGGGAAGCCGATACTTAATCGCTCAAATTGCTATCTCTTTCACAAAATTACAGAGGATTAATCCCAAAAAGCATAAAATCGTGATTCAGTCAGAGCAAATAGGAACGGAAATGCTGGAACGTCGGCAAAGAAATCAAAAATTTCTTCCATCCGAACTTCGGCTAAAAGTTGCAGTAGCGTTGCAAAGCCCGGCTATGAGCTTAACTGGCGAAGCGAACGTATCGTCGATGACACAGGAGCTTCACTTTACCGCTCTTTCAAGCGATTCCGCAGTAGGTCCGCACGAGGAATGCGACGTACTTTTGCCAACGCAAGCTGCAAAAGATGAATCATTCTCCCTTCAAAAAACCATTAACGGACAAACTCATATCGGTCGGAATTCTACTACACATAACTCCTATAGCACCCTGTGGGCACCTAGAGATCCAGATAATATCCCGCCTTTATACCAGTGCTCAAAGCCTTTCCAATAAGCAAGCTCAACTGAATGATCGACAAGTTTCTAAACCACGCCTTATCCTCGGTGTCACGGAGACGTGGTTACACACTGAAATGACGGACGCTGAAGTCATGCCGCCGGGTTTGTCACTCATCCAGAATGACAGGTTAACAAAGGGAGTAGGGTTAATCCTCTATTCCCAAATCGACCAAATTTGCGAGATTGTGTTGGATTCAGACTCCCATTTCCCCGCTTCTCTTGGGTGCCGTCTGCAGTTAAAAAGCAGAGACACTTACATTATAGCCTTAGTGCACCGCCCCCTAACTCTACACTCGAAATGGACGGGCACCTTGCAACTGCTCTAAAACGCATCATAATGAGGAGACACACCCTTAGTACGGGTGATTTCAATATATGTTGTCTGGAAACCCCTGCCGAAATCGGAGAACCATTCAAAGCTCATCTGCAGAAGCTCGTAAACACTGTCCCGACGTACAATCACATCATTTTACATACTCTATTCAGAACGGATACCAAACCATCTGTGCTGGATCTTGTACATACTAACAAGAGTCACATGATTGATGTGTTGGCCGTAGGCCGCCCGTTGGGTCGTGGGGTCCATGCAGTCATTAGTTTCAACTTTGTCTGCTGTGCGGAATATGGGAGTAAGAACGATGATACAGTACGAACCATCACACGTTACAATCGGTTAGACCAGCTGGTCAGCGTTACAAACTGGTCGCCCTTTGACGAAAATACCCTGGAAGCCGCCTTGCTCGTGAGGCTAGTTTGCAGTGGGTCCAAAACAGTGGCTTTCTTAAGTACCAGTACTCGAAAATGGATCTTTATCCCCTGTGCAGCATGGAAGCGTATAGAGCATCTCCAACATCAGAAAATTTGGACAAATACCTAGTCCAGTGTAACCACTGCACACAAATGTTACTTAAATAAATAAATGCTTTATTCCCGACGGTGCCAGACAAGCCTTCAAAGGAACAATCATAGTAATACAAAAGCATAACATCAGAAATGGTACGGAAATGTTACAAGTTAACCAGTACATACTAGGTATATGTGTGTATGTATGTGTAGAATGTGTGTGGGTGCATGCGTAAGTCGTCTTGTTGAGTGTATTTGTTACTGGTACTCCAGCTTTATGAGTTTGTTCAGTGAATCCGCCAATATAAAAAGTGAGCAGATGAAATCTTTGAAGTTTGCGCAATGGGTAAGATCTTCCGGTATGGCAAGGCAGTGAGTTTGTTTGGCGGCGTGTCACACCCGCCATGCCACAGTGTTGTTAAGCAGAACTTTGGGATTTTTATAGGGAAATTGCTTGCCATGCGATAACCTAACACCTCTTGGAACACTGCTGCAAAACTATTAGCTGGACCGGTATGAAAACGAAGCACCCAGCTGACACAATGTGGATGTTGTTCGGCCAGCCAGCCAGTCAGAGAAGACAAAATCGCATATCAACAGAACATCGATGAAACATTAAGCGCTAACCAAAACCTGCTGTACAATCAAGTCAATGACTTGCTGAAATTGATGCAGGGATTCACTCCACTCCGGACGGCCGATGGCCCAACAAGAACTGATACAGAAACAGAAAACGCGACGCGGATGTAATATGCCCCAACGTTTCAGAGGGTCTTGTCCTTAAGTGATCATTCAGCGTTCGTCTCAATGCTGCCAGGATTCACGCACATCTCTTTTAGCACGGAAGCGTTTTGCGCAAGCTAACGTGTCTGCGCAACAACAGTTCACTGGGTGTCGATACGATTTGTCTAGAAGCACTGCGAGAAGCAGTGTGACCACTGATAGAACATTTGGCTGGGTTTTTCCAGCGCTGCCTAGACCAGAACCAGGTTTCTACTATGTGGTTACTTGGAATAATCACTCCGATTCACAAAGGCGGAAGCAGAACTGAGCCTGCAAACTACCGCGCAGTATCTCTTCGTCCTATACTGTCCGACATCATGGAATCGCTCTTTTCCGATACGGTTGTGTGTCATCTAGAAGACTGCAGCATCATTAATCCTGAGCAACTCGACCTCCGTTAACAGCGATGTTGTACAAGTACTTAACTCACAGCCATTGTAGGCACGCTAAATTCGATTTACTAACCGCATAGTTGCATGCTAAGTCTCTTTATTTCAGGTGGTGGGTTTTCGGTTCTCTCCTAATGCCTTTCTTTCTCATATAAATGTCTAGTGGGCCATGCGCTGTGCCATTTGGGGCCACTACAGAAGCGACGATGGGTCCTGCAGAGAATTACGACGAGCCGGCGCAGCGTTTGTAGGCACGCTGAATTCGATTTACTAACCGCGTGCTTGCATGCTAAGTCTCTTTATTTCAGGTGGTGGGTTTACAGTTTTTACCTTAATGCTTTTCTTTCTCATATAAATATCTCCCTGTACTCTATTCCATTAACTTGCACACATCGCTTCAGCCAATTGTATTCGATTTCCATAACATTTTTGTGTTCGTGGCATACCGTGAACTATACTTCCTGACCTCGTGCACTTAGCTAGGATTTGTTTGTAAACAACTTATTACGTATACTATTTAAGGTTTATGTCACCGTTTCCTTATGCATTAATCGAGTTTTTTTCTTTTTATTTCTCTCTCTCAAGTGATTGGCTGTTGTTTGATATCCCCGGTGTGGCTGCGCTTGATGTGCATGTTGACAAGGTGCCTACCTGTCTATTATCCACTACGTCGTCCATACTGGCTCCAGGAGACAGTTGGTCGTTGCTGGAGGGGACGGGGTGCACGGTCCTTGTGGCTGTGTTAGGCTCCAAGAGTGGTTCCATGCACTCAGTGTGGAGCGGACTACGGTCCAGCCACCGCCTTGTGTGAGATTGATTCCCAACTAGAGCGCGCTTGTGTTTGCCTGTGAAGGAGTGTGGGCCGGCTCCGTTGATGAAACGTGGCTCCCATTCGCATGCCTCCCGGTCTTATTCCTTCGGGTTTACACTGGATATGGGATGTATGGTTGGAGCTGTGGGTGGTGCAGCGCAAGCCATCCATGGCCCTCTGTAGGCGCAGGCGTCCTGTGGCTTGCCACAGTGACAGGCAAATCCGAAACCGGATGCCGCCAACCATATTACGGGTAAAAATGCGGATGCATAGCAAGTCCTGTAGGATGGCCAGGATGTGAAGCACAATCTTGTGGGTAGAAAAAGTGATAAAATGAAAATGGTTTTGTGGTCTCACCACAGTCAACACAGGGGTATGTAGAAAGGGACGAACTTCGTTGTGTAGCTTAAGTCTATTTTTGCAAGTTCCGTCACATTATATCGCTTATCGATACACAGGCTATGTCGTATAAGGTAAGTGCGTTAGGGCAATGTCGAGGCGTTTTTAAACACCAGTGTAGTGGGGGCGCAAAAAACGTAATTTAGGAGGGTGTTTCACACACAAGAAGAGAGTAAAAGTTCCCTAGACATTCTACCCGACTGTACTGTTTGGCTAACTTGATCAAGTGACTCCTCAAGTTCGTGTTGGGGCTCAGTTGTAGTAGTTTGCTAGAAGTCGTTCAGGAATTCAAGTAACTGGGCAGCTATATTAGCACGCGTGGGACTGAAGATGAGGTTACGAACCGTATAGCAAAAGCCGGAGGTGTTTTTGCCAATCTCCGCCACCTGTGGCACAGACGCAACATTACTCTCGCCCTGAAGGGCAGAGTTTACAACGCAGCCGTCCGTTCAACTCTCCTATATGGCTGTGAAACCTGGTCCATCAGGTCGACAGACATGAAGAGGCTCGTCACATTCGATCATCGCTGCCTTCGCAGCTTAGCTCATGTCTGGTGGGAACACTGCGTGAGCAATGAGCGTGTTCGACGTCGCGTATTTGGTGCAGGAAGAGCGAGTGAACCGCTCAGCACCATTATATCACGCACCAGGCTCCAATGGTTATGCCACGTGTTGCGCATGCCAGCACACCGGCTCGCGCGAAGTGCATTGTTTGCGCGTTGTGGGTGCGGTTGGAAGAGAAGGAGGGGAGGCCCAGTGATGACTTAGTCGCGAGAAATCAAAACCCTCACTTCAAATTTGGTGTCGGTTGGTGCATCCTGACTGTCTGGCTGGGGTCCTAAGGACGGTGAACACGTTTGGTTGGACACACTCGCTGATATGGCTTGGAGCCGACCCCAATGGCGTTTGTGTTGTGAGTTCCTTTGTTCATCCCCCTCCTGCCTAGCATCCCCCCTCCAATCATGATCTCACTTGACAGGTATAATATGACTCTCTTTTACGGCAGCCAGCTGTTAGCTCTCCGGAACGATGTCCATCCGTTACTGGGGACTCAGCGGGCGCGCCACTGTTTGTTTTTTCTTTTCTTGTCTTTTGTATTGCGGCACAATAGCTGAGGCGTTTTCCACCTCCAGCCAACGTGTAATGATGATAATGATGTAGTAGGTGGCGGTAGACGTGTTTGGGATTCCTCAGAATCTGGAATGCCATAATAAGGTCGCCAAGTAGGTGCCAATACCAGCGGCCTGTATAATTTTAGGGTCTTCAGTCTAAGTTGATAAGGAAGATGAAACAACCCATTGAGGTGTTTGGTGGCTTGTCCGTGTGGAGTCTCGAGCGCTACAAGGTCTTTCTTGTGCCAAGGCCACCAGGCCTCGATTGCGTATCCCACATGAAGTCGTACGTAGGTATTAAGCAAATGCGAATAGACAAAGAGATCAAACTGTCCTAATGTCCTCCGCAGCATGCCAACGTGTTAGTTCCCAGTCTGTGACACCTTCATAGGTTATTCTGAGCAGCCCAGTTCAGCCGGGACTAGTACCCCATGGTCACACTCCTGGCTGACTGCTTGAAGGACATGGTCCTATAGCTTTTATGTGATTTTCGGCTGGTAGCGAATGTGAACCATAGTACACTTCCCCGAATTGAACTGGAACTGATTATGGGGTGATCACACATACGCTCTGGCCTGGTCTCGCTAAATGCATCGTAATCTAGTGGGTCGGCGATCGTCCGCCACATCATAATATCATCAGCCAACAGCAAGAAATCTGAGGCAATCAAACGCCTAAACTCGTTAATGAACACCAGTATCAGACATGGCCCCAGAACTGATTCTTTTAGAACTTCACATCCGATATAAATCGGATCGGACAGCGCACTTCTAACTCTGACCTGCAGTTGCGCATCCTGCAGGAAATTCATGCTCCACCCAGTGACACGTTCACCAACCCAACAGCTTTCGAGCCTGAGAAGCAGAATACCGCGGTCTAGTTGGTTGAATACTTTGGAGAAGTCGATTTAAATGATGAATGTACCTCTGCCTTCATCGGCCGCTTCCGGCCAATGAAGGCATGCAATGGGTAGTTTGGTAGTGCATGAATTGTGCTGGCGGAAATTGTGTTGTTTGGGTGCTATGATATTGTTGACTTCTAGATAGTCTACTAAAACCTCAGCGATACTTGTCTCCATCACCTTTGAGAACACAGGGTGGAGGAGACTACCGGACGATAGTTGGCGGGTTAAGAGCGACTGGCACTTTTAAAAATTGTGGTAATCAATCCATGTTTCCACTTGGCAGGCACAATTTGCTTAGCCAAACAGTTTAGAAGAAATGCGATGATGGCCCGGCCAGATATGTTCCTGATACTTTCGGCGCCCTCGGAAGAATATAATGGATTTCGGAATAGCTGTAGGTGCGTAGTGAGTGCAGTTTGTTCAACACAGATGTGGCAGTAAACGCGCACGGAGTAGTTGGACAGTCATTTGACGATGGAGAGGACGATGATGTAAACCACTTGAATTTTTCGAAGGTATTCAATCGTCTAGCTCATCGGATACGCCTTTCCGAGCTCCAATATTATGGGCTGGGTCGCCAACTTTCGACTTTAACGATAATTAGTGGTCCGCGTTCGGAGCTATTCATTTGACCCTACAAGTCTAGTGTGGTCGGCCTCAAAGTTCAGTTCTGAGTCTACTATTTTGTAGTCTATGTTAATGATCTCACATCGAAAACCGCTTCAAACTTCTCACTTTTGCTGAATTTAGCAATATTTGCCGCAGGATTCAAGTGAATGCCGACCATCATCTGCACTCAGCGTGTCCGGAACACAGTACATCAGTAATCAGTTTAAAATACGTTGCATTTCGACGTGAGTAAAAGCAAGGTACTCTCCATATGACACCAGGTGAACTACTCATACAGGCTAGGGACGCACTCACTGTAACATTCTTCCGTCTCACTTGATTTGGATGTGCAGGTTCAGGATGACATAGGTTGCTCCAGGCCATCCGAAAGGGTTGCTAAATTTTACAACCAACAATTCGGGTTACTGTGACGGGCGTTCGGACAATTTGACATCAGCTCAGCTGACCTAGTTACGCCTTCTTATCCGCTGTAACAATCGCTGAATGGGTAGCACTGCGAAACAGCGTCTTCAGTTCGTGTTACATGATGTAATTGGTAGCTTAGAGCTGCAGCTGGTGGAGGCATAATCGGAAACCAGAAACAGCGTCTACTACTACATCGTGAAGCAACCATTGTTGATGTCGTCAACCGGAGTAGACACAGACGGCTGTTCACGGGAATGTAATCAATCAACGACGACTAAGCCTTGGAACTGAGGAGGATGCCCATCCCAGTTTGAGCAGTGAATGACGCGTCAGCGTCTGCGCATGTGTGCGACCAATAGAGAGAAGACAAATTGGACGCAATTAATTCAACAACCTCGGGAAGGTCCTTGTTTCTAGTTACGGACACGCAACCCACGTTACTACAAAGGACGAACAACGTTTATGCGATTACAGCCTGTTGACCGAATGGGCTTAGGATGTGACGTCGGACGACGTCAGTGAAATGGGACAGTGCAATATTATAAGGGGCTGTTGTCGATTGGAGTCTAGTGGGAGATGCAGGAAGATGGCTACAGATAGAAAAATGCAGCCGCAATGAGGCTACTGTCAATTAAGTTGGGCATTATAGAAGATACGTTAATAATGGGGTCGGAATAAGATTAAGAGAGACGGGTGGAAAAGAATGAAGGGAGGCACAGGCAATAGCATGTTTTCGCCTATCCACTCCACCGTGTGAAAGAGATAAACCGACCCTTCTTACTCCATTTGACAGCTGATGCAGGATTTTCTTAAAGTTTAAAGAAATATTCATGGTTGTTGGTGGGTGTTACTGTCTTCGGCAACGATGGAGTTCGATATGTCACTTGGTGCCCAGCATCGACGGATTCCGTCCAGTTGATACAGACTAATTAAAAGCTTCGTGGTACATGAATGCTTTTGGCGAAAGCCATGCTGCTCCTGTACGATGACACTGCACCTTTGTATATACCTCATGAGTGCTTCGGCGATGACGGATTGCATGACTTTATCAAGCACAGGAAGAAGAGTAATGGGGCGGCTGTTGCGGGCCCGTCAAATATTCCCGCAAAAACGCGCCAGAAACCCCGGCAGAATGGTTGTGGAAAGCGCGGCCCAGTTCCCCCCACAACGTAGTCGCCTTCAGCTACTCCGAGAAGCGGCCCAACTGCGCACCTTTTGACAATGGTCATTTGCAAACTACCGCCTCTTCGTGGTGACTGTTTTCCCTAACTTAATGACGCATAGCATTGGCTGTGATTTGCCCTTTGTTGGTCGTAAAAGAGTCTACAGAGGATCGCCTGTTTTGCTTCCTCTTCGCCTTACTTGGGAGTCGGTCGGGTCACATGATTTTGTGTGCGTCGTTAGTCGGGCAGCGTTCGCGTCTAAGTCACTATACCATTTCCCGGCCAAGTTGTCCTCTTGGGCAACAGAAATAATCTGAGGGGCATTCAACATGAGTCTACTCAATTAATTTGTTCCGTGCGTACGCCATTCACTTGCGCAGGTGTGTAGGTGTGCGTGTATAGCCCGTCGTCTTCAGCCAACTGGACCTCAGACGCACTAAGTCATAGGGGTGCAGGTGGGACGCTTAAGCTCCTACGCACGGAACAAATTAATTGAGTAGACTCATGTTGAATGCCCTCTCAGATTATTTCTGTTGCCCAAGAGGACAACTTGGCCGGGAAATGGTGTAGTGCTCGTCTACCGCAACCCCCTCTCGTGTGCGTCCGTTCCGAGGGCTCAGCGTCTGCCCGATTACGTGCGCCTAGGATCTTTCTCACGCTAGCTCAATTTCCGTCTCACCAGCGCGTACCGCGGGCTAAGCTAACGCCATCAGGTCGCCGTTCGATTGGTCAGCTTTCCAGGCTGTTATCGTAGGCGTGCTCCAGCGACAGCGTGCCAGCGACAATCTTATCAGGCGTTACGCAATCGGAGCAGAGGCGGCGTTCTCTCAATTATAACAGCGGCATTATGCAGGCACTGCACGTCTGCCTCCAATGAAAATGGGGTGACTGTTCCACCCGTCCACATAGTTGGGCCCTGCATCGCATCAAGACAGCACTGAGAAACTGAGACAACGGTTCAGCTAAGCTCGTGGCAGCTATCTTCAATGGATTGGAGTGTATTTTATCAGGACCAGGTGTACTCGCGTAGTGACATCAGGCCATTCAGCATACCTGAGACTGTGAAGTAGACGTGGCAAAATCCTGGTGATGACGTGATATGTGTGAGAGTGCTCGCTGCTTCGTGGGAATTTCTCGCTCGCCCACATGCGGTGTTTAGAGGAAGGATGCCGCGCTCTACTTTGCGAAGCTTGTAAATATGTCCGTAAAGTAGTTTCGTATTGCGGCAGACCATATTCGCCAAACCCTGTTGGTTATTAATTTATCTTTAGGAAAATCTTGGACACCATAGATTTGCTCGCTTATGTATGCATTCCCCTTTCCTTCCTTTGGACCTGATTTTTATGCTTTCCATAGTGAAGCACTCAGACATTCGTTTCCGCGACCGGCTCCTCAGAAAGGGCTTTGGCATTTTGTACTAAGGATCTTGGTCTTTCAAGATTTTGCTACTAGAGTGTTTAACTGATTGACGAACTTCCCCTAAGAAACATCGGAGGGTTGTTCTGCAAGAAAAGACCAATAAGTGAGCTTAATGTCGTGGGAAGAAGTCCTGTGATGTGCTACTATACGGACCTCTTCGATATCGGTGTTAAACCCTTTTGAGTAGCAGATATGGCGAAAAAGCAGTGTTGCATAATCACTGCGTCCAAAGGGGCTACGCAGTGTTGCTGTGTCGAGCATTGGTTCTCCATTGTTGAAGATGAGGTCAAAAATGGCCGGTTTGTTCCCGCTCTGAATCTCGTAGAAGAAGTGACGTCATTGCGAAGTAGTAGACCAGCTACTAGATCTTGCTGTTAGGTCTTAAACTGTTCACCAATCGAGACCTGTACCTGTAGAGCCTACAGGTTGAAATCTCCCACTCGGAGAACGCGAGTGTTAGGCTGAGCCAGAACTGGTGTTAGTGCAGAAGATAGACAGCTGTCCATTTCCATCTTGGACATGGGAGGACTGTATTCGAGAGCAACTAAACATGTATCTCTACGTCTTAGTTGCAGGCGGCACCAAAATGTGTACACAATTTGAATCTCTGGGTCGACAACAGTTTAAAGATGCAAATCACCGAGACGGCATAAATGTACACTGTCTCCTCTGCTATATCGATCTTTACATAGAACAAACATGCCTGGTACGAAGACCTCGGCATCAGTGAGTTCATCGTTCAGTCTCAATTATCATTATCAGGCCCACAAACATCATGGCTTGGCGCGATTGAAACTCAGATGATTTCTTGCAGAGGCCCTGAGCATTGGTATAAATACATGAGAGTGCTTCGAAAGTTAGAACTGTACCTGACGTAGCGAGTATCCAATGTGGTATTCAGCCGACCCTTGTGATGTCAGCAAATGATTGTTTTTGGGGAACTGCTGAAATTGAACCTTGAGCCGCATCATATCGGATAATAGAATGATCACAGCATGATCCTGGGATTCCAATAAGTATGGGAAAGTTGCTTCCCCTTCAAGTGTTGATTGTGTCCCGTAGTGGTCCGTTTCAGAAGTGTGATTTATCAAAATGACAGCACGAAGACTGCTCTCTCGGCCATTTGAAGTTTGGTGTTGAATGCCTTTAAGGCATGTTACTTAGGGGCGCTTCTTACGCTACATGTGCATTATTTGCACGTGTTTACACCAGCAAATAATAATTATCAACTTGGGAACAAACCACTTGGAATTTGGTGATGAGGGTTATCTTGTGATGGACTTGACGATCACATTATCCAATGAGAGCGCCTGACGAAAGTGTCGCCATTCATCACAATTAAGCGCTTGAGTTTCAGGAATATCAGAAGGTTGGATCTTCGATGTCCATGAATAAAGACCGAATTTTCATTGTTCCGATTGTGCTGGTCACTAGGGCTCCGTTTTCTCTGCTGACAGTCGCTCCATGGGATGTCGGAAATAACGCAAACGCTAAGTGAGTAAGTTTGAAGGCGGATGGCTGACAAAAGAACGGCCTCAACGTCTTTTATAGATTGTAGCGTCACCCTACCAGCCGTGGTTCCCCGTAACGGGTTGACTTTGGGTACCGTACGATGTGCTCCGTATTAGCCGGTATATCACGAAGGCCTAGTAGTAGAAATATGGGGTCCCAATATTTTCGGTCGTTTATCAGCTAGGCTTTCATGGAAATCGAGCTAGATTCAATAACTCTGGAACTTACGATCGTTAGTGATTCGTGGGTTAGTTTAGAATTAACCGGTTTAGGCGGGAATGGGGTCTTGGTTTTAGTGAAACGATGGGTGCATTTATGGTGCTTCTGCCGATATGTGTGATCGCCTCAGGTGTAGCCATAGAATTTGATCCTGATGCTTTGGCAACTGCAACAGACGGGTATGTAACCATGCCTTTAACGGTATCGAGTTTGTTCCCGTGTGTCAGTACAGCTTGCTCCACCGAGCTGTTATACATTATCGTTTGGACCAGGATGGGTGTTGTAGGAGTAGATGGAACTTGGTTGTTTGCATGGTTTCCGATTGGAGTTGTCCGTTTATCTAAGTGCACGGACTTTCCATCTTGAGCAGTGGAACGAACAACCAAAGAGAGAACAATAGGCCATTTACCCTCGCAGCACTTCATTAACGAGACTCAACACGACTTCCCCAAAAGGCAATAATGTCAAATGCAAACTTGAATTTCTGAAAATTATACAAAGTTACGTAAGCAATGCAGCTATCGTCAACAACCATATGCAAAACCACTCGATAGAGTTCCGCATGTTAGTGTGCTGGACAAAGTATTACTATTTGGCGTCGGGGATTCTTTTTATGCCTGATTTAAATCGTCCTTCATATATCGCACCCAACAAATATAAACACGGATCCACAAGTTCTGTCCCCTGCCTCTTACCAGGGGTGTAAGCCAAGTTAATTTCTTTGGTCCTCTGCTCTTCTTGAGGTACGTCATCTACATAACAGATGATATAAAACAAGGGACACCATACCGCTGTCAATAGTATTAAAGTACTGTATACTTTCAATCCTAGAAGTACGTAAGATACCATCGGCAAAATACCGAGAGACCCTTAGGCTCTGGAAACATAGTGCTACACATGGCCATGACGTTCGCCTCAGACATTGGCAGAGTATTGGCATATCGACCTACACTTGAAACGGACACACTATATCTCTGCGGAAACCGACTCCATGTTGCAGCTACATAGTTGATTTTGGTAGTTATTATTCATTCACCCTTAATTATGGTAAGCAGGTAAAATCCATATCAGCCCAAGTCCGTCAAACAAGGAGGCTAATCTTTAGAGCGTTCGTACTCCATGAGTTCAAAGTCCAAAGTCTGCTTACGTCCTCTGCTGGAAGTTTGATTTGGTGGTAACGCAACCGAACATACCTGGAGAACGTGCTACATCGATACGCGAAGGCGCTATTCATAGATATACCATCATCTAATTATTCGAAGCGCTGTACGCAATTCAAATTGGCGACACTGCCGTGGCGGTGAATCAAAATGGACCTGAACTTTCTGTTCCATGTAGTGCACAAAGCAAGTTTGCTCCACACAGTATAATCCGCTTCAATCATGAAGAATGATACTACGTGAGGAACTGAAGAAATTCGCTTCCTATATGTAAAATTAAGACGAACATGCGTTAGGAATGTTTGCTTGGTCTGGCACTGCGACATGTATCATGGGATAACTGCTGGAATATGACTACAACAGCCCAGACAATCACCCAAAAAGATGCTAATCAAGTACCTTACAGTGCTACAGGTCAATATATCGACGAAAATAGACTGCAGAATAGAAACAAAGTATAAGGAACGGGGCGAAGTCTAGACACACTGTGGAAGCATGAATAGATGAGAATAGCAAATAGTCTGAAGAGGATCCAATTTTCTTTTCGTTGAACTCTTGAAATCCTCGCGTACAGCTCCCTTAGGTAGCTGAATCGAAAAAGCCAACGTGATTTCCAAAACCAACCGGTTCTCTTTAGCGACTGCTTTAACATAATCAGTCAACCAGCCCCGCCAACTTGACTGATTCTACATTCGTCATTCGGAACGAAAAACTTGACAGTTTTCTTTATCTGTTTTCCATTCTAACAGTGCTTCATCTTTTGCCCGACTGTAACAAAACTAAGACTTTACATTCAAGTCATTCTAAAAGAAAACTGAAAGTACTTCCTTTTAGCCCCTACATTCAAGTTCTGCCAAAGCACTACTCGCTGCACGCTTCTCAGACCTGTGCTAATTTTGATGAGCTCTCAAGAACGTAGTCCCTACTATTTCCACTGTCATTTGTGCATCGGAAACATTTAACTCGCTCAGTGTGCCGCACATCTCGTTCTTATCCGCGCGCAATTTCTTAACCAGGTTCTAATGTCCAAAATATTATAACCCGTGGAGAGCTGTTGAAGGACAACACTTCGAGTGTTCCATTTTTCTCTCACAAGCTAGCCCCGTTGCTCATTCTCTTGGGTCCGTGTTACGCATATAGTATTTGTCTAAATAAGTTGCTTCGTTATTTTTTGTCGCAACTTCAAAGCTGCACTGTTTTCTCTTTTCATTCCGTTGATGCGTCAAATTTTCTTTCTTCACGTGATCATGCAAGCACAATGGTCCCTCTAGCACATCAGAACCGCTCTACCAAGTACATCTAGTGGAAGATGATAATGATCAAGGTGAGAGGTGTTGTATAGAAGCATGCTTCATCTGTATCGTTGTATATGCTCCAAACTTGAAGATTTCCGCATGCAATGGTAGCGTATTATATGAATATGCTCAATGAACAATGAACAATAAATTTTACTGGTTAAGATGTGTTGCTTTACAAGTCCCGTTGGATAGTTGGTGTGGATATCAAATTAACCATAATGATAATGATACTAACACTAAAAGAGTTAGTACTTTAAATATGAAATAAGGGCTTATCGTTTGCTGCGCCTTAGTCCTGCAATCCGCTTAGATTAACAGCACCCGCAGTTAACATCAAATAATTCCATGGTCAACTCCAGGTGTAGAACGGATACGCACTGCTAAATGACAGCGTAAGTGTGAGTGTGTTATCCAACCGTCTATTAAATGCTCTTAGAGTCGATGTAGAGACTACCGAGTCTGGGAGAACCTTCCACGGGTGACAGACAAGAAAAGAAAAAATTTCTGCGACACTCTAGACGGCTATATTGTTCTGCGAGTTTCTTTGAGTGACCCTTCAGTGTTGTATTGGTACTGAGTTGCAGTAAAGAGCGGCACACATGATGTGAGTTTCGCAGAACCAAGTATGACATATTTAGGTCGCCTCATAGTCTGCGATAGATCCCGCTGGATATCCCCAATCGTTACAGCCATTCGTGTTAAGATAGATTGCGCATTTCAAATACGTCCTTAGACGCCCGACGTTGTGGCTGCTCCAGTGCATTAAGGTCGTGTTTCAGGCAAGGAGGCGAGGCTTGAAATGCGTATTCGACACGGGGGCAAATATGCACACTGAGCATTTGTCGAAAGCGGAAATTGTTTATTTGTCCAAAAGCCCGTCGCGACAGCCCGACTTGTTGGATTCTAGCCTTCGAGGCTCCTTCGGACTGCATTTAAGAAACCATTCTACAGAGCTTTTCTAAAGCTATCAGGTGACATATAGCTTAGTACTGTGCACCACCATACACCATAGATACTGGCGATTTTGTCGTTTCATCTATATTCCTTCGTGCACCCTACCACACGAAGTGTTTGTGATTCCATACACGCTTGCGCCAGGACCCATCACCACCAAACCCGGACAGCGACGGTTACCGCTAGCCGGACTAGTCAATTCACGCAGCTCACAACGGTGCGACCGGCGTGATTTAAAGTGCATACGAGTCACTAAGCCATGGGAAGGCGATGTTTAGCAGCGGGTCCACGCGTGAACAAAACAACGAAGGTCAATCATGGCTCAAGTAAGCGGAGAACTGTCATCACAAAAATCACGTGCTTTTTGTGTGCAAATTCTTACGACGAAGTGGACGTGAACTCAGAACTTGGCGGAAACCGCAGCGTAATAACAAATAGTTTGTGGTTCTGTGATGCGTGTACAGATAGCCCAATAGCCAAGATTATCCGAACTCTCAACGCGAGGTGTGAAATGTTGGCTGTTGCGTCATCCGAACAGAAAGAATTGGTCAAGGCTTTGGGAGGGAAGATCGCTGAACTCGAGTTGCAGCTTAGTGTATTAAGTAGCCCTAACCCCAGACCTACCAAAAGACCAAAGTTATCCATTAAAAATGTTACACGTTCCGGCGAAAAACAAGCACCATTAGCGATAAACAACTGTGATGCCAAGCCTGTTGCAAATTCTATGAAATCTTCTGTTGTACCGCAAGGCGTAAAGAGTTATGCACAAATTGCACGATCATCGCTATTAGCTGGGCAGCACATTACAAACTGTGTGAATAACGTCGTTGCACAGGAGAATTCTTGCTGCAGCCTTGACTTGTCTTCCCCACAAGACAAGACCAACACTCCCACACGACAAACCTCCACCCAAAAAGAACTGCAACAAACTAAATTACTACGCAACCAACAAGCGATGACAGTTATATGTTCAAACGTACCAGAACCCACCAGCGAGTCGTTAAAAGGTCGACAAGCCGAAGAGCAAAATTGCTGGACTGAGATAAGCTGCGCACTAGGACTAAACGTTCTCCCAACTAGTCTTACACGTCTGTCACGAAACCCATCGTCTCCTCACGTAGGGGAACCTCGGTTACTGCGAGTAACATTTGGCAACACAAAGGACTTGGAGGCTGTTCTCTTAGCAAGCCACAGTCTACCGAACTCTTCTCTCAGTGCCCGCATTTTTCCACACATGCCATGGAAGGAAAGAGAAAAGCGAAAATCCGACCCAACCGCGTCTCGTCAAAATGTAATGAAGAAACTGGTGTTGGTTCATGGTGTGCCCGAACTGAAATATGGCGACACCAGTGAAAGACAACAACACGATATTGATGAGTGGCGCTACATCACAGAACTCTATGGCATGCAGAATGTTGTGGCATTCGACGTCAGCCGCTTAGCTTCCTCCCCAAACTATCAAGGGAGCGGGCCGGAAATTTTGAAAGTTACCTTGGCTACTCCGGAGATGGCATCAATGGCAATTAACGTGTGGTACCACAGCAGAAGGCTAGGACCACCAGAAGTACGACTGAGACCATTCCTGCAAGCAGTACAGACCACTGGTACAGTTGAGTCAGACCAGGCTTTTCCGACCATAGACCAGCCAAGCGTGCAAACACTCGTGTCAAAAAACGTGGGCAGACCGGCACTGTTTGTGCCGGTCAAACACAGCGAACCCACCTCCTAATGCGGCAACAAATGCAATGCTGCTACACAAACGCCCAAGGGCTTTACTCCAAGGTGCCGGAATTGCGCCATCGGCATGAAGCAGCAACTTGGGACATCATAGCACTAACTGAAACCTGGCTCTCAAACGAGATTTTGGATCCAGAAATTGAACTTAGTGAAATGTCAGTCATTCGAAATGATCGTCCATCTCGCGGTGGTGGCGTTGCTATCTACTACCGAGATCACCTGAAATGTGAAGATCTCACTGAGCATTCCCTTATTATCCCCGACGCCTTATTTTGCCGGCTGCAGCTATCCAGTCCCGATGGTTGTCCTCAGAAGAAGACACATGATGCTTGCCTCATAGCAGTTGTCTACAGGCCGCTGAACTCCTCCGCCGACAGCGATGATATTCTGTTAAATGCTCTCCAAAATGCTATGTCGAAAAAGTACTCACACTACCTAAAAATGGGTGACTTCAATGTACCGTCAATAGCATCTGTGTTCCCAAGTGGGCCATGCTTCAAATCAAAACTCCTTGAGTTCTTGACTATGGCAGTTTTGTATAACCATTGGATCAACCAACCAGACACCGCGGTTCAAACAAGCCTTCAATACTTGATTTAATCCTGACTGATGAGGAGTTAATGGTTGAGTCGGTTTCATACAACCCCCCGCTAGGTTGTAGCGATCATTCAGTTCTAACGTTTGGTTATGTGTGTTATGCCAGTATGGTTGACAAAGAAACAGAAACCGGACGATTCATCACCAACTATTCCAAGCTTCACATTTTAGCGACAACCGTTGACTGGGACCTCCAGATGCACACTTCGGCGAATGATGCCTGGCAAGTGTTGAAAGGCAAGATAAACTGGGTCCTACAATCAGCTTCAAATGACGTACCATTACGAGTTTCGCGACGGAGCAACAACTGGATCCCGAGTAGAACACGTAAGTGTTTGAATAGGCGAGACGAGGCTTGGAGGGGTCATTTGCTAGGTCCAAGTGATATCACGTGGAATCATTACAAAACAGTCAGAAACTACTGCACTTCACTCCTAAAAGCTGACAAGTACGAATGGCAGGAAACTATGGTACGCAAATTTACTAGCAATCACAAACTGCTCTACCGGTATGTGAATGACAAAAGGAAGGTTAAGACGGGAATACCACCACTAGAGACGGTCAATGGCCTAACGGTTACTGAAGAGGAGACCGCGAACGCATTGCTCATGCAGTTTGTCGCAGTGACTAGACACACTATGGAACCATCGCCTTGCTACATCCCAGCAAATGTCGTCGGCTTATCCACGGTCAACTTTAGCCCTACATCTGTGGCAAAGAAATTACAGTCGCTCAGGGAAAATAGTGCGCCGGGAATTGATAAGATCTGTCCGAAAGTACTTAAAACCCTTGCACCCACCATGGCATTCCACCTTGCAACCTTTTTCCAGTTTCTATTTGATTCTCATACACTTCCGTCTGAATGGAAACGTGGACTTATCACTCCGATATACAAGGGAGGTAAGCGGGCAGACCCTGCCAACTACCGACCTATTACTCTCCTTCCTGTTCTATCAAAAGTGATGGAGTCTATAATCGCTGATGAAATGGTGAGATATTTTGAAAGTCTACAAAGCATCTCCAACCTCCAACATGGATTCAGACGCGGACGATCTTGCCTCACCAATCTACTACTTGCTCGGGACTCATGGATCAGGGCTGCTGACGAGGGAGTTCCCGTAGATGTGATTTACTTAGACTTTTCTAAGGCATTCGACAGAGTCAATCACCCAGCACTTCTCCGAAAGCTTGCGGCCTATGGCATCCACGGATCCTTGCTCACATGGTTGGAAAGTTACTTATATGACAGAAGAATCGAGGTAAGGATCGCCAACACCCACTCCGATAGCCTATGCGTCACTAGCGGCGTACCGCAAGGATCAGTTCTCGGCCCGTTACTCTTTTTAGTCTATATCAACGACCTCCTTGCCAACATTCAATCACCTATGCAAATATTCGCCGACGATGCTAAGATGTGGCGAGCTATTCAGTCAACATCTGACCCTGTCTATCTGCAGGATGACCTGAACCGGATTCACGAATGGGAAGTAAACAATCAACTACCCCTGAACCCCGAAAAGTGTCACCTGTTGTCGCTGCGCAGTAACTGCAGCAACACATATCACCTGGGGCAGCGCGTTATAAAACAGGTGAGCAACGAAAGAGACTTAGGGGTCATCGTGCAAGAAGGTCTGGGTAATTCGCTCCAATGTTCAAAGGCAGCTAACATAGCGAACTTAAACTTGAGACTTTTGAGGCGAGCGCTCGGTACCTTCGAGCGGCAACTCGTGCCATTATTGACTAACGCCTACATTCGTCCCCACCTCGAGTATGCGGTGCAGGCATGGGGTCCGTGGTTAAAACGGGACATTCGTCTCCTGGAGCAACCACAAAGAAGAGCCACTAAGGCAACACGTGGTCTATCGGGCCTTAGTTATGAACTGCGCCTTCGTTCGATCGGTCTGTACTCCTTAGAATACCGAAGACTTCGCGGTGATCTGATCCTCACTTACCGGATACTAAGAGAAGAGGACCATCCATGTAAGTCGCTGTTAACATTATCTGTCGACAAACGATGCCGAGGCCATGCACTAAAAATTGTGACTCAATATTCCGGTTTGGATTGTAGAAAGTTTTTTTACTCTCTTAGTGTCTGTCCGCACTGGAACGCACTGCCATCGCATGTGGTGAACGCACCAAACATCGAGACATTCGAAAGACTATTGGACTTGCACTTACATGATACACATTATATAACGGTATGACAAACTGCAGTGTCTAACTTACTGATATTTTTGTGTCACACCTGAAAGTTTTGTTTCCTTCCATTTGCCATCCTGTGGGTCTTGTAAAGTTATTGCTTTTTATCCCACCATACACTAATGAACTATTGGAGCAACCCAAGTCATCCTGAAACAGGAAACCTAAGTCATGTTTGACAGTTGATAGCTGCAGTACAATCGTTCCGAGCCGGTATGAGTAGCTGCTCCGATGTCGTATGGAAAGTACCTTGCATTTACTCACGTTGAAATGCAGTAATTTGGGGTTGATCATAGATATACATTATGTAGGTCACTCTGAAGCAGATGCTGGTCGTCGTTCACATGGATCCTGCACCACATCTTGATACCGTCAGCAAACTTTGGGAAGTTTGAAGCGATTCCTTGTGCAAGGCCATTCATAAACACCAACAACAAACGTGGACCTAAAAGTAACTGCGGCACACCACACTTGATTTGTATGGGCTCCGATAAAGAGCTCAAAAGTCTGACCACTAATCGCCGTTGAACTAGAAACTTGGCAGTCCAGCTTAAAATACGGCCGCCGATCCTGTAATGCTGCAGTTTAGAGAGTAATATCCGCTGGTCTAGACAATCGAAGTCCTTCGAAAGTCCAGGTAGATCACATCTAAGCCTTCTCCAGCGACAGCTGACTCGGTCCAACTACTGCGCGCGATTAGCAAATTCGTTGTGCATGACCACTGTCGACGAAAACCGTGTTACTCAGGCGTGATGATGTCACCGTTTTACAGATAACACACCAGTTCATCGGCAACTATGGGTTCCATGACCTTGGAGAGTATAGAAAGTAAAGATAGTGGGCGGTAGTTAGAGGAGTCAGTTCTGCTTCCACCTTTGTGAATCGGGTTTGTTATTCCGAGCTTCCACATAGAGGAAACCTGATTCTGGTCTAAGATGCGCTGGAAAAACGGAGCCAATGGTCTACCAGTTGGCTTGCTGTTGTTTCCATTGCCTCTTGACGAATGATATCGACAACCGGCGAGCTGTGTTCGCTTAGAGATATCAGCTTTTTTAATACAGCCTCCGCGGTAAAACTGATGTTAGACCTGCCGGAGAGACGACAAAGGCTGAAAGATCGCTTGGTGGCGAGACCCTCTGAAACGTGGGAGCATATTGCATCCGCATCGCGTTTGCTGTTTCCACAGCCGTTCATTTGGGTTATCGGCCGTTCTGAGTAGAGCAAGTTTTTGCCTCAGTTTTCTTAAGCTATTGACATGTTTGTACAGCAGGTTGGGGTTAGCACTGAACGTTTTTGCGATGTTCTGCTGATATGCGGCTTTGAATTCTCTTAGCAGTTGAGTGCAGTGGTTACGTTGGACTAGGTATTTGTCCCAAGTTTATGGTGCTGGAGCTTCTCTGTACACTCGTTATGCTGTGATGCGTACTGTCATCTATTTTGGAGTTCTTCTCCTTACGAAGGAAACTGAGTAACACCTATTGCAAACACTTACCTATGAACTCACTGCAATCAGCTGACTGAATTTGTTGACGAACTCGAGCCAGGCAACTTCCGGTGGTTCTTCGGCAAGGAACGGCCAAGTCGTAGCGCTGACATCTAGGCTAATGGATCGTAGCTCGTGATGGTTCGTACAGTTCCATCATGCACATTCCGATCTTCCGCATAGCAGACGAAGGTTAAACTGATCACTGCGTGATCATTGCGACCAAACGGATGGCCTAAAACCGACATATCAATCATATGCTCTTCGTTTGTAATCACAAGATCCAGCACAGACGGCCTGTTACCTGTTCTGAACCGAGTGCGAAAAGTATGTGATTTTAAAAAGAAACAGTGGTAACGAGTTCTTGTAGATCAATTTTGTATTGTTCTTCGATCGTGACAGGAGTTTCTACACAATGTACCTTGAAATCACTCACGATAGTATCTAGGTGTGTTTCGCTGTAAATTGCTTCTTACATTACTGTACGGTTGCGAAACCTGGTCACTAAGATCGGCGGACATAAAGAGGCTAGTTACGTTCAACCACTGGTGTCTTCGTAATTTCGCTCACATCTGGTGGGAGTACCGCGTGAGCAACGAGCGTGTTCGACGCCTTGTTTACGGCACAGGAAAGGGAACAGAACCGCTCAGCACCGTCATTTCACGCACTAGGCTCCGATGGCTCGGCCACGTGTTGCGCATGCCAGCTCACCGACTTCCACGACGTGCGTTGTTTTCTCGCCGGGGATATGGATGGAAGAAGAGGAGGGGTGGCCAAGCGATGACTTTATCGAGAGGAATGAAGGCCCTCGCTTCGGAGCTGGCCTCGGTTGGAGCGTCTCGGCTCCCTGGTTGGGGACCAAAAGACGATGAACACGTTTGGCTGGATACACTTGCTGATATGGTTAGGATCTGACCTCAGTGGCGTTCGTGCTGTGAGTTTCTTTGTCCCTCCCCATCCCTTTTAGCCTTCCCTCCACCTACGGTCTCATTTCGTAGCGTAATATAACTTTACATAATATTTTTTATGGCCTAGTAGCCGGCTTGTAGCTTACCGGAACGATGCCCATCCGTTACTGGTAGCTCAGCTGGCATGCAACTGTTGTATTTATTTTCTTTTTTCTATGTATTGCGGCACAGTAGCTGAGGTGTTTCCCACCTCTAGCTAACGTGTATAATGGTGTTGATGACTGTCAGTATAAGCTAGCATGTGTAACGCTTCGCTAAGGCTGGTGGTACGGTATGGATCAGAGGCGTTACCAGCTGGCAATGAAGGCATTACACCATTGGTCGAGTTTGATCATCGGGGTTTACGGAGTTTGGTCACAACTAGTGGGCACACCAGGTGAGCCATGCTGAGGTTCGCCAGTTTCTTTTCGGCAGGAAACCCTCTGATACTTCACTGGAGTGTTTGTCGCAAGTTAACCATTTATGTTGACTAGGTCATGTCCTCTGCTTACGCGTTGTACATCTTTGTTTTGTATCATACACCGTTGCTGCATGAAGTTGGACGAAACTGCCGGGTGACCGGTAGATGATGACGTGGCATAAAAGCGTGCGAAAACTGACTGAGAACCTTCATCAGGCTGGTGTATTCCGTGTTCCTGGATCGGGGCGCCGGGATGCTGGTCCACACCAGTGGTTGGAGACTGTCGTACATGGCGCAGTCGCCCAGTCAGTGGTACTCCTGTATTTGGTTTCTTGCCGCCATAAGTCGATTTACATTCCGGCTCGATTGATTTTACACACTCCTATCTTGATTCAATTTTTATCCTCTAACTGCGCTCAACTTCACTTCTTTACTTTTGTTATTTATTGTTTATCCAGCGATGTGTCGTGGCAACTGGAACCGTCGCATTTCGGTGTCCGGACTCTATTTGTTCAACTGAACTGGACCGGTACAAATACTCAGAAACGTCAGAGCTACAGATTTCAGCTGTAGATTTCGCCCATCCCGTCAACTCTTAGTTAGGTTGAATTTGTTATCTTGCTCCTTTGTGCTGTTGGTGCTGCATAATCAACTCTTACGGCTGCTAAACCACGCCAAAAAGTTAAATAGAAGATGTATATTTCTCGACTGTGTGAGTTTCAGTCCAACCACTTGGACTGATCATTTGATAAAACATGATCTCAAAGTGCAAACGTTATACCAGATTTTCCAGAACAATTCTAATTCAGGTTTATGGTGAGGTCAATTGGTAGATATGGTAAAAAGGGTTATAGTTTAAAAGTAGGATGAAAGTGGTTGTTACAAAAAACACAATAGGATTAATACGGCTATCTGTAGAACCGACTCTTGGGGACCTGCTTACATGCGGGGTATTCCCACGAAAGGTTTCATCCGCACTTCCACGTCCCAGTTGGCTCCTTGTTAGCGTGGCAGAACATTTAGCAAGCCATCACCATACTAGCTCATTTATACGGCCGTTCTTATCTATAGTGAGTACTAGATTCGCAAAGATAAGTAAGCTCTTGTTTTTCATTTTTAAATACTCTTTTAGGCCAATCAGCTCATTTCGGCTTCCGACTCTTTCAAATCTGACACCTTTTCCACTCGACAAGTGTGTACCGATTTGCATTGAGTAAGCGTATTTTTTCTCATCAGTAGATCTATGACAATTCGCCACACTTGTTTGTATTAACTAATCCGGAAGCTTCATTCCATCATCATAGGAGATCCCCCCCAGTCGTAGTCAATAGTGGTAAAAAGAAGTAAAGACTGTGGCGAAATACAAATAATGATAAATGAGTTGTATGTATCCGACAACTTCTGCATCGGCTTGTAAACAGGGAATACATAGAACTGTTGTAACCCTTCTTCTTTCTCTCTGCTCTCTGTCAGTGACCACTGTTTAACTGCTGCGTCGATAAGTTCCAGAGACTGCGAAGAGACCCAATATCCATGTTGGCTATTAGACTTACACATGTGCATTTGCCTGGTGTTAGTAAGGTCCGGTGAACGTATGACCAGTGACCATCAATAGTCTCCAGTGAGCGCTTACTCAACTCGCATGTCAGCGTACTTTGACAGGCATTCAGAACATCTGGATTCGTCAGTCGGCTGGTGTCAATGCGCTCACAACATCGATTTCGGCGTCTGCCAAAACGAATCCGCAGGTCAGCACATACAATTGTATGGTTGATGTCCACACTTGTGCTCTAAATCGAGCGACAGTTCGGAACGCAGCCTTTCCATCGGTAAGTTATCGCAATGTGACCGATTTGTGTCCATAGCTGGTTCGAGGCTGGGGGGCCTCAAGTCACCTTCCGACTGGTGCTGCGTCGGAAATTAGTGCTCGCAAAAAACGAGCGAGCATTTTCACACAAATGAATTAACCGCTCACTGTTATCATTACGAGAACCTACACCATGTTGGCCGCCCAGATGCAGTTCATCATTGAATAATTTTCCAAGCTGGGCTTTCAGATCCCCAGCCAGCACAACAGTGTCCGAGGTTCTTCTGTGGCGAAGGAGCTCGTTCAGTTGGCGGTAGAAGCCGTCTTTTACCGAACCATCGCTATAGTTTGTGGGTGCATAGTCAGCGATGACGTATAAACACCTGTTAGTCCCGCTCGACTTCGAAGCTTTGAACGACCCAGCCAATCGGACCGCACACATCCGGCTACTGATTGGGATTCAATCAACCAGAGCAGCTTGAACCCGTGGACTCAGGGTAATACCAACCCCGGTTTGGCCGGTGCTCGAAACTCCATCGGCACCGGATAGGCACAATGAGAAAGTGTTGCTAAGATCATCACAAGGGGATCGTAGAGTGAGCACAAAGCTCAAGTCTTACAGACCGCTGCCCGGTAAGCAGCAGATATCGACCGAGAGGATCTCTAATGTTCAGACGAGTCCTGCTGTTGACCGATCTGTAACAATGTGCGTACGTTGAGGCATATTAACCTGAAGGATGATCGAGGGTTCAAAGTGAAAGCCGATGGACTTGGCTTGGCAGCTTACTTGGACATGGGCTTGTCGGCAGGACAGGAATGACGTTCCGCGTTCACACGTGAGTTGAATCTAGTAGGTAAAAGCCTATCAAAGCAAGGTTGGGGCGGACCAATAATTGGGTTTGAAAACAGGGGGGATACAAGTGAAGCTGGGACGGGACCATAAGGGTGAAAAAGCGTACGAGGGAGGAATAAGACAATGGGAAGGCTTGTGTAGTAGCATCCAAATCCCTATCCGTCCTGCTCGATGTAGCAGATAGGACACAGTTGATTATCCGCTGCGGTGGCCAGAGCCCCAGGAAGTTGTTTGAGGAAAGATTCATAGGGTTGGGTGGGCAGAATGCTGTCAGTTGCCCAGGCCTAGACAGGAGAACGATTAGGGTTCTCAACCAAAGCCTTTGGTTCAAAAACCTGATCGCAAGACAGCGGGATTAGCGTTGGGCTAGAAGGAGTCCGTTTTAAGGAGTAAGGAGCCATCCTCATTCCAACCCTCAACCTGGAGGACCAGAAGATTGAGTTTGTCTGGCCTCTAACCATTGACAGATCCAGTATGAGTGGCTCTGAAGGTGCAAAAATGCACCACACAGCATAGCTCAGTGGATCTCTGAAGTACGCAAACCACCGCACCACGGCAGGGTCCAGCCTGACTGATATGCCGCCGCCTCTATTGCTGTTTGAGCCTCTAAAATGTCACGACGGTCCGTAGCCTTAAGGATCACAATCCTGTCATGTAATCCGAAGGCGCGAGTTCGAGCCTGTGTAGGGACCCAGCGACCATCGCAGTATCCTTAGCCCACGTGCGACTGGTGGTGGTTGCGCGGCAGCGAAGCGTCGGTACTGCGTACCGGTGTACTGCTGACGTCAGTGTCGAAACTGAGGAGAAATACTCCAAGTGCTTACTCAAGGTTAGTCAGAAGGTAACCTAGAACTTGCAGTCCGGAAAGGTCTGAAATAACAGTCATTCATGATGAATTCGATCACAAAGTTTAAGAGGAAAAGAAATATGGGACAACCCTGCTTGTGGGGGGGGGAGTCAAGAAACAACTTGTAGACTCTTATTCGGCCTCGGGAGTCAAGGTAGAAAGAGTTCAGGACGGAAAGGAGTTTAGCTGATACGCGTCCAATGGATAGGTAGTGCAACAAGCTGACATGATCAAGAGAGTCGAAAACGGCTTTCAAGTCAAGAAAAACACAATAGTCTGTCGTCTATGGGCGTTGTATGGTAGATTCAACCACGACCAGAGCGGAAGCCAGCCTATCATTGAATGATTCGGCTATCGCAAAGACCAGAATGAATACCGTAGGAAGTTTAGATGCAATGGAAAGAACACCTCGATGAATTTAGCGAAAATTCCGTGAAGCTTTTTGAAGGTGGGGACGACAGTCGACAGTCATCAATTTGAGGGTACCTTATCAGCGTCCTTAATAGCGTTGAGCAGATACGGTTAAAGTCAAAATAGGCTTTGAGCACTCGGGTAGGTACATTTTCAGCGTTATAGACCATCAATGCGAACGAAGAAATACACGAAACAAATGGATAAAAAACAAATAAAATGTAAGGTAAAATCTGTAGGCATATCACTCAAGCAAACAGTCGCGCGTCATATTGAGGAGTTTCGTTGGGTCAACAAGTGATCGTGACAAATGCGATAGGATAGAGTTGTGGAAGATGCAGGACGAGAAAATAAGGCTATAATTAAGGTGTGAGCAGACAAGATTTTTGATAGATAACTATGTAACTGGTAGAAAGGGTCGTTGAGAAGATTAAAGGAAAAACTGCTACAAACGTTTGCGTGTTCAGTGACAATAAAATAAACGAGAGCCTGTCCAGACGATCCACTGCATCGAAATTACGTTTTAACGACCGTATAAATAATGTGTAGTGTTTTCTGAATAACCCCCGGAAAAAGTACTGCAGTACAGTATAGCCAGTGAGGCAGAATGCATGTAGTCAAAAATTTAAATCAAATCACAATATACCGAATGAGTTTCAGTGACGTGAGTTGACAAAGATGGGTTACGGGAGATAAGGACCCCCAGATAAGTTATGGCTGACGTCTTGGGTATGAGTTGATCACTTACTGCCAATGAAGTGGCATTCGAAACAGTTTGTAGCTTATTAGTAGGTTACATCTAGAAATGTTCCGAATGGAAGATCAGGACGAAGACCCCAGCACAAACTTATCTAGAGCATTCTGAAGAGTCAATATCTCAATGTGTGGAAGCTCGACGTCCGATAACGACATGATCTGCATACTTGCACACGAGAAAGTTGGACGGTATAGGAAGTTTCTCAATATACAAAGAAAACAGTGGAGAAGAATCGCACCATAATTTGAGCAAAGTGTAGAGGACTTTGTTTCATTAAGTTGTGTGCCGTTTATATAGTGGTTGCTAATCAAGCTGTAAACATCACTCGTGGGCTGTTGGTTGAGTAGAACTGATGTGTTAACGAACTCCAAAAGCATTTGAATAGTGAAGAAACAGGAGCCGGCGCATTGATCTGCAATTTGCATCAGTGCAAATGTTTCATAATGTACAAAATAGCATACCGCATCTAGTGTGAGGTAGTTAGGCTTGTAAGAAAACCGGTACATATCATCTGCACCGCAAGCGATGGACGTTGACTACTCGCATTAGCGTTTCGTCGAAATGAGCATCCTTTATCGGCTGTTTCGTCCACAGAGAAAAATTTAGTGGTTGTGAAGATCGGATGTAGGTATCAAAGAGCAACAGAAAGGTATACGCAGCACGTCGCCACAGCTTACTGATGATTCGTCGCCTTGTGAGCCCCCAGCCGGTGCGGAATATGACTAATGCGAATTCGTCCGCATCGAACCGGTGGCCAATGGAGTACAAACCGGACGCCTGAATCGATCAGCCGCTGGCCGGAAACAGGCATCAGCGGTACACTGGTAACCCATACCAATAGTTCGCTGTCAATCAACAGCTCCAACATGTTTATTTTTGGTTTTCCCTTCATCATACTTGCTGACTACGAACTATGACCAGATAAAAAAGGCAATTCTACCCTGAACACGGGATAACAGCCTGCCTGAATTAAGGTGACGACAGTATGCGCGACTCCATGAGTTTTCTATTTAATGAAAGCTTATGATAATCGCTTGAACATTAATTCTACCTACCATCCTATCTATGTTCGAGTACAGCCGTGGAGTAGATTAAATTGCTTCAATCCAGTGGTGGTATTCCCTTAAGAGATCTTTAGTTGATTAACAAGCTAAGTAGACAGTTGAGGAGTCGAAGCAGTAGACTGGTGGGTAGTACGAAGCAGACAAACCTGATTTTTTCCGACGATGATCCTTCATGGCGTCTTCTTTCGGGCTCCGTGGGCGGCCAGCACGGTGAATCTCGACGTCACTTTTCTGGGTACCCGGCACGAAAGGAGAAGGACCACTGGGATGCAGGTAAGATGAGTGGACGCGTTGAGGCCAGTTACTCCGCAGCATGGGTAATGGGCCATCTAGACGAAGACACCGCAGAGCACCAGGTGGTAGGGGCCGTGCATTTTCTTCTGCCCGATGTTCAAGAGCGACTGTCAAGTTACATACCGGAGTGACGTCAGAGAGTAGATGGTAGACAGGCGTTCCGCGAAGCAGCATATTCCAAATGGCAATTGGAGTAAACAACACAAATGATCATGTCGCAGTTGTACCATGATAATCCAACGAAAGATACCAAGAGAGTAAAATAATGTGAAGCGGAGGCAAAATGTTATTACAAGGTGCAGAATGACGTACCTAAGGACTGAACGTGAGCATGCGTTGTGAGTTGGTGGGGAAGAAAATGTAGTTCCGTATGAAGTTGAGGAGGAAGCGGCCGGCAACTTAGCGAACAGTCCGTCTTTGTGGATGGGGCATTGGCGTGTTGAGTTGAAGACGATAGGACATCCGATGTGGGGGGTGCAGCGGTAGTTGCTTCCATGGGTGGTACAAAACCTGTGATTGAGGCTGGAGTACCACCGTTTAGACTGGAGTGCGGATTAGAACCAGAATGGGAGACAGACGATGTTTGCGGGCTAGTGCTTTTGCGTGGTGCAGTGAGAGGAGCGTTCTGTTGAAACAGGAAGATGAGACAAAGTGAAGTGAAAATATTGCAGCTATTGGGGAGGGCAATGGACAGCTCCATTCAGGTGACATGAGTGAACATGATTCTGTTTTAGTCCATTCCCAATGGTACAACACTCTGGATGAAACTCAGAGATGGCATGTGACCTAAAAGCTGATATTTGCGTCATCGCCTACCATAATTTGACCGCAAAAAAGTGGAAATTGTGAAAAATAACCCATCAACCTGACAGTAGCGTAGGAAGAAGACTGCTTCTAGGAGCATCTGATTCCGTGGCAAAATCCTTTGCGGCTGCTGGAGGTAACTTGGATGGTACCACACACAAAAAGATGGCCGTAAGTAAGAACAACGTGTGAAATTAAGGAAACCGCGTCAATAAAATATGTGAAAAACTATATCAAGCAGTGTGTCGAATGCCGAGTAGCTCAAACATACAGGTCTGAAAAGAAGGTAGTCCAGCTTTAAGTAAATAGACCAAAACGAAATATCTAGAATGACGTGATTATATTCATTTCAGTGATTTGGAAACGAACCTGGGTTTCATCGGAGTTCGTGGAATCGCAACACGCGTCCGACGGGCCTGCTGATTTATTATCCTTTTGTTGGGAGCTGGGACAGCCATCAGTCAAGTCGGATAAGGCTGGAACGCTGGAACGAACACCACGACCGTCGGATGGCTGTTCCACGAGCGTCTGATAATGAATCAAGTCGGTCAAGGTGGAAAATAAAAGATCCCGGGCATTCTGATCCGTACATGTGAGAGAGAAGCGGCAATGCCGAACAGAGTCCCTCGAATTCATCGAAGATGCTGGGGAATGGGGTAAATAAGACCGTTTACTATGACACTGTGGGTCCCGCAGAAGCACAAGAGTATGAGAAACTACTTACAGGCTGTGATCAGATTGATATCCGTCTCCTTGTCCATGCTTCTTAGCACAGTCAGCCGGTTTAAGGTGAGTTTTGTCTGACAATATTAATTTTACGACGAAAAAGCCCATGGACTTACCATAAACTCATATGTATTCGGTTGCGCTGTACGCGCAAGTAGAAGAACACAAGTAGGAAAGATAACCAACACAGAGCGCCGACCGTTGGGTATCGGCTGAGAAGTAGGCACATTAGGTAAAGGATGGTCAGGACTGTCCTCGACGCGTGTCAAGACTACACGAAGAGTCAGAATGGGATCGCCCAAGTGCGCAATGCTCTAGAGTATGGGAAAAGAAATAATGAATGCACTCAGAAGCAGTTTACATCGAACCAAGCGCACACATACTGCGTTGGATCCCAGTTACATATAAATCTAAGGGCCACACTAGAAGGTGCCACATCACTTACGATCACAAGAAATTGCAGGGTAAAAAACGCGCAAACTTGCTCTATTGGAATAGAAAGTAGAACTCACAACTTGTGTTCGAAACAGCTCTCGGCAAGAAATGAGCGATGTGATAACACTGTGGGGACAGCAAAACTATAACTTCAGCTAAGGGCCAAAAAAGGACCTTACAACAAAAGCCAGGCGCACAAATATCGAGCAATTAGCAACGGAAGAAAAAGCGACTAAGATTAGTCAAGTGCAAGAGTTGTCTAACCGCTGAAATAACAAACCTTTACCAGATGATGGAGATTCAACCATGAAGAGTAGGTGTAAAAGATGG
This sequence comes from Dicrocoelium dendriticum, assembly GCA_944474145.2. Classification (NCBI taxonomy): domain Eukaryota; kingdom Metazoa; phylum Platyhelminthes; class Trematoda; order Plagiorchiida; family Dicrocoeliidae; genus Dicrocoelium; species Dicrocoelium dendriticum. Next base: position 46,470,891 of record OX104066.1, on the reverse strand, counting down.
GAAATGTTGGCCAACTTGGTGAAGAGCAGCAAAGAGGGCGAAACAGAACACAGATGGGTGCACACTGAATTCCACTATGAAACCGTACGGTTATGCATCAATATCACCATTTGTTTGCAATACTAGTGATCTGGTCACATGAAGAAAGTCTATTCGGCTAAGCAACAAAAGCAGATTAAAATAAGCATCAGCAGTACATCGGGCCAACGCTACGCTGCCACGCGACTACCACTAGTCGCGCGTGGGTTAGGTGTACCGCGAGGTTACCCGCCTCTACGCGCGGATTCGAACCGATGACCGGATAAAATGGTAGATGCCTAACCTTATAACAAAGTCAAAGGATTTCACTGGACGCAAAAATAAGCTGGCAAATCAATGTTATCGACAAGTTTACAGAAAACCGCAGTGCAGCAAAGAGATGGTAGAATGCGAAACGACGGATCTTAAAAAGAGGCAAGTGACCAACATTGCTAATTCAAGCGGTTACCAAGTGAAGTATCCAATTCATCGAAAATGTATCTGATTAGACGAAGAAAGGGACTGGCGCAAAGAGCAAGACGCAGGCTGTGCTGAGAGAGGCACATCAAACTAGTCCCAACAAAAGAGCAAAGATGGGACGACGTGGCAATATCGTTCATCAATTGGTATGATACATTAAGCAGGGAAACACCTCAGATGTCGTGCCGCAATATAAACCAGTTAGATGTTAGTCGGAGGACCAACAGTAAAGGTAAAATAAAACGAGAAATCACTGTGTACGTGGCGAATGTAGACGTGGAGATGTAGACAAGGCTAATCAGGAGGGTCACGGAGAAAGTCACAACATGAACCGAAAAAAATGGCGGCTCTTCGGCCAGTAAACGCATATTGTGGGAGTCAGTGTCTGAGGAAGTGTAACACATGGCATGACGTTTAACTAGTCACTAATGAGGATCGGCGCAAGGGGTGGTCACTGTTAATCTCCAGGATGACCTTGTATTTCGAGCAAACCTGCTAGTCTAATTGCGCGTCAAAAATAAAATCGATTGTCCTTGGTAACCATCGCAATTAACTGCGTCTCATAATGGAAACAGGATGCAGGAGGCCTGATGTTAGCGAAACTATACGCGACGAAGATGGACAATCTATCCACAACCCGTCAAAACGTTTGGAGCGTTGGGTTTACCCCGTTGAGAGCAATTTAAGCAATCAGAATTACCAACTTCGTTGTCGGCTACTGATCGCCTTGCACCGTGGGCTGTCTGTTTAGATCTGCCCTTTCACGCTACTCTACGCTATTGCACGTTACTCAACTACGCACTGATGTCACCTCGATTGGTGACGAAACGTTTGCAACAAAATTGCCAAGCTCAGCGAACAGTTCAACAGCCTTATCCAACTGTTCATATGCACTTTTAATGATTGACAAACGGACAACGATACCCACTTGTTGAGCGATTCTCTAACGCGTTTGTTGCTAACCAAGAACTGCGTTGCATTAGGTAATTAATGTTATGTAAATATTACCGTATACATTGGATCCACCTTGTCTTTTGAACTATTCGGGATCGGTTTGTACGCGTGGCTCAATGACAGCTGATAAGCTGTTTGTAAGCATAGCACCGTGTGAGTACCTCAGGATGAGTGAGAACAGAGGCAGAAGCCATCCTGCGTCAGGGTATGCAGATGGCATGTATGCAGTCCGCTACTGTTAGTAGGACAGATGAGGCACAATTTAAAGACTGCAGACGCTCGATTAACACTGCATAATTGGCTGTACTGCCTTGAAGTGTAAGTTCTGGCTAGAGACTGCTATTCCATCCATTCTGTCTAACAACTAAAATATCTATACAGTTCTGGGGGAGTATGTACGTTTCAACATGCTTAGAAGATTGGCTTATTTAGGGAACAGAGAGAACTTTAACCCTAAGAGCACAGGACCAGAAAACCGTGAGTTACACATACGGTAGGAGAATAACCGATGCCTTAATACGCGTGCTGCAATGGTGCGCAAGTGCTTCACTACCATGCCCATTCTGCCGATACAACTGAGGTATAAATTGTTTGTGGATGTCATCACTTTCTGTGAATATCAAGTTCCAGTGGGGCAACTGACATCGGTATCACAATACGTTTAACTGCATGTGTCCACAAGCACCACCTAGCGTGCATAAATCCAGATGGGAAAAGGCGTGCATCACTGCAATTGTCGCGCACCTGCTCCAAATGAGAATCATCCGGTTGCTATCCTGAAAGCCCGTCACTCGATGTACCGTGTGAGTGAAGTCCGCTCATAAACAGATCAGATACCATAAACTCGCACTGGCGGAGGAGATGGTAAACTGCCCCAACAACCTTGTTGTGTGAGCACAAATCATTCGTTAGGGTTTTGGACCTGCAATAGGTAGAGGTCATTCATACAGCTTCCGCGTGGACATATCACGCCCAACAACTAATTTGACAGCTTAATTTTCTAATTCCTTAGTCAATCCTACAGTATGTGAGGAGTAGAAAAGTGTCGTGTTTGGTCTGTCGATGAATAAACAGAACCGAGCTTGTCTGCTATACCGGTCTTTCATGAGGCACATAGATACTTGAGCCAGGGTAAAGTCGCTGCTCGGTCACTTTGTAAACAGCGTAAGTTGAACTCACTAAAGTAAAAAAATTGCAAAGCCGAAATATTGGTCAGATTCGTGTCCAATCACCGGTGAACAAACGTTACGCATCGAGTAACGAGCAACGAAAATTTGAATGAGGACGAAAGTAGTTCACATGAAAAAGGTGGGATAACTCACAGGCCCTTGCCATCCATTGATCACAGATAGCAAAATTTCAATGTCGTATTCTTTGAATTTTCGCAGAATTGCACAGCGTTCCTGAGTGGTAATAGGAAAGAAGAGATCAGCTGGCTATGGAGGCAGTGAACAGGCAATTGAATTAACAAATTTCCACAACTCAGTCAAAAATTTCGGGAATCCACGTGTATGAAGTGTTCGAAAATGAACAACAATGACGATTCTGGGAAGCAACAATGATTGAAGGATGGAGGTGTCATGTGCCCAGTCACTAAAACCCGTGTCAGAAGCATAACGAGTTACAATATTGAAGAGGAACAAAATATGGAAAGATGGAGGCGAGAAGTAGATGACAAAAATCTATAATTCCCCAATGAAAAAGTAACGGGCCCACCTCACTACATTATACAGAAGAGAAAAAGGAGAAAATGGGAATGTGCATAAAAGGAGCGGCTAGAAGACAACAATCATGGCATAGTTGACTTGGGATCCAAAAACAAGGACACAAATGCAGGCTTCGCGCTTGTACAATATCCCATACGGTTGATGTGGCCGGTTAAATGGCTCCATTCAGCCTAAATCTTTAAAGCAGTTACGTCATGGGCAAGTGTCAGCTGCTGACCGTTCTGAACATTGCCCAATCCAAGGCAGATTACGTACGCGCTTGCACCCGTCAGATGGAGAGAGAGAGAGAGAGAGAGAGGCAAAACTGCAGTTCGAATCTGAGACTTGGAAATTATTGGCTAGAGTCTTTAGAAGACAAATGAGTTTCGTATGACTTATCGGTACGCCATCGATCAACTCCTTTGGGGTCTCACTCAACTGGCGAACAACACATAGCAAATCAGGTCAGATAATCCGTATGCGAATGGTATGGTGTGCTGTGCTCCAATCAAATAAGAGCCGTGTTTACAAGATTAATAATGTGGCCCTTAACAAGGCGAGGACAGTGAATTGAACCATAAGGTAACACTAGACCCACCGTAACGCCTAATGCTATGAGTTCGATCAGCAGAGGAAGATATCGCTGTCCTCACAGGTCAATGAGGATCCAGTGGATAACATGGACCATAATAATAAACAGTGGGTCGACTGATAGAGGTGATAAGCGAGTAGGTCAACTAATCCGAATGTCTGTCAAGTGACAGTGAAATGTGGTGAATCTCCGATTTGATATCTTCACAGTTATGGCGTCAAACACATGCTGGAGTGCCTGGTGATCGGTGTTACTACACTTATATACGCCTGCTGCAAACATTCGTCGAGATAAATCAAGCAGTAACTATAAATAGCATTTGTGTGTCACTTAAGTGACCTCAAAGGGAAAGTACAACTAGCATCGTGGAATAGAGTCCCTCCGTCCGAGGGAGCCACCAAGGAAAAGTTAAAATGCATACAGTGAAAAACGCTTCAGGTACAAGCAACTAACGAAAACAAGCGAATTAGAACAGAGTGGATGAATTAAACGAAAAGGATACGTTTATAAAAGACAACTGAAGTAAGGAACAGATTTGGCGGCACTCACCGCTATTTCACTATAAACATTCATTGCCTTCTGGATGTCATCTCGGTCAACGTGAGGGTTCTGTAAAACGGGCAAAGGACACAAGATATACAAAGTGCAGTCTTCTGTATAGATAAACCGTTAGCGCAGAATGGCCACAGTAGAGCAGAAACGCAATTGTTAGTGCAAAATAGTGACCACAGCAGTGGAACATAATCGATGTGCAGTCCAGATTAAAGTGAAAAATGCATAAATTGCAACTCTAGAGGTGGGGAACACCTCAGCTACGGTGCCGCAATACACAGAAAAAGGAGAAAAAACGAATGCAACTGGTGCAAGCCGGCTGAGTTACCGGTAACGGATGGGCATCATTCCGGTAAGCTACCAGCCAGCTACTGTGTATTTTCAAAAAAATTACTATGCAATATTATATAAGGCTAAGTAATGAGATCGTGGTTGGAGGGGGAGGCTAAGAGGGATGGGGTGGGACAAAGAAACTCACAGCACGAACGCCACTAAGGTCGGCTCCTAGCCATATCAGCAAGTGTGTCCAACCAAACGTGTTCATCGTCTTTCGGACCCCAACCAGGGAGCCGAGACGCTCCAACCGAGGCCAGCTTCGAAGTGAGGGTCTTCATTCCTTTGGACCAAGTCATCGCTTGGCCACCCCTCCTCTTCTTCCATCCACACCCCCGGCGCGCAAACAACACACGTCGCGGAAGTCGGTGGGCTGGCATGCGTAACGCGTGGCCGAGCCATCGGAGCCTGATGCGTGAAATAACGGTGCTGAGCGGTTCAGTTCCTTTTCCTGTGCCATAAACAAGGCGTCGAACACGCTCGTTACTCACGCGGTGTTCCCACCAAACGTGAGCTAAATTACGAAGGCATCGGTGGTCGAACGTAACTAGCCTCTTCAGGTCCGCTGCTTTAAGCGGCCAGGTTTCACAACCGTACATTAGGGTCGAACGTACTGCTGCATTGTACACTCTACCCTTCAGGGCAAGAGTGATATCGCGCCGGTGCCATAAGTGGCGAAGGTTAGCAAAAGCGTCCCTAGCTTTTCCTATACGATTCGTAATCTCATCTTCAATCCCACAGGCGCTGATACAACTTCCCAGGTAGTTGAATTTTTGAACGACTTCTAGCTGATCCCCACCAAGGGTCAGCGTAGGAGGCGGTCCAGGCCAATCTTGGAGAAACGCTTTGCACTTCGAGGGTGCGAAGCAAAGCCCGAAGTGACGGACAGCTAGTGCTAATCTGTCCAGTGCCGTTTGGCACGTTTGTGAGCTGTCACAGATGAGGACAATATCATCAGCATACTCTAAATCAAGAAGTCGTTCTCCTGGGAGTAGCTCCACACCTTCCATGTCGTGTCCGGTGAACGCGATTTCCATGACTTCGTCAACAGCGAAGTTGAAGAGGAAAGGTGACAGCGGGCATCCTTGTCTCCCGCCACTGGAGATATTTAAGGGCGACGACAACTTGCCGTAAGCCCTCACTCTGCCCGAGCTACGAGCGTATAATGCTCGGATAATATTCACATATTTCTCAGGTACACCTTTCCTGAGTAGACAGTCCCAAAGTGCATGTCTATCCACCGAATCGAATGCACCTTTGATATCGAGGAACACGACAACGGTGGGCCGCCAATATATGTGACGGTCTTCTGAACCAGTTGCTGATGAAAGGGAAAGAATGGCGATGGACAAAGGAGTGCCAACAATCCTTTGATGCAGTTAAAACAGCGCTCAGTTCTGATTTACTTTTAACCCACTTCAACCCAAACTTGGAGATTGTTGTTGCTTCGGACGCCTCCAATTATGGAGTAGGTGCTGTCATTTTTCATGTGTTCCCCGGAGGAGAAGAGAAGGCCATTGCGCACGCAGCACGGTCGCTGACAGTGGCGGAGAAAAATTACAGCCAGATTGAGAAGGAAGCGCTGGCGATTGTTTTCGCAGTGAAACGGTTTCATAAGATGCTATATGGTAGACATTTCAAACTGATCACGGACCACAAACCTCTACTCTCGATATTTGGATCAAAGAAAGGTATTCCTGTTTTCACATCAAGTCGCTTACAGAGATGGGCAATCGTACTGCTGGCTTACGATTTCAGTATACAATATCGAGCTACACAACAACTCGGCCAACCTGACGCTCTATCTCGCCTCCTCGGTTCCCACTTGAAGGAAAACGATGACTGCGTGATTGCATCTGTCAAATTCGAGTCGGAAGTTCAGCGCATCCTGGTTGACAGTGTAAGGGAGTTGCCAGTAACGTCGGATACGATTCGTGCAGAGATGGCTCGAGACGATATCTTGCTGAAAGTGATAGGGTTTGTGCAGTCCAGTTGGCCTAATGTCAGAAATTCGAATGAGTTACAACCTTTCTTTAATCGTCGCGGATCCCTTTCGGTCGTTGACAATTGTCTAATGTTTGGAGACCGAGACGTGGTACCAAGGAAGTTGCGGGAGCGAATACTACAGCAGTTTCATTCAGGACATCCGGGAACCAGCCGAATGAAGGCACTGGCGCGTAGTTTTGTGTATTGGCCTCAAGTGGATGCGGAAATTGAGCAGTTCTGCCAAAGTTGTGAATCTTGTCAACAAGCGGCAAAGGCACCTCCGAGATGTTCGTGGCACCCTTGGCCCGAATCGGAAAAGCCCCGGCAGAGAATCCAGTTAAATTATGCGGCACCAATCAACGGTCAATCTTATTTGATTTTTGTTGATTCCTACACGAAATGGCCCGACATGATTCCGATGCAAAATCCTACTGCCCAGCACACTATCAATGAGCTGGACAAACTGTTCCAGTATTTTGGCACCCCGGAGATGCTGGTTACAGACAACGGAGCCCAGTTCACCTCAACGCTGTTCAGAGCATTTTGCAGGCAAAACGGAATCCAGCACAAGTTTTCGCCGCCGTACCATCCACAATCGAATGGGCAAGCCGAAAGATTTGTAGATACCTTTAAACGTGCTCCCGGATCTCTTCCTACGCAGGTGTTGCAGGACGAGCCATGGACGGTTAGTTTAGAGCCTCCGTCGGAGGCCGAGGTCTGAAACGCGATCACAGCGCTCAACCGTTTTCGTGCCGCTGGCCCGGATTCCCTCCCACCTTCACTATTTATGGATGGACGTGAGGTCCTGTGCAAAGCACTGATCTTATTCGAATGTATCTGGAAGGAAGAGAGTGACCCGGTTGATTGAAGCGATTCGATTATAGTGGCAATATACAAGAAGGGCAGTCGCACAGACTGTTCTCAGCACAGGGGTATTGGCCTAACGCCAGTTGTGACAAAATGACTGGCCTCGATTCTCGTTCGTTGTATCACTGTGGAACGGGATTTTCGGATTATGGAAGAGCAGGCCGGTTTCCGCCCAGGACGTGGCTGTATAGACCATATATTCACCCTGCGGCAGGTGCTAGAGCAGCGCCACACATACCGCAGATCGACTATAGCTGTGTTCCTCGATTTCAAGAGCGTGTTCGATTCAGTCGATCGATCGATTCAGTTCGAAATACTTGCGCGGAAAGGTGTTCCCACGAAATACGTGCACATCCTTCATGCTCTATACTCGAGCACTACAGGCCGCGTCAGGGTCTACGGTGGCCTATCGGATAGCTTTCCGACCACAAAAGGAGTTCGTCAGGGTTGTCCGATTTCGCCATCTTGTTCAATTTCGTCGTGGATCCTATCATGGGGTGTTCCTTTGCGAAATCTCATGATGTAGGCGTTGAAGTGCTGCCTGGTGATAGGTTAGTTGATCTAAATTATGCGGACGATATCGTGTTGTTTTTCGACGATGTTTGCGCGGCACAATCAACCCTGAATAGCCTGTTCATGGTGGTCCCATTGTTTGGTATGCACTTCGCACCTTCAAAGTGCAAAGTGTTGCTGCAGGACCACCAGCCACTTGATGGCCCCTTGACCCTTGCTAACAAGGAACTCGTGGTGATTGAGCAATTCACTTATCTTGGCAGCTGCATCAACAACGATGGGTGCATAGAAACTGACGTCAGCTCACGCATTGCAAAAGCCAGAACTGCCTTCTTGAATCTGCGGCATCTTTGGCGACAGAAGAAACTTTCCCTCCGTCTAAAAGACCGTGTATACAAGGCCACGGTGTGGGCGGTTCTGGTCTATGGTAGTGAGACTTGGCCCCTTCGGTCTGAAGATCTGAGGCGCCTTCAAGTCTTTGATCATCGTTGTCTGCGAAGCATTACTGGTGTCGGATGTGAATGGCGTGTCCGCAAAGATGATGTGCGTAGGCGAGTACTAGGTAATGATAAACATGCTAGCTCCCTAGAACAACAGATAACACTGAATAAGTTGCGTTGGTTTGGGCATGTGTTACGTATGCCTGGTCTCCGCTTACGTAGAAGGGCCTTGTTTAGTCTGCCAGGTGTAGGGTGGCGCAAGGCTCGAGGTGGACAGAAGTTGACTTGGCAACGGGAAATGAAGTTACTGACGACCAAACTGGGTGCCGTTGGTCCGTCTCGCCTCCGAGGCTGGAGTCCACGTGACTCGCCTTAAGCTTGGCTCGAGACTTTACAGGACATGGCTCGCAGTAGACACCAGTGGCGCGTCTGCTTCCGTCTCCTAATTGGATTGCCTGTTTAAAATGTGTTTGGTGCTGAGTTATCTGCGGGGTAATGGCTGATTATGACACGTGGCAGTGGAAGCCGCAAGGAAGCTGTCTCGCCGATGCCGCCTTATCTTTGCACGATAGCCAGCTGTTTGTGACGGTATGTTGTATAACCAAGGTGTAGGCGCCTTGACCCTGAATGTATGCTTAGGGCATTAAAGTTTTCAGATAAGTCCCCCTTCTCTCCCTCTTCTTATTCTTTATTTCATAGGTGCTCATGGTTGTATGGCAGCGAAACAGCAGTTCAAATGGCTGATGTACCGCTGTTGATGATGATGGTGATGTTTCAGTTGATTCAATCTTCAAGTACGATTTGTGCATCGAGGTGGGATGGATTGCCAAATTAAACGTGGCCAACAGAACAATAATGATATTTATAGTAATAACGGTAATGATGATAATGCATGATGAATGAGTACGGAATAAAAGCAGTTAGGAGTAAAAGAGCGAATGCAACAGTGCCACTGAGGTTGTGACCATACCACAACTGATAAAGCATCCAATCACTGGTGCGACTGATCCTAACTCGGCATCCGAGACGACGACAAGTACCGAGTCGACTCAGCCGAGCCTATAATAGCAAAAGATCTTCGATCTCTGTACAGCCTGCGACGAGGAAACCTAGATGGAGATGATCTGACATCTGACAAATAACTACTATGGTATGAGTGATTTTGAAGGCACCTGAAAAATCCAACAGGTCATCAGCAATATACGTTAGCTGAGGATGAGAAACACACTTCAGCTGAAGGGCCATATAAAGATTACTGTAAAAAATTCAAAAAGCAAGTAATATAAAGTTAAATATCATTTTATTCATGTTGTGAGATTGCAATTGGAAGGAGAATCCAAAGAAGATGAGGATGGAGAAAGAAACTCTCAAAGCAAACACCATCGTGGCCGGATCTTCGCCATATCAGCAAGTGTCCCCAATCAAACGTGTACATCGTCTTTGGGAACCCAGTTCGGCAGTAGGGATGCACCAAGCGGCGCCAACTTTTAATTGAGGGTCTTCATTCCCCTCGATCACGTCTTCTTTTGGCCTCCAGCTTTCTCTTCCATTCAGATCTCGGGCACACAAACAACTCGCCGCGGGAGTCGTTAAACTGGCATGGGTAACAGATTGCTAATAAACTCACTCTGACCGTACTACGCGTGTACAGCGCGCTGACAATTTCTGCGTATTTATTGGGCACACCTTTCGTTAGCAGACAATACCAAAGAGCATATCGATCCACCGAACCGAAGACATCTTTAATGTCGAGAAACACAACTACGATGGGTCGTCAAAAAATATGGCGGCGGTGACACCAACATAGGGTAATTCTCGCCCTTCCATCGGGCTAGTGGAAACTCCTCCTCACATGGATGCCATGGTATGCGACCGAAATAGGCTATTCGGTAATTCAATGATTTATTTAGGTCGCAAACCAAAGCATCCATATGATGATGGGTTTCCACTCGCCCCATACAAGTTGAAGTGCGAACATTCTCATTCGTTGGTGTCACTGCCAGAATGTTCCGTCATTCTTCGTGCGATGCTTAATATACCAGTAGTATAAAAATCCAACAGCATCTTATATAGATACTTTTGCTAGGGAAAAATAAGTTGTTAGCACAAGGCTTACCAATTTTCAGCTGACATCCGTGTTACATGGAAAAATCATCATTATACACGTTAGCTAGGGGTAAGAAACACCTCAGCTACTGTGTCGCAATACTTAAAAAAGGGGGAATGCAACAGACGCATGCCAGCTGAGCTATAAGTAACGCATGGACATTGTTCAGGAAAGCTACCAGCCGGCGACTATGCAGCAAAAAGAGTTACTATGCAAAATTATATTAGGATACGAAGTAAGATCATGGTTGGAGGAGGAAGCTAAGGGATGGGGTGGGACAAAGGGACTCACAGCTTTGTCTTTGAACGATAGCCAGCTGTGTGTGACGGTATGTTGTCTACACAAGGCGAAGGCGCCTTGACCCTGAATGTTGGCTTATGGCATCAAGATTTTCAGGTAAGCCCCCCTTCTCTCCCTCTTCTTATTCTTTATTTCATAGGTCCTCAGGGTTGTAGGCAGCGAAGCACCAGTTCAAATGGCTGGTGTACTGCTGTTGATGATTGATTGACAGCACGAATGTCAGTAAGCAAAAACTACTCCTACGAATCCTCTGGTAAGGACTCGCATCGAACAGACCATTCTCACGGGTAGTGTTAAATATGATCTGGTAAGCCAATGATCGCCGCAGAAAGAATGCGTGAAAGCTTAACACTAGATTGGCGAAGATAAAAAGAAGCGAAGTAATAAAATAAAAGGCATCCGCACATGTGCGGATACGCTAATTATTCACATCGGGCCAAGCGGGTAATATGAGCGGCGTTCGAACGAAAACAAGCAGTAATGGACAGGATAACAATCCAGTGAGCAACAGTATGAGGCACGAAACCAACAAGACACTGTAGCAGGCCTAGGGCTGTGCGCCGCAAAATAATCACATCGCATAGTATCTAAAAAAAATGGAGTGTTGCGAAAGATAGCAGAGCAGTCAATGAAACAATGCGAGTATAGCGGATAAATGTGCTATGAAGTTTATACGGGAAGATCACCTCTAAGTAACGTTCCACTTCTTTTAGAAGTAGTGGATAGCGGCCCAAGCGATCGAAAATCAGGCAAAGCTGTTGACTACAGCGATCCATCTGAAAACGCATCCCAACGGAGGAAAAATGACGTGCGATCGCTTCACTAGGGAGGAACAAAGAAGAAAAGTTGTGCAAATGAAGAAGTTAGGGCTGTCGTCGAGCTAGAAACCATTTATCCATTGAAAGCAAAGCGATGTGGATGTGCAGGGAATACAACATGCACAACATTTAAAAGTAGTGAAAAATAGCTAATGTGAATGCCATTGTATAGTAAGTAGTAGTGCCCAGAAACCCAGGAATAGGAAAACGACTTACGACTCCTTAGCCATTCCGGTCAAAACGTAAAGGTGAACCTTCGAGTAATCGCACCCAATGGAGTTCATAGTAGGCGCAAAATCAAGGAACAACTTGCCTACTCGCTTGGTTTCGCTGGAACTGACAAAATGCCTAGAATAACACAGACGAACTGTTTCATTCGGTCCAGTGAGCTGGCTATTTCTTGGTGCATAGTTATCGATCGGATGAGCAAGTCCTTAAGCGGAAGTACTTTGTCAAGAAATGGCCTGATTCAAAATGAACGGCGGCATAATCACTCACAAATTATCCAATGGTTCCAAGTTTACGAGAAACGTATGAACCAAATTAGTCAACTCATTTATATGTCGAATTTCTCCTTCTAGTATGTGCTGCACGATCTAAGGACCGGTGCGATTTAAAAAATCCGTGAAAATCGCGTTTTACTTCATCCTGAAAACTCTGCAGATGCAGCAGAATGGGTTCGTTGCAATTTGGCACTTCAGGCTTTTTAGCTGCGTCGGGGACGAGAGTGACGTAGTTACTTGGAAACCATCCAACCATGCCATTTAAAGAGCCTTCCCACCAGCCTCCGTCCAAGAGACGCAGGACAGTAAGAATATCACCTTTCTTGAAGGACAGCTGTGATCAAGTTAGTGACATAATTACTCAAAACATGGTTAAACAAACCTCATCTGTGTGAGAGGGAGAGTAGTCGTAAAGAGCACAAACTTCCACTGTCCCTTGAGGCATCCAAAAAAGCAGAAAACTGGAAGGTGTAGAATGCAGACAAGGGAGAACCACAAGGATTGAGACGTAAGTTCTATTACGCAACACGTAGGCTCTATAAGAAAGAATCAGTAACGTAGGAAGGGATGAGAGAAAAGTTACAGTCAACTGTTCGCTTCAGGTTTCTGTCCTTCTTCAATAATGGCGCAGGAGTGTCTTTCTGAAATGCAGACAGAAAAGTTGTCGTCAGAGCAACGATTTAAATTCAACCACGCGCCGAACTAGTTTCGATCCCTCTTTACAAAGGCACTAACCGCAGTCGCACAATCCCAAGGATAATGCAATGAAGTCAAGTTTAACTTCAGTTGGGACCGAAACGATAGGATAATCCCGTGAATGTTCCTTTTTTGCGTACCATCGGATCAGGAATTGATAGGACTGCTTAAGATGATGAAAAGCCTAAAACATAGACCGCATCACATCCTGTCTAACCAATTACTGCCCACATTTGCCTGCCCCAACAGGCTTTGCCAGGCCGGTTTGTGTGAATTAAAAGTGTAAAGTTACCTTAGATAAAAGGGGAGTAGCAGCTAACTAATGATTATACCAATGTGTGAGAAGACATTAAAAGCGGAGGGAAAGTTAAGATATTAGTCGGTTAGGAAAAGGTAAAGGTTTGGTACTGCCACCCAAGCGCATCGAACTGACCCTCTACCGTAGACTCCCTAAAGACGTGCTGCGGAAGTGATTCCCACGTTAAATAACTCGGGACGACCAGCGAGTTTCCGTCCTTACCCGGTCAGAACGCAGTTGGTGCAGCTTCAACGGGTGACCTCGACGACTAGGCAGCTTGGCGGGTCTAAATAGCCAGAACAAGTCTGGACCGATCAGACGGGTTACGGTAAGTGAGGATCAAGTCTCCTTTAATGCTGCGGTAGTACATTGCGTACATACGCAAACTTAGCAAACGTTCGGGATACGTTTGCCCCCCGTAATCCTCGCACTAATCTTGTACCCACTCGCAAAACCCTCTCCAGTTCCATTTTGTCCCTTACAAGACAAGGTGAACCAGCGTGGATACAGTACTCTAATTGGGATGGCACAAAAGTTGAGAACAGCTTCACAAAAATATTGGACGTTAGGACACCGAAGGAGCGGCGAATAAACCACATCTATGGAACCCTCTACAAGCAGCCTTCTTCCAATTTTCCCAGAGTGAGGCAATGAGGCTTTGGTGATCCCTAGATCAACCTGCTGAGTGAAAACGGGGAGTTAACTTCCGCCAACCACATAGCGAGTGGGAGGAGTAGCCCCTCCAAAGCGGAGGACAGAAGATTTCGCTTGATTTGTAGGCATCAATCATAAGTTTGACCAATCCAAGAGCCCATCCAAGGCACTCTGAATTGTCTCAGAGCCACCAGGGACAGCCAACGTATTCCAGAGCTTGAGATCATCAACAAACAATAGCGATGGTACTTCAAGCTCATGGGGTAGGTCGTTGACATAACTTGCGAAAACAACGGCCCTAGAACCGATCCCTGCGGAACGCCACTAAGAACAGCTTGTCTAAGCGAAAGGCTACGCCCCACGCGTACAGACTGTTCTCTTCTCTCTAGGAAGGCAGAGACCCGTTTAATGGCGGCTCCAGATGTCCCATACGATCTCAAGTTTAGTGATAGTCGTTGATGTGGAACAGTAACAAAGGCTTTCGAGAAGTCAACGAAAAACACGTCGATAGCGTGACCGTTGCCTATTGCCTCAGCCCAGCTTTCACGAGCTGCCAGTAAATTTGCCAGACATGAAAATAACTGACTGAACCCGTGCTGTGCCGCACGGAGGTTAAGTTGAAGCAGGTGATTCTCCACCGAATCCCTGACCAGCGTTTCAGACAACTTAACTACTACGCTTTCTATGCTGACAGTCCGGCAGTTCGCGGGCAGAGCTCTGTCACCACCCCTAAAAAGCGGACAGATAGTTACCTCCTATCCTGCTGGACGTAACGCACAGCTATCTAGTGTTATTGTAAACATGCATGTCAGTTGGCCACTTAGCCCAGTGGCCACTTCATGCATCAGCTTCCGATGAATTGAAGCAGCAGCAGAAGCTTTGGAAGGATTTAGCCCTTGCAATAACTCGGAGACTTGTGTCTCCGGTACGCTGGTTTCAGTTAGGTAAGAATCCTATGGGACTTTTGTGCCCAGCCCAACCTGAGGCGGAGAGGCTTCACGGGAGAAGACACCAGTAAACTGTTCGCTAATTATACATGCCTTATCATAGTTGGTATGCCCATAGGTCCCGTCCGCTCGTAGTAAAGCCGGTACAGAGAAGTTTGTACCGCCGCGTCTCTTTACGTAAGCAAAGAACTTTGGGTTTATTAAGGCTGCTTTAGCCAATTCCTCCTCGTACTGAAGACGAAGAGTTCTAAGATGTTGCTTGCATTTATTTCCAACCGCTCGGTAGCTTTCGTAGGTGCTAGTTGTTGAAGCCGCATGGTAAGTTTGCCAGCATTTAAAGCGCATCCTGAGCAGTTATTTACCCAAATGACCCATCTAAGAAGGTTGCGCCTGTGTCACCTGACTATTATTGATTGGGATGTGGGGAGCAGAGATCTCGCTGAGGTATGCCTTAAATTTCTCCCAGGTTGTCTCAACGGTGCCAGCCACGGTGATCGCGCAACGCAAAATCTCGGTCTCGCATTGCGTTAAAGTCTGTCTGACCAATATTTGGTCGTCTCAGCATTTCCTTGATGCCACTTAGTAAGCGCTCATGGAAAGGATATGCAGACATGCTTACTAGCTCCAAGATGACAGCCGTAGGTAATAGCACTTAGGAAATCGTGTGACTTCGTAAAAATGGGACCCAAGGTAGAAGGAATTCACTTGTGTTTATACCATATCGGAAGTACACAAATTGATGCAAAGGCAGTTTCAAAGTTACCTCGAGAAGATCCGGGCCGAAAGTGCCCACCGCCGCACTGTGAGGTAAATCGGCTCAGCAGACTTCAGGGAGGTTGGAGTCACCCAGTATTAGACACCGATCGGTTGCCTGAGTATGATTAAATTCAATAACTTCCCTTGAGTACTTCTAGGACTTGGATATACCACTACAACTGTAAACCAAGCTGTGGAAGTTCACACCATAGTCGACAGCGCTTTTAACAGTTTGATCAGGCGACTAGAACACACAGGTCTTCACCACATCAAGTGTACAAATTACATAAAGAGCGACGCTCCCAAGCTGATGGCCAACAGAGCGATCGTATCTAATCAGTGCGTAGCCAAGTAAAAATACTTCATCGCCTGTGGTATGCGGGGACAGCGACGTTTCGATGACAGCAAGTGTGTCGGGATGAGATTTGCCTACAAGTAGATCCTCCTGGTGTACTTTGTTCCTTAGGCTACGCAACTTACTAAGCACTACCGGAAGGAACTCGGCGCGCCCAGCCCCGGGTCGTACGCTACGCAGTGGGGGCCTGGTGGGGCAGAGTTTGACTTCCGGCAGACCATCTGAAAACCCACAAGACGTAGGCCTTGTACATCAGCAACCCGCCTACTTTTGAGGCTTTTGATGACTTCCTTTAACTTCAGCCAATTTGCGGATAAGAGGTCCGACTGAACGCTGACATTGCTACCCTTGATTTTGAATGCAAAGCGCATTAACGCTTTGCGTTCCTCCGAAGTTAAGATGACTACACGAAGTAGTCGGGGACGCGGAGTTGGCGTCTCGAAAGGGAGGTACCCCAATCTAGTTAACTTCTTGACAGCGACAAGGGGAAAACTTGGTGGAAGAGTCTTGTAGATGCGGGGCTTGAACCACTGGAGGGAAGAGCTGCCGCAGAGTCTGCAACCTTACGGAAGAGAACGCTGTTATCAGTAGAAGAATCACCTCAAAATGGCTGAAGCATTTCACGAGTATTCTACTCGACCCCAGTTTCTACCGGTTTGTCAGATGAAACGGCGCGGTACTTCGCCAAGGAAGCTGGAGTAATTGAGATCATGGCTTTGTGTGCTACTTCCAACGTCCTCCTCGGTCCAGTCTTTTCAGACTGCTGGTCTGGCCGAAGTCGACCCCGCAAGTCGTTTCGCCAATGGAGCTGGAATGCTTGAAGTTGGAGCTTTGGGCTTCACGTCCAATAAATTAATGCGTGCAGCACCTTCTGGCTTTGAGGAAGCCTTACGGATTTTCCTTGCCGTCTTCCTCTCGCTTTTCTTTAGCACAGGGGCTATAACTTCGGTCAAGCTTTGGGCGGCTTTCAGTACATCAGTCGCCCCTTTAGAGGCATTCTTGACCACTGCCGCCCACGAAACGGCAGTTATGACCACTGTCGGATTTTCATCGACAGCAGGTAAGTTGCGTGCCTTCTTCCAATGAGCCGAAAGCAATAGAGATTCCCATCTTCCTCCTCACTAACCCACTTTCCGAGTAAGAGATGTGAGGAAAGACCACTATTGCTAGTTAACCAGCCCGACGTTGCTCGATGTCTCCTCAGTGACCTGAAGACGCGTAGATCGACGGCTACGGCATAGAAGACAATTGAACAGTATGCGATTGCTAATCGAGAGCCTTGCGTACTGATCAGGGCTCAAATCGGTACAGGTCTCATGGGACCAGAAGTTGCATACATAGCACTGCATGCCACCAGATTCGTCAGCCACGGGCTTTGAGCAGCGCACGCTGTCGCATACGGAGTTAGATTCGACGATCAACGCAGCCGAAGACACATTAGCGCCGGTATGCACTGAATCAGACATGAAGCTTACAAAAAGTGTGAAACAGGTAACAAAACGTAAAACCGACAGGCTGTTACCTGCAGGGCAGTCAACAGACACACTTACGGGTTAAAACAAGGTGCAGAACGGATTCCAAAACAAAAAGATACCGAAAAATAGCCAGAAGATGAACCCGAAAGAGATGAACGATCTTTGGTAAGTACCCGAAAACGGGTACGACGTAATCCAGGGAAAACGATGATCCAAAAATATTTGGCTCAAGCAAAATTTGACAGAAGTCAATGTTTTCCACGACACTTGTAAACACGGTTCCGAAACTGTCCTATGAAATTAAAACGCATTTTACACAAGGTTATCGATAGATCATTGGAAAGTAGAGAGCAGAATTTCATTTGTCAGATCCATTACCGCTCGTTCGTTACTGGGTTCAAGGTGGATGTTGCAAATCGGTACTAATGAAACCACAGGGAGACTCCAACTGGCGCTGCACCATCCACCCATTACAGCACCAAGAAATATGTTGTTAATTCTTTGCGAAATTGTGGTTTCACCACAATTTTGTGAATCAAAACTGCAAATCCTCTGGAATAAATTATTAATAAAAGCATAGCCGCGCTTTTGTTCAAAGTGAAGTGAATTACACAAACTGTTATCAAATGGAATGCTTGTAAGTGAAGGACTAACTTTCATTTGTTATAATGCATAGCTGGCGGCTAATACGTTTTATGCGCCCAGTTGATTGCCGGGGCTTTGACTGCTCTCTGCTTGGTGTTTTACTTCTGGGATTTCGTTGTTAGTAGTTCATTAGTAATTTCCCCATTTTAAAGCGTATAGTGTTACGTCAAGAGTACTAGGCGTTTCATATGAGGAGAAATTAACGCCTGTGCTCATACTTTATGCATCGCCGGGTAGCGTTATGCAAATGGAGTTAGGAGGCTGAATCGCTGCAGCCTGTGTACCCACAAGGCGTTGGTCATGTGCACATCATGCACATGAGAACTAGTGGTGTAACAGTGCTTTCGACGGAATCGGGTTATATTTGTGCAAGTTCTAACAATATGTTTAGACCAGCGTGATGCAGTTGCTCAGTATGGCGAACCTACATCTGAAAAAGCAGAAGGGAACCCATGCAGCAGCATCGTTCCGGAAAGTGAGATTGCGACTACAATTACTATTGAAATGTAGTATACACAGCGTTTGATATGCAACATCATCTGGACCACCTGGTTGTCTCCGGAGTATCGGACATAAAGGACAAAACACTGCCGAATTGGCTGCGGCCGTGGATTATCCATGGTCGCATACCGGTGTCGGCTGGTAATGAGTTACTCTCCATACTACGGCTATACCACCCTAACTTGCAGAAGGACTATAGAACCCGCATGACGACACCACGGGAAGCGGAAAACACCAGGTTAGGATCCGGGACATACAGTCACCTTGGGGCACCCCTTGGTTTGATGACGGCATGTCAGTACCAGTATGTTAGCCCACCACATGAGGTTAAAATCCAGTTGCACGTAGACGGATTCTCCCCTTTCACTTTGTCGCGAGGGCAGGTGTGGCCAATGCTGTGTAGAATCATTTCACAGCTTTTCAACCCCATTTGCCGTGAGATCATATCATGGTCCAATTAAATCCTCGGATGGATGTCAATTTTTGGTTGTCTTATTGAAAGATCTCATGGTATTGCTTGAGGTCTGAGTGAAAACACCTGGTAACTCATTTGAAAGGAAAGCATACGTATCCGGTATAACATGCGATGCCCCTGCACGAGCATTCGTGCACGGAATCATAGGCCATTCCGGATACAGCGGTTGTGACAAGTGCTTTCAACATGGTGAGTATTTAACCCATCAGGTCAAACTTCAACGGACTAATTGCCGGCCTCGGACGAATGAAAGGTTTCGGCGTACTAGCCACAACGAACCATCACCTTTCGAATGCTTACCTATGGATAGGATAAGCGCTTTTCCACTTGCCTATATGCACTCAATATCTCTCGAGGTAATGCGTAAGATGACGGCATTGTGGATATCGGCCCCTTGCCAAGAAGAAGTGCCGCCTTACTCGACGAAAATTATGCCAATTGCCG
Source organism: Dicrocoelium dendriticum (assembly GCA_944474145.2). Lineage (NCBI taxonomy): Eukaryota > Metazoa > Platyhelminthes > Trematoda > Plagiorchiida > Dicrocoeliidae > Dicrocoelium > Dicrocoelium dendriticum. Next base: position 46,451,476 of record OX104066.1, on the reverse strand, counting down.
GAAGTGATGGACGCTAATTAATCGCGCTGGCCTCGTGGCTTCACCAGACATTACAGAGGAGTTCGGTGGTTTCGTTACTGGAAGGCTACGGAATTTTGGTAATTCTTGTTGAATGTTGGACCAGCGGCGCTACTGAATGTGTTGCCAGATGCCTACTACAAGAACGATATCGAGCTACGCATGGGCATCTATGTACTATGTCACTTAAAGCTTCGCCGCGCTCAATGTGACTTCGCTGTGTCAGTGTTGCAGGTTTTCGTTGAGGGATACTTCCACTTGTATGGCGCGGATGAAATTACATTTAAGGTTTACTCGCTGACGCATTCATCGCAGGATGTTCGCAACCACCGAGGCTTGAACAAGTTCTATGCTTATCCGTTTGAGTCGCATATCAATTTGCTAAAAAGAATGCTGCGTAACGTCGTAAGTTTAGTTGCGCAATTAATACGATGGTATTTGGAGTGCATAAACCTATCATTACAGCTTGCACCAGTCCCATGTGCTGACGGTGTACGTTTCGTATAATAAAACGCGAACTTATCTTTATCATCAATGGAGTGGTCTATTCCTCTAAGTCTCCGGACAACATGCTCAATGTTTCTTGCAAGCAATTTGTCACACGCAGCATATGTAAATGGACGGGAATCACAGGATTTATAGCGTGTCAGGCATTTGCCAGAAAAACGGACCTCTACGTGCATAAACTTCAGTCCAGTGATGTTGGCGTATTCTATGCAGAAGGATTGGACACGCACTTGCTCAACTATTCCATCGCGCATAACATGTAAGTGCGTTACGTTTAAGGCCCACGACTGCACTGTAATTGTCCCTCTGTTATACACCTACGTAGAAAACTGCTGTTATGTTTTTATACGTTTGTGTACTTCACCCTGAACACCAACTGTGGCGGGCCTTGAGAACCCTCCTAATGTACATTATGTGCTGTATGCCAGCAGCAATGAGCTACCTGTGTGACGTAGGACCGTGGCCTAAAGTCTAGCTAATGGATAAGCGCCATGTAGCCGCGTACAATATTCAGTTCGTCCACCGTTACATTTACTCACATTTATCGGTTTTCCTTGACCGTCGCGTGTATTTTAGGTGTTATGTCCGTGCCATTATATCACGTGGTTCGCCTTGCACTCAACGGTGTCAGTGAGTTGAGCATTATCAACAGCACGTGGTTGCTATCAGTGGGCTTGACCGCACTTCTTCCTAGTGTGCCACATTTCCAGTATCACAACCATGTGCGCGTTCATAGGCATCCTATTTTGACGTACAGGAAACAAACAGACAACATTGTCCACACTACCAGTATGGCGCCTTGTGACATGCCATGCGCAGATGACTTGGCTTAGACCTGCTTTCTAGAACGATCACTCGGAAGTCGAACGGATACCGAGGACAGGGACGAAACCATTTTAATTGGGACTCCGCCCAAGCGATTCGCGTAGGTTTCCAGTCTAAAGGGTCAGAATGTTACTCAGTTGCCGTCCGAAACGGCTGATTCCGGAGGCTGATGGAGGACTTCCGAGGACGAAAAAGTGAAGACAGTCAACTGCACCCTATTCGGAGCCTCCGCACGTCAACCGTTACAATAGTCCGGTCACATTAACACCAATCTCCAACGCAGCGGAGTCAAGTGCAGTGCAGCTGGAGGACACGGGTGAGTGTAACATGCACTTATTCATCCTCTCATGGTTCCGTAACTACCTTGCATAACCTTCCTCTGGTCTAAGGTCTTGCTATCCTACGGGAACGAGGTATGATTTTTCTGCGCTTTAATTATACGATCAGCTTTATCTGACAGTGTTCCCAAATCCGTACATCAGCCGGAATCGAAAACAGATGATTCGGAAAGTAAGTATTTCACCTTTCTCACAGGGATGCAGATTACTTCCCTAGGTACCACCGTGCGCATACGACCGCCGCCACAGAAATTCAAAAGGCTGTTAAACTTTGAACGGTAACCTTATAACATGCGTGACCACCCGGTCACTTGTTTTATCCCCCCTTGCATTTCCTCCTCCGCAACTTGATTTCAATGGGTACTGCGGTTTATTCAATTGGAGATGCCGTAAGGCAAACCATTCTACAAGCCCCAGCTGGCATGCACAACCCTTGCACCACAGTAAAAGTCGTGTACGCCTTCGTAGCCTCCCTTGCAGTTCAACAGCTACATGCCAAATTCGTAAGTTGCCTCACATGAGCACAACTATGCGTTCACTTGCTTCATATCCATCGGGGGTCATTTTTGCAAGAAATACTAGGGGCAAAGCTCACTGTATATAACAGAAACATGTTTGAGGGCGTATTCACACGCGCAGATGCCTCGCAGGTGAATTGCTCTGGTGCCGAAAGCCTGTTGGCACTCAGAAAAACTACGATATACCAGACCGTGCATAGTAAGTGTATGTACAGTAGAGCAAACATTCATTCGGCATATCGGTAAGAACGTTACACAGTATGGGTATCGCGAACAGTGACGTGGCGATATGCAACAAAAGCGGGCTGTAGAAAGTGCACCATCGAGCTACAATACGTATGTTACTGATGCAGTTACTGCAACAGCGCAACGTATTAGCCCATTACAAATCAAAGTTACTTTACGATTACATTGCAGGTAGGTACCTACACCCCCGACATAATCGTGGATTTGAAAGCTAGATGCTGTACACTTCCCACACCGGTATTTAGATAACGTCCTTTCTTTATCTTGTGTCCTCTGCTGCTCGTCTAAGGAAACGCACCGGATCGTCCTTGCAGTGGGGACAAAAAGAAGGCCAGGTAGAAGTTAGGATCGGCTTCATAAGCATGTACTTCCCAATTTAGTTGCACCGGTAATTACTTACCGTGGGGAGTGCGGTTTGTATCAGGCAAGTAGGATACCACAATAGGTGTCGTCTTTCAAATTGTGAAGTCTTGCATAGGGTCTCACACTGTGGTCCACAGTAGCGGTACATCTCGATTGGTTACCAATTATCAGCTGATTCAAGCGCACGCGTAGTTGGGGACGGACACTGCTTGGCCCAAAAATGCGTCTCACTTGCTCAGCCATGGTTTGTTCAACGTCCACTATTTCGCATCCGCTCACTCCGGAGTCCCAATCGTGCATGATCGTGGTTCATTCATGGTGAAAACGGTTCGCTGTACTGAGTGAGCAGCTGCACGATTGGCTCGCCAATTGGCAACTATTCGTTAACCAAGCCAAATGTGCTCTTCATCCGATTGGTAACCCGTATACATTCGGTGTATACCACATCGGCGGATATGGTCACTAGGATGTCACACACGAGAGTGATCTGGGAGTTATGGTATCATATGACCTCTGAACTTCCCAAGCCATCTTGAGAAAGGCCTTGGCCGCAAAAGAGATGCTGCGTGCTCTACACAGGTCGTCCTCCTGTCTCTCTCCCGCAATTTTCATAAATCTGTTCACAGCAAGCATTCGTCCGATACTGGTGTATGAGCTTCCACTTCCGTATACTATCCTAAAATCTGAAAACGACCCGCTAGAAAGCGTTCAGAGGCGTGGCTCAGTTCCGTCGTGCAGATACAGACCTTCCTTACCCTTTTCGGCTGCGGAAGCTGAGCAGGTACCTAAATGATTATTGTGGTCGCAGTGGGGGTCTTATCTACACCAGTCGGACCCTAACCGTAGAACTATGGAGTGAGGTACAAAGCACTTTCGGCTAACCGTGGACAGCTCGACACGAGGCCACCAGTAGAAGTTGTGCAAGAGCCGAATTACTCACGTCCGTCCAGAGACTGGCCTATCAATGCGTGTACTTACTGATTGGAACATCCAACCGGATATCATTGTTAATATACAGAAGAAGCAAAGTTTCACACGGCTGTTTGTGCCATCTGTTGAGGACGGCTGGGTTCTGCTGCTCCTACTGCACTGGCAAAAGGCCCAAGCAAAATGCCGTTCCGCAGAAAAGTGCAGCAACTTTGCACTAAATCGGAATGGACGGAGCTGCCAGGTGTCTCCCGTCCTGTTCTCTATACACTGCTGAAGCAATGAAACGCTGCATTGACATAAGAAGCAAAAGCACCGCGTTTGCACAGCAGGTATGTACCCAGTCGATGTTTGCAAAATTCAAAGCTTGCTTTCTCCACTCATACACTACGCTGGGTGGCAGATAGACCCGAACGTTTCTTGGTTTAAGGAATTTCTTATAGTGACTCTCAGTCGAACTGAAAGTATTTTGTGTAAAATAATGCTGCAGTTCAACTCCAGGTTCAACTTTAAAAACAAATCACCGCGCTCTCGAAGAGAAACTAGGGGGAAGAGGTACAGGCGCTGAAGACAGTGTTAGGTTGGTTTCCTTAATTTTAGTACGGATCCATATCACCTCCTCTGAACATTTTCAAGCAGCTTGCGTTCCAGTTATGAAAGAAGACAAAGAGCGTGCAGGCCATACACAAGCACCGGACGTGCATGAGCACTTAACACGAGCCTGAACAACTTCGTTATCAAGCAGGCGTTGGATCGTCGTATGGCGAAAAGCATTAGATTACCATAAGCGACGTACCACAAGATATCTTCAGTAGACTTTAGGTCTGTTAACACAACGACGCCAAGGTCCCTCACGCGATTACAGTTGGGCAGCAAAATCCAACCGATATAATAAACACCAATTGGTTTGGAGGCACCCATCGGATGATCGGTGTATCTGTCGTGCTTTAGGGGTTATTGACAGCTGATCGATCAACCATGCAACGAATCGAGCCAGCTTGTGGTCAAGCAGCTTCCGCCACGTAGCAGACTTCCATTCTTAGCTTTAAAGCATAGTGTAGCTCAAACAATCTGCCATTTGTACACATGCCAGTAACTAATAATGATCGTAAAAGTTCAGGACCAATGACCGAGCCTTGCGGAATACCGCTGGTTATATTTAAAGGTAAGGAAAGAAACATGCATTTTCACACAGCAAAGCACGGCTACGTTGAAAACCGTTGAGCCTATGGAGCATTTTCTATCAAAAGCGGATACTGCGGAGTTTTACAAGCAAAGTTCGTGTGCAACCTTGTCAAAAGCTTTGCTGAACTCCACAAAGACGACTTCTATCCGCTTACCGGTATCCATGGATTTCTCCTACTTTTCTCCAGCTACCAGAAGCTTGGGGACTCATAGGAGCGAAGAAAGGAACCCTTGCTGTGAAGTTAAAATGATTTTCTGGTTCTGGAAAGGCAGCTTGACAGTGCACAAGAAAAGCCTCTCCATAACCGTGCAGACAGCAGATGCTAAATAGACGGGCCTATAGTTTGTAGTAGCTTGTCGATTCCCTCCTTTGTACATGGGTTTGAATATGCCCATTTTCCAGGCAAGCGGAAGAGGCTCAGCCTCAAGTAAGCTTCAAGCTACTAGACAGATAGGAAAAGCAATATATTTGGCCACCATCTTAAGGAACAACGGATGCAATCCAACGGCTCCCAGGTAGCACAAAACATTATATACCATATTAACACTGATTGTGGTGTTACTGAAGATAAGGTAAATATAAATAACCATTAACAGTAGGTACCTCTGTTGAATAAATCGATGAATACCAACAAGCCAAAAGCCTAGCTTTATTAGCATTCTTGTGGAGCGCGGTGTTACCAGCGGGCGAGCACAAGCGCAGTATTCCAATTCCAGCTATGGTGCGCCTTTAAAATATAAAGATAAAGGGCTTCGGTTTGGACATAAACTTTGCCGCCAAAAGACTTGTGTATTGCTGCGGCTTCGCATCTTTTCCCTGTGTACATACATCCCGAACCATTTTGTAATTTGCATACTGATCTTCCAATCACAAAAGCCTATAGCGATTTCAAGGTTTGTACCTGATACTTGAGCGAGCGTAATTCTCTGTCAATGCAGAGGGAAATCTAGTGAATGGTGTTCGTGTGGATTCGGGAAAAGTTTCAAGCATGGCAGGTCTCATTATTGTGTAAACCATACTTCAAGTATTATCGATGTCTAACTGTTGGGGAAGACTCTGATCCTGCTCACTTGCGGCAATTTTCAACCGGCTTAAAAGGTAAACACACTTCTATGCTCAACAGGGCTAGCTAAAGCTTACAGACATGGTCATGTTTAAGCAATCTAGCGTGCTGAATATTTACACAATGCATGTTTTGCATGACAGTAAGTGTGTGTGGATGTATATACGCACGTAGTTGTGTTTATGAACGTAGCGGTGCACCTGATGTATATGAATAGGCCGCATCATCTTCGCCTATTGATAATCGTCAAACTGGTGAGAATAAACGATTGATATCCGTAGGTTGGAGAGCATATTTCGGGTAGCCACGGGGCAATGACTTTAGTTAGTACCGAGTAAAGGCTGCCACGTCGCGGTGTTGCTGGTCAGAACTTTGTGGCTTTTTATCGAGGGAACGCTTGCCAGGCAAAAACCCACCTCCTCCTGGAACAATATGGTCGAATTATTTGCTGGAACGGGTTAAACCCGAACCACCCAGCTGGTACCACGAAGAGGTTATTCGTCTGGCTCGTCGGTTGTGCTAGCTAGCCAGAAATTCCGACCATAGGCACATTGGTTGTGAAAGCTAAACCAAGTGGTACGGTGAAATAAAATTAGGAACTGCTCACTGCCCCCGACTAGTAGTAAAACATTCAAGTCAAAAAGCCGTTTGTGAAGGAAAGTACAATGGCAGGGGCTAATGCATTACGGTGCCGTGACATGATGAATTATATAGCTTTCAAGAATTGCTTCCAGCAACGTAGTATCGAACGAGTCAGGTACAGCATCACAGTGCGTACGATCATAAACAAAATTTAAAAAATTCATGTAACCACTAATAACCAACCATTACTTGCACTTTATCTTTAAAGGGACTCCAGTGAACGAACAACAGAACTCTAAAGAGCACTGTGGGAGACACTGAGTAGAGAGATCTGCTACCAGCTTGAATACTATACGAAAACGCTTCGTATCATTCAACACTTCCCAACACAACGTCAACTAAATAGACTTTCATATTCTCCTCCCAGTAAAAGGTAGCGCCTCCAACCGACCTTAAACCAATGCAAGGAGCCAGTAAGAGATTGTACCCAGGAATATTTACTTCGGTAGCTGGGATTCCTGGGGAGAAACACGCAAATCGGTTCCGCCGTTCGCGCGGCGGGTTCTCAATTCATCAACTGAAATCTTCTTTTGAACTAGCTCCTCCGGGGATAGAGCAGGTAACACGTGAAAAGCTTCCTCTTTGACGCGCGCAGTCCGCCGAAAGATCCGATGACATTAGTCATCATCCCGGTAGATAAGCATAAATGAATGACTGCAAATGCAGTCAAAATCGACGAGTGCAACGTTACTTCCTCGCACTGCATTATTAAATGGGTGAACAAAAATTGCATAAGATCCTTTATAAACTTAATGACACCAAGTTTGGCGCGCAATTTCAAAAGAGCTCAACCTGATATGTTCATCTATTGTGAATACCACTAGCTCGGGAGGTGGGTGAGAGGGTTGCTTTTCTCCGAGTAGGCAATTTTGTTGTAGACGGTTCGTTGGAAAACTTGGTCACACCCTAGGTGCCTAGTTTAACAACGCAACATCTTCAACAAAATTACCTTATTCCTTTATATAAACGCAGGTAACGCCAGCTTCAATAGACAAGCTACGCTCCCGCATAACTAGCGTCTTGTTTCTTGCATCGGTCAATGCATCAGGAACCCCAATACCTTGACCAGTGGCGTCGTACTCTTGCTCAGGCAAGTGAAATAAAGAAAGAACACAATTAACCTTTTGTATACGTAGGTTAAAGAAGCAAACGTCAGATCCTATTCTTCATTCGCTTTTGCTATTTGTACCTTCGCCTTTCAAGATTTTACTTCACGGACAAGAAAGCTAAGCAGCGACAGTGAGATCTTGTCGGGCTGACTGGTTGGACCCCCAGCAATTTCGACCACCGCTGCACCTTATCTTTTATTTCCGTGCGCAATTTTATCCTTTAACTACCAGGCTATATGTGTTATGGTTGGGAAAGAACCAGCGCCTACTTTTTGGCTTACGTTCCTGCACTTGAGTTATGTTATCATGCTTCGCTTAGGGTTTTAGAATAACACACTAGAGAAACCAACAAGGAAATATCTGATGCCATATCATGCCGTATCAATTTAAAATGGCCACCTTGACGAACACCAAGGGCACTAGCCTTAGGCTTTAACATTGGAGAGAAAAAGCTCGAAATATTGCGAAGAGATGCAAAATGGTGTTTATCCACACATAAGGCACAATAAGCCCTCATGATCTAGGAACGTCAACCAGTAGAAGCAGCATTGTTAATGCCCTACCAACGCAGACCCGACTGAATTTAACGCATTGGAGCAAGCTGCTAATTTTTCAGATAAACCTCGGTTTATTGTCCGCGACAAGCTTGTAAGTTACGAGAGGATGCTCGGAAGGTTTCAGTCCCCCAATAACTGTAAACGCATTCGGAAGGAGTAAACTCTCAGTCTATTCACAGTTGTGCTCGAATCTTAGATTGCGACGTACATCTGGCACACCTCACGCACTTTGGAAACAGACGTTCTATAGTAAATCAGAGTCCAATGTCCGGTGCACGAGCAGACTAAACAACAACGCACACACGCAAAAGCAGCACATCCAAAATTTGGGAAGGCGGAGCGCGGACAAGGAATAAGTCTACTGTAATCTTAGTTCAAATAAACTGTACAATAGATGTCATGTTAAAATTGATGATTGGAGAGAACCTTGAAATATTAAGAACCGCTGCATTTCTTTCCGTGTATTGCGTGAACTGGTAAGCTAGCGAGCTATATATAGCTGTTTTGGGAACAAACTCAGCTAGTTTAGTTGGAAGACACAGATGGTCTTTACGCGTGCTTGAGCGTACGCAGGAAAATTCTGAAGCACCGAAGTCGGCCGGTTGACCAAAATGTGGTGACAACTTGTGACCGGGCAAAGTAACGATAGGCGTGACGTAAATAGGATTAATACGGTCAATACCAACAGATTACTTCTACCCATTCCTTACCAGGATAAACCAAGTAGGCTTCAGTGACGACGTTTTAGAAGGACCTTCATAAGAAGATGTGCATGGATTGCGAACTGCAACCGTGCGGATGTAAACATAAGGACAAGTTTGTAAGTAATGCCGTTTCCGTTGTTCACTGACAGTGAAACGAGTAGAAGTAGGTCCGTTTGACTGGAGTTATTGTTTAAGACATTCGGCGTAAAACCTAGGATCCAGTGGGTCGGAAATCCAAAAGCATCGCACATGGAAGGCTGAGATTTGTGCAGAATACGAGTTCGGTAGGGCTGCAACCGATAACCTCTTTCACGATTTTACTTATATGTAGAACGACGGCTGGAATGCCTGCAGACAAAATATACATCAGGTGAATTATCTGAGATAGTGGCTTTAAGCTGTCGATGGAGCGCTTGACAGGGCCATTCCAAGCAGGATGACAAACCGTTGTCAAAATGTGGGTACAACCCAACAGACGATTCAAGTCACGGCACAAGCTGGAGCTAAACGGAGGTCCTCTATCTGTTTTAACCTTAGATGGCGCACAGAAGAAAACATTCATGTGTCGAAAAGCTCAATGGCTTTAGTTTCTAGATGTATCACGTAAAGAAATGGCACGCGGCCAACGAGTAAAGTAGTCTACATAATACAGATTGAAAGCGAAGTTGTTCGATAGAGCAAGCGCTCCGACTATACCTCAGTGGGGGTGTCTAAAACACTCCACAGTTAGGGAGAACGTCTTGTTGGCCGAGCTTGTATCACTGTGTACGTTGCTGATAGGGCAACTGAGACAGTGCTTAGCCCCTTGATGGATATCGGAGCGCATACTAAGCCGATTGTATTGATCAGTAATCAACTTCATGGTGGGCCGAATTCTAGTACGCGAGAACCGATGGAAACGGTCAAAGACGGATCGCCGAAAAGACTGTGGAAGAAACCGTTTTGGACTACCGGTAAAGACATCGCAATGAATTCCTGCGCCTGAGTTTAATAAAGGTACTTGTAAGCATTTCAAGGTATTATTTGATCGTAGCTGAGCGGGTACAAGATCGTGGTTTTGAGCAACGGACATTTCCTTAAGGTCTATTATAGAGGACAAAAGTTGATGTGTGTATGCGAAAGTGCCTTAGCGACAACATGGTTTAGACTGCTTAGGCAGCAAATATCGCCAGAGAACAATGTGTCTATTCTCGACTAAGTGAGGCACGTCTACACAGACGTCTTCATGTTGAGCGGACAAAGGTGATCATTTATTGTATAATGGAACAACGTGATTGTCGCATATCTTGATATATAAATGTATGTAGTTGGGCATGTGGGAGAGTTTAGCTGTGTTTATGAAATATGTACATGTTTTTCTGCCATTTGCTCGTGCTTGAACATGTCACCAATGGTAAATGGTTACTTGATGGTTGTGGACTTGAAGGCGGATGTGACTCGCCACTAAACAAAGTCACAGCTAAACATTTCACACTGACATAGTCCTCAGCCTTCTTCATCCAACCTGTGCAACTGGTTTTACTATGAAGAAGTCTTTGATGGAGCACAGATCATTCTGCTTTCGTAATGGTCATTGATTGCACGGAAACCTTGTTCGGACTCCTTTGCTCATGGAGTACCACGTGGCAAAATTACGCCCAACTTGGATTTTTGCGCAACAGTTATCAATGATTTTTACGCGCCCCCGCGCCATCCTGTTCCTTGGTCTGACTATGACCTGACAAAATCCCCCATTTGTGGTCCACTTCTTTTCATTTATATCTTTCATTAAAACGAAATGTTTTAATATTCCAAAGGATCTATGCTTGCAGGCATATTTGATCTCGCCTTTACGGGCGTGTCTCGTTTTACCGAGAATATGCCATTTATTTATTTAATAGGCAATGGGGGACCTTTGTTGGTGGAGATTCACACACGCCGTCACAGCGTTGTTAAACGGCCATTTATGGCTTTTTGTATGGAGAACGCTTGCCAAACGAAAACCCACTATGCGCGGAAATACTTCCGCCTAACCTATTGCTGGAAGATGGTAAATCCTAACCACCCAGCTGATGCAACGAGGAGGTTGTTCGGTTTGTCAGCCAAGGGTCCCTCTCGGAGAAAAGCGCTCGGAAGGGGCACGTAAAGCGTAGACCAGTGGTTTGTGGTCCGTCAGGATTACAAAACGACGTCTTTCAAAGACGCCACGGAAGTGTTATACAGCCACGTAGAAAAATGAGGCCGTGACTGAATGTGCTATAGCTCGGTTGTATTGGCAGTAGCGTTTAAGAAAGGAAGACAGCGGGTGAAAGTATTGCTGGTTATTTGTTGTAGTACAGCAAAGACAACAGATATTGTAGCGTTATTTTTAAGAAAGCGTAGCTTGCTCGTCAGTATCCAAGCAGCTCAAGGAAGTTACCTGGAGTAACTACCGCTTGATGGTAACAATCGCTGTTTCGGCTTCTGGTATAATAGTCAACGTCTTTGCATTACTTTTAAGTAAATCAGTCAAAGGCTGAAGAGCGGAGGCACAGTTGTCAATGAATCTTCTGTTATAATCAACCATGCCAACGAATCGGCGCAGGTTTTTATCGGATTGAGCTGGTTGATATCCCATGATTGCCAGGGTTTACTCGGAGATGGGACTAATGCATTTGTTACCAAATTTGTAACAAACATATCTACTCGAGATTAATCAGATAGACAACATTTAAGGCTTAATGGTTATCCTGTGAGGAGCGATGCTTTCGAATACTTGGCAATGGTTATTAGGACATCTTCGATAGAGAGAAAAACAAGGTGTACACCACGGAGGACCTGATCCATGAGGCGCTGAAATGACTGTGCCGCATTGCAAAGGTTAAAAGATATACGAATGAACTCATACAACCCGAGAAGTGTGATATCTGTCTTTTTAGCTATGTCTTCCAGCGCCACTGGAATCTGATGATATGCGCAAACAAGGTCAAACGTGCAAACGGCGGATTTCCCAGGCAAACTTAATAAAAAAAAGCCCGATTATTAGGGTTGGACTATCTGTCAGAGATGGCAACGAGGTTGAGTTCATATTAAGCCCTGCATGGATGTCAACCACCGGACCTTTTATGTACAAAGTGAAGCGCGGAAGTCTAACAACCGTTGAGCTGGCGCCAAGGTTGCTAAGGTTGCTCATATTCTCGAATTTATGTTTAGCCGCTTGGAGTTAGTCAGTGGAAGGTGCTACGGTGTGGCTGGCTCGGGTGGAGTAGTTGTGCCGATATGATGACCAACCTCGTGTCTAGTTTCGGTGGCGTCGGAATTAGTACGGACCAAAGCTGGGAATTGCTGAGATAAGGAGGAACACTGCTTACTGTCTGGCATGATTAATTGGTCTGGCGGAAGTGACTTGGGCGAGATGACAAGCGGCAGTGAGTGAGGCGCTGTCATCTAGTAACTTCCTACAATCTAGATTTAACAGAGGACAAATTTACTGATAAAGTCATTGCCATTTACAAATAAATAAATGAATAAATACGTTTGTATTTTCCGCGTTGCCATAGGCGCCAACTAGGTCTGATCGACAATGGACTTTTAGGCATCTGCCATGGTACGCATGATAGAACATTTCGCGTAGTAAATACCAACTTAGGTGGACAGCTTCTGGCGGTTGGTCGCAACCTTAGTCTGGTTAGCCGCCTGTAACATAATTCCGACTGGTTGCAGAGCGCGTTTTCCCAAAGATCGTTGTATAACGCTTATTTTGCGTCCGTGTCGACAAATTCTGAAGCTTAGTCGTGGAGTGGAACACTTTAGGAAGGCGATTGGGTACTTGACCAGTGTCGGCCATCGTCATTACTGGCTGGCGTTTGGTTTCCCGGTTGAAATTCAAGCTTCCTTTCAGAAAATTGCATTTTGGATAAACGGTTTGCGTTCTAGTTGACCGATGCGCCGCTGGTTGAACAAGTACGACCGCTGACGTTAGCGTGATTCGCTACAGCGCGGATTACGAGGTATTCTTCTGTTAGTAGTGCGAGCAGGTTGAATAGCAGACATGCTGAGATCTAAACCGGAGATTCTATCGTGGGTCGAATCAGACGCAGCGCTACGGGAAAAGCTGGCCGTGGTGTCATAGCTAGGCGACTTAGAGTATTCTTAAATATTCATGCATTTCATCCGCAGCTTCTGCGAGCTTTTCCAGTGTGATATCGTTGCTAAGGCCTGATAAAAGCGCTGTGATGTTTACCGATAGGCATTCCATCCAAACTTGGCGGAGTACAGTCGCCGAGTTTTGACGAAGCAGCTATAAAACGCATGTGCTAAGAAGCTGTAATTGGATGTGATTTCCAAGCTCGAAGCAGCAAAGTAGCTGTTGCGGACGGGTCCCATCAGACGCAATGGTGTCCTCAGGGATAACTGCTTTACGCTTATCTTACAGCGCTTCTGCGGGCCTGTGATCAAATATAGCAATGACTTCAGAGACAATGGAGACAAGTAGGCACGAAACTACGTAGGACAACGTGGAATATGGTGAAGCGATCATAGGACATCAGAAAGTGTCTTCTATCTGAATAAGCCATATATATTAGAAGGAAATGTCAAGCGTAGGAAGCGTGATTTTGACGGAATTGTCAGCAAAACACCTGGGGTCTGCTCAAAGATGACTGAGAAAAATTACATGTTCTCAAAATATAAGACGAGGTCACCACTTTTTGTAGTGGTCGTGTGGATACCAGAAAGATTTCAATTCCTCAGTAAACGCGAAACTGTTCACAGTTGTGTTGGAATCGCAGATTGCTTTGAAACTGGCACACGTCGAGCACTATGGAAGTAGACGTTTGATAGTAATTCTACGTCTAAAATCCGGTGCAAGCGCGGTCTGAAAGGCACCGTACACACCCAGAAGCAGCATAGACAAACATCGGCCCGACGGAGCGCGGGCGATGGAGAAGTCTATTGTAATCTTAGTTCAAATACAATGTACAAAAGGGGTCCGGATAAAATTGAAGATAGGAACGACATATGTGAAATAGTAATAAGCACTACAAGTTTCTTGCTCACTGGTATTGGTGACATTGCCTTACGGATATATAAAATAAGTTTAACGAGATAATAACTGCGATACTTTTCTAAGAAATAGTGCATTGTTCAGGCCCAAATATGTTAACTTATCCTGAAGGTCTCCTGTATTATCCAACTACATCTGGTTCAGGAATTCCTGCTGTAGCATCTGCAAGCACTTAAAGGATTAAAATTATTGAACCGTATATTCCTAGTGGTATACTTGGCTGTGTATCCTCTGAAAATAATACACGGAGGCCTATGGAGCGCGGGGAAAATTTTAACTTATACTGAAGCTGCTTGCTCAAGTAACATTCCTTACTGGATTCATAGCGCTTTTGAGCAGCACTAACACTTAGTTGCCAAATATTTGCTATTTAGGCCCTAAATGTTTACTTCCGTCCAGTCACTTCGTAATTAGTAATGGCGGGACATTACGGGATCGATAGGACATTTCTAGATGGGGGTGCCTATTTAGATGTTAACCTGTCGCCACCTTTTGCCTTTCTCATCCAGTTACACTCATTCATTTACAGTTTCTTTTCTGACATCAGCTTGCAAAGCAGCAAGCGCTGCCTAGTAGTAGGGTACTGTAGACATGGCGCCGTTTGCTGCTTGGTTGGAAGGGAGTGCTGCAAGTGACTTCTAGACTCTGTCATTCTAGTCTGGCGTACCTTTAAAACTGTTTAGTGCGATAATAACGATGTTAACCGCCCCTTGGGAGGCCGTGGGGCGTCTTTTAAACGTCCTATAGGCGCCCTGGTTAGACAATTTTGACGAGAAAAGGACACAGACAAAATGTGCAGCAAAACGGCTTTGCAATGCATGCAAACTAGTGCCCACTCAATCAGCTGTTCAAGCCATGTTGCACAAAAGCCAATACTAAACTCGCGTTACTATGCGCCTACGTAACTATGGAGAAATAACGAAGTGTGTAATGCAGGCAGATATGTTTGACTTAAACACGAGCAACAGTAACGCGATATTAGAAACTAAAGTAGAAACTATTCGCCATAACGTATACAAAATACGCATATTATTTCTGAGCCTGTTTATTAAAAATATCTGGCGCTCACTGAGCATCTAAATAAATAAATAAATAAAGATTTTATTCTCGACAAGGCGAGGCACGCCTTTACAGGCATGATCATTATGACAACAATGCGTGGTCTAGAATGTGCAAAAATACGTTATATTTGCCGTACCAGTGTATGTTTATGTAGGGGTATGTAACTATGTAACTGTGTGTGTGAGTGGGTGTGTCACTGTGAGGTTCCTGTTTGTAACTGTGCTGCTCTAACTTTGTCTCTCATATCGTCGGCAATGCTCGAGTAGAAGATGGATGTCCGTGCGTTGGAAAGGATTATACGGATACCCACGGGGCAGTGACTTTATTTTGTGGCGAGTCACGACCGCCACGTCACAGTGTTGTTAAGCAGACATTTGTGGCTTTTTATAGGGACAACGCTTGCCAGGCGAAAACCCACCACGTCCTGGAACACTGCCGCCGAACTATTTGCTGGAACGGGTCAAACCCGAACCACCCAGCTGGCACCACGAGGAGGTTGTTCGGCTAGCCAGCCGTTGTTCGGCTAGCCAGCCATTAGGTAGTCTCCTATTGTTCTGACAGGAAAGGAACGAAATTTGCATGTTAAACGTATTAGTAATACGATAAAATAAGTAACCCCTTGGGCATGTAAGTTTCGTAGTTGTCAGTTTCCCAGCTACATCTAAGTGATGTCTTTAACGGCGAAGGTTTTGTGAACTCATTCCAAACTTTTGAAGGATTAATGGTACCTATAGATTATCGTTGTATCCGCACAGAGGAACAGCGGGTCCTCACATTGAAACGTACATTTGTTCACACGCGGAGGAGCGAAAAAATATGAATAAATAAATAAATAAATAAATAGTATATTCTCGGTAAAACGAGACACACCTGTAAAGGCGTGATCATATGTAATGGAGACATATGAGTTGATCCGTCCATAGATATGGTTAACTAATATTAAAACATTATCGGCGCAGTCCCTTGCACAAAATGCTTTCCTTTCTTAACCGTTATTTCCGGCAGCGCGAATGAACTTTTGAGCGCCATGAGTGTCAAATTATGGTGTCATTGGCCATCGCAGTCGGATTTTTGGACGACTTTCGGTCCTTCAAAATAACGTCATGTTTAGCCTAACGGCTAGCGTAGTAATTAGTTAAATATCTTAAATTTGATTTCTGCATAACCTTAACGGTATATGCATACAGCCTGCGAGAGTAGCAAAAACCCATACCCTATTGTGAGCGTCCTTGATATACCGGGTGCAGCCACGAACAGGGGAGCAATCCAGTAGACCATGGCCTACTCAGTTAGAACATTTTGCTCAGCATCAAGTAAGAAAATCAACCGTTTAAAAGAAGGAATTTGAGCACAACGTGTGGAGTAGTGATTGATAAGGAGAACTTATGGTTTTGTAATTTTCATGTTAGTATCGTCTAAGTTGACGCATTCTCATATTAGGTCGGGTTACACCTTTAGATAAGTGTCTTATTAAGGGCGATATGAAAGCCAGCGAATCAGGACAGTAAATTCTTTCCTTATAAAATAGGTTTACCGACCGATCCACAGAATCCGCAATAAAGCATTCTTCCCAATTTCTTGTTTTGACGAGCCTTGCAATAGTTATCTAGGTAGCGGGGTGCATCGAGCGATAGATATCGACCGCACCCGTTCTGGTAGGGTGGGCAACGTACCCGTTACCAGGCAAGTCGTGACCAACTGACGCTCGGGTTGCAAGTGCGAAAAAGTAAACATGAAGCGAAGAATATGTTACGCCCTGGTTGGAGAAGATTCACGTTCCGTCCATCCGCCAATATTAACACATGCTAACTAATCTGAAAATTTCGTTGTTGTAGCAATTAGAAAACTAGTTAACTCAGGCAGGCTAGAATCTCCTATACCTACTTTCTATTAGCACGAAGGATTTAAGGCCTAAGTTAAAGTACCCAAACGTGTGTTGTCAAGCTTTTAGAGGTATCAGGCAATATATATACCAAGAAAATAACATGTCGGTACCAGGCTATCAGCCCTAATGCACATTAGGTCCATAGCCACCCCTGCGTCCAGGATTTCGGAGTATTTTCTGCGTAAGCAGTTTAATACAAATAGCGCACTTGCCTTCACTTGGTGCCAGCTGGGTGGTTTGGGTTAACCCCGGTCTCGCTAAAAGTTCGGCGGCGGTGTTCCAGGACGTAGTGGATTTTGGCTGGCAAATGTTCTCCCCATAACTAGCCACAAATATCAGCTTAACAACACGGTAACGTTGCAACTATGGCTCACTATTTAATAACGTCACCGCCATGCCATACCGGAGAATATTACAAATAAATAAACAAATATATATTTTATTCTCGACTATGCGTGGCACGCCAATTCAGGCATGATCAGGTATATACAGCTGTACAGACATTTTATGGGAACTGTATTGACAGTAGAAAATTGTTCATATGTCCATGCTTGGAACTGTGCAATGGTGAACATGCGAAAGAACGATTTGGTTGTAGTGGGATCGGGATCCATTTGTTTGGACATAATCGCTTTGCCATATATCGCAGTCATACCTCGACTAATAATAGATTGAGAATCCAGAGTAATCCATTGGAAGATAATTGAAGAGCAAGCCATCCAGTATGATGCTTCTAATTGAGCTGCCAGTGTGAAGTTATGTGCTCTGACTTTATTCGGTGGCGAGTCACATTCGCCACGTTGCAGTGTTGTTAAACGGACGTTTGTGGCTTTTTATAGGGAGAACGCTTGCCAGGCGAAAACCCACCACGTCCTGAAACACTGCCGCCAATCCATTGAATGGCAAGTTGTAACTGGCTATGTTTCTTGTTGAACGTTTGTTTGCTCCGTTATTCGCAGTCAAGTTGCGTCCCATTTTTCTACTGACTGATGCGTTATGCGAGTGGCCATTGCGTGCCTTGGTCCTCTCCTGTGCCAGATCGGTAGGTCAGGAACTAACCATTCTTTCTGGATATGATGTGTTGATCATCTGCAGAACCACGTGTAGTCTCGAAGAATATACGTTGAAATATGTTGAAGTCTTGGAGGACAGGATAGGTTCCGAAGAAAGCATCGCAGATCCCCCGGGGTAGGTAGTGAAATTGACTAGAGATAGGGGAAACCACGGCCATTTGAGCGGTAAAGCGGATTGAAGAGCTTAGAATTACCGACTGTTCAAGCTTTGTATTGGCAGGAGAATATGCCTTCCGTAGTCGAAAGTCCTCCAGTCAAGAGATATTTGGAAGAGGTATTGTTAGGTAAATTGAACTCAGTGGTTCATGCCGCGGAAGAATTGTATCAGTGCAAGATATTGATTGATTTATCCGGTTAGTAAGTTGTAAAAGAGTCGATAATTTTCCGCTCATGTCCAGGTAAAGGAACTGCGTGCCTTGTATTGTTGTCGAAACGGAGGACAATTCCTTAGGTGCTTGTCGCCCTACCTGTGACAGACTCGGGAGAATAAGGAAACGTGTCGCAAATTTCAAGCACTTTACTGGTTTCATCCGAACCCTTTCTATAGTGGCGCATCATCAGAAAAAACAAATTTACATTAACACTAACAAATTCAGACAACAGGATTAGTTACACTCACCCACATAAACACTACACTTACCTAAACCAATATATCTTGTAAACACTGGATAAACCGTAATACTTCGATACCGTTACTGGTTAGGCTTTTGTATCACCATGATTTTGCCTTTGAAGGCGCGTCTTGCACCAACGAGAATAAATCGCTCATTTATTTATTTAAGCGGCGGATAGGAGTGAGTAAACCCCTTTTGTAGCATAAGAGGAAAACCACGTTTCGGTGAAAATATTGCAGCAGGGTCGGCGAGGACGGACAGATGACGCAAGAGTTGCAGTTTATTGTTCAAAGGCAGCCCTCATATGCGTGTAAGAGAAAACAATGGTGGTTTGCTAGCTTAAGACATGACGCAGTGAAGCCGTTGACAGTTATTTCGCTATCTGCGGATAATGTAGGACACTTTTGAGAAGACTGCATTGCATTGTAGGGCTGTGCTATGCATGATGCCGAAAGGAACCGGTCGTCGCTTGTTCCTATCTGGACGAAACAATGCTCAGGTTGCGGGGTAAGAAGCGTAGCCCCTCAAAGATACATATAATATTTTGTGTACAATTTCGCTAATGGCCATTGTATACTATTTTCTTCTTGTGTTTATCTTCCTTTACATTAGTTCTATGTTGACCTACATCCGGCTCGTAACTCGACTGCTTTGTAAGTTCCCGAGCTAACGTGTGTTGCTTTATCCGTTTGCTTTCTCTTGTAGCCCATCGAATACAGTCCGATGCGTCAGACTCCAATTGCCTACTAATAGACACGCTTACTTTCGCGCATCGCCCAGGACTGGTATTTACTAGTCTTACAAGTTGGTGACCCCGATGCACACGCGCAAAATCTAGCTTCTTTCGTCGGTCGTAATACTTGGTGAGTTCGTTCCTTTTTCTCGAATATATTTGTATCTATTTATTTCTTGAGCAAGTTTAGCAGTTTCATCTTGTTTCTGTTCATCGTTGCTCTGTTCGCTTCAACTTTCGAAGGTGGCGTCTGAGTCTTTGCATAGCGAAGACGTGCTTATTTTGGCTGTCCCAACTATTATGGAATGCATCCCAGAACACATAGACAAGCGGGTGGACCATCCGAGGTAAAATCAGCTCGTCCCAAGCTTTGAATTCTTCGGTTGTGACGCTGTTTAGGGACAGCTTACGCTGCCCATTGAATAAAGCAAAGTACGAAACGACAAAGCAAGCAAGGCTAACGGAGTTACAACCCAATGCACAAGCTCGACATGAACAACTCAGTAGTCTCAAGCTGAGAGGTTGCGAGTCGTCGGCGTTGCTTTGTGAACTCCAGCGCATTGCTGACCCGTTATTCTTGTGCGAAGATGGGATAAAGGAACCGTGCTTTGCACCTCTCCTAAAGCAGTTGCCGGTTAAGCTGTCCATGTTTCGCACACCCTCCTGGAAGAACTACCTACCAAACGGAGGCTGCGTTTTGACTTCTTCCGCAGCAGAAGATCAGTAGTGCTGGTGACGTATTCCGACCAATGAGAGTCGAATTACAAATCTCCTCCAAGTCGTTAGACCGACCTGACTCTAAAAAAGAGGAAATTGCGTTACTTCGCAGCAGCATAACAGAGACGAAGGCTTTAAAGCAGCGTGTGTTACGGTCACATGCTGACCGGATTCGGCTATCCATCATTGCGACTCCTCTGTTTCGGATTCGAGTACGTTTCATTCGACGCGAAAGGGCAATATTTTACCTGCACGTTCTTAAACTGACAAGAAAATCCCGTCTAAGATGTATGTTGGCAGTGCCGCCACTATAATGAAAGAGCTAGAAGCTGTCGGGCTCCCTGCATTCGGCAAGTCCCAGCGGCTTCAAATAAAACGAATAGCATGCATATTTGCACGACTAACTTATCCGTCAATAACCAAACAAATCTTCCTTTTTACCTTAAGTATCTATCTTCTTCCATCAAGTTTCTCATGGACGCAAGAGCGAATGTTGGCCTCAGCCTTTCGAATGTAAACAAGCAGCACTCAAATCCTACGTACAGACTGCCTGCGGCCAACGTTTCTCCGATAGCTTCATTTGGTCAGCGCAGGATGAACTGGCTCTAAATCTTCGCCAAAATGTTCAGATGGTCTTCATGGTTGAGTCGGTGCCCTTCATAATCATCGGTAACGCCCATCCCGACATTTTGGCTTGCTGCTTTATGTTGGTCGCCACAGACTTTTAGACGGTCGTACTATATCAGGTGTTGATGGCGGCCGTTCATATATTCCCATAAACGGTCCTGTTCTTCCGACCACCGACGCAGCGTCCGGTTACTTAAGCCTCCGCTACAAACAACGGCGACTAGTTTGACCGGCTGCAGATTCCGTCAGTCACGACTGAGATGGCTCGTCACATCGTCAAGCCCCGGACAAACTACGTGTAGCAAGTGCTAAATTCGATTACAAGGTTTAGCTCGGTATGGTTAGACCGTCCAATAGCAACTGGTCGTCGCCTCAGCACATGGTCCCGAATAAGGTCATGGGGACTGGCGTCCTTTCGGCGGCTATCGAACTTTAAATAAAGTTACCACGCCCGATCGCTATCAGATCTCACACACCGTGGATCTCACCGCCAGTCTGGCGATTAGGAGTATCTTCAGCAAAATAGACTTGGTGCGCGCATACAACCAAATTCTAGTAGCCAACGTGGACATTGCTAAAACCGCCGTGACAATTCTATTTGGTTTGTTCGAATTCCTGCGTAGGCCAATTTGTCCAATGAATGTCGCGCAAACATTTCAGCGCTTTATCGACAACGTTTGTCGCGGGTTAGAACTCGCTTACGCTAAACGCAATGGTATTTTAGTCGTGAGCTTTTCACCAGAAGAGTACCTGCGTCACGTACGGACACGTTTTGATTGTTTAGCTAAACCCGAGGTGATGCTGAACGCGGGAAATTGTTCGTTTGTTGTCAACTCGGTTAACTTGCTCCACCGCCGTCTCTCCTCCGCAGGCGTCGTGCCACTGCTGGATAAATTTCAAGCAATTATTGAACACTCAAAGCTACATTGGTTCAAACAGCCTAGGCGTTTTTATGGGCTTGTCAATTTCCACCGACGGTTCATACCAACCTGCGCGTTGCTGATGCAACCCTTCACGGACCTTCTCTGAGGGAAGCTTAAGAAATTCGGAGTTTCTACCTCAGCATGCGCTGCTTTTAAGTCGCTGAAACAGGCTATAGCCAACATAGCTTCCATAACGCATCACGATCAGGATGCTGCACTGTCCCCCAGCACTGACGCCTTGAAAGTGACAGTCGGCGCTGTTTTGCAAAAACTAGCAGCATACATGTGGCAGCGCCTAGTGTTTTTCTTTAAACGCCTACACCCTACCGAATAACGCTAAAGAGCTTTCGGTAGAGACCTACTGAGCATATACCTAGTGATAGGTTACTATCAACAAGCCTTAGAAGGCCGTTACTTTGCCGTCTTCCCCGACCACTAGCCCTCCCTGACTTACGTGTTCAGTTCGAGTACCAACCTGTACCCTCCTGGAGAGATGCACCACCTTGACTATATCGCTCAGTATACGACTGATCTACGGCATGTCAAGCGTGAGACAAAGCCGTCGTCGATGCACGCTCTTGAATCCAAGACATCTCCGCTGACGCCGGCCCTGATATCGACTTAGACACCATGGCCGCAGCGCATCTCAGCAAGTCCGCGGTTGATCTACTAAGCAGGGCAACCTCACTAGACATACAACCTGCTCCATTGACATCCTCAGACTGAGTTTTACGTTGCGATTTCTATCTGGGCATGCCGCGCCCAGTCGTTCTACGCGAGTTGCGAAAGATCCTGTTCAACACCTTTCACGGCTTGTCTCACCCAAACGTACATGCATTGGTTAAACTCGTTACCCGACGCTACTTCTGGCGCACTGTCAATCAGTCGTCCATACTTAGGCAGCTGCTGGCCTGCCGTGTCAACGAGCGAACGAATGCAAGCACATGCAAGGCCCATTGGACACCTTTTCGACGCCAGGCGCACGTTTTCAAGATGTGCATGCCGACCAAGCAGGTCTTCTGCCGTCTTCGAAAGGCTCGGTCTATCTATTTACCTGTATCAATCGATTTAAAAGATGGCCTGAGGCCGCCCCTATACAAATTTTTCTTTAAAATTCGTTCCGAAAGGCTTTTTAACTCGCTTGGTCGCACCTTATGGCTGCCTTGACAGTGTTCACTGATCTTGGATCACACCTATCGTCTGCGTTTGCTTCGTTAATTAAGAACGTAGGTTGCCACCACGTCCGACAGCCGGGGTGTCATCCAGCTGCTATCGGCATCGTGGAGTGCTTTCACGGTCAGCTGAATGCAGCGCTACTTGCGCACAGTGATTTTTATGATCTGAACACTTCCCGTTGTCCTCCTAGGCGTAAAAGCAATGTTAAAACAGCCCTAGACGCGACACTAGCGCCCCGAGTCTACAGCTGCACGGTGCCGTTGTCCAGACAGCCAGTAGCAGCCGATCTGTCTACTAAGGATGTTACACCGATCGACTGGTTCACCAGATGCGTGCTCTACATCCACCTGCTCCTCGATTGCAGAAAACACTACTGTAGTTGCCCGAGAAGCTGTCTATGTGTTCACAGTCCTTCTTCGAGCGGACAGTGCACGACAGCCTCTTCAGTCGCCGTACGTATGACTTTACCATGTGCTACACCGTACAAATAAGCCGTACAAGTTCCACCGCGTTGGCCGACATGAAGTCTTCACCATCGACCGTCTGAAATCTGTCTATATGAAAGGAAGCACTTCGCCTACTTCGTCTAGTAGTGCTTCGTGCGACACCACAACTCACCGAAACAAAGTTTAGCATCCTAGTGTAGTTCAAGCAGACCACGATCCCGGTCTACAAGCACCAGCCGTCGCGACATCTCCCAAATCTAGCACGCCGTCTCCAACAACCAATCGCCGTGCCTGTGGGCTACGTAAGCCCGTTCGTTTCTCCAAATATGTACAGTGGGAATACTTTTAGTTTTATTGCTGAGGTATATATTTCCCCGCTTTTGGTCAGCTAAAGTTTTAAAAACAAAAAATCCAAAGGCTTGGGAAACCTTTTTCTAAAAAAATTCCAAACTTCTAGCGTGCTAAACATGCAGATTATTTGTTCCTACTTTTATGAGTTTTGGGCGCCTGTTGTTCTATCCTTGTCTCTACATGCCCTTACCTCGCTTTCGTTCTTTTGCTTTAGCCCAACGATGTTTTCGAGGATCAACGCATTCAACGAAGACCCTAACGCGATAACTGGCCATTCCACTGCGAGACGGGTGTCGCTTCCTCGCCGAACTTTGGTCACTACTTTGTAAGCTGACGGACTTCTCTTCTTGAGACGATAGTCGTTTCACGGTGGGACGAATGACGTTTCAGCGCGGGGTGGGCTGCGGAGGGGTAGAGGCTACTCCCAAGCGCACCGTTCGGCCGCAACGGATGTTTGGGTGCTCTCGGCACATTTTCTGGGCCACCTAGGATTCGTAGTCCGACTAGCCCGCCCCAAAAGCTGGCTGAAATTCACCCTGCTCTTTAATCAATAGGTAATAGATCTCAAACGGCACTGCGGACTCCGCCTTCCCGCGAACCACTAGTTGACCCGATAGTCCACCCACTGAGCACGATTTTCCCAATTAAATTCGATACACCCGTCGTTTTCGACTTCGAAGGCTTCTTTTGTTTAAGCATTTAGGGGAGCAATTTAGCGCCCTAAATGATAAATATTGACTTGTGTACAATTTCGGTAATAATTAATTGTACACTATGCTGTCTTGTTTTAACCTTTCTTATCTTGCGTTCATGGTGACTTACGTCCGGTTTGAAAATTGACCGCCATGTAAGTGCTTACGCTAACGTTTTTTCTTGTTTTGCTTTACCCGTCCGCTTTGTGTAGCCAATCGAATACGGTCCGCTGTGTCCGACTCCAATGGCCTACTGGTTTCTACACTTACGTTTGCGCACCTTCGCGGACCGGTATTTACTAGTCCTACAGCAGCTTGGAGGTTATGTCTAAGTGTCTGGACCAACGGCATAATACTGAAGGATGCAGCAGGTGATCAATAGCCTAGGTGCGCATGAGGTTTAGCGGTGTGTAGGTTGCCACGTATAATATACGCCATACGTAAAATGTTAGCGGTAGTGATACGCAAAGCCGGTTCGCTGTTGTCCGGGGTAGAATTTGACCAAAGCGTCTGGTTGAGACATAAAACCTCTTAGAGTGTGCAACAGCCGTCCTCGCTGGTGTTTTGACTTATTTTATAACACTGTAATTCTCCACTACATTACACCATAGACGTGATGTAAAGAACGCACCTGCAGAGCATGTATATTGAACAAACTTACATAGACTTCCGAGTATCAAATAACTAAACACCCTTGGATGCCATCAGTCATTTTATAATGCTTCATGCTGCACTAGTGTCTGTCTGCCTGTTTGGTTGCCTCCTGTCCGTTGGCTATTATTTTCAAAATTTGGCTAGAAACTTTGGCCGACGCAAGAAAGTTTATCCCCTAGGCCTGGCTGACCCAATCTCAATGGCCAGCTCGCTCAAACACTTGATCCTTTCTCCTGGGGAGGATAAAGCATTCATCCTTCTGAAGAACCCACTCATCGCTCCGAATGGTGTTGTTTTCATCATTCCGCTGATGCGACTTTTACCGGGTCTGAACAAATGGGGTTAGCTCGCCTCGTACTCACAATATCACAAATTCCCCACTTGGCATTATATTTTTAAATGAAGTTCCTGTTCTAAGACAGATAACAGGTTATCCTATTGCGATTACCTTCACTGCCCCGGACAGCTTGGCTTATTCTCAATGGCATTCGAACAAGTGCGTTCGGTGCCTTACATATCCGAATGGACATTCTGATTCCCTAGTTAACAAGAGCTTTTCCGATGGGATTTACTGGACAGCTTTGCTGCTATTCTTCGGCGTTTTAACAAATGGCTTTGCCATGGCCATTCATGGAGATTTTACTTGACTATGCAGGTAGTTATACCTAATTAGCATTTATATATGAGGAAATTCTAAAGCTACTCTGCGGTTTAGGTATTTGGTAACGATCAAAATTGTTCGAAGAGAGTCTTTTTGCCTGATATAGACGTATTCAGCTACAAGGACCGAAGGCACTTAATAACCGCTTGACAACCCCAGCTTGAATAGCAGGAAAACGTTGTACAATCCGGACAAGTATACCAGAGAAGAAGCCAGCCTCTGTGTAGTCGGTAAGTTACTCATATGCACCAATCATCACTAGATACGACCATTTTGCATCTTCGACCAGTTTCAACAGCTACCGGCTCAGGACTGAGCACCTCGGTCAACCAGCCTGGAATTTTGGCCCATAACCGACTGCGAATCAACAGGTGCAAAATCGGTCTGTTAGAACAACTGTTCAAAATAACCTACAGCGGTGTTCCAGTACGTGGTGGGTTTTCGCCTGGCGAGCGTTCTCCTTATAAAAGCCACAAATCTCTGCTTTACAGCCTTGCGACCTAGCGTATTTAACTAAATCCTAAATAAAGGTACAGCTCACCGTTGCACACTGGCGCAATTATCAGGCTAATACACAGAACCTGTGCGTCCGATCGTGCTTAGTAGAATGCTTGGATAGAGCAGTGCACCTTCTGAGCTTTTAATAGACAACCATTGTTCTGAACCCTTAGGTTGGCTCTTGTGCGCATGAATTTCTTCATGTTAACAGCATAACAAAAGTGAATACCGCCACAACATTTATTAGTCATTACTCCGCCCTCAGAACCATAATGTTCCTGGGTCGGACTATTTTCTACCAACTTGCTTAATAGTATGAACCACATGCATTTCTGTTATACCTTTCATTGAACTGAAATAGTTTACTGTTTCAGAGCAGATAAGCTTCTATGCATATTTGGTAGCGTCTTCACCGGTGTTCCTTGTTTCAGAGAGAATGTACCATTTATTTATTTATTTATTATTCGTTTAAAGACTTAAGCAAACTACCTTTTCTGGTTACTGGCACTCTCTCGACTAGCTCTATTGACTTCCGTTCGTCTTATCTTCGACACTCCTGATTGGCTGCAGTAAGTCGACGCAGGCTTCCCGCATCTTCGCACAAAGCCCGTGCCTTCTATAAGACTCTTATCGCTTCACCTTATGTTATCTTGAATGCCCACGTCACGTGCTTTCGCTTGTTTGCATACTTCTTCCGTGACATCCTAAGTATACACCATAAACTAGACAAGTAATCAAATTGCCATAGCTGGTTACCGATGCTGTCTTTACTAGCGCCAGTACCATTTACGCGCCTCGCCTTCGACATCTGTGTCAAGGTACAGCGCGCAAACGTAGACTCATTGAAGTTCTGCACATCTTTATCCGGCTAGGAGCGACCACTTATATCTTAAACCTTTATTCTTGCAGACTCTCTGACGCACCTATCTACGCTTGTTTTCTGGCTTATTCTGTGACATTGTAGGTATCCACTAGCGACTAAAAGACAGTCTAGGTTCCATTGCTGCCTACTAGGACTTTCTACTGCTAGAGCACTTTGCTCCTTGAAAATGTCTCACCATCTAGGCCCTGATGGTGTACCTTCTTCCGTATTAATACTCGGAGAACCGGATATTCCAGTCCTCTTCCTAAATATCTTCACCATCTCTATGAAGAGCCGACAATACCCGTCTATATGGAAACACGCATCCATCATACCACGACACAAACGAGGCTGCCGAAAAAATATTGATAAATACCGTCCTATTAGCCACACATCCATTGCGTCTAGACTCATGGAAAGAATAATAAAGGACGGGTTGCTTCATTTTCTGTTACAACGCAACCTTATTAATAGGTCCCAACACGGGTTTCTGCCTGCTAAAGCTTGTCAAACTTGCCAGTTTGAATTCTAAAACAACGTTACACAGTCCATAGACCTGGGTCAAGCGCTGGTCATCATCTTCCTTGATATAAAAAGAGCATTTGACCGGGTCCAACACAATGGTCTGTTGACAAAATTAGCTGCATTCGGTGTTTCTGGCTGTCTCCTTTCTTGGTTTTCTTCTTACCTTTCTAATCGGACGCAGTCAGTGTTACTGGGTGATGCCACGTCTAAAAAGGCACCCGTAACCAGCGGAGTGTTCCAAGGCAGCGTCCTAGGTCCTCTGCTGTTTTTGCTGTACATCAATGACGTATTCCCGGTCTTCCAACAAGGCACTCCCTACCTCTTTGCTGATGATATAAAAGTCGTATTCTCATTTGATCCTAGCTGCCTACGTAATGGCCTCTCCAGCATTCAAAGAGATCTCCGTGCTCTTGAAACATGGTGTGACCTGTGGAAACTAGAATTCACACCAACAAAATGTAACGTCCTTTCATACAGGTGCTCTGTACCGCCAAACATATTAACTCTTAACGGAACACCACTGGATAACAGCATTACTGTGCGCGACCTCGGCGTGCACTACTCAAGCTCATTGAATTTTGCGGAACAAGCGAGCTATAGCTCTGCAAAAGCCAGGTCTATCGTTGGCTATATACTAAAGTCAATGAGCCTGTTAGAGTCGCGACTCATGCTCTACAAGTTGTGTGCCAGACCTATAGTAGAGTACTGCTCGATAGTGGTTACTAATTCACGCAAAAG
Organism: Dicrocoelium dendriticum; assembly: GCA_944474145.2. Classification (NCBI taxonomy): domain Eukaryota; kingdom Metazoa; phylum Platyhelminthes; class Trematoda; order Plagiorchiida; family Dicrocoeliidae; genus Dicrocoelium; species Dicrocoelium dendriticum. The sequence goes on along the minus strand of OX104066.1, from coordinate 46,423,213 downwards.
TGATAGGATGATCATTGAGAAAGTCCAGCGTTCGTTCACTAAGCGCCTTCTAGGATCAGCTACGCTCAGTTATCAAAGCCGCTGTAAGCAGCTTGGTCTGGAACCACTATGGCTGCGGAGACTGAAAACCAACCTAGTTTTTCTTTATAAGCTAATCAAAACATCAGACTCAAGTATTGAAAGATATTTTCAACCGCTGGGTGACACACGTTATCCTCTACGCAAAAAGCCACACTCATTCGCACTACCCAAAACTCGTTGCTCTATACGTTTTAACTTCTTCCTCTATAGATATGCGCATGTGTGGAATAAGTTACCAGAAACCATCAGAGCATCTGATAGTATCCTGCAATTCTCCACGGCCATAAATAGACTACTAAATGTCCCCAAGGTAGCAGATATCTTGGGCACTTGCATTCCTGAGGACGAGCTGTGGGAGAACGGCCCCGATCACATATAGAATTCCATACAAAGCCTTAATTGTGCGGAATAATACCGATGCGCAAAGAGCCTTGTTGGCCTATACACCTAGCACCAATAAGGCTCCTTTCAAAACCGACCCTGTCCTCTCCTTATCACGCTATTAACTTTTAATCCCTCTTCTAGCGGACTGTCGTTTGCCAGTGCCCTGCCTTGCCCTAGTCTCATCTGACTGGCCTGCTTCTCTTTGACTTACTCCAGACTACCAGCACGATTCTGTAGCCTTCGGGCTATACCCCCTCTTCCCGAGAGCCTGCTGGTCTTGCTCACCCTTTTTTAACATAGACACCTCCATCTCTAACCTGCCCATTTCTGCGGACCCTCTCTTAATATTTTGACGGTACCGGTCACTCACTAGTTGCCCTTCCACACCTTATCAGTAACCCAGCGCAGTGTGCTGACCTGGTTTCCTCTGACCAGTCTCCTACTTTCTGACTGCCTACAGAGCACTGAGCTGTAAACGGTACAGGTTCGGCGCAACCAAAACACCATTTCCCTCACCCCGAGTGCTTATACCTAAATAACTAATGTAAACTCCCCCATATCTAACATGTCCATTTATGCTGACACTCTCCATTTGTCTTCCCAACGTAACTGTACTATTAAACCTCAATGCGCCGACTAATACAGCCTCGTGTATTTCGGCTCCTGCTTTCTGACTCCTGTGACGATACTGGCCAATATTAAGAAGACCAACTACCTTGTCCACAGTACCTTAGAGAGTCTCGTCGGCTCCGCTACTCCTAATCAGTAAAGCTTTCTTCACTCTGACCCTCTTCTTTCCTTACTTCGTTGTATTCATTCCTTCCATCGGACTGCTAACTCTCAGTACCGTGCCCTGACCGAGTCTCATCTGACCAGTCTATTTTTCTTCTGGCTACCTTCAAAACTACGAAGATACAAACAGGCTAGGCTCTGTTGACTCAATGCTATGTTCCCCTCACCTCAGGTGCCTGCAAGATATGCTCAATCTTTATTATCTTACTAACTCCGTGAGCATCCTTGACTCATTCACCCTTTATTAATATGGCTCTCTTCTCATCTCTATTATACGTCCTAATCCTAACACGCCGACTAATCCAGGCTTGTTAGATCGGCTTCTTGTTCTCCGGATTCATTCAGACTTCTGAGACGTTGCCACTTCTGGTTCGGTTGACCTAATTGACTGTACAAATGCCTTCGGAGGCCTCGTTAAATTTTACACCCTTTAACAATAAAACCGTCCTCACCCTTACCCGAGACGTTATTACTCTAGGCTCTACATTACAAACACTTTGTTCCCCTCGTCCCGAGACTTTCCTTGACATGCTATCTGGCTTTTCATATGGACGCTGCCATCCCTAAAGCTTTTTATCTTATGACACACATTACTGCATATTACTACATATTTCACTCTTTGAGCTGATATTCTAATCTCGTATCAGTGGTCTCTTTGCTTCCTACTACTGTGACCCTAATGATCAGGGATGGGCAGACATATCGGTCTGCTCACATCTCCCTGAAAACATCGTTGGCTTTTCCACTTCACCTCAATAGAGCGCTTCCCTGTTCGCACTCTGCATTACTTTTTCAATTGGACGGATATTCCTTCGGACCTGGCTCTAATCTACCCTCGGCTGACCAGCCCCCGTTTCTGACTGCTTCCCGACTTCCGAGCCATTATTACTCTAGCTCTGCGTTCCAAAACTCTGTTCCCCCATCCCCTCAAGTCCTACCCGAACGGCCTCCTGCTCTCCGGATTTATCCAGACTTCTGAGACGTAATCTCTCTTAGTTCGGTTGACTCAACTACCTGATTACATTACCTGGAGAGCATCGTGGGTTTTTCCCATCTTTTGTCAAAAAACATTTCCCATCCTGACCCCAACTCTTATTATCGCGCTGTGCTTTCATTTCTTCAATTGGAGTGCACGATCTTACTGCTCTGAGGTGATCTAGTCCCACTGACTTGCCTCTTTCTCTTTTATGCTCCAATGCTACTCTGACTTAAGTGGTATGCGCTATGCAGACTTAGCGCTCTTGTCCCCCTACCCGGAGATTCTGCTTGACTCGCTCACCCTCTATTGTTGCGGACCTTTACCTGTCTTTAAATTTACTCGCTATTCCTACGCGCCGACTAATCTAGTCTCGCTAGATCAGCCACTTGTTTCCAGTTTTACTTAGAGTTATTCCACGTTACAAACCTTGGTTCGGTTGACTCGACGTCTTGCTCACATCACCTGGAAAGCCTCGTGGGATCCCTCACTACTTATCAGTAAACCTTTTCATACCGACCCTAACCTTTTCTCATCTCGCTTTCTGTTTTCATTCCCCTTTTTAATCGGACGACCAGCTTTACTGCCCTGCCGTGATCCTGTCTCACTGGACTAGTCTGTTTATCTCTGACTGCTCCCATGCTGCCGAGCCTTGTACGGTATTGGCTCCGCTGAGTTAACTCTATTACCCCTACTCTGAGGGACTTATAGACTGGTACCCTCATTATTGTTATAGCCTCTTTCTTATCTGTATTTTACGACCTAGTCCCAAAGCGCCGATTAATCCAATACCGCTTAGTCGGCCTCGTATTCACTGAATTCATTTGGACTTCTGAGACATCACTTCTATTGGTTTGGCTGACCTAATGGTGCTGTTTACACTACTTGGAGAGCCTCGTGGGCTTCTCCACTCTTTACCAATAAACCCTTCTCACCTCGACCCTAACCTTTTCTTCTCTCGCTTTCTGTTTTCAATCCCTTTCTTATCGGACATCCGGCTTTACTCCATTGCCGTGATATTGGCTCACTTGCCTAGTCTGTTTCCCTCAGTCTGCTACTATGCTACTAAGACCTACGCGGTATGCGCCCCGTAGTCTAAACATGATGTTTCCCTTAAATTTAGAGCCTGCTTGACTTGCTCACCATTTACTGCTGGCTCCTTTCTTACCTTTACTACATGTCCTTATCCAAACGCGCCGACTAATCAAGTCCTACCCGATCGGCCTCCTGCTCTCCGGATTTATTCAGACTTCTGAGACGTCACCTCTCTTGGCTCGTCTGACTCTACTATCCCTTTACATTACCTAGAGAGCCTCGTGAACTTCTCCTACCCATCGTCAATAAACCCTTCTCATCCTGTCGCTAACTTATGTTTTATCGCGCTCTGTTCTCAATTGTTCTTCAACTGGCGGTGTGGTGATCTAGTCCACCGATCAGTTTCCTTCTCTCTGATTGCTGATATGCTACTCTGACTTAAGTGGTATACGCTATACAGACTCAACGCTCTTGATCCCTTACTACGTGAGGCTGCTAGACTCGTTCACCTTTTGTTACAGCCTCTTTTCCTGCCTTTAATTTTACGTGCTATTCCTACGCGCCGACTAATCTAGTCTCGCTAGATCAGCCACTTGTTTCCACTTTTACTTAGAGTTATTCCACATTACAAACCTTGGTTCGGCTGACTCGACGTCTTGCTTACATCACCTGGAATGCTTCGTGGGCTCCCTCACTTCTTATCAGTAAACCATTCTCATACCGACCCTAACCTTTTCTTATCTCGCTTTCTCTTTTCATTCCCCTTTATTAATCGGACGGCCAGCCTTACTGCCCTGCCGTGATCCTGTCTCACTGGACTAGTCTGTTTATCTCTGACTGCTCCCATGATACCGAGCCTTAAACGGTATTGGCTCCGCAGAGTTAACTCTATTACCCCACATTATTGTTATAGCCTCTTTCTTATCTGCATTGTACGACCTAGTCCCAAAGCGCCGATTAACCCAATCCCGCTTAGTCCGTCCCATACTCAATGAATACATATGGACTTCTGAGACGTCACTTCTGTTGGTTCGGCTGACCTATTGGTCCTGTAAACACTACGTGGAGAGACTTGTGGGCCTTTCCACGCTTTACCAATGATCCATTCTCATCTAGACCCTAACCTTTTCTATCGCTTTCTGTTTTCGTTTCTTTTTAACTCGGACGTCCGGCTTTACTGTCCTGCCGTTATCCTCTCTCACCTGACCCGTCTGTCACTCTCTGCCTGCTTTTATTTCCTATTATCCATGGCCTTTTCTCTTATTGCGCTCCAATTTTTATTCCCACAGCTTACACTCATTGCGCCTATCCAAGTTATCCTCGTGCGCATGATCTCATTCGCTCTGAGCTCGCTCCTGAGTATTGGCGGCACTCGGACCATTGCTAAGTGTTGCTTGACTAGTACTTCCATTAGTATGCTCAACTTACCACTCTTCCTATTCCTATGCTCTTTACCTTATGCTCGCACTGGTATACTATTGAGACCGTACGTGTCATAACGACTCCCAATGCACGGCAGTTTTGGCCCCCTGTGACCATTTTCCTAGATTCTGACGGCTTTTGGACTGTAGAATCATGAACGCTTTAGCGTAATTACTCTTACGAACTACTCCTCGTATTGCCGTCAGCATTCATTCGCTCCTAGCCGATTCCTTGAAATTCCTTTTCCTCTTGGAATGTTGCTCTACCTATCTTGCTCCCGCATTCGGTCTCAACCTAGTTGTCCTCAGTTTCACCTAAGATGCCTCTCGCATTCTGGCTTCTGCCATCATCATCGGTTTACCTGTTTCTCTAAAACCATCGCATCATTCGCTTAACTTTTGTTAAAACGCTTTGTTATATCGGTCTTTTGACCCTGCGCGTGCAGAACCTTCTTCCCACGTAGTAGCTGTAGTCTGAGTCACACCAGCGACGTAATGTATAGAACGCGCTTGCAAATTATGTATACTAAACAAAATTACATAAGTTTGAATGTATCATAGGCACCGGTGAGCGCCACCAGTCTGTGTTAGTGCTTCTTGATTCATTGCTGTCTCTGTTTGGCCACCTCTTGTCCGTTGCCCGTTTTTCCCGAGATTCCCACAGGTACATCCGCCAAAACAAGAAGGTTTATCCACTGGGACTGGCCGACCCATCCTCAAAACGCTTGGTCCTTTCTCCAGGAAATGAAAAACCCACACACTGGTCCAAATGGAGCTCATTCCGCCATTCCGGAGGCGCTACCTTCACGGGGTCTAAACAAATGGGTTTAGCTTGCCTCGTACTCAGAGAACAATTTACTCACCTGGAATAATATATGTACATGGATCCCCCGTTCCACAACCGAAGACAAACAACTCTGGCGTGATTACCTTCACTGCCTCAAACATTCCTATTCGCCAGTCACCTGGAGCTATTCTGATGTCATTTCACGGACAGCGTTGCGCACGTATACGTGGCTATTCCGATGGTCTTCCATGGAATTTTCACTTGGCTATGGAAACAGTTACACTTACTTACATCTGCAGGAATCCCAAATCCAATTTGCAGAGAATGGCGTTTTTACCTATTAAGGACATATTCAGCCACAAGAAACAACTTCACTCACCGACCTCATGACAAGTCCAGCGTGGATAGCTGGACACGGTTTGCGAGCCGAGCAAGAATATAATAGAAGAGCCGGCCTCTATTAACAATGTGTTTACTCACCTGCATCATTATCATTCGACTCTTCGAATCTTGCATCATTGACCGGCCCCAACGACTGCTGCCGTATCAGTACTAAGCCATTCGGCCAACCAACGAAGAATTTTGGCTGTCAACCGACTGCGAATAATAGAATGCAAAATCGGTCTATACGATGCATAACCGACTTGCACTACTGTTCAACGAAAGCTACGGCAGTGTTCCAGGACGTGGTGGGTTTTCGCCTGGCAAGCGTTCTCCCTATAAAAAGCCACAAATGTCCGCTTAACAACACTGCAACGTGGCGGATGTGACTCGCCACAAAATAAAGTCACAGCTAAGCATTTCACACTGACGCAGTCCTCAGCCTTCTACATCGAACCTGTGCAACTAATTCTGCTATGAAGAATGCTTTGTTGGAGCACAGATCATCCCTATCTCGTAATGGTTATTGGTTGCAACAAAACCTTGTTTAGGTTCCTGTGCTCACGGATCACTACCTGGCGAAATTACCCCCAACTTGTGTTTTGACGGATTTTTGCGCGCCACAGCGCCATAATGTCCCTGGGTCTGACTATTACCTGACAGTATGCTCACTCATACGGACAACATCTTTTCTTTTATACCTTTCATTAAAACGAAATGTTTTAACATTCCACAGAAGCTATGCTTGTATGCATATTTGATCACGCCTTTACAGGTGTGTCTCGTTTTACCGAGAATATACTATTTATTTATTTATTTATACCTTCGCCTTAAGTTCGACATCACTGTTTAGTTACAGCGCGTCTACTAGCGCTCATTGTATCGCTGCACATATCCCCTACCTGTATGGAGCCACTACTTATGTGAACGACATCTGTAGCAGCCTGCGCCTTGGTCGCCCATTCATCTTTGCCGACGATATAAAGGTCATATATGTCTTCCCACCATGTGCCAAACTATCCTCACTACAAGAGATCCGTGAAGACCTGAAGACCTTAGAGTCGTGGTGTCAAAATTGGCAAATGACATTCTCTGCTGATAAATATAGTATTCTGACCCACAAATGCTCCATATTGGATGGTGCGTTTACGTTGAATGGTACGCCCATCCAACTAAAAACGTTAGCTACTGACTTAGGTATTCGCTATTCTATGACCCTCAAGTTTTCAGAGAATGTGCAGTATCAGGTAGCAAAAGCGCTCCGAATGGTCTTCCACATAGGCCGCCACATTAACTCGGCTGAAGCACGGCTGGAGCTTTACCACAGTCATGTTCGTCCGCAGCTGGAATACTGCCCCTTCATCTTCGGTAATTTGCGGAAATCAGACTGCATATTGTTCGAAAAGGCTCAGCGGCGGTTTACCAAAATAGTAGCCCCACAAGGCCTAGCGCTTAGTTACCTACAGAGGTGTAACCATCTCAAACTCCAGCCTCTATGGCTGCGGCGCATTATCTTAACCCTGTGCTTCTTACATAAGTTAATATACCAAGCGGTGCACAGTGATATCCCCAGCCTGACACTGAGAAGAGGATCCGAATTCAACCTCCGAAACAAGCACTGCACAGTTGCCCCTGCCAGCGAGGAAGAAACCACGTTCACGTTGCTTCCTTGTCGCTTATGTAAATATCTGGAAAAAGTACCTTCACAGCTGCGGGAGGTTCACAATCCACAGGCTTTCAAGCAGAAGGTACGAAAGTTTATGTGCCTGGATAATATAAGACGCCTTTTCAACATCTGTGATTCTGATGACAACCTTTTTGAGACCCGCCCCGATGGGGCATAGATCACATTTTGGTCTGCTCTGGCGCAACTTTGTATTGCGCTCAACTAGGCTTCATGACAGGAGCATCTTGGGCTCACAGGTCCTCCCCATACTTTGCGGTCCCTGTCACACCACGTGAGAGATCTCGGCCCGATCAGTTGCACGCATCTAACAGATGTTAGGACTGTTAATCCGGCCACAAAAGGTATTCAGCCTACCCTGGTAGTAGCTGAGCGCTTTACTGGCTCCCACCGATACGTAGTTAAATAAGAAATCTTGAAATAGTAGACGCTACCCCAAAGGCAACCTGGAAACACTAATCGGTAGCTCAAATCCTTTGAAAGCTCCTTCTTGACGTCCAGTTTCTTACTGCTCAACAGAGCAGCACGTAAAGCAGCCTTGTACTATTGAATGGGAGCACCGTAAGCCTGTAGTCACTGACCAGGTAGGATATTGCATAGCAATAGGGAAGCAATCCGAACGGACAAACTTTACTTCACTTCTTCCTTCTTTTCTACACTTTGGTTCCTTCGTCTCCATCTTTACCCCTTAGTATGTTCCAAATGCCTAGTCCACTTGGTCTCTTGCGAATACCTATACTTGTGACCCATGAGTCACGTCTACTAAAAACATTTTAAAAACATTAAGCCTATTGTGAAATGCCAGGTTTTAGCGTTGTTGTCCACACATATGGTGCACCCGTAAGTTACCATTTATCTGTCTCAAATAGTCGTATAAAATGCCTGCTTTATAGGTATTTCTACTAGCCTGCTTAATCGGCATCTACTTGTTACCCATAACCGATGCCCTCCCCTAGGTTTAAGTACTCGCTACTTTACACCGCCGATTATATAACAGGGCCACCTACCCACCTCGAAGGCAATATCACCATAACCTATATTCAGGCATTTACTCTCCACTTAAGCTTTCTTGGCCCGTACATTTAGTTTTGTCTGAGTTTTACGTATGCCTATCAATATCGGAAACGCTGGTTGACAGGCATTATGAAAAACCAGATCATTTTCTTCAATCCTTTATGCTTGCACAACAATTTTTCCGGAATCCCTTTCTCTGGCAAAAAGCTAACCATGCGGCAGTGAGGCCCCTGTCACCTGGAAAGCTAGACACCCAGGTATTTTGACCACCACTTCTTCTTTCCTTGGCCGTTCGTACGTAATTTTAACCTTTACCTGGCTCCAAAGCCTACCATACGTAATGCGTAATGGTGGGTGAACAACCAGCTCCCACTTGTTTTCCGTTATCTTCTCTGCTTGCGTTATATTATTGTTTATTCATTTTGCCTGACAATGTGGAAACTTCCAACCAGGAATCCTCCAGGTTAATAGCTGCTGTGATCTCCCAGTTTTCTATTACTTTACACTGGTGAATATCAGTTGCACTTGCATCGGACTCCCAATCAAGAGAGTTAGAGCTCAAAATAGCAAAGCGATGCAGAAATGGTGTGCTTTAACACATGAGGCCCAATAATCCGTCACAAATGAGAAAGTACAACCTCTATAAGATGAGGTGATCATGCCTAACCAAAGCGGCATTCGTGGTATTTCCCACCTGAATGCATTTCGCTAATTTTTTGGACACCTCTTTCTCTATTATCAATAGAAGACATCTCTAGCTCATTAGCATTGGTGGCACATACATTAAGATATATAACATGACCTCAAAGTGCTGAAACTGATAATGTTTCTCCAGGGAACGATTGCGTTATTCTGGTCCTCTCAGCTAAGAGAAATAGAGCTCTAAACTAGCAACTTAATGCGCGGTTGTGTGCTTTAGCATCTGTGGTCCGTTAATCGGTCATGCTTGAGATGGCGCAACCCCCAAAAGAAGTGGTATTCGTGTCTAACCAAAGCGGAACCCAAGGTGTTTCTTACCTGGACACATTTTGTGAATTTTCTCGCATTAGTTTTTTTATTATCACTGGAAGACCACCCTGGCTCATTAATGTCAGTGATACAATCATAATGACGTATAAAATAGCCTCAAAGAATCGAAACTGGTAATATTTCTGTAGGAAATGCTTGCGTTATCCTAGTTCAGACGGGGCAAATGAGTTTTATGTTCCCTTGTCTTATCCATATGGACTCATCTCATGCGGCTTTGGTATAATTTTCGCATCCACAACCGAGCATTAAAAACGTTGAATTCCACATTCATAGTGGATTCTGCTGCCCAATATACTCTGAAACTTGCACATGTTCGCATTCTGGCTGTGGGTAGGCTACACCATATCCTGTGCTGTTCTACCGATATAATAATTCTTACAGCCTACCTAGTATTTCCCTAAAACCTTTCCGTCTGTTTTCCCAACTTTTACTACGTTTACTGCGAAAATATGCTTTTCGGCCGACTGCGTCATACTTCGCTACTGCAGCGAATTACACGTTATCTTAGACATTCTCAGTTACTACTCCATATTCGGAACTTATTACGCCTAGCCGTTTTTGTAGTATTTCTTTCTTTTTTCTGTATCTGCTTCCAAAGCAGAACGTGAATTTAGCGGAGGCTCGAAAATGGCGCTATACCCAGCCGACCGCTAGAAATGCAAATATCTCCATAACCACTGTACCTAGCTTGATTATTTTACCTTTGTCGTTACCAGCGCCTTAGGTCTGTCCTAGACCGCCCATTGCTGTCCCCTTTTAGTTAACATTTCGGCTCCAAAACGGCGTTGCTTCCGCTTGTTCGGAGATTTACACTTTGAAATTCGCGCCAGGTTTGCGGTACTGGTATGCTTTTTCTGGGCCATATTTTCTCTCCATTTTCCAATATTAGTGTATTTTATTTAAGTGGGCTGGCCTTTCAGTCGCACTTTTCTAAGAAAGGCTAAATTGTTAGCCACTACTGTTAGTTCCTTTGTTTCCACCCTCCACTTTTACGATCTAATTTTGGCTAGCTTATTCCTTTCCATGAGCCCGCTACTAATGGATGCTCGAAATGCGGTGATGTGACCAAAGAAACTGGATCAAATTTCCTCTAGTGGTGCATTTCCCATCGAAAATAACACAATCCATTGGCATAATAGATTGATAGTTTACTAATGGAATCAGGCACCTCAAGGTTTAGCAGCGGTAGCCGGTGAAAAGCGCAGAATTCGTACATAAGCTACGGATACCCAAACTACTGCCTTCAAAAATGTCGAGGCCTACGAAACGTTTGTATTTATCCCTGCTTTACTGTTCGGAAAGATAAACACGATCGAAAGCAGTTGTTAACGATATTTCTTCTCCATGCATGAGCATGGATGTTGTGTACCATTTGATCTGATCCCACGCAGGAACAGCATCTAGCGCTTACCTAGAAATATACCTGTATTTAAATTTATATATTTATTTACATTTGCTTCTTTTAGACTGTCGGCCTCATTTACCGCTACTGCTTTGTTGAATTCTTTTTCTTCAGTATAAGTATGCACAGGTGACTAGAAGTCAATCGAACTGCCATTACCGACTACTACTACAGTCTAGACCAGCTCCATTATCGATCCATTGTTTACCTTCGATGTCTCATTTACCTACGGCGAAGGGATGTTAGCTCCTAGCATCTCCGCTTGTGTCCCAAGCCCACTGGGAAATAATCCTTAACTGCGCGTCTTATGCTCTTGGCCGTCTGCATTAGTTGCCAAAACTGGTTGTTTAGCTAATCTGTGAATCTGCAGGTCTCAACTAAACACTAAATAACCGAATAAAATTTATTCTCAGTCACGCGTGACACCCCATTAAATGCACGCTCATAGTCATACTGCAACGGTTGAGTAAAAATGTGTAATAGGTTTTTCATATAGGTGGATTCATAAATGTTTTAGGTGGGTGTACTGCTTGTGTTCGCAAATGTGTTGTTGTTCTGTAAGATGGTTTCTATTGCGTCGCAGGTATCTAAAGAAATGGTTAACGTCTGTGGATTTGGTGAGCTCATCTGCGTAAGCTTGGGCATTGACTTTATTTAATGGCGTGGCTCATCTGCCATGTCACTAGGTTCTTAAGTCGACATTTGTGATTGTTTATAAGGAGAACGCTTGCAAGGCGAAAGTCCATCACGTCCTGGAACGCTACCGCCGGCCTATTCGCTGGAACGAGGTAAACCCAAACCACCCAGTTGGCAACACGCGGAGGTTGTTCGGCTCTCAAGCCACTGCTAAGCTGCCTGTTGCCACCAGGTAGTTCGCCACATTTGATTATCTTGTACTTTAGGCTTCACTTTACGTCAATTGTTTGTTGATGGATTCGGTAAAACTTTAGGTATGCACCTGTATTATGTGCCTCCATCTTCATCTAACAATCGCTTATCTCTGAAACCAACTGCTGTTATCAATTCCTAATGTGCTCTATAAAAAACCGCAACGAAAACTCAACCCCTATTGGCTACGACGTTGCCGTTTAAAAGTACTTCCCTTTTACCTATACTTTACATGCCTATTCATGGCAACTAAACATTACTGGCGCTTGTCTCTTGCCATTGAAAGTTGCCTAAAGTATAGCATCCATCGCAACCGTTCTCGAAACGCAATTCTAAAAAAGCTGTCCCGAATAAATATTCTACACCTTGTACGGAACACATAAAACGCAAACAACTATTTTAGTTCCAAAATGGTACGATCTCTTGTGCCTTCTTCTGTTGCTTAGGGCTACCATATTTTGCCCGAATTTTCTACCTTATCCCCTTACCGAGATGATCAAATAAATAAATGGTTAATTCTTAAATATATGGGGGCACACTGAATCAAGCAGGATCAAAATTTACCAGCATTTATGTTTAGCAACAGACACGCTGCCATGTAGGTAATGGACAGTGGCCGAAGGTTGTGCAGGCCGCGGAGATTAAGAAGGTATCTTTTGCTGGTGGGTTCCAAGGAAATATTGAAATACGAGGCTGGTAGGTTTGCCGGTATGTGCTTGTAGGTAGTGGCTCTAAGCAGTGGCCAGCCACATCCTCCACATCGCGCTGTTGTTATGCGGACGTTTATGGATTTTATAGGAAGAACGCTTACCCAGCGAAAACATACCACGTCCTGGAACACTGTCGAAAATCCTTTACAACACTACTTTGCAGCTATCAGAGCAGCTCGCCGACGGAGTCCATTCTCCAATAATCGCATTAGGATAACTTACAAATTCCTCCGTTGGCTCGGTCAGGGCCGCCACAGTTGTTGAGTCCTGTGGAGGATAAATAAATAAATAAACATCGTATTCTCGAATTCACCGAGGAATACCAACTCAGGTACGATCAACATTTACTAGTAGCCCCATGGAAGAATCCAGAATAGACGCATTGTTTTGTTTCAAGGTAAGTAAAAGTAGTAACTTTTCTGAATTCTTCAGCTCATGTATATCTTTTGCAGTGTCCAGTTATCCATACCGAAAAACGGCCTTGATGGTGCAAGCCATGGTCCAACTAAGTGCTTGTTGGTTATTATATCACCTTTCAGGTTCAATGGTTCAATGGTGTATGATTGGATAAAAAGCATAACTTTACAAGACCCACAGGATGGATATGCCGAAGAAAATTAAAATCAACATGTTCCAACGTGGAACGTAAAGTATCAGTGGTTAAATCATTGCACTCTAACAGTGTTGTGTATCGTTTATCACTAAGATGAAAATCTAAGAGTCTTTCGAATGTCGTCATGTCTGGTGCGTTCACCACATAGTTGGGTAATGCGTTCCAGTGAGAACAGATTCTAAGTGAGAAAAAATACTTTCTACAATTCAAACGAGAGGGTTGCGTCATTAGTTTCAGGTGGTTGCCTCGGCTTTGTTTGTATGGGGCTAGAGTCAACAGTGATGTACATGGATGCTGGCTTTCGCTTAGTACTCGGTATGAGAGTAAGATCTCCGCGAAGCCGTCGGTATTCTAACGAGAACACACCGAGTACCCGAAGACGCATTTCGTATCTTATGCCGGATAGTCCACGCGTTGCCTTTGTGGCTCTGCTTTGGGGCTGTTCCAAGAGGCGGATGTCTCGTTTTAACCATGGACACCAGGCCTGAATTGCATATTCAACATGGGGACGAATGTAGGAGTTAATCAACAATGGTACTAGCTGTCGCTCAAAAGTGCCGAAAGCTCGCCTCAAAAGTCGCAAGTTCAAATTCGCCACACTTGCTGCTTTCGAACATTGGAGCGAATTTCCAAGACTCTCTTGCACGATTATACCTAAGTCGCGTTCACTAGTCACGTGTTGCATGATGTGTTGCCACAAAAGGTATGTGTTAACGATGCGGTTGTGCACCGTCAGCAGGTGGCACTTTGCAGCGTTCAGTGGGAGCTGGTTCTTTTCTGTCCATTCGTTAATCCGGGTCAGATCTTCCTGGAGGTAGACATGGTCGGATGCTGAGCGAATAGCTCTCCATATTTTAGCATCGTCTGCAAATATTTGCATTGGAGATAGAATGTCTGCTGGAAGGTCACTAATGTAGACTAAAAATAGTAGCGGGCCGAGGACGGATCCTTGTGGAACACCACTGGAGACCTATAGGCTTTCAGAATAGGTGTCGGCTACTCTTACCTTGATTGCGCTGTTGTGTAAGTAGTCTTTCAACCAGGTGAGCAGGGAACCGTTGATACCGTAGGCAGCAAGCTTTTGGAGGAGAAAGAAGTGATTGACCCTGTCGAATGCTTTAGAAAAATCCAGGTATATCACATCTATGGGCACTCCTTCATCAGCCGCCCTGGTCCATAAGTCCCGAGTAATCAGCAAATTGGTGAGACAAGATCGTCTGCGTCGGAACCCAAGTTGGGCATTAGAAATTATCTGTTGACTTTCAAAGTATCTCGTCAGTTCATCCGCGATTACGGATTCCATCACTTTTGACAAAACAGGAAGGAGAGTAACAGGTCGGTAGTTAGCAGGATCCGAGCGCTTACCTCCTTTATATATTGGAGTGATAATTCCATTCTTCCACTCAGCTGGGAGTGTACGGGAGTTAAGCAGACACTGGAAAAAGGTTGCAAGTGGTGTTGCAATTGTGGGAGCAAGGGTTTTAGCACTTTTGGGCAGAGCATGTCGATTCCAGGGGCACTGTAGGCCCGGAGAGACTGTAGTTTCCTTGCAACAGCTGCTGGAGTAAAGGTGACGCTGGATAAGCCAACGACATTGGTTGGGAATTGATAGGGCGAAGGTTCCATGACATTTGTAGCTACGGAGCCAAATTGCAAGAGTAGAGCGTTCGCGGCATCATCAGCAGTAGTTGTTAGGCTACTGGCCGTCCTGAGTGGTGGTATTCCGGGCTTAACCTTTCTTTGGCCACTCACAAATCTGTATAGCAGTTTGGTGTTACTCGTAAATTTCAGCACCATATTCTCCCGCCATTCGTACTTATCGACTCTAATGAGTGACGTGCAGTAGTTTCTTATGACTTTGTAATCCTGCCATGTGATATCACATGGGCTTAGCAAATGTTGCCTCCAGATTTCATCTCTTCTGTTGATCCATTTACGTGTTCTGCTCCGGATCCACTTATTGGTCCGGCGCGATGCTCGTAATGGTACAACCTTCGATGCTGATTGTATGACTCAGTTAATTTTGTCTTTCAATTCATTCCACGCGTCATTCGCTGAGCTGTGCGTCTGTACGTCCCAGTCAACGGTTGCTGCTAAGCTGCGCAGCGTATAGTCGTCCATAATAGTGCGTTGGTTCTCATTTTCTCTAGCAACCATACTGGCATAACATACATAACCAACTGTTGGGACTGAATGGTCGCTACGACCCAGTGGAGGATCGTATGCTACTGACTCCACCATCAACTCTTCATTAGTCAGGATTAAGTCCAGGAGTGATGGCTTGTTAGAGCCGCGATGTCTGGTTGGTCGATGCACATGGTTATGCAAAACTGCCATATCCATGAATTCGAGGAGTTTCGATTTAAGTGATGGCCAATTAGGGGACACTGATGCTATCGAAGGAACATTAAAGTCACCCATTATAAGATGGTGAGAGTACTTTTGTGAAACAGCATAGCGTAGGGCGTTTAACAGAATATTGTCGCTGTCTGCTGAGAGTTCGGAGGTCTATAAATAACTGCTAAGCGGCAAGCATCACTCGTCTTCTGTGAACCAACATCTCGACCTGTTAAGTGCAGTCGGCAAAAACGTCTTTCCGAAATACAATCCCGAATATTGCCGTTACCGACCTCGGAGAAAAGAAAACAAGAGGCACAAACCGTGGGAAGTTTACAAAGAACAGGCGTGGAACGAAAAACGAGTAGCTAAAGGAAATAACTGGATCAGAGCAATGTTCCACAACTGGCGTTCGCAAATGCTTCCTGCCTTCATATATACAATAAGAACAGAAATTTTGCTTGAAAACTTGACTTCTGGTGAATGTTTGTACTGCTCAGAATAATTAGATAACCATTACCCTCATTGGAATACTCCTAGTAACTACGGATTCCAATTTCGACCGGCTTCAACGAAGATTTGCCGACAATGGCTATGCCGTTCTGTCTGCCAAATATGGCCTAAATGCCACCGAGGCTAACCTGGTGCACGATCAATCCTTCAGAAGCAGCTTCAGTACCACATTACAGACTGCAGTGTCCCACGACCTAGTAGGTTTTTGCCTGGTAAGCATACGCCCTATAATAAGCCACAAATGTCCGTCTAACCACACTGCGACTTGTCGGATGTGCCGCGTTACTTCATAACGTCACAGCCCACGAACTCACACTAGTCCCACTTTTATCATGTCTGACGTTGTGTGCCTCAAACAAAAATTGTCTATTAGTTTAGCACTTCTCTCCATGCAAGAGCGTGGGATTTG
Organism: Dicrocoelium dendriticum; assembly: GCA_944474145.2. NCBI lineage: Eukaryota > Metazoa > Platyhelminthes > Trematoda > Plagiorchiida > Dicrocoeliidae > Dicrocoelium > Dicrocoelium dendriticum. The sequence goes on along the minus strand of OX104066.1, from coordinate 46,406,757 downwards.
TGTACATATTGAGTTGCTCACGGTGATATCATTTAGAAAAGATTTAGTATATAACTATGGGTTTATTTGTAGTTACACTTGTTAACATAGGATCATTGCGAAGTTTTTGGCAGTTAGCTATTTTGTTGTGCAAGACCTTATAGTTTCTGGTCCCCAGTTTGATTAGGGCCATTAATTTACTTACTTTTAGCTATCCTACCAACCGCTACCGAGTTTTCCGCAATACCGTTAACTGGAAAATTTGCGCTCTTAAACTCGTCCGTCCATAAGCTCTCTGGAGGAATAACCGCAAAAGCACTGAACTTCAAATTGTCCAAGCAGCTTGTGGTGTACTTGGCTGTGGACCTCTATGCATTTACTGCATTTGTGAGCAACATCATCTTCACTGTTGAATGTTTGGTTGTATTCCCTTCGCTAACCCCGTTTAACTCTAGTAGCCTTTATATAGTTGGACACGCTTCTGCCTAAGAAGCCATATGTCTTGTTGATATTTGTGGGATGTACTGGGCACTCGTAAAGTGACCTTTGTTTTGTTAGTAGGGTTTGTCGCTGCCTAAATCGTGCTTTGTCCTAATGGCCCGAAAAGAAAATGGTTGTGCTTTGTTGAGCTGCAAAGTTTATCACGGGGCGCCATGACAGTAGGTAAAGCGGTCTCATCTTGTACAAGCCATTTGATGGGACCGCACAGTTGCATACAAAGTCGGTCAGCGATTGTACCGGCAACACCTTCTGCAATGCCGTTAGCCGCGGTGACTGCAGACCTTGACGCAGATACCGGTGTATCGCCAGAACCATTGAACACTAATGCACTGCTCGACTCGTTCGCGCACGCAGCATATGATGGCGCTAGAGCCTACGCTTTTGCTATTTTTATAGTGAGTGCCATGAACGCAAATCTTTCGGTTAAACGCTCTGGTTAGGCCCATATTCGAGGGCCTTTGCACGAAGCGCCGGCGACTCTGTTATTTGAATGAAGTTAGATTAGACTTGCTTTGCTCGTGCTTGAGTTTTTCTACCATGTCCGCTTTTACAAGGCTACTTAATGTTGTGGTAGAGTTTAGTCAGCCATCTTTCCTCGCGGTGTAGCGGGTCGAGTTGTACCAGCAGCATCCTGTAGTTTTATCTAAGTGGTTTGCTCTCGTGTCTTCAGTTTGACTGCGTGTAACGATGTTCGTTGTGGCTTCAGTGATAGTTTTGTTCCAAGCTTTGCAAATTCTTCCAATTAAGAAGCAAGCAATCTAGTAAGCATATCAGGTGAGGTATCTATATTCACCGTAAGCGTCAGTTAAGTACACAATGTTGAAGAAATGTCACAGCTCACTTAACAAACTTGGTCGAAGCGGAGCTTTTTATCAGGTCATGGATATGGCATTCCATAACTGTTCTTGCTGATTGTAACTTTGTTGCAACGATCATCGTGCGGGTATTAAATGCGACTTGATAACAGAGAAGTTGTGGGTCAGGCTTCTGTTACCGAACTTGACTAAATTTAGGCATTGGTTTTCCGTGGTCAGTTTACTCACACTAGTGCAATTGCGAAGATTGCGTTCCAAGGCCATACTGTAATCGCTTGTATTGATGGTGTGCAGTAGCCGGTGGTCGGGAACGTGGTACATCAAAAGTTATTAGGATAATTTCGCTGCTTCATCGCCCAGTGCAAATCGTGTTACGAAACCTACCAGCAAAAAGGCTTGCTTGTCCTCCATAAAAGTGCAGGGGTGAATCATGACCGCAATGGCAGCTAGTCTATCAGTGAGCGATTCCAATATGTTGTAGAGCATTTTGAGCTACAATACGTAGTTTTAATGCTCGGCCTTTGGCTACTCATAGCATAGAGGTCCGTTAACCGTGAACGTTAAAGGTAAAACATTAAAGTTTTTGCTTAACGTTTTGCTTTGGTCGGGATACGCTTTACATGTGGTTTTAATTTTGTGTACGTTTAGTCGATGTACATGGACCATGTCCAAAGAAAAAAGTGCTTGAAAAGAAAAGACGTGAATAGCCAATATGTAAGTATTCGATAAAGAATAAGTGAATATTATGTTTTAAACTACCGTGGTGGCAACGCACGGCTTTGAAACTCTAAACAGCTTGAGAGCCAATTAAAACAAAGTTCGTTACTGGATGCAGCCACTGACAAGTAGTTGGTTTAGCAGCTACGCAGGTGGTGGAGCAGGTGCTGTGCCCCATATAGCATTTCTCCAGATCGGTGTCTTAGGTACTTCTCCATTCGTCTTCATTTGTAAGTCTTGGAAGACGGGAAAACGTGTTGCATTGCTACAACGGAAATGAGGCGCTACAGCGTCTGTAGTCAAGCTAAGGACAACAGGCTTCTTGTCCAGCATTAAATGCTTCAACCGCGGGGTTGGTGAACTCCACATCCCCATTTTCGTGCCCACACCATAGGTCGCTCAGCCGGCTTAAGTAACTCAGTGCAATGAAGTAGAAATGGTAGATAGTAGTTGCTCCTGCCTTTGTAGCGATAAATGGCAGCTACCGGGTTCAAAAGCGAAATTGACGTTTAGCATGGACCCTGTCGCTTAATGCTCTTATATCATCTTGCTCAACGTTGTGGCAAAATGGGCCTATAGAAGACTACTGGAACGTAAGCTTGCCTAACATACCAGTAATATTATTGGCAGCCAGTCGTTCAAAGAGGAGCTAAAGGTGCTCTGAAGGACTTCCTCAGTTAAGCTGGCCACTAATATGTCCTCGATACATGGGTAGGCGAAGTCCAATCCGCGAGTGACGGAACTTATAAAGGGATGGAAGGCTTGCGCTGCACTGAGTAGACCTAATGGCATTCGCGGAACTTCGAATAAACCGGTGTAATGACGGAAGGTTTAGCCATAAAGCTGTTGACAAATAAATATTTTATTATCGACTTAATCGAGGGGCGCCATATGTGGTTTGGGCGGTATTTTAATGGCAACTTTGGATCGCGACGTGCACGTTGCATAGAAAGCAATGGGCGGACGGCTGAAAGGTACAGCTATTGCAGAAATGAAAAAAGCACTGGCGTAGAGCAAAACCACGTGTGGTGCTAATGCTCTGTGGTACTTTGTGAAGTGAAGACGTTCAATGTAAATTGGTATAAAGTGAATTAGTAATGAAATTTGCACGCAGGTAACTATCCCGCAATATAAGCACCAACTATGGTTAACTGGGGCATTATCGACTTGCCAGTGTGAAGCTTGTGCTCTCAATTTATTTGGAAGCCAGTCATGTCCGCTACGTCGCAGTGTTGTTTGACGGACATTTGTGGCTTATTATGGGGTTAAGGTTCGCCAGGTAAAACCCACCGCGTCAGAGAACACCACCGTCAATCTAGTTGAACTGTGACTTGTGCCTGACAATGCACCTTACTGACTGCTTATTTGCTCGACAATTCGCAGGTTAGTTGCACCAAAATATTTCCTTAGGCTGACCGAATGGCTTATTCTGGGTCCTCCACTAAACCTTGAAGCAGGTCGAAGATGAATTAGGGCCGTAGAGAACCGGGTAGAGAAAACTGGAGGTGAGTAAACATTTCGAGTTTATGGTGGCTTGAATTTTTCAGGATATACTTATCCAGAATGCGAGGACTTGGTGCACAGCCATGTAGGCTATATGGTTGTCATTGTAAATAAATAAATGGTATATTCTCGTTAAAACGAGACACACCTGTGAAGGTGCGATCAGATATGCATACAAGCATAGCCTTTTTGGAATAATAAAGCAATTTGTTTTAATGAAAGGTGTAACCGAAAAGACGCAGTCTATACGGCTGAGCATTTTGTCAGGAAATAGTCAGACAAAAGAACATGTTTGCGCTGGGGCGTGTACATATCGATCGTAATTTTTGTGACAAGAAACAAGTTGGTCGTGATTTCGCCATGTAGTAATCCATGAGCACAGGAGTCCATGGAAGGTTTTGGTGCAAGTTCAAGTTCAAGTTAAAGTTGAACAGGAACGGTAGGAGAATTCCTATGTGTGTTCCTCCTTCAATGCATCGTTGAACCAGGATGGAGTTCGCGGAAGCGATTGGAAGCCGAGATGAGCCAAATCAATACACACGAATCACATAACGGTAAACCAATCAATGCCCACGCGGCCTGCACCAGCAGTCCCCACTGTACCGGCCACGTGAATAGAATAAAGGTTAAGGGAATCAACAAAAATAAAATAATGGTAATTGTAGTACAGGAGATTATGTGTGGTTAAGACAATAATAGTAATAGATGTGAGAAGCCAAGGAAATAGATGTAGAAGTTAAGAACAAAAGGAAAGGTCTGAAACTGTAACCCAAGGGCGTCGAGTCGATGTTCAAACTCCTTCACCGTTGGTGCTAATACTTCTTCGCCGGGTATTGCGTTCCGCGAGTCAATGACCCTGCGTGACAAACGAACGTCAGCTCTAACGTGAGCAGATCTAGGCTTATGCTACTTCCAAGGGTGACCCCGCAGAGATGGCATCGGAGCCGGCTGGTGCAGCCCAGTTAGATCAGGCCCAACCTTGTTGGTCAATATACGGTACGTAAGAATCAGGTCTCCCCGAAGGCGCCTATAGTGCAGCGAACACATCTGCAACCGGATCAGCCTATCGGGATACGAGAGATGCCTCAATCCTTTTACAATTTTTGTACCGACCCTCAGAACTCGTTCAAGTGTCGTCCTATCGCGTACCAAGCATGGAGGACAGGCCTGCACACAGTACTCCAGGTATGGCCTGACGAAGGCTGAGAACAATATAAAGAACATTTCATTTGTTATAATGCCGAATGACCTGCGGATCATCCACAGCATTCGGAAACCCTTGCGAGTAGCATTTGTCCAGTTCTCGCTGGATTTGAAATCAGAGGATAACGAGATACCCAAGTCGGTTCGTTCAGTCACTTGCCGCAATACATTTCCGCCAAGTAGGTAAGAACTTTTGGAAGTGATTGATCCTATGCGCAGGACCGAACACTTTGCAAGATTGGCTGGCTGCTGCCAAATGAACATTAAGAAATCGGAATGTTCTGTGCTCCATCAAAGCATTCTGCATAGTAAACCAGTAGCACCTGTTGTATGTAGAAGTATGAGGACGGCGCCAGTGTGAAATGTTCAGCTGTGACTTTATTCAGTGGCGAGTCAAATCCGCCACGTTGCAGTGTTGTTAAGCAGATATTTGTGGGTGTTTACAGGGAGAACCCATCACGTTCTGGAACACTGCCGCAGCTTCCGTTCAACAGTAGTGCTAACCGCCTATGCATCGTACAGACTGATTTTGCACTCTCTTATTCGCAGTCGGTTGCTTGACCGATTAGCTTGTTAATGGGACCGTTCTATCTGCCACTGGCGCGATTTTGAATGCGGGCTGTCGTTCATCAGGACAACCTCTTTCTTCGTTCTCAAAATGTAAGGGTTTTATTGGGTAGTTGCGCAACGTGTTTGTAAAGAGGTCAGTACTTCCAAAAACCCAAAAACTGATCTGTACTATGCCTAAATGCAAACTTCATTGAGTTCATTGAGTTGTACAGAGCAGGATGGAAATCCCTTGTCAGCCCCATCGATTCCGTATCTTACTGGGTTTGATGCGTGTCGTTGGGTTACGACGTTCCTCGAGGGCTCGTCGTACTTGCAGTGACAGCCTCAAGATTCCAGCATTCTCAGCGAATGTTTGTCTAGCAGCCGCTTGAAACTTTCCTCGGATGGAGCGTCTGCAATTGCTTCCGGTACGCTGTTCCAGTCATTCACCACTCTAGTGGATAGGGTGATGTCCATGCGAATTCTGTGTCTTCTTTGCTTCAACAGCTTCCATGTGTGCCCTCGGGTGGAACAGTCAGTGTTGAGCCGGAGGAATTGTTGTAACTCACTTCCAAGTTCCCCTCGGAGGATGCGTCTAGTGTAGATGAGGTCACTCCGGCGACGGCGGAGCTCGAGGAAGAACAGATTTAGCTTCTGGAGTCGAATGGGGTACGGGAGATCACGTAGCCCCAGAACAGCTTTTGATGTACGTCTCTGAACCTTTTCCAGCAGAGCGCTTTCAAACTTTGAAAGCGGATGGCTAGCTGGTAGGCCATATTCTGAGACTGGAAGGACGTACGAAGTGAACAACGGTCGAAAAATCTCGGGAGTCATTCGAGCAAATGATCTTCCTAAGGCACCTATCAGTCTCCTTCCAGTGGCCACCTTCGTTAACGTGTCCTGCGTCGTTCTAAGGTCAGAAGTCACGATAACCCCGAGATCTCTCTCGTGGGTGGTATTCCTAAGGAGAACCCCACCAATGTGGTATGCACCGTACGGATCAGTGCTACTCATTGGGAGAACAGCGCATTTATCTCGGTTTACTGGCAGTTCCCACCTGATGGACCATTCGTGTAGCTGGTCTAGAGCCCCTTGTAATCTGTCCGCATCCTCAATGCTGGATACTGTTGACCAAAGCTTGAGGTCATCGGCGTAGATCAAGTAGTCTGTTTGTAGCGCAGTCGGTAGATCGTTAATGTATAGTTTGAAGAGCTCTGGTCCAAGCACTGATCCTTGGGGAATGCCACTAGTCATGGGCACTGGAGCAGAGAGGGTTTGGTTCACTTGTACGCGCACTGTCCTACCCCTTAAGAAATCGGCAACCCAGGGGAGAAGATTTCCCGTAATGCCAATTCCCTGGAGTTTATGCAGCAGTCGTACGTGTGGAACCTTATCAAAGGCTTTACTAAAGTCAACGAATATTACATCAACCTGTTTTCGGGTATCTATGGCTTCTGCTCACGTTTCCCTGGCGATGAGTAAGTTAGTGCTGCATGGGCGTGCTTTCCGGAAGCCATGTTGAGCAGGTGAGATGAGGTTTAGGTGCACACAGTGTAGCTGGAGAGCGCACTTGACTATCCGTTCCATGGTTTTGCATACGACTGATGTCAGACATATTGGCCGGAATAAAGGTGGACGAGTTGAAATATAACAGTAAGTTGTTAAACAGAAAACGGAATATAAAAATGGTTTATGGAAGTCCACTGTATGTATTGGAAAAAGAAGGAAGTGGGAGCATGTATGGTAAATTGAACTTGAATTGTCCAAGACACAGGAGGACCCACCGACAACTGTGAGTTCTACGCGGTAACTCGGTTTTTTGGCGTGCCATACTGATCGAGATTTTTAGCTGAAATATTGTGGAAAACGGTGTTTGAATAAACACGTGAAGTGAAATTTGACTATTGTCAAATTTTCTTTGATCCAAGATACCTTGGATCGATTAAAGTGCTACTGGACATAGCGTCTCCTTGACGCTTACTGGTAATTTTTGCGGTTGTTCCCCTTTTTAATCCCGTTTCACACCCTGTTTTGCCTTTTTGTGGTCGTTTTACGGTTGTATACGTGTTTTTCAATTCTGCTCAGTTTTCCACTTTAAACATGGTCGTCTCGCTAAAAACCGAGGCGGATGAAATCTTTGGATCCTCGATTGATGAGTCCAATGCAGTTTGCGGCAATTCTGCCTGCTCGAGACCAGTTACGGATTCTTCTGGTGGTATGCAGTGTGATGTTTGCTTCCGCTGGTATCACAAAGGTTGCACCGGCCTCCGAGCGAACCAGTACACTATGCTATCATCCAGTGAAAACCTCCTGTTTAGATGTGCTGATTGCTGCACTCAGAAAGCGAAGTGCCCGGCCATCATCTGTGCTGAATTTAAGGCACTGGCATCCAGGTTCACCATGATTGAGAAGGCGTTAGTCGGGCTTGCCTCGCTCAACTCTAAAGTGGACTTGATTATGAATCACCTGAGTATTGCAAAGGAGGACTCTGTAGCGAACTTTCCCCCTGCTGACAGTCCATCCCTTGATGGGTCGTTCATCTTACCGGACGCTCCAGTACACATTGAGATAGATGACTCATATGCCTCGGATGGCATTGTTGACCCTCCACAAATGGAGTGCGAGTCACGGGTTCCTGGGCCAGAAGAGAAAAGGCGAAAGAGGGCAAGAAAAGTGCGCAAACCCTCCGCACCCAAACCGAGAGGTGAGAAGACGCTCAAGATGCAACCACCTGAGCGGGAAACACCACCTGGTGATGCGACTCCCTCAGTTTCACCTAAGGTTGTGCAGGCAGGGGGTAAAAAACCCCAGATGTCCACATCGCGTGCTACTCAAGTAGCGGTGCCTACTCCAAACACCTCATCCTGTGTTCCAGGGGTACAGGTCGTGGAGGCGGGCATAGACGTTGAGCCAGGGGCTTTTTCGCCTGCAGGACGAAAGAAAAATCGGAACAGAACTGCCCGTACTCTTCAGGCAGGTACAAAAAGCGTCAAGAATGACGGGACAAACAACCTGGAGCGTAAGACGTACGCTACAGTTGCTTCCACGTCGTCTGATAACTTGCGCCCAGTCTCATTGCCTGCGGCTAAGCCGGTTGCGGTTCATGTAAATTCCAAAACCCGTGGGGTAAATACACCTCGTCGAGGTGATTCTTTCATGGATAGCAGCGTGATATTCCGTAACGCAGTGGAATCCACTGCTGCACTTCCTGCCGAACGTACATTGGACGACCTACAGTGGTTTAAGATGTGCGTAACGAAGCTTCTTCCGCCTGGGTTTCCAGGTGTTACTGTCAGGAAACTGACTAGATTGGGTAACGTCCCAGTTAACGCCCCAAACCCTCGACCGCGCTTACTTCGGGTAGTCCTATCCACCCCGGATGAACGCAACGCGCTGTTGCGGTTTGCCTTCAAATTGAAGGGTACTACTGTTAGCGTTCAGCCAGACCTCCCATTAGCGGATAGGCTGAAGCTAAAAGAGGCCATTAAGGACCTCAAAACCAGGCGAGCGGCCGGTGAACAAGGTCTCCGGTTGGTGGGTTTTCGGGTGGTCAGCCGGCGGTCTGTTTCCGCCCTACCAGTGCCAGTACTGGTAGCGCACGACCCAGGGCTGGACATTACGACTACCTTCAGATAGTGCTAAGCAATGTGCGGAGCCTAAGGAATAAGATGTGCGAGATAGGTCTGCTTGTAGATGGGTCTCATCCCGATATACTTGCATTCACTGAAACATGGCTGTCTCGGGACATCATGGACGGTGAAGTACATCTGTCTGGCTACGCACTATTTAGATGTGATCGCTTCGTTGGCCGACAAGGCGGGGGCGTTGCTATTTACGTTAGGTGTGAACTTGACGTTTCCCGCACCTACATGTTTCAGTCGGCAGATAAAACTGTCGAAGCGCTGTCGGTAGTAATTAACACTTCCTCAGCTCAACTTACAGTCGTACTTGTGTATAGAAGCCCTGGGAGTGCGTCCAAAGAGGTGCTTGACTTTATTCGCTCCCAATCAGCAAACAGGTGTTTGATACTGGGGGATTTCAATCTACCAGAGGTTTGCTGGGCGGATCTTTCTTGCAACTCGGCAGAAGGTACTTTCGGGGCAGATCTACTTGAGCTTATGCTACAAGTACCGTTGCATCAGTTCGTGGACCTCCCCACTAGGTACATGGACGCTCAACTCCCGTCTATTTTGGATCTAGTGTTTGCCAAGTCACTAGACTTCGTAGGGGACATCACTTACAGCTCTCCCTTAGGTGCTAGTGATCATGTGTGTTTATCGTTCAGGTGTACTCTGACCAGGCGTCACCAGAGCATTGCTAAGGCATTTCCAAACATATGGCGTGCTAACTATCAGGCAATGCGTATCAAGGCTGCTGGGATGCGTTGCGAAATCTCGGTGGTTGATACGGTTCAGGCGGCTTGGGATAAATTTAAATCTTATCTCACGGAAGTGTCTTCTCCCTACATCCCACTTGCGAGGAGAAAGGAGACACGAGCGCGGCCGCCGTGGATAGATACCACTGGCAAGTATCTGCTTCAGAAACGTTCTAGATGCTGGAGGACCTACCGTGCGGCTCCATCAACTAGCACCTATGATAGATACCGCGAGGCTAGAAATAGGTGTAAACAACACTTAAGGAAAGCTCGGCTGGTGTATGAAAAGGAATTGGCTGATGGAGCTTCGGAAAATCCGAAGAAGTTCTTCGCTTATGTTAAGAGACGCTGTGGTTCAACTTCGGTAATCCCAACTTTGATGCGGGCCGATGGAACTCGTGCGTATGCGGACTCAGATAAGGCTCGTGTACTTGGGGAACAGTATGCAGGGGCTTTTGTACGTGAGGCCGCGTTGACTAACGTTGAACTTATCCCCAGAGTACCTGAGGGTTCTTATTTAGCCGAGTTTACTGTGGTGGAAACGCAAGTCCTTAAACTGCTGCAAGAACTGAACCCTTCCAAAGCAGCTGGACCTGATTCAATTCACCCGAAGCTTCTACATGAGTTGGCGGTGGAACTTAGTGGACCGCTGACGATGGTGTTTCAGAAGTCACTTGACAGCTGTACATTACCTTCCGAATGGAAGGAGGCTGTCATCTGTCCTATCTTCAAAAATGGCGACAGGAGTCTGTCAGCCAATTATAGGCCAGTTAGCCTGACTAGCGTCGTGGTCAAACTGCTTGAAAAGCTGGTGAGAGATTCGTTGGAATGTCACCTGAATAGATTTAATCTACTCAGTACTGCACAACATGGATTCCGGAAGGGGTTTTCATGTTTGACGAATTTGTTGGTTGCTCGTGAAGCTTGGGCCGAGGCACTGAACAATGGCCACGTAGTGGATGTGCTTTTCGTAGACTTCTCGAAAGCATTTGATAAGGTACCCCACTTGAGGCTATCACAAAAGCTGAGGTCCTACGGCGTATCTGGCCGCGCCCTTCACTGGGTATCTGCGTTCTTGCAGGGAAGAGAGCAGTGTGTACGTGTGGGTCGCAGCTTATCCTTTAAGCAAGCGGTCCTTAGCGGTGTCCCACAGGGCTCGGTCCTTGGACCGATGCTGTTCTCCATCTACGTAAACGATCTCCCTGGAGAGCTTGGGGTATCATCCCTATTGTTTGCTGATGACCTTAAGCTATGGAATGTTGTAAATGTTCCTGGGGGTTCTGAGGCCATACAGCATGCACTGGACAGACTCTGGGACTGGTCTACCTTGTGGCTACTGCCCATAAATCAGGCTAAGTGTTCCGTCCTCCGTATAGGTGCAACTTTCCCGACTTCGAGTTACGTACTCGGTGGGGTCGAACTCCCCCTTGTCTCCAACCAGGTAGACCTAGGTGTCGTTCATTCCTCGTCTTTGCATTCTGGTGACAACTGGAAGAAGGCCGCTAGTAGGGGTTTCAGAATGCTGTGGTTAATACGCCGTTCTTTCGGGGTCTTAACTGCCGACATATTTGTGAAGCTGTTCTCAGCTTTCGTCCGGCCCCATCTGGAATACTGCGTCCAGGCTTGCCCGCCCTGCCTTGTTCGGGACAAAATGGAGCTCGAGAGGGTTTTGCGAGTAGGTACCAAATTGGTCGAGGGGTTACGGGGGCAATCGTACCCCGAGCGTCTACTTAGCTTGGGTATGTATTCAATGCACTACCGACGGCTTCGAGGAGACCTAATCCTTACTTACCGCATTTTAACAGGGAAGGTTGGACCGGACTTGAGCTGGCTATTTAGCCCGGCTAGGTTGCCTTGTCTTCGCGGTCATCCCATGAAGCTACACAAGCCGCGTTCTGACCGGATCAGGGCGGAAACTCGGTTATCGCGTAGAGTTATCGAGCGCTGGAACTCGCTTCCAGAAAGTGTAGTCAGTGAACCTACGGTTAAGGGTTTCGAGCGTCAGTTAGACGCTCTTGGGTGGCAACACGAAACCTTTCCCTTCTCCTGACCATATCCATCTTCAAACTTTTAGTTTTTATTCTGTCATTCTCTTCACTCTTTGGTGTTATCCCTCATTTTAATGACTTTCATTCCCTTTATCTTTCATTTACTTTCTACTTCTTTCTTACTTCACGTAACCTACACAGCGCGGACTGCTAGTGCAGGGAACGTGGGCAGTAATTGGTTGATCGGGGTGTGTTTCGGGTGTTTCGTTTTAGATCTATCAAGAACTAGCACCTTATCATTTCCTGGCTCAACGATTTGCTCAAGAAGGAACACTCAAGGGATTTTCCTATCGTTCCAGTCCATCTGAATCTGAATCTGAATCTCTGTGAGTACTACGCGGTAACTCGATTTTTTGGCTTGCCATACTGATCGAGATTTTCAGCTGAAATAACGTGGAAAACAGTGTTTGAATAAACACGTGAAGTGAAATTTGACTATTGTCAAATTTTCTTTGATCCAAGATATCTTGGATCGATTAAAGTGGTACTGGCCAAAGCGTCTTTGGCGCTTACTGGTAATTTTTCCGGTTGTTCCCAGTTTTAATCCCGTTTTGCACCCTGTTTTTTCTTTTTATTGCGGTCGTTTTCCTATTGTATACGTGTTGTAATTCTAATCTGTTTTCCACATGAACATGGCTGTCTCGCTAAACACCGAGACGGATGGACCTATGGGGTCCTCGTTTGATGAGTCTACTGCAGCTTGCGGACAGGTTAACTGTTCAGAGCCAGTAACAGATGTATCTGGTGGTATGCAGTGTGACGTCTGCTGCCGCTGGTATCACGAAAGCTGTACCGGCCTACAAGCTGACCAGTACAAAATGCTATCATCAAGCGTTCACTTTCTTTTCAGCTGTGCTGAATGCTGCGCTAAAAGATCGACGCGCCCGGCTGTCACCGGTGCTAAACTTTCAGCGCTGGCTTCAAGGTTGGCAGATGTTGAGTTGGCGATAGCTAAACTCGCCTCTATTGCTTCGCTCGATACGAAAATGGATTTGATTTTAAAATCCCTGAATATTTCGTTTGAAGACACTGCAATAGACGGCAACGTTGCTGACGATCCATCCACTGGAGTCTGTCACTCGGTCATAAAGTCGCACATCCTACCGGCCAGTCCAGGTAGCATTGCTGGCTGTCCTCATGAGCCGATCAAGGTGAAGAAAAATAGGGTGGGAAATACCAAAAGCTCTGCTATACCCAAAGAATTAGTTGACACGGCATCGAAAAAGATGCCGTCTTTGACAGTCGTAAAATCGTCTGACGATTGTACTCAGAATTTTCCAAAGATGCTGACCGTCTCGGCCGCCAGTGAACCAGCACCTTCTGACGAAGTGCTGGCAACTGCTCAATGCGATACAAAGTCAACGGCCCCTGCCCCGGTGAACCAGAAGAAGAAGCGGACTAGATCTGCTCGTAAAACTTTGAAGGGGCTTGAAGACCCAGGAAATAATACGACGCCGGCAATAGAGCGGAAAACCTCGCTACCGTTGCTTCGGCGTCGTTTGTGAAGACAGGGACAGTCCCACCGCCAGTGGTGAAAACAGCTGGTATAAGTGTCGACTCCAAGGCACGTGGGGTAAACACTCCCCGTCGTGCCGACTCTTTCACTGATAGTAGCGTTATATTCCGTAACGTTACTGAATCTGAGGCCGCTCTCCCAAGGGAACGCATCTTGGATGACATCAAGTGGCTGAAACTGTGTGTCAGCAAGCTGCTTCCACCTGGTTTCCCTGGTGTCACTGTCAGAAAGCTGACCAGATTGGGGAACGTTCCTATCGCTACGCCAAATCCACGACCCCGACTACTTCGCGTAGTCCTTTCTACCCCAGAGGAACGCAAATCGTTACTGCGATTTGCATTCAAACTTAAGGGTAGTGGTGTCAGCGTTCAGCCGGACCTACCACTGGCAGATAGGTTGAAGTTAAAGGAGGCTATCAAAGACCTCAAAACTAGACGGGCGGCTGGTGAGCAAGGCCTCCGTCTGGTGGGTTTTCAGGTGGTCAGCCGGAAGTTACTTTCCGCCCTATCAGAACCAATCCTGATGGCGCACGACCTAGGGATGGTCGTGCCGACTTCCTTGAGGTAGTACTTAGCAACATGCGTAGCCTAAGGAACAAGGTGCACGAGTTGGGTCTACTTGTAGACAAATCTCGTCCCGACATACTTGCTTTCACTGAGACGTGGTTGTCTCCGGATATCACGGACGGTGAGGTATATTTACCTGGCTACGCGCTGCTTAGAACTGATCGCTCCGTTGGTCGCCAAGGCGGAGGCGTTGTACTGTATGTGAGCTGTAACTTAGATGTGTTGAGGACTTGCACATTCCAGTCGTCGGATCAGACTGTTGAAGCCCTATCGGCTGTTTTGTGCACTTCCTCTACCCAGTTTACAGTTATAGTGATATACAGAAGTCCTGGAAGTTCCTCCAGGGGGATACTTGACTTTATTCGCACTCAGTCTGCGAATAAGTGTTTAGTTCTAGGGGATTTCAACCTCCCAGAAGTCTGTTGGGCCGATCTTTCTTGCAATTCGGCATTAGGAACATTCGGTGCAGACTTCCTTGAACTGACTCTCCAAGTGCCTTTGCACCAGTTCGTTGACTTTCCCACTAGGTATATGGACAACCAAATACCATCTACTTTGGATTTGGTTTTCGCTAGTCCCTGGACTTCGTGACTGACGTTTCATGCAGTGCACCTCTAGGGTCTAGCGATCACGCATGCATATCCTTTCGATGTGCTCTTTCAAGGCACCAAGAGACCGCTGTTGAATTACTTCCGAATATTTGGCGGGCGGACTTTAGTGCAATGCGAACTAAGGCTTCAGTTCTGAACTGTGAGATTTCGATGGCTGACTCTGTCCAGTTAGCCTGGGAAAAATTTAAGGCATACCTTACGGAGGTTTCCGCTCCCTATATTCCACTCATTAGGAAAAGAGGGTTAAGGGCACAGCCTCCATGGATAGATACCACAGGCAAGTACCTACTTAAGTAACGGTCTAGATGCTGGCGAACCTACCAAGCAGCTCCATCAGCCAGTACCTATGATAGTTATCGAGAGAATAGAAATAAATGTAAGCAACATCTAAGAGCTGCTCGTCTCCAATACGAGCAGGGTTTAGCGGACTCGGCCGCAGCTAATCCCAAGAAGTTTTTTGCTTACGTTAAAAGACGCAGCGGGGCAAAACTGTCTATACCAGCTTTATTGCGAGCAGACGGGACCCGTGCACAAACTGACTATGACAAGGCTTGTATACTGAGTGATCAGTATACTGGGGTCTTTGCTCGGGAGACCTCTTTACCACAGGTTGAATTGGTTTCAAGAGTTCCAGAGGATTTTTGCTTAGCTGAATTTAGCATAACGGAGACTCAGGTCTTCGAGCTACTGCAAGGCATTAATCCCTCTAAAGCTTCCGGTCCTGATTCAATTCATCCGAAGCTGTTGCATGAACTGGCCACTGAGCTGAGTAGTCCGCTCACGTGCGTATTTTCAATATCGCTGGACAGCTGCAGCCTACCTTCGGAATGGAAGGAGGCAATCATCTGTCCGATTTTTAAGGGCGGTGACAGCGCTCTACCCGCGAACTACCGGCCTGTCAGTTTGACAAGCGTAGTAGTCAAGTTGTTCGAGAAGCTGATAAGGGATTCAGTGGAGAACCACCTGAATCGATTCAACCTTCTCAGTGTTGCACAACATGGATTCCGCAAAGGATTTTCATGTCAGACTAATTTACTTGTAGCTCGTGAAAGCTGGGCCGAAGCGGTAGACAGTGGCCACGCTGTAGACGTGCTATTCGTAGATTTTTCGAAAGCTTTTGACACTGTTCCACATCTTCGGCTCTCACTAAAGTTGAGATCTTACGGGATATCTGGTCGCGCCCTTCAATGGGTGTCTGCCTTCCTTGAGGGGAGGGAACAGTGCGTACGGGTGGGGCGTAGCCTTTCGCTCAGGCAAGCTGTCCTTAGTGGCGTTCCGCAGGGCTCGGTATTGGGGCCGTTGTTGTTCGCGATCTATGTAAATGACTTGCCGGGAGAGTTAGGGGTGTCATCATTAATGTTTGCTGACGACCTTAAGCTCTGGAATATTGTGGATATCCCGGGGGGTCCTGAGGCAATTCAGCGTGCCTTGGATAGGCTCTGGGAATGGTCTATCTTATGGTTGATGCCCATAAATAGGGCGAAGTGCTCTGTTCTCCGAATCGGAGCTGCAAATCCTCCCACCCGATATGTTCTCGGCGGTGGTGAACTCCCTGTTGTCACTCAGCAGGTTGATTTAGGAGTCGTACACGCATCAGCACTTCATTCTGGAGACAACTGGAAGAAGGCTGCTTGTCGAGGGTTTCGTATGATGTGGTTTATCCGCCGCTCTTTCGGAATCTTAACGGCCAATTTGTTTGTGAAGCTATTTTCGGCATTCGTCCGACCCCACCTGGAATATTGTATTCAGGCTTGTCCACCATGTCTTAACCGAGACAAAATGGACTTGGAGAGGGTGTTACGAGTGGGCACTCGGTTAGTGCAGGGTCTACGGGGACAGACGTATCCTGAACGCTTGCTCAGTTTGGGTATGTACTCCATGCACTACCGAAGGATAAGAGGGGACCTGATTCTCACTTATCGTATTTTGACGGGTAAGATTGGCCCGGACTTGTCAGGGCTTTTTAGTCCCGCTACGTTACCTAGTCTCCGCGGTCACCCACTGAAACTGCATAAACCACGGTCTGATAGGATTAGGACGGAAACTCGTCTATCGCGCCGAGTTATAGATCGCTGGAATTCTCTTCCAGATCACGTGGTTAGGGAACCTACGGTTAAGGGTTTTGCGCGCCAGCTCGATGCTCTTGGGTGGCAACGGCAAACCTTTCCTTTTTCCTAGCTGACTCACCTTCACTTTTCAGTTCTTTTTTTATTGACTCAAATATCTTGGTATTCCACTTGCTTAGCTCTTACCACTTTCTCTTTTGCCTTCTGCGTTTACTTTTTCTCTTTCTTACTTCACGTAACCGACCCAGCAGGGACTGCTAGGGCAGGATACGTGGGCATTAATTGGTTGGACAGGGTGTGATGCGGTCTTTGTTTTAGGTCCATCAGTATTTCAAAGTTCGCTAACTCCTGGTTCAACGACCCGCCGAAGAAGGAACACTCACGGGATAATCCTATCGTTCCAGTCCCGCTTGAATTTGAACTTGAACTTGAACACTGCCGAAACAAAACATTATTTCCGAGTGGCGGATAGGACGCTCCTCTCGTTAATCTACCGGTAGTAGCCGTTGAAACCGGGCAATGATGCAAAAGAGCCGCAGATTCGAGTGACAAATAGTGCAGGTGAGTAAAAACATTGGTTATATAGGCTGCCGTTTTCTGTTACCTACTTGTCCGGTTCGCAAACCGTGTCACGCTATCCAAGCTGGACTTATCATTGTGATGGTGAGTGCAGTTGTTACCTGTAACTGAATACGTCCATGACTGGCGAAAATGCCATTCCTTTGTCCAATGCGGGATCAGTACGAGCTTCTTACTCCTCAAAATCGAGCGGAAATTCCTTCAATTGAAAGTGTAATTATCTCCATGGTCGAATGGAAACTCCATGAAAGCCCATGGGAAAAGCCACCTATACAGGCGCAAAGCTGTCCGTGGATTGACATCGGAAAAGCTCCAGGTGAATGGACAATCCGAATGGTCTTCCGGAAATGTAAGGCACCACAACGAATTTTTTGAACGCCGGTGAGAATAATCAAAGCTAACCGAGGCAGTGAAGATAATCACGCCAGCATTGTTTGTCTTCCGTTGTGGGACAGTGAATCCATGTAAATATATTATTCCAGGTGGGTAACCTGTGATTCTGTGAGTACGAGGCTAGCTAAACATATTTGTTAAGACCCCGGGAAAGTGGAGTCTCCAGAATGGCGGAAAGAGCTCCATTTGGAACGATGAGTGGGTTCTTCATTTCCAGGAGAAAGGGTCAAGTGTTTAAGCCAGCTGGCTATTGATGAGTCGGCCAGTCCAGTGGATAACCCCTCTTGTTTTGGCCGATGTAACTGGTAATCTCGGGAATAAACGGGCAACGGACAAGAGGCAGCCAAACAGCAACAAATCAGTAAGCACTATCGAAAGACTGGTGGCGCGCAGAGGTGCCTATGATACATTAAAACATGTAATTTTGCTTAGTATATATGATTTCTAAGCGCGTTCTTTACCTCACGTCGCTGGTGTGGCTCAGACTACAAGTATTACGAAGGAAGAAGGTTCTGCACGCGCAGGGTCAAGAGACCGATATAACAACGCGTGTTTTCCGAATTGCGCGAATAATACGATTGTTGGAGAGAAACGGATAAACCGATGATGATGACAGCGCCCATTTCTGTAAAACTAAATCATTGCCACCTCCCCGTTCCTTGCGGACAGGCTTTTGAGCCAAAGGCTTTGGATGAGGACCCTAATCGTCCTCCTGTCTAGGTCTGGGCGCCCTGGCAGTATCTCAGCCCACATACAACCATGACTGTTTCTTCAAACATAAACTTCATCCTGCATCAGCCGACGCGCAGATTATCAAGGGTCGCCTTATCTGCTGTCTACAGCAGGGCGGATAAGCGAACACATGCTACTGCTGGCACCTCCCTTCTTTCTTTTCCACCTGTCTTTCTTACTCCCATTCCGACCCCCATTACTAACCTTCCTTCTATAATTCCCAGCTTAATTGACAGCAACCGAAGTGCCACTGGAGCAGAATCATCTGCAGCCAACGTTTCGCGCCATACACCGGACGACTATTGGCAAAAGTCCCTTATAAGGCTACGCTATCCCGTTTCCATGGCGACATTCAATGTTCGCACTCTAAGACGAACAGGTCAACAGGCCGCACTCGCACGCACCTTGGACACACTGGGTATTGATGTGTGTGTGTCCGAAACTAGGATCAATGACCTTGTTGTTGAATTAACTGCATCCGGCTTATCCTCTCGTTATTGGTTGCACGCATCCGGAGACGCCGATGCAGCACTCACGGGTCAAGCTGGTGTAGGTATCATTCTCAGCTCTAAGGATGATTCATCGTTGGTTGATTGGATTCCGGTGAACAGCCGTTTATGTGCAGCCCTTTTGACGACATCAGCTAAAGTTGATTCACGAAGTAGTACAAAACGCTGTTTGTTTGTGATTTACGCTTATGCTCCCACCGATTACTGTTCTAATGCCGTCAAGGAAACATTTTATCACGAACTGAATGCGCTACTACGCAGTGCTACTAGTTCAGATATTCTAGTGCTTGCAGAGGATATGAACGCACAAGTAGAGCGTCTGAGCTCTTCAGAAGCTCAGCTGGGTGGTTATTATGGATCTAACTCCGAACGGACTGACAACGCTGAACGTCTGCTGCAACTGTGTGCGCAGCACCAGTTGTTTCTTAGTAACACTGCTTTTAGACACAGTGGGCGCCGAAGTGCCACTTGGCGTCCTCCTGTTGCTGGCCAGCGATGGACCCAAATTGACCACATAGCCATAAGTTACAGGTGGCGCGGTTCCATTCTGGATTGCCGCTCATACTGGAGTACCTGTGTCGACTCTGATCATGCCTTGATACGCTGTCGTTTCTCCATGAACCTTACCGGGAGGCGCAACAAATGTTCCCTACGATTTGCAACGGAGAAATTGTCTCAGTCCTCGGTCAGGCAAGCCTATCAAGAAGCACTGCATACCGAACTCTCGCTGTCTTGTCCTAATGACAATGAAGTTCAGTGGAATAGGATCTCGGCCGCTATGCACTACGCAGGAGCATCTGCTTGTGGCACTATCAATCGTCACCGCACCAGTCACTGGATACCCGAGAGGTTGGTGAACCTGTTGGAATCTAGAAGAAACCTCCTGGTTGGCTCTGAACAAAATGTGACCAGACGGGCTATTAGGCGTGAACTAAAGCAGAGCCTACATGCTGACAAGGAAGCCTGTTGGACCATTAGGGCTCAAGTAATGGAGGAGGCAGGAGCAGTAGGCAATTACCGCAAGCTCTTCCAGCTAATCGGCACCACTGGTCCTAGAAAACCAGGCGTCAGTGCGACAATCAGAGACAGCGCGGGTGCACTGATACACAACAGGGAGCGCCGTATGGCTAGTTGAGGCGGAACACTTTCAAGATCAGTTAAGCTGGCCCCCTGCTCTTGGACCTCTTCCTATTCAGGTGCTGCAGCACGAGCCATGGACGATTAGTTTAGAGCCTCCGTCGGAGGCCGAGGTCCGAAACGCGATCACAGCCCTGAATCGTTTTCGTGTCGCTGGCCCGGATTCCCTCTCACATGGACTATTTACGTATGGAGCTGAGTTCCTCTGCAAGGCACTGACCTTATTCGAATGTATCTGGAAGGAAGTGTCCAGGCTAATTGGAGCGATTCGATTATAGTGGCAATATACAAGAAGGGCAGTCGCACAGACTGTTCTCAGCACGGGGGTATTGGCCTAACGCCAGTTGTAACAAAATTATTGGCCTCGATTATCGTTCATTGTCTCACTGTGGAACGGGATTTTCGAATTATGGAAGAGCATGCCGGTTTCCGCCCAGGACGTGGCTCTATAGACCATATAATCACTTTGCGGCAAGTGCTAGAGCAGCGCCACACATACCGCAGACCGACAATTTCTGTTCCTCGATTTCAAGAGTGTGTTCGATTCAGTCGATCGATCGATTCAGTTCGAAGTACTTGCGCGGAAAGGTGTTCCCACGAAATATGCGAACATCTTTCGTGCTCTATACTCGAACACTACAGGCGGTGTCAGGGTCTATGGTGGCCTGTCGGATAGCTTTCCGACCACAAGTGGCGTTCGTCAGGGTTGTCCGATTTCCCCATTTTTGTTCAATTTCGTCTTGGATTCTATCATGGAGTGTTCCCTTGCGGAATCTCACGATGTAGGCGTTGAAGTGCTTCCTAGTGACAGGTTCGTTGATCCTGATTATGCGGACGATATCCTCTTACTTTTTGACGATGTTTGCGCGGCACAATCAACCATGAATGGCCTGTCCAGAGTGGTCCCATTATTTGGTATGCACTTCGCACGTTCGAAGTGCAAAGTGTTGCTGCAGGACCACCAGCCACTTGATGACCTCTTGACCTTTGCTAACGAGGAACTCGCGGTGGTTGATCATTTCACTTATCTTGGCAACTGCCTCAGCATCGACGAGCGCATAGAAACTGACGTCAGCTCACGCATTGCAAAAGCCAGAGCTACCTTCTTGAACCTGTGGCATCTTTGGTGACAGAAGGGAGTTTCCCTCCGTCTGAAAGGCCGTGTATGCAAGGCCACAGTGAGAGCCGTTCTGCTGTATGGTATCGAGACTTAGCCCCTTCGGTCTGAAGATCTGAGGCACCTTCAACTCTTTGATCATCGTTGTCTGCGTAGCATTGCAGGTGTCGGATGGCACCAACGTGTCCGTAACGATGATGTGCCTAGATGAGTACTGGGTAGTGATAATCATGCTAGTTCCTTAGAACAACAGATAGCACTGAATAAGTTGCGTTGGTTTGGGCACGTGTTACGTATGCCTGGTCTCCGCTTACCTAGAAGGGCCTTGTTCAGTCTACCAGGTGTCGGATGACGCAAGGCTCGAGGTGGACAGAAGTTGACTTGGCAGCGAGAAATGAAGTCACTGACGACCAAACTTGGTGCCGTAGGTTTGTCTCGCCTTCCGGGCTGGAGTCCACGTGACTCGCCTTGTGCTTGGCCCGAGACTTTACAGGACATGGCTCGCAGTTGACACCAGTGGCGCGTCTGCTGCCGTCTTCTAATTGTATTGCCTGTTTAAAGTGTTTGGTGCTGAGTTATCTGCGGGGTAATGGCTGATTATGACGTGTGGCATTGAAAGTGGCAAGAAAGCTGTCTCGCCGATCATCATCATCATCATCATTACACGTTAGCTGGAGGTGGAAAACACCTCAGCTATTGTGCCGCAATACAAAAGGCAAGAAAAGAAGAAAAAACAAAACAACAAGAACAAACAGTGGCACGCCCGCTGAGTCCCCAGTAACGGATGGACATCGTTCCGGAGAGCTAACAGCTGGCTGCCGTAAAAGAAAGTCATATTATGCCAAACGATTGAGATCGTGATTGGAGGGGGATGCTAAACAGGAGGGGGATGGACAAAGGAACTCACAACACAAACGCCATTGGGGCCGGCACCTAGCCATATCAGCAAGTGTGTCCAACCAAACGTGTTCACCGTCCTTAGGACCCCAACCAGGCAGTCGGGATGCATCAACCGACGCCAACTTCGAAGTGAGGGTTTTCATTTCTCTCGACCAAGTCATCACTTGGCCTCCCCTCCTCCTCTTCCAACCGCACCCACAACGCGTAAACAAAGCACGTCGTGGGAGTCGGTGTGCTGGCATGCGCAACACGTGGCCCAGCCATCGGAGCCTGGTGCGTGATATAATCGTGCTGAGCGGTTCATTCGCTCTTCCTGTACCAAATACGCGACGTCGAACACGCTCATTGCTCACGCGGTGTTCCCACCAGACATGAGCCAAGCTGCGAAGGCAGCGATGATCGAATGTGACGAGTCTCTTCATGTCTGTCGACCTGATGGGCCAGGTTTCACAGCCATATAGGAGAGTTGAACGGACGGCTGCGTTGTAAACTCTGCCCTTCAGGGCGAGAGTAATGTCGCGTCTGCGCCGCAGGTGACGGAGATTGGCAAAAGCACCTCGAGCTTTTGCTATACGGTTCGTAACCTCATCTTCAATCCCACGGGTGCTAATATAGCTGCCCAGGTACTTGAATTCCTGAACGACTTCTAGCAGATCACCACCAAGCGTTAGCGCAGGGTTTGTGTCCCTGCCAATCTTGGAGAAGTACTTTGCATTTCGATGGAGCAAAGCATAGCCCAAAACGATTGACAGCCAGTGCTAATCGTTCCGTGCTGTTTGGTATGTTTGGGAGCTGTCACAGATTAGGGCAATATCGTTTGCATACTCCAAGTCAAGAAGTCGCTCACCAGGGAGTAGCTCCACACCTTCTAGGTCGTGTCCAGCGAACGCTGTTTCCATGACTTCATCATTAGCGAAGTTGAAGAGGAAAGGTGACAGCGGGCATCCTTGTCTCACACCGCTGGTGATACTGAAGGGTGGCGAGAGTTTGCCTTAAACCCTCACTCTGCCCGAACTATGTGCGTACAGCGCTTTGATAAAGTTTACATATTTATCAGGCACACCTTTCCTCAACAGACAGTCCCAAAGGGCACATCGATCGACTGAGTCGAAGGCACCTTTAATGTCAAGAAACACAAGAAATCCGGCTTGCTCTTCACGAATTTGGCTTTCACGAGTGCCACTCAGTCTGTGGAGAATGAGAGAGGCAAGCAATTTAGAGGCAATCGAAATCAGACTGATCCCTCTATGATTGCCACATTCTAAACGGGAGCCTCCCTTGAAAATTGGGACAATGACGGAGCGGTTCCAGTCTGTCGGGACTGTCTCCTGCTCCCAAAGTTTTACTAGCAACTCGTGTAGATCATCTACTAGAGCAGGTCCACCGAATTTGAAGAGGGCTGGAGGAATCGTATCTGCTCCTGCGGCCTTATGCAATTTCAACAGCTTGATCTCACATTCGACTTCTGCGCGTGAGGGCGGATCCAAGGAGACGGCCCAAGGAGAAGGGCGCTCAATGCCCGAAGAAGAAACGATAACTCAGGTTGGTTAAATTGCATAGCAAAGTGTTCAGCCCAACGCTCCAAGCGTTTTGACAGGCTGTGGATCATCTGCCCACTCTCGTCGCGTATGGTCTCGCTAACACCAGGTCTTCTGCTGCCTATTGCCCGTATCAGACGGTATAACTCACGATGATTACCAATGGCAGCGGCAGTTTCCATCTCAAAGGCACGATGAGACCACCAGGTTTCGCGGTCCTTCTTTAGGCTAGCACGTAGTTTCGCCCTGAGATTTTTGCGTGCTTCATTGTATACGCTTCCAGCCGGAATACGTCGGCGAGCATCCATAAGTTCGAGAGACTGTAGAGACCCAATGTCCGGTTTTGCAATTTGTTTTGCCACATGAAGACATGCCTGCTAACAGCAACGCTTGACGAGTATGCGACCAGTGGTCTTCAACGGTGTTTAGTGGGCGCTTACTCAGCCCAGATGTCAGCGCATCTTGGTACACATTCAGAACATCTGACTTCGCAAGCTGGCTAGTGTCAATCCGTTCACATCGACGTTGCGGACGTCCACCGAAACGCATCAGGAGGTCGGCACATACAAGTGCGTGGTCAGAGTCCACGCTCGTGCTCCAAATCGAGCGACAGTTTTGGACACAGCCTCTCCAGCGGTAACTGATCGCGATATGATCGATTTGCGTCCATGACTGGCCCGAGGCTGGTGGCCGCCAAGTCACACTTCTGCGGGTGCTGTGTCGAAAGTTAGTGCTCGCGAGAAACAGGCGAGCATCTTCACACAGCTGGAGCAATCGCTCACCATTATCATTACGGGAGCCTACACCATGTTGGCCGCCCAGATGAAGCTCATCAGAGGACAACTTTCCGACTTGGGCGTTTAGATCGCCAGCCAGCACCACAGTATCCGTACTCCTTCTGTAACGAAGGAGCTCGTGAAGTTGCTGATAGAAATCATCTTTTACCGAATCAGTGCTACAGTTTGTAGGGGCGTAGGCCGCAATGACAAACAGGCACCGTTTGTCCCCGCGCGACTTCGAAGCACGGAACGAACCAGCTAATCTAACGGCGCACATTCTACTGTTTACTGGGATCCAATCAAGCAAGGCAGCTTCAGCCCGGGGACTCAAAACAATGCCGACGCCAGCTTGACCGGCATTTGAAGCTGCATCATCGCCAGATAGGCGCAATGAGAATGTGCCGCCAGTGTCGCATGTGGGGGATCTCAGGGTAAGCACGGAGCTCGAACCTTGCAGGCGGGTTTCTGATAAACAGCAAATATCGATCGATAGGGTCTCTAATGTGCGGGCAAGTGCTGCCTGTTGGCCAATCTGCAGCAAAGTGCGCACGTTGAGGCATGCCAATCTTAGCGAGACACGAGGACTCCAAAGGGAAACGGATGAACTGACGTTGTCCGCTTGGTTGAACATGGACTTGTCGACTGGATTGGAGCGAGGCCCTGCGATTGTGTGTGCTTTGAAATTAGAAGACAAGCGACTATTGAAGTAAGCTGGGGGAGGGCCAAGAATTGAGGGATTGAAAATGGGGGGGATATAAGTAAAGTTGGAGCGGGACAATAAGGATGCAGAAGCACAAGAAGGGGTATAAGAAGACGGGAAGGCCTGAGCAGTAGCATCCAAACCCCTATCCACCCTGCTCGATGCAGCAGATAGGGCGCCGTTTATTATCCTCTGCGACGGCCAGAGCATCAAGAAATTGTTGTAGGAAAGGTTCATTGTATTGCGTGGGCAGAATACTGTCAGGTTGCCCAGGCCTAGACAGGAGAACGATTAGGGTTCTCGCCGATGTTGCCTTATCTTTGCACGATAGCCAGCTGTTTGTGACGGTATGTTGTATAATCAAGGTGTAGGCGCCTTGACCCTGAATGTTTGTTTAGGGCATTAAGGTCTTCAGATAAGTCCACCTTCTCTCCCTCTTCTTATTCTTTATTTCATAGGTCCTCGTGGTTGTATGGCAGCGAAGCATCAGTTCAAATGGCTGATATACTGCTGTTGTTGATGATGATGATGATTGCTGCCTCAGTCGCTGGTAACATAAGGCGCGTGTTGCGCACAGCGTTCACGTACGATGCCTTTGTCTCATTTGGAAGCAAGGCATAGAAAAATGAACGCCCTATACGATGTACGTCTACTAGCTTGCAGTGCCACATTATGTAGCCGCCGCAGTTCATCTGGTGTCTCATTCGCCAGCATTACCACACTGTGAAGGTTCACGATTTCAAATACATACAACGGAACAAAAAATATGAACCGTAACTCCGATGGATCGTACTCAACATTACACGGACCAACACTCTCAAACAACTGTACTACAGCTTTTACTGAGTTTCCGTCCACCTGCCCCCTCATCTTATGTCTTGTGGTCCGCAGGTCGTAAAGGTTCACTTTTCTACCGTAATGCGTGAACGCGTGCATCCTCAGCTCGCGCCTGTCCTTAAACGTCTGTATCATACGATAGACGTTCTCTTCCGCGTGCCGCCGAAGCCGTCTGTTGCTTCCTGAGAGAAACGGCTTGCCCACATGAAAGGTATGACGGTGCACAACGCTGAAGCTCACTATATCATCGCACCAGCTGGTATGTCGTATGGGAACCTTGGCCTCACAGTCATAAGTATTGTACCTACAGTTCGTAAGCTTTTCAGAAAGGTAACAAGTGAACTTATCGCCTGCATATGTACCTTCTTCGCCGGCAGTGGGCGCATCTATAGTGCACCGATCTGTACCGCACACCCTCAGGCAGCTCTTTACCGCTGCTCTTCCGATACGCCTCAGATGTCAGGACATCTGATTATAAAAAACATGATGCAGTACGCATTTGGGAGCGCTTCAGGCCACTTTCGAAAAGTGCGGTGCGCACGCTGATAAATAGTGCTAAGTAATGTGCGCAGCCTAAGGAATAAGGTGTACGAATTAGGTCTGCTTGTAGATGGGTCTCATCCCGATATACTCGCATTCACTGAAACGTGGCTGTCTCAGGACATAACGGATGGTGAAGTACATCTATCTGGCTACGCACTATTTAGATGCGATCGCTCCGCTGGCCGGCAGGGTTGGAGCGTCGCTCTTTATGTGAGCTGTAAACTTGACGTTTTGAAGACTTGCTTATTTCAGTCAGCGGACAAAACTGTTGAAGCTCTATCGGCTGTTATTAGCACATCCTCGGCTCAGGTTACAGTTGTAATTGTGTATAGAAGCCCTGGGAGCGTATCCAAAGAGGTACTTGACTTCATTCGCTCCCAGTCCGCAAACAAGTGTTTGGTGATGGGCGACTTCAACCTCCCAGAGGTTTGCTGGACAGATCTTTCTTGCGACTCAGCGTCAGGCACATTCGGTGCTGATTTACTTGAGCTTACGTTCCAAGTATTTTTGTATCAGTTCATTGACCTCCCCACTAGGTACATGGACGCCCAAGTACCGTCTATCTTAGACCTTGTATTTGCTAAGTCACTCGATTTTGTTGGTGACATCACTTTCGGACCTCCATTGGATTCTAGTGATCATGTTTGTCTGCTCTTCAGTTGTACTGTCTAGATGCTACCAAGATACTGTTGAGTCTCGCTCAAGTATATGGCACGCAGACTCAATCAATGAGAGCCAAAGCTTCGGGTTTCCATTGTGAGATCTCAGACGACGACGATACTGTCCAGGTTGCCTGGGATAAATTTAAGTCCTACTTTACAGAGGTCTCTGATCCCTTCATCCCAGTCACAAAGAGAAAGGAGGCACGAGTACAGGCGCCCTGGATAGATCCCACTGGCAGGCATCTGCTCACAAAGAGGTCTAAATGTTGGCGGACTTACCGAGATGCTCCGTCCACCGATACTTACGACAGGTACCGTAAGGCTAGAAATAGGTGTAAGCAACACCTAAGGGATGCTCGCCTCAATTTCGAGAAAGGATTAGCGGACGAAGCTTCAGAGAATCCAAAAAGATTCGCTTATGTCAAAAGGTGCTGCGGTTCGAACATGTCAATTCCAGTATTGACACGTGATGACGGTACTCATGCACATACGGACTATGACAAGGCCTGCGTACTTAGTGGGCAATATGCGGCAGCGTTTGTAAGGGAAACCTCTTTGACAGGCGTTGAGCTGGTTTGCAGGATCCCAGAGGGTTCAGGACTATCTGAATTTATTGTAGCGGAGACGGAGGTTCGTAGGCTGTTACAAGGGCTGAACCCTTCTAAGGCCTCTGGGCCTGATTTACTTCACCCGAAACTGTTGCATGACTTGGCTGCGGAACTAAGTGGACCGCTTGCTATGGTGTTTCAGAAATCGCTTGACAGCTGTGCATTGCCTTCCGAATGGAAAAAAGCTGTCATCTGTCCTATCTTCAAAAATGGGACAAGAGTCTGCCTTCAAATTACAGACCAGTTAGCCTCACGAGTGTAGTAGTTAAACTCCTCGAGAAACTGGTGAGAGATTCATTGGAGAGTCATCTGAGTAGATTTAATCTACTTAGCAATGTGCAACACGGATTCCGGAAGGGATTTTCTGTCGGACGAATCTACTGGTGGCTCGCGAAAGTTGGGCGGATGCAGTGGATAACGGCCACGTACTTTACCTCGACTTTTCGAAGGCATTTGACAAGATACCCCATTTGAGGCTAGCGCAAAAGCTGACCTCCTACGGGGTATCTGGCCGCGCTTTTCATTGGGTGGCTGTCTTCTTGGAGGGTAGAGAACAGTGTGTACGGGTAGGCCGGGGCCTATCGTTTAGGCAGTCTGTCCTCAGTGGCGTGCCGCAGAGCTCGGTCCTTGGACCGCTGCTGTTCTCTGTCTATGTAAATGACCTACCCGCGGAGCTTGAGGTACCATCGCTGCTATTTGCTGATGACCTGAAGCTGTGGAACATTGTCGATGTTCCTGGGGGTTCCGAAGCTATTCAGCGATCCTTTGATAAGCTTTGGGACTGGTTTACTTTATGGTTACTTCCCATAAATCAGGCAAAGTGCTCCGTTCTTCGAATTGGAGGAGGTTGTCTTCATACGAAGTACTTAGTCGGTGGGGTCGAACTCCCCCGTGTATCTAGCCAGGTTGACCTAGGCGTCGTACATCATCATCATCATCATGCACGTTAGCTAGAGTTGGGGAACACCTCAGCTACTGTGCCGCAATACGCAGAAAAAGGAGCAAAAATATGCAGCTGGTGCAAGCCTGCTGAGCTACCGGTAACGGATGGGCATCGTTCCAGTAAGCTACCAGCCGGCTACGGTGCATCAAAAAAATTACCATGCGAAATTATATAGAGCTAAATAATGAGATCGTGGTTGGAGGGGGAGACTAAGAGGGATGGGGTGGGACAAAGAAACTCACAGCACGAACGCCACGGAGGTCGGCTCCTAGCCATATCAACAAGTGTATCCAGCCAAACGTACTCATCGTCTTTCGGACCCCAACCAGGGAGCCTTGACACTCCAACCGAGACCAGCTCAGAAGTGAGGGCCTTCATTCCTCTCGACCAAGTCATCGATTGCCCCCCTCCTCTTCTTCCATCCACACCCCCGACGCGCAAACAACGCATGTCACGGGAGTCGGTGGGCTGTCATGCATAACACGTGGCCGAGACATCAGAGCCTGGTGCGTGAAATAACGGTGCTCAGCGGTTCAGTTCCTTTTCCTGTGCCGTAAACAAGGCGTGGAACACGTTCGTTGCTCACGCGGTGTTCCCACCATATGTGAGCCAAACTGCGGAGGCACCGGTGGTCGAACGTAACTAGCCTCTTTAGGTCCGTTGCTTTAAGCGGCCAGGTTTCACAACCGTACATTAGGGTCGAACGTACCGCTGCATTGTACACTCTACCCTTCAGGGCGAGAGTGATGTCGCGCCGGCGCTATAAGTGACGAAGGTTATCAAAAGCGCCTCGAGCTTTTGCTACACGGTTCGTGACCTCGTCTTCGATCCCAAGGGCACTAATACAACTTCCCAGGTAGTTGAGTTTTGAACGACTTCTAGCTGATCCCCACCAAGGGTCAGCGTAGGACGCGGTCCAGACCAATCTTGGAGGAACGCTTTGCACTTCGAGGGTGCGAAGCGAAGCCCGAAGTGACGGACAGCTAATTCTAATCTATCCAGTGCCACTTGACACGTTTGTGTGCTGTCACAGATTAGGGCAATATCATCAGCATACTCTAAGTCAAGAAGTCGTTCTCCTGGGAGCAGATCCACACCTTCAAAGTCGTGTCCTGTGAACGCGATTTCCATGACTTCGTCAACAGCGAAGTTGAAGAGGAAAGGTGACAGCGGGCATCCTAGTCTCACGCCGCTGGAGATATTAAAGGGCGACGACAACTTGCCGTTAGCCCTCACTCTGCCCGAGCTACGCGCATATATTGGTCGGATAATATTCACATATTTCTCAGGTACACCTTTCCTGAATAGACAGTCTCAAAGTGCATGTCTGTCCACCGAATCGAATGCAACTTTGATATCGAGGAACACGACAATGGTGGGGCGCCAATATATGTGACGGTGCTCCAACAACTGACGCAAGGTGAAGATGTGGTCAATGCAGCCACGACCTCGACGAAATCCAGCTTGCTCTTCACGAATCTGGCTTTCACTAGTGCCAGTCAGTCTGTGAAGGATGATAGAGGCAAGCATTTTGGAGTCGATGGAGATCAGACTGATTCCTCTATGGCTGCCGCATTCCGATTGTGAGCCTCCTTTGTAAATTGGGACTATGACGGAGCGGCTCCAATCGGTTGGGACAGTTTCCTGCTCTCACGGTTTGACTAGTAACTCGTGTAAATCATCCACAAGAGCAGGTCCCCGGAATTTGAAGAGGGCTGGAGGAAGATCATCTGATCCCGCGGCTTTATTCAACTTCAGCAGTTCGATCTCACGTTCGACTTCTGAGCGAGAGGGTGGATCCAAAAGGACAGCCCACGGAACACGGCGATCACTGGTCGGCGAGAAATCTAACCATTCCGACCGATTAAATTGCCTTTCAAAGTGCTCAGCCCAACGCTGTAAGCGTTTTGATAAGTTGTCGATAGGCGTCGTACACTCTTCGGCTTTACACTCCGGCGACAACTGGAAGAAGGCCGCAAGCAGAGGTTTCCGCATGTTGTGCTTAATACGACGTTCTTTCGGAGTCTTGATGGGCGGCATCTTTACGTGACTGTTCTCGGCTTTCGTTCGGCCTCATCTGGAATACTGCGTTCAGGCTTGTCCGCCCTGTCTCGTCAGGGACAAAATGGAGCTAGAGAGGGTTACACGGATGGGTACTAGGTTAGTCGAGGGATTACGGGGACAGACGTACGCCGAGCGTCTACTTAGTTGGGAATGCATTCAATGCACTACCGAAGGCTTAGAGGAGACTTAATCCTAACCTACCGTATCTTAACTGGGAAGGTTGGTCCAGATTTATCTTGACTATTCAGTCCCGCTAGATTGTCTGTTCTACGCGGTCACTCCTTGAAGCTGGACAAACCGCGGTCCGATCGGATTGGGGCGGAAATCCGGCTGTCACGTAGAGTCATGGAGCGCTGGAACATACTTCCGGAAAGTGTTATCATGGAATCTACGGTTAAGGGGTTTGAGCGGCAACTTGACGCTCTTGGGTGGCAACACGAAACCTTTCCATTTTCCTGAGTAACTCGCATCTTCCTACTTCGATTTTCTTTTCTTCACGCATTGGTATTATTTTCTTATTTCAATTGCACTTCCTTATTCTGTACCTTCGATTTCTCTTCTTATCCTTTGCTTACTTCACGTGACTGCCACAGCAGGGACTGCTAAGGCAAGAAACGTGGGCATTAACTGGTTGGCCAGGGTGCGATACGGGTGTTCCGTTTTAGATCCATCAAGAACTGAGCACTTAATCACTTCCTGGCTCAACGGTTCACTCAAAATGGAACACTCACAGGATTCTGCTATCGTTCCAGTCCCATCTGAACTTGAAGACAGCGTGGAAAGCAGCGGTAACGTCGACAACCATGACAGCGACTGAATCCGTCAACGCACTTTATGGTGCATTCAAACTATTATCGTACTCATGTAAAACCATATTAGCGTCGCAACCCAGTCTTTTTCTCCACCTTAACAGCTCTTATGTACCATTGTATTCTTCGTTTTTCCTTCACCAAGGCACATTAGCATGCTGTCCGCTACGGCATCCTCTCAGTCGCCTGCTTATCACCGACCGTGGCGGAGCACGGTCCCGTGCTGTCTCTGAGGTTTTACTTTCAAAGGGCAGTTTCAGAACAATGTTTGTGTCGTGCAACAAAATTTGACTTTTGTCAAATTTCGCCGGATTAAAATAATTTTGGATCAGCGTTTTTCCCGGATTACCTCGTACCCGTTCTCGGGTACTTACCAAACGTTATCTATCTTCTTCGGGTTCAGTCTCTGGCTATTTTTCTGATATTTTTGTGTTTCTGTAATTCGTTTTGCACCTTATTTTAACCCGTAACTGTTTCTGTTGACTGCACTACAGGTAATAGCTTGTCGGTTTTACGTTTTGATACTTGTTTCACATTCTGAAAGCGTCATGTCGGATTCACTGAATACATGCGTTAATGTGTCTTCGGCTGCGTTGATCAGCGAATCTAATGTATGCGGCAGCGTGAGCTGCTCATAGCCCGTGACAGACGAGTCTGGTGGCATGCAGTGCTAAGTATGCAACCGCTGGTACCATGAGACCTGTACCGATTTGAGCCCTGATCAGTACGCAATGCTCTCGATTAGGAATAGCATGCTGTTCAATTGTCTTCTATGCCGTAGCCGTCGCTGAGGAGACATCGAGCAACGTCGGGCTGGGTAACTAGCAGTTGTGGTCTTTCCTCACATCTCTTACTCGAAAGTAGAGTTAATGATGAGGAAAATTGGAGTCTATTGATGTCAGCTCATTGGAAGAAGGCACGCAACTAACCGCAATTGCTGTCGATGAGAATCTGACTGAGGTGATGGCTACCATGTCTTGTACCCCAGCGGTCCAGAATGCACCTAACGGAGACTCTGATGTACTGGACATCGTCCAAGGCAAGACCGATCTTCTATCCCCTGTGCCCAGTAAAAGCAAGAGGAGGAGGGCTAAGAAAATCCGTCAGGACCCCTCAAAGCCTGAAGATATTGAACCCATAAAGGTATTAGAGGTAGAGCTCAAAGCTCCAACTCCAGTCACCCCAGTTCCATTGGCGAAGAAACGCACTGTATCGACTTCGGCGGCACCCGCAAAGTCTGAAAAGACTAGACCGGTGAGGGAGTTGGAAGTAGAACACAAAGCCTCAACCTCATTTACTCCAGCTCCCTTAGCGAAGAAACGCGCCATGTCACCTGCCAAACTGGTCGGAACTTGGATCGACTCAAAGACTCGTGAAGCTGATACGCCTCGTCGAGGTGATTCTTCTACTGATAGCCGTGTTCTCTTCCGTAACGTTACTGAATCCGCGGCATCTCTTCCCAAGGAACGCATACTGGATGAGCTCCAGTGGTTCAGGCACTGCGTCAACAAGATGATTCCACCTGGTTTCCCCGGTGTCGCTATCAAGAAGGTAACCAGACTGAGGAACCTCCTTGGCGATACGCCAAATCCGCGACCCCGACTACTTCGTGTAGTCCTCTCAACTCCGGAGGAATGCAAAGCGTTAATGCGCTTTGCATTCAAACTCAAGGGTAGCAATGTCAGCATCCAGCCGGACCTCCCACTGGCAGATCGACTGAAGTTAAAGAATGCCATCAAAAACCTCAAGAGTAGGCGGGCAGCTGGGGAGCAAGGTCTTCGTCTTGTGAGTTTTCAAGTGGTCGGCCGGAAGTCAAATTCTGCCTTACCAGAACTCCTCTTCGTAGCGTACAACCCAGGGCTGGGCGTACCGAGTTCCTTCGGATAGTGTATAGCAGTGTGCGTAGCCTAAGGAACAAGGTACAAGAGGTGGGTCTACTTGTAGACAAATCTCATCCCGACATACTTGATATCACCGAAACGTCGCTGTCCCCCGATATCACAGACGATGAAGTATGTTTATCTGACTACGCACTGCTTAGATGTGAACGCTCCGTTGGCCACCAGGGTGGGGGCGTCGCTCTTTATGTGAGTTGTAAAATTGATGTGTTGAGGATCTGTATGTTCTAGTCGCCGGATCAAACTGTTGAAGTCCTGTCGACTATTGTGTGCACTTCCTCTACTCAGTTTACAGTTGTAGTGGTATATCGAAGTCCTGGAAGTATCTCCAAGGTTATTAAATTTATTCATACTCAGGCTGCCAATAAGTGTCTAATACTGGGTGACTTCAACCTCCCTGAAGTCTACTGGGATAATCTATCTTACAGTTCGGCGGTGGGCACTTTCGGTTCGAATCTCCTCGAGCTAACGTTGCAACTTCTTTTGCATCAGTTCGTGGACCTCCCGACTAGATATATGAGCAACTAACTTCCGTCTACCTTGGGTCCCATTTTTACGAAGTCACACGATTTCCTAAGTGCTATTACCTACGGCTATTCTCTAAGAGCTAGTTACTATGTCTACATATCCTTTCGATGTGCTCTAATTATGTGTCATCGAGCTACCGTTGAGGCATGTCCAAATATTTGGCGGGCAGACTTCAACGCAATGCGAGACAAAGCTTCAGTGCTGCGTTGCGCGATCACCGTGGCTAATACTATTGACACAGCTCTGGAGAAATTTAAGGCATACCTCACCGAGATCTCTGCTCCCTACATCCCACTCAGTAAGAGACGGGTGACAGGCTCAGCCTCCTTGGATAGATCATACAAGTAAATACCTGCTCAGGAAGCGCTCTAAGTGCTGGCGAATTTACCAAGCGGCTTCATCAACTAGCACCTACAAAAGCTATCGAGCGGTTATAAATAAATGTAAGCAACATCTTAGGACTCTTTATCTCCAATACGTGAAAGATTTGGCTGACGCAGCCGCAACAACGGTACAAACTCGTCTATACCGGCTTTACTACGAGCGGACGGGACCCATGGGCATACCGACTATGATAAGGCTTGTATACTTAGCAAACAGTATACTGATGTATTTTCTCGTGAGGTCTCTCTACCTCATTAAGCTGGTCACAAAAGCCGGTATATTCTTGCCTAACTGAAACCAGCATAACAGAGACACAAGTCTTCAGACTATTGCAAGGGCTAAATCCTTCCAAAGCTTCTGGTCCTGATTCAGTTCATCCGAGGCTGATGCGTGAATTGGCCGCTGTGCTAAGTGGCCCTCTCACATGCGTGTTTACAATATCGCTCGACACCTGTGCCTTACCTTCGGAATGGAGGGAAGCAATCATTTATCCGATTTTTAAGGGCGGTGACAGCTCTGCCCGCGAACTACTGGCCTGTCAGCTTGACAAACGTAGTAGTTAAATTGTTAGAAAAATTGGTCAAGGATTCGGTGGAGAATCACCTGGTTAAGTTTAATCTTAGTATGGCACAGTACGGTTTCCGCAAGAGATATTCGTGTCCGACAAATTTACTTGTAGCCCGTGAAAGGTAGGCTGAGGCAGTAGACAACGGTCACGCTATCGACATGATTGAGGTCTCTTTGAAGTGCGCGGATATCATCCGGAGCATTAATTGCGCACCACAGCTTAACGTTGTCGGCATATTGCAGCAACGAGGAGTCGACTTGTGTTGTGACGTCATCAATGAAGGATAGGAAGAACTGCTGTCCAAGAACAAAGCCCTGTGGGACTCCGCTTGTCGCAATGATACGGGAGGACAGTGCTCCGTCGACGCGTACTTTGACAGTATGGTGGACGAAGTAATTCCGGATCCAGTCTATCAAGGCTCCAGACATACCATAAGACAGTAGCTTGTGTGTTAGGATGGTGGGGTCGACCCTGTCAAAAGTTTTAGCGAAATCCAAGAAAGTAACTGCGTTTCTAGGCCGGTGTCAGTAGCTTTCGTTCGGCTATCTCGGGCGAGGTTACTCAGACATGACCGGTGCAGCCGGAAGCCGTACTTGTAATCATAAAGTAGTTTTTTGACTAATTGGGGTCCACTAAAGCATATGCGATGATCGATTCCCTCACTTTGGAGACCCCAGAAGGGGGAGTTATTTGTCAGTATTAGACTTCGCTGCACCAATTAGAATCGCTTGGTCAAGTCCTACGCATGTTGTGCGAGTGATTGCGGCACCTCGTTGTAGTCACTCACACAATATTGCGGATAGCGGCCTCCGGTCCGTTATTTTTGGCTGTGTTGACAAGATCACT
The DNA here is from genome assembly GCA_944474145.2 of Dicrocoelium dendriticum. Classification (NCBI taxonomy): domain Eukaryota; kingdom Metazoa; phylum Platyhelminthes; class Trematoda; order Plagiorchiida; family Dicrocoeliidae; genus Dicrocoelium; species Dicrocoelium dendriticum. The sequence continues at coordinate 46,371,234 of OX104066.1, read as the reverse complement.
TTGTGTTGGCTTTCTGCGTTCATTGGAAGTATCTCGTGGAAATTGAGATACAATTCCGTTTCATTTCCGATTCTGAAATTTCCTACCAGAAATACTTGTGCTTTCATCGCTTTGTTTCGGCGATCTTGCTATCGTCATTTTCTCCGTCAATTGGCCGCCATCTTGTTTTCGGATTATTCACAATGCCGAGGCAGTCATCCTGTGGTGCTTGCTCCAAACTAGTCGGATACCGTGCAAATGCCCTCACATGTGTTTTGCGCCAAGTTAAACTCCACATTTCATGTGTTGGATTATCAGTTGAGCATTTTCATCGTCTTCGCGAGATCCAACACGATTTCGTCCAAACTGTATGTGAAACTTGCCGAAATAAGATACAGCCAGAAAGAGTAAAGCCGAGGTGTAGACCTCAGCGTTTCGTTTCGAACAACTCCGTGTGTTTGGCCCAACAACCTAGCCCGAAGAGCCTTCAGGTTTTGGCTCAGCCGTCCTCCTCTACCCGTGCAAACTCACCGACACGAAGTCCAACCGTTGTGAGAAGCCCAGTTGCACCTGGCCTAAATTGTTTAACTTTGTTGTGTCCAACGGACACTGATGTCCCAGCAGGTGAGTCTGAGTGCTGAAGACCAGTGGAAAGAACAGAGAACGAAATTACGAAGGGACGTTGGGCGTTTACATTCTGTAAGTCAACAGTTAGCCAAACCACGTGAGACTGGTAGTATACTTCGCCCTGCAAGGTCAACCTCATCCGACCAGAGGCGTTGTGATCTCGTGATCTTTCACGCACCGGAGTCCAGTGATCCATCACCCCAAGTGCGCTACAATCACGATGTCGAGTTTTTACAGGGTCTAATTGATAGACTCCTCGACGCTGATGAGGACTCGGTAAAGGTGAAGCAGATTACCCGTCTTGGAAAGCAAGGTGATCAACAAAATCGGCCTATGAGAATCACTTTTGTGGACGAAGCCATTCCAAGACTGATCATGTCCCGCCTAAGTAGGCTGAAAGGTTTGAAGATCCATGTTCGTCCAGACCTGGACCCAGTAGACAGGGAGCGGCTCAAGTCTGCCATCATTGAGCTAAAAAGACGCACTGGTGAGGGGGAAACAAATCTTCATATCGTAAATTTTCGGGTGGTTTCCAACAATCCGCTAATCAGGATAATCAGGCTGCTCACACTTCAAGCACGCCCGGCGGCTGCTGCTGCGGCCTACGAGTAGCCTTCACAAACGTTTGCAGTATTAGGAATAAGCGCGATGAGCTTTGTTGTTTCGTTGCGTCTGAGCGGCCAGACGTAGTGGGACTCGCAGAGACATGGCTGCATGCAGAGTTATACACCCAAGAACTTGAACTCAACGGTTACTCGTGTTTCCGATGCGATAGACTAAAGAATGCCCACGGTGGTGTCTTACTTTACATCCGGTTTTCCCTGCGTGGGAGACTTGTGAGCACCTACCGAAGTGACGATGGTTTGTGTGAGCTACTGTGGTGCTCCATCCGCCTCAGGCGCGGAGAACTGCTTGTGGACGCAGTTTATCGCAGCCCCCTGAGTCGTTGTTTTGATTGGCTGCCCATTCTTCGGACCCACATGAGTCGTCCACACTTTCTACTTATGAGAGATTTTAGCTGTCCTCGAATACGATGGCCTGATGTGAATTTGATGTCTGGACATAGTGAGGTTGAAGCAAAGTTCGTGGATTTGGTAGTTGAAACTGGTGCATCGCAACACATATGCCAGCCAACACGCATATCAGCACGTTCAACCCCGTCCTGTCTCGACCTGATGTTAACGAGCTACGAACAACGAGTGCGCGATGTTAGGATCCTGGAGCCCCTGGCTACGAGCGACCACTCAGTACTGATAGCTGGTATGGAATTATCTTTGCCGTATTCACATCCGCTGCAACCAGCTACCAACTACTGGAAAACGGACTTCGGTAGTCTAGTTCGAGCCGCGAGCCAACTGAATTGGTCTCTGTCACAAGCTGCATCTGTGGAAGATTGTTGGATATTTATGAAAGAGAGATTGACGTCATTGTGTTCCCAATTTGTGCCATTGAAATGTCGGAACGTTGGACCGATCAAGCCTCATTGGTTTGACAAGGAGTATGGAAACCTGGCTCGGAGGCGGCGCAGACTATGGGACAAATTCCTCCTCTCTGGCTCTGCCAATAATTACGAAGGGTATAAATGTCAGCGGAACCTCTGCAACAGTGTAAAAAAGAATAAACGCCGACATTTCGAAGAGCAGCTCGCATTAGCCGCGAAGACCGCCCCAAAGAGAATCTTTGCATACGTGACGCGACGCCTGAAGCCGTCAGGTGATGTGCCAGTGCTAGATGGCACGGATGAACAGCCCCTAACCTCCAGCACTGAGCATGCGTCCGCGTTGGCGGCGCACTTCGCTTCTGTATTTGCGAATAACCAGGTGTATGTTCCGATTTCGACGTGTGCCGCTTTTACCGAACTCGATAGTCTGCATTGCCGCGTTGAAGAGGTAGCTCGACTACTCGCCAACCTTAATGGCACCAAACCTACCGGACATGATGGGCTTCACCCACTGGTTCTCAAGTCACTTTCAATCATTCTCTCACCTGTCGTGACCGAGCTTTTCAACCGGTCGCTGTCCGTGGGTTTGTTGCCAGTTGACTGGAAATGTTCGGTGGTGAAGCCTATTCCGAAAGGCGGTGACCCTAGCAAAGTAGACAATTACAGGCCAATTTGTCTGACACCTATTTTGGCAAAGGTTGCTGAGAAAATCGTGAAGAAGGGATTGCTGTAGTTGTTACAGTCAAACGAGGTCCTGATTCCCGCACTGCATGGTTTTATGCAAGGTCGCTCATGCATTACGAACCTGCTTGTGATGAGACGTGAGTGGTTGAAGACAATAAGCAAGGGCAAGTCCGTCGACGTGATATCCATCGATTTCAGTAAAGCGTTCGACAAGGTCAGCCATGAGGTTCTCCTTCACAAACTCAGAATGTGTGGTGTCGGTGACTCACTGCACCGGTGGATCCGCGACTTTCTTGTTGGACGAAAGTGGAGGGTACAGGTCGACGACCATCTAACTGACTGGTATCCCTCTACAAGTGGCGTGCCTCAAGGCACTGTGCTGGTGCCCACTGTGTTCCTGATCCACATGAGCGATCTACCGCAGCTTCTCCGGTCACCGTGTGCCTTGTTTGCGGACGACATGAAGATTTGGAGAGAAATCGACGCTCCCGATGACTGTGGCCTACTTCAGCAAGACCTAAACCGCCTATCCACATGGTCTGCAGAAGTTCTTCTCCCGGTCAACCCAGCCAAGTCTGTATTTATGAGCCTGGGGAACGGTGCTAACGGCCGAACCTACACCCTTGACGGCCAAACGCTATATCCCACACCCTCCGTGAAAGACCTAGGTATACTCTCACGCTACGATTTGAAGTCTGTGGATAACACGAACAGGCTATATCATAACAGACTGCGCATGCTTTGGGCGCTCGAACGTAGCTTCGGCACATGGTCTGAAGAGGTTGCCACTCACCTCTTCTCTTCTGTCATTAGACCAATTCTAGAGTACGGTTTGCCCGCCTACTTTCCGATTACCCGAGGCGAGGCACAAAAGATCGAACGGGTCCAACACGTTGCTACCAGGCTGATCCCGAGTTTACATGGCTTTGGGTATGAAGACCGGTGCGAGAAACTAGGACTCTACACCTTGTCCTACCGTCGGTTGCGAGTCGACCTCATTATGACCTACCGTATTCTACATCTCGTTAACTGACAAATACTGAGGCCAATGCTGCACTTACGAGGGCCATGCAGCACACGCTTACACAGCTACAAACTTGTGCCGGATGTGAAATGTGTTCCCCACCCACTGTGCTTGAAACGGAAAGTGGTAAACATTTGGAACAGTTTACCTGAACATGTGATTGAGGCAACATCTGTACAACAGTTCAAAACGTTGTTAGATTTGTATTTTGCCACTATTCGATTCAGAGAACAACTGCACACTTACGATGACATATCACATTTGTGTATCCTGAAATATCTTAAGTCAGATATTTTAGATGTTACATTAGAACGACAACGATATTCATGGTTGGCGACGTTTATAACGTGTTTCACCATATTTCAAAAGCGTTGTACAGAAGTCATTTCTGCTTGCTCTATAATACAGTATTCAGTATTCATAAGAGATGTCGCGGTGGTAACCTTACCATATAACGGTAAAACCCCAAGACCCTGACTCCCAGTTTAACTGTCGTCGGTCTCGTGGATCTCCTAGGGCGGGGAATAATCAAGAAGACCACTGATGGCTCGAAACGCTTAAGGACCTGATGCAATATTGAGACCAACGGAAGATCTTTATTAATATTGTGATTTAACCGTTCAACACCGCAACCATTGAATGGACAGAAAGGTAAAATAGAGAGTGAAAAGCTCAAAAAGTTATTTCTTTTTTATCCGTTCCCTTGTTGCGATGGCATCCTCTGTTATGGTGCTGATGTGTTTTTATTCTTTCCATTTGTATGGTTACTGTGTCATTATATCCACTACGCTGCGAATTGCCGGATCAATGGTACTGAGCTACGCTATTTGATGCTTGCAATAAATCGTCTGGTACAGCTGGCTGCCTGTATAACGCGTCCATTGGATGACGTACTTCAATTACGTGTCGACACCCACCTCAGGATTCGTTGTTTGCCATGACTGCACCTGATTGGATGCAATTTTAGTGGCCATTTTGATCTTACATTGGATTAATTGGACGAGACACAGTCGTGCAACTAACTGCCTCCTTAGTTGATGATCTTGGGCATGTTACATCAACATTTGTAACCGTCAGGCATGACGATCACCAATTCAGCGGCGCCTGCTTAACACAAGACTATTGCGCTTACTAACTTCTCGATGGATTTGTGACTTTCCTTTTTGTTTGTCATTTTCATTGCCATAGAGGCACTTCGGTTCCCGGATCATATCTGACTAACTGCCGTAGACTAACTCAAATGCTAGCTCAGCAGAAACCGCTCTATACTTCGTTTTCGTTACCTAGCATTTGTTAAAAACATTTGTGAGATAGCTTTCCGGCCTCGTCATTTCTATCTCGTGTTCTCATCACTAAGCTGCAGTCAGTCAGGCATCCGTTTTAGCTCCAGTCTGCAGCTACGAGAGTGCTTTTAGTCGAGTAAGTTGTTTTCTCCTGTATCTCACTTTTTGATGAGTAGATGACAGCTCATGTCTTCTATTTTCAGCCTTTGTTATCTAGTCATTCCAAGTGATCGACTACATGGAGTCTTGTACATTATCTCCAAACTGCAGGTAATTGCTGTCGCGTCTAATTGTTACATTTTATCGCAGGTTTAAAAGTGCTAATGAAGGCGTTATCGTCGAATGGAAGTCACCTCCGAAGTCTATTTTGGTGGTACACAAGTTTTGCGATGATACTGTTATTGAGCGTCTAAAGGAACTAGTCAAATTTATCTTACAAGTAAAGTCAATTTGCTGATTTGTTTTTGCACATCATCAACGCTGTTTATCTACTTATCATTTCTGTTTTACTCACGCTTGCTGTGATTATTCGATGTGAAACGGGGCCACCATTAATGGGTACTAGTTTGTGACTTGACTCCGCCATGTACAATAATTTACGAAATAAGTATTTATAATTATATGTGAATGCCAATGCTTAGCAATTTATAGGCCCCAGTTATGTGGAGAAATGACCGCATAGAGCTCCTGTCATTCATAAAGGTCTTTTTTATGCGGATCATTCACATGAGTCTTTTGATGTTGCTCTCATGCTCATCGGTTTTCATGCTGCATCAGAACGGTCTTTGAACGAGTGTGCATCATCATCATCCCCGGTTTACGAGGTGTGCCATATGAAGACCGGTGTAAAAGACTACGGTTGTACACCCTATCTTATCACCGAATGCGGGTTGCCCTCATCATGATGCACCGGCTATTACATCTGGGTGATTACCCCATCTTGAGGCCGCTGCTTCACCTGTGCACCGCAAGCAGCGCACGAGGACGCCGGTACAAGCTTGTCGTACCGGATTTGAAGCGGCTTCCTCACTAACTCTGCTTAGAGCGGAGGACGGTGAATATTTGGAACAACCTGCCTGCAGACATAATAGAAACAATGTCGGTACCGGGGTTTAAGAAACTCCTGGACTCGCACTTTGCCGACTTGAGATTCCGTGAATAACCACCATAATAATAGGCAGATTTGCTTGAAAAATATTAGATGTAGCTACACAGAGGTATCTCTACTCGCTGCATTTTCTCAGTACTTGGTATTCATCATCATCAACAACAACAACGATACGTCAGCCATTTGAGCTGATGCTTCGCTGCCGTATAACCACGATGACCTACAGAATAAGTAACAATAAGAAGGACAGTAGGGGCACTTGGCGCAAAATCTTAATTCCCTTAACGAACACTCAGGGTAAAGGCGCCTACACCTTGTCAACAACATACCATAACAAACAGCCGACTATCGTGCAAAGGCGACATCAACGAGACAGCTTCCTTGAGGCTTTCACTGCCGCGCGTCATCATCAGCCAGTACCCCGCATATAACTCAGCAGCAAACACACTATACACAGGCAATCCGATTAGGAGACGACAGCAGACACCCCACTGGTGCCGAATGCAAGCCATGTGCCGTAACATCTCGAACTAGGCACAAGGCGGGTCACTTGGACTCCAGCCTGGAAGGCGAGACGGACCGACCGCAACGAGTTTTGTAGTAAGCGAATTCGTTTCTCCCTACCAAGTCAACTGTCCACCTCCAGCCTTGCGCCACCCTAAATCTGACAAACAAGACAATGCGCTCCTCGGTAAGCAGTGCCCGGGCATATGCAGCGCGTGCCCAAGCAAGCATACCTTGTTCTGTGCTATCTCTTGTTCTATGGAACTACTATGATTATCACTGTTTAGCACTCGTTTACGCACCTCATCTTTGCGGACACGCTGGTGTCATTCGGCACCCGTGAAACTTCGCGGACAATGATGTTCAATGACTTGGAGGCGCTTCAGATCATCAGATCGAAGGGGCCATCTCTCACTCCCATAGAGTAGGACGGCCCTCACTGTGGCCTTGTAAACACTGCCTTTTAGACGGAGAAAGCTTCTTTTTAACCCAACAGATGTCGCAGATTCTAGGGGACAGTTTATTTTTTGCAATACGTGAACTGACTTCAATGCTTATGCACCCATCGTTGCTGATGCAGATGCCAATGGAGGTGAATTGGTCAACTACTTCGAGTTCCTCGCCATCAACAGTTAAGGGGTCGTCAAGTGGCTGGTGGTCCCACAATATCACCTTGCACTTTGAGAGTGTGAAGCGCATGCCAAATGATGAGATCACCATAGGGAGGTTATTCATGCACCCGAACATCGTTAAACAGCAAGACAATATCGTCCGCATTATCTCGATCAACTAGCCTTTCACTAGCAGGTCCACAACGACTGCAGTGGAACACTCCATGATGAAGTCCACGACGAAATTGAGTAAAATTAGTAGACAACCCTAACGAATGCCATTTGTTGTCGGAAAGATATCCAGCAGGTCACCGTAGACCCTGATGCGGCCTGTGGTGTTCGAGTACACGGCACGTAAAATGTTCACATATTTCGTGAGAACATGTTTCTAGACAAGTATTTCGAACAGAGTTAGTCGATCGATTTAGTGGAACGCACTCTTGAAGTCGAGAAGAACAGTTGTTGTCGGCCTGTGGTACTTGTGGCGCTGCTCTAACACCTACCACATAATGATTCTATGGTCTATATAGCTACGTCTGTTCATAACCTTGCCTGTTCTTCCCTAATCCGAGATTCTCTTCGCAGTGAGGCGACGAACGAGAATTGCGGCCAGTAAATTTGTTCGGCTAATACATCTGTGCTTAGCACAGTGGGTGCGACTGCCGTCATTGTATATTTCCACTATAATTGGCACATTCCAGTTAGCTGGAATGACCTCTTTCTTCCAAACCTGTTCGAATAGTAAGGTCAGTGCTTTGGAGAGGACCTAGCTATCCTTTAATAGTGCAGGTGGGAGGGAGTTGGGGCCAGAAGTTCAAAAGCGATTAAGGACCGTGGTTGCGTTTCCAACTTTTGCCTCTAAACTAACCGGCATTGGCTCAGCCTGTACCGCCTAACTGGGAACGGGTCCGAAACTGGGAACCAGCTGAACTGTTCACGAAAGTGCTCCGCCCAACGAGCCATTGGGTGCCCCTTATTGTGAATCAAAGCAGCCGCACTGTCTCTGCTTGTCTCACTTACACCTGGTTTACTTGGACTAGTGTTGCGGATCAGCTGGTTGTGCTTGCGTTAATCGCCTAATACTATCGCTTCCTCCATTTCCTATGTTCTACTAGTCCACCAGGTTTGCTTGTTGGCACACACTCCGCTTTACTTCTTGTCTAATAGTACGTCTGATCACATTGTGCTGAGAGCCAGACGGGAGTTTATCTTTTGGATTCCAGCAGGTTCACTAACCTCTCGGATATCCAGTGCCTGCTGCCGTGATGATTGATAGTACTGCAGACAGACGATCCGGCGACATGTATGGCTGCCGAAGTACTGTTCCACTGAAGCTCAGTGCCATTAGGACAGGAGAGCAAAATTCGGTACGCAGTGCATTTTGGTAGGTTTGCATGATCGAGGGCTGAGATAATTTTCCAGTTGCTAATCGGGGGAGGCGCTTAGTACGCCTCACGGTAAACTTCAAGTAAAAGCGACTGCGTGCCGTGGCATGATCAGAGTCGACGCAAGTATTTCAGAATGAGCGACAGTCCAGCATGAAACTGCGCCTCCTATAAATTATTGCGTCGTAATCTATTTGGGATCATCGCCTGCCAGCTACAGGAGGACTCCAAGTGGCACTTCGGCGCCCACTGTCTAAAAGCAGTGCTACTAAGATACAGCTCGTGCTTCGCACACAGTTGCAAAAGACGCTCGCCGTTGTCTGTACGGTTGGAGTTAAGTCCGTACTTACCACATAGCTGAGCTTGTGAAGAGGCTAGGCGACCTACTTGCGCATTCATATTCCCCTACAACAACAACGATATCTGAACTGGTAGCACTGCCTAGTCGTGTGTTTAGTTCATGGTAGAATGTGTCCTTGGCGGCGTCAGAACTGCAGTCGGTGGGAGCATAAGCGGTAACCACAAAAAGCAGCGTCTTGTACTACTTCGTGAATCAACCTTAGTTCATGTATCCAAACGGGTTGCACACAAATGGCTGTTTATGGGAATCTAACGATTACCAACGATTACTGCCTTGGCGCTGAGTACGATATTTTCTCCAGCTTGGCCAGAGGCCGCAGCATCAGCAACTTCGGATGCATGCGACCAGTAACAGGAGGACAAACCGGGCGCAGTTAGTTCGACAACCAATTGAGGGTCATTGATCCTAGTTTCGGGCACCCAACACACATTTATACCCAGTATGTCCAACCTGCGTGTGAGTACAGGCTGTTGACCTCATTGTCTTGGAGTGGGAGCATTGTCCCCCGCCATAGAAACGGGACAGCGTGGGCTTGTAATGGATATTTGCATATAGGCGGTCAGTGAGTGGTGTGGAAGGTAACTGCAGATAGTGGTATTCCAGGTGCTGTCAGTAATGCTGGGAATTATAGAAAGAAGGCTAGTAATGAGGATTCATTCGGAGGGAAGTAAGAGAAACAAATGAAAATGAAAGTGGGGGGCGCCAACAGTAGCATGTTTTTGCTTATCCGCCCTACTGTATGCAGCAGATAATCCGACCCTTGATAATCTGCACGGCGGCCGATGTAGGATGAAGTTTATGTTTGAAGAAACAGTCATTGTTGTATGTGGACTGAGATAATGCCAAGGCGCCCAGACCTAGACAAGAGGACGATTAGGGGCATCAACCAAAGTCTTTGGCTCAAAAGCCTGTCCGCAATGCAGCGGGGAGTTGGTAATGATTCAGTTTTACAAATGGAAGTCATCCCATTCAAAACCCACACCTGGAGGACCAGGCGACTGTTTGTCTGACCACTGACAAACCTGGAAAGAGTAGCCCTCCAAGTTCCCTGGGCACTATCCAGTATAGCTCAAGGGGTTAAAGAGGTACGCAAACCGTCGCACCACGTTATAGTCTATTCTCCTTGCGACGGATCTCCATGCTACTGGTGCAGATAGAGCCGCATCAACCGTAATCCTTACAGAAACATCGATATAAGCGGGTAGTTAAACTGGGTTGAAATTATTCTTTCTTATCAACCCCCAGTCAGCGCTAGAAGTGGACCACCTCAGCTTGAGGTTTTATCCAGCGTGGTTCATCCACTCAGTTGGTGGCGCGGTTGCATACACCTTCTATTCGAGCTCTTCTTATGCTCATATCATACCGAGATCAATCTTTTTTGACTTCCATTCACTTCGTTTCTTCTCCATTGCTTTGTATTTTTGATGGCTGGAACGCTGAAAGCAAGTTCATGGTTGGTTACTCGAACGGAACTTTACGTGGACACCAGTGTAGAGGCTACAGTTTTTCACCACAGTCCTCATTGCATCCCTTAGCGCCTCAACCGCTCTAGGCTGATTTCACTTGTCACGCGCTGTATCCTCAACTGGCAATAATTCCACAGTGAAATTTGATGATGGTTTTATTCTCTTGACTGCGTTACCACTTTACAACGACCATTCTTCTTTAAGCATCTGTCACATTATCACTTCATTTGTTTGAAACTGCCGTTTTACTCTGTCATTGTCGAGTCTGCTGACAAACTTGTGAGCTAGCTCAAGTAATTGCCATAGTGCTATTTTGCCTTCCTATTTCTCACATCGACATTTTTTATTTCACTCGTACGAAGCCCAGCAATGAGGCTGGTGCGATGATTTGCGTGCCTCAGAGATCCATTGAGCTGTGCTAGATGGTGCTATTTACATCTACAGAGCCACTCACCAGATTGGTCAATGGTTAGAGGCTGGTGCTCCAGCTTGGGGATTGGAGTGAAGAAAGAAAGAAGGAAAGACATCATCAGTACTCCGGTACACAGTACCGATGCTTCGCTGCCTAGTAACCACCACCAGTCGCACGTGGGCTAAAGAAGGATATTTCTAGGGTCGCTCGCACCCGCGCTGCCAGATTACAAGACAAGCTCGTTACGTTTAGGCTATGGGCCGGCTTGAGGGTTAGAGTGAGGATGGATCTTTATTCCTTATAGCGGACTCCTTGTAGCCCATTGGCAAATCCGCTGCCTTGTGGTCAGGTTTTTGAACCAAAGGTTTGGTTGAGAACCCTAATCGTTCTCCTGTCTAGGCCTGGGCAACGTGACATTATCCTGCCCACGCAATACTATGAACTTTTCCTTAAACAATTTCTTACTGCTCTGGCCTTCGCAGAGATACTAAACTGCGCCCTATCTGCTGCATCGCACAGGGTGCATAGGGGTTTGGTCGCTTCTGCTCAAACTCCCCTGTCTTCGTATTTCTTCACCCTTATCCTCCTGTACCCACTTCACTTATTTCCCTGTTTTCAATCCCCTACTTCTTGGCCCTCCCCGATCTTGCTTTGATAGGCCCTTAGCTTTTAGTTTCAACTGACACGCAACTGCGGTACGTCACCTGCTTTGTCGGCAAGTCTTTGTCTAACTAAACTGTCAAGTCCAGTTCATCTGCTTCTATTTCGAGCCCTTGATGCTCTCTCTGATTAGCATACCTTAATGTACGTACAGTGCTACAAATCGGTTGGGTTTAAAATGAAATGGAGTCCCTTTCTGTAAAGCTAAATCATTACCACCTCCCCGCTGCCTTGCGGACAGGCTTTTGAGCCAAAGGCTCTGGTTGATGACCCTAGTCGTCCTCCTCCTCTTCTCTAGGTCTGGGCGACTAGGTAGTATCTCAGCCCACATACAATCATGACTGTTTCGTCAAACATAAACTTCATCCTGCATCTGCCGTCACGCAGATTATCAAGGGTCGCCTTATCTGCTGCCTACAGCAGTGCGGATAAGCGAGAGCGTGCTACTGTTGGCGTCTCCCTTCTTTCTTTTCCACCTGTTTTTCTTACTCCCATCCCGACCACCATTACTAACCATCCTTCTATAATTTCCAGCTTAGTTGACAGCAACTGAAGTGCCACTAGAGTAGAACCACCCGAAGCCACCTTCTCACAACACCCATTGGATGCCTATGTGTAGCAGCCCCTTATAAGTCCACGCTGTCCCGTTTAGTTAGCGACGTTCAAACAGGTCAACAGGCTGCACTCGTACGCACCTTGAACACACTGGGTATTGATGTGTGTTGCGTGTCCTAAACTATGATCAGTGACCCTAACGAGCTTTTTGAATTAACTGCACCCGGCTTATCCCCTCGTTATTGGTTGCACACATCCGGAGACGCTGATGCCACGTTCACAGGTCAAGTTGTTGTAGGTATCATTCTAAGCTCAAAGTCTGAGCCATGGTTGGTTGATTGGATTCCGGTGAACAGCCGTTTATGTACAGCCCCTCTGACGACCTCTACCAAGTCTGATTCACGAAGTAGTATAAAATGCTGTTTTTCTGTAGGTACCGCTTATCCTTCCGCCAACTGCAGATCTGATGCTGTCATGGACACACTATCACAAATTGCTCGCGCTACTACATAGTGCTACTAGTTCAGATATTGTAGTACTACCAAGGGACATGAATGCACAAGTCGGACATCTGAGCTCTTCAGATGCTCAGCTGAGTGGTAATTCTAGGCTTAACTCCGAACGGACTGACAACGCGGAGCGTCTGCTGCAACTGTGTGCGGAGCACCGGTTGTTTCTTAGTATCACTGCTTTTAGACACAATAGGCGCCCAAATGCCACTTGGCGTCCTCCTGTAGCTGGCCAGCGATGGACCCAAAGTGACCACATAGCCATAAGTTACAGGAAGCGTGGTTCCATCCTTGATTGCCGTTGGTACTGGAATATCTGCGTCGACTCTGATCATGCCTTGGTATGCTGTCGTTTCTCCATGAACTTTACCGGGAGGCGCACCCAGCGTATTCTCCGATTGATAACTGGGAAATTCTCTGAGCTCTCGGTCATGCAAACCTACCAAAATGCACTGCGTACCGAACTTTCGCTGTCTTGTCCTAATGACACTGAGATTCAGTGGAATAGGATCTCGGCCGACATGCACTACGCAGGAGCATCTGCTTGTGGCACTATCAATCGTCACCGCACCAATCACTAGATATCCGAGTGGTCGGTGAACCTGTTGGCATCTAGAAGAAACCTCCCGGCTGGCTCTGAGCACAATGTGACCAGACGGGCCATTAGACGTGAACTAAAACGGAGCCTACGTGCTGACAAGGAAGCCTGGTGGGCCAGTCGGGCTCAAGAAATGGAGGAGACAAGAGCAGTAGACAATTACCGCAAGCTCTTTTAGCTGATCCGCACCACTGGTTCCAGGAAACCAGACGTCAGTGAGACAATCAGAAACAGCGCGGGTGCACTGATACACAACAGGGAGCGCCGTATGGCTAGTTGAGGCGGAACACTTTCAAGATCAGTTAAGCTGGCCCCCTGCTCTTGGACCTCTTCCTATTCAGGTGCTGCAGCACGAGCCATGGACGGTTAGTTTAGAGCCTCCGTCGGAGGCCGAGGTCCGAAACGCGATCGCAGCCTTGAATCGTTTTCGTGTTGCTGGCCCGGATTCCCTCTCACATGGACTATTTAAGGATGGAGGTGAGCTCCTCTGCAAAACATTGACCACCTTATTCGAACTTATCTGGAAGGAAGAGAGTGTCCCGTCTGATTGGAGCATCGATTATAGTGGCAATATACAGGAAGGGCAGTCGCACAGACTGTTCTCAGCACGGGGGTATTGGCCTAACGCCAGTTGTGACAAAATGACTGGCCTCGATTATCGTTCGTTGTCTCACTGTGGAACGGGATTTTCGGATTATGGAAGAGCAGGCCGGTTTCCGCCCAGGACGTGGCTCTATAGACCATATAATCACTTTGCGGCAAGTGCTAGAGCAGCGCCACACATACCGCAGACCGCCAATAGGTGTGTTTCTCGCTTTCAAGATTGCGTTCGATTTAGTCGATTGATCCATTCTGTTCGAAAGACTTGCGCGGAAAGGTGTTCCCACGAAATATGCGAACATCTTTCGTGCTCTATACTCGAACACTACAGGCGGTGTCAGGGTCTATGGTGGCCTGTCGGATAGCTTTCCGACCACAAGTGGCGTTCGTCAGGGTTGTCCGATTTCCCCATTTTTGTTCAATTTCGTCTTGGATTCTATCATGGAGTGTTCCCTTGCGGAATCTCACGATGTAGGCGTTGAAGTGCTTCCTAGTGACAGGTTCGTTGATCCTGATTATGCGGACGATATCTTCTTACTTTTTGACGATGTTTGCGCGGCACAATCAACCATGAATGGCCTGTCCAGAGTGGTCCCATTATTTGGTATGCACTTCGCACGTTCGAAGTGCAAAGTGTTGCTGCAGGACCACCAGCCACTTGATGACCCCTTGACGATTGCTAACGAGAAACTCGAGGTGGTCGATCAATTCACTTATCTTGGCAGCTGCCTCAGCAACGATGAGCGCATGGAAAGTGAAGTCAGTTCACGCATTGCAAAGACTGAAACTGTCTTCTTGAACTTGTGGCATCTTTGGCGACAGAAGGGAGTTTCCCTCCGTCTGAAAGGCTGTGTATACAAGGCCACAGTGAGGGCCGTTCTGCTTTATTCTAGTGAGATTTGATGCCTTCAGTCTGAAGATCTGATTCGCTTTCAAATCTGATCATCATTGTTTGCGAAGCATTGCAGGTGTCGTATGGTACCAGGGTGTCCGCAACGATAATTTGCGTAGGCAAGTACTAAATAGTGATGGCAATGCTAGCTCCCTAGAACAACGGAGCACTGATTAGGTTGAGTTGACTCGGGCACGTGCCACATATGCCTGGTGACCGCTTACTTAGGAGGGCCTTGTTTATTCTGCCAGGTGTATGGTGGCACAAGGCTCGAGGTGGACAGAAGTTGACTTCGCAGCGTGAAATTGGGTCACTGACGACCAAACTGGGTGCCATTGTTCCGTCTCGCCTTCCGGGCTGGAGTACACTTGACCCGCCTTTTGCTTAACTCGAGACTTTACAGGACATGGCTCGCAGTTGACACCAGTGGCGCGTCTGCTGCCATCTCCTAATCGGACTGCCTGTTTAAAGTGTGTTTAGTGCTGAGTTATCTGCGGGATATTGACTGATTATGAAGCGGGGCATTGAAAGTGTCAAGAAAGCTGTCTCGCCCATGCCGTCTTATTTTTGCACGATAACCAGCTGTTTGTGACGGTATTTTGTCTATCCAAAGTGTAGTCGCATTGACCCTGAATGTCTGCTTAGGGCAATAATCTTTTCAGGCAAGTCCCCCTTCTCTCTCTTATTTTATTCTTTTATTCTTTATTCTTTAGTTCATGCTAGTTGTGTGGCAGTGGATGCAGCTGTCCAAATGGCCGATGTACTGGTATTGACGTTTATGATGGTGATGCTCACTTACGCTAGTAGCGCGGGCAGAGTTTGCACTTTCGCAATCTGTCGCTGCCCTTCAAAATCTCCGACGATGTAAGACACGGATGCTCGCTGTTCCGTTTCCTCTTCATCTCTGCTATTGACGTAATTATGGAGATCGTTTTCACGGTACACGACTTGGAAGTTGTGGAGCTGCTCCCGGTTGAATGACTTCTTTATTTGGTGTATCTTGACGATATTGCGCTCAACTGTGACAGCTCACCAACATGCCAAGCTTCACTGGACGGATTTGCACTGGCTGTCACCGGTTTCGGTCTCTTCTTTGCACCCTCGAAGTGCAAATCTTTCCCCCATGATTGGCAGGGACCGCCTCATGCGCTCATCCTTGGTAGGGATAACTATTAGCCGCTGAATGCTCACCTCCCTGGGAAATTGTATTAGCACCCTTGGGATTGAAGACAAGATCACGAACGGTATAGCAAACGCTCGTGACGCTTTTGCTAACCTTCGCTACCTGTGGTGCCGCCGCAAACTTACTCTGCCTGATTGGTAGAGTGTACAATGCAGCCGTCCGTTCAACTGCTTTACGGCTGTGAAACCAGGCCCATTAGATCCGCGGACAGACTGAGGCTGGTTTCCTTCGACCACCGGTGCCTACGCACTTTGGCTCACATCTGGTAGAAACACCGCGTTAGCAACGAGCATGTTCGACGCCTTGTTTACGGCACAGGAAGAGGAAATGAATCGCTCAAAACCGTTCCATGTTGAGATGGCTGAGCATGTGTTGCGCATGCGCACCCACCGACTCCCGCGACGTGCGTTGTTTGCGCCGGGGATGTGCACGGAAGAAGTGAAGGGCTGGTCGCGAGCGGTGAATGCCCTTACTTTGAATTTGGCCTCGGTTGGAGCGTCTCGGTTCCCTGGTTTGGGTCCGAAATGCAATGAACACGTTTGGCTTGATACACTTGCTGACACGGCTAGGAGCCGTGAGTTACTTTATTCCTCCCCATTCTTAGCTTCCCTCTCTAACCGCTATCTCTTTTTTTAGCATAATATAATTTTTGGATAATATAATTTGTTTTTGCTGCATAGTAGCCGGCTAGTAGCTTTCCGGAACGATGCTAATTCGTTACTGGTAGTTCAGCTGACATGCACCTGATGTGTGTGTTTTGTCATTTCTTTTATTACGTATTGCGGCACTGTTTTCCTTTCTCTAGCTACGATGTATAATAATATTATTATTATTTGCAGCTGAAGTTGGTTTTACATATCTACCCTTTGTTCCTCTGCTCTAGTAACAAGATCCGTTAATTTCACGTTCACTCCTGGAGGCTGGTGCTATCAGAGACTGTTTTCGTCTGCTCTCTCTGTACAAGCCCCAGGGATATTCACTGTCGTTTGAAAGACTGCTTGATTACCAGATTTCGGTTTCATAGTTTGTTATCAAACGCTACATTTTTTTAGACCTGGAACGTAACAGTCTTCTTGGAACCCGAAACAGTTCTACTATTGCAGAATGATACACGTTTCCGAACCATCCTCGGTCGATATGCTTCACATGTCCCCGTCGATGATGATGATGATCGCCTAACGTCTCCTTCACCAACAGACAGTTTGTCGGACGCCGGATGCGAATACAACGGCACTGTTCAAATGTTTGCTGGTCCTCTGGCCAATGATATTGACCTAGTGGTTTGTCTAGGCGGCGATGGAACTCTTCTTAAAATCGGATCAATTTTTCAAGTAAGTTGCTCATTTAGTTTTGTTATTTTTACTCCCTCATTTCGGTTACTGATTTCTTGACCGAAGTTACCACTTTACAACGACTATTCCTCTTTAAGCATCTGTCACATTGTCACTTCATTTGTTTGAAACTGGCGTTTTACTCTATCATTGTCGAGTCTGCTGACAAACTTGTGAGCTAGCTCAAGTAATTGCCATAGTGCTATTTTGCCTTCCTATTTCTCACATCGACATTTTTTATTTCACTCGTACGAAGCCCAGCAATGAGGCTGGTGCGATGATTTGCGTGCCTCAGAGATCCATTGAGCTGTGCTAGATGGTGCTATTTACATCTACAGAGCCACTCACCAGATTGGTCAATGGTTAGAGGCTGGTGCTCCAGCTTGGGGATTGGAGTGAAGAAAGAAAGAAGGAAAGACATCATCAGTACTCCGGTACACAGTACCGATGCTTCGCTGCCTAGTAACCACCACCAGTCGCACGTGGGCTAAAGAAGGATATTTCTAGGGTCGCTCGCACCCGCGCTGCCAGATTACAAGACAAGCTCGTTACGTTTAGGCTATGGGCCGGCTTGAGGGTTAGAGTGAGGATGGATCTTTATTCCTTATAGCGGACTCCTTGTAGCCCATTGGCAAATCCGCTGCCTTGTGGTCAGGTTTTTGAACCAAAGGTTTGGTTGAGAACCCTAATCGTTCTCCTGTCTAGGCCTGGGCAACGTGACATTATCCTGCCCACGCAATACTATGAACTTTTCCTTAAACAATTTCTTACTGCTCTGGCCTTCGCAGAGATACTAAACTGCGCCCTATCTATATTCCCTCTCTATTCCTGGAATACCCTCAGCGACATAGGACTGTGTGGCCTGTTAAGGGGTTGTTTATGACATGAATCTAGAGGGTATTGGAATATGAATATATCTGGCAGCGCTCCAGTAGCACCGTAAACTCCTTTAATTCAGCTGGGGATTATGGAAGTAGAACTGGCGAGGGGCATCAGCAAACCCATGTTTTCCTTTTTCTACCATGCCCTTTGCTGCAGCTAAGGGGACGCTCTGAAGTTACGCGACGCCTTATGTAGAATATTGCTTGTACTACACGACAACTTCATTTTTGCGTCATAGTATCTTGGGCTGGGATATTGCCCACGTGTCCCAAACTAAACCCTTTGGCTTGAAGCTTGACCGCATGGTAGCAGAGAGATAGCAACAATCCGGTTTTACAGAGGTGGATAGGGTCTCCTTTCCAACCTGAAGAACCAGAAGACTGGGTTCGTCTGACCTCTTTCTACTGACTAGTCTAACATGAGTAACGGTCACTGGGCCCGGGGACCCATACACTGTGGTGTAGGTACGTAAACCATCGTACCAGTCCACTCTTGTTGAGGCGGATATGCTACGTATCCACAAGACTTTGAAATAGGTGCACCTGGTTCTTACTACGTACAGTTGTCGTACCAGTGCCTGTTAGTTTGCGCAGCTGGACCCACCCGTTTTGTCTCTATTTTCCAAGAAATCTTTCAGTTTGGCCATCACGTGTTTCATATTGCTGGCGTTCATTTCTCATTTATATATTCGTTCAGATCAATGTTCACGCGATTTGCTTTCTACGCTATGCTTTTTAACAAGTTGCTCAGCGTGGGGCCACGAATACATTCTAACTGGAGTTGTCAACATACCTCGTCACGATTGCAAGCCAACGTGGTTTAGTGTCACTTTTCTTGTCCCTTTAACTGGAAGATACCGACTTCCGCCTACTGTCCGATCACCGAGACTACCCACAGAAGACCGTGGTGATCCAACACATCTTTACCAGGCTTATCCTCATTTCATCGGATTTGTCTCAAGAAGACTGGTTCGAGAGCCTAATACTTCACACCTTGTGTCGTCGACTGCGTGTCGATTTTATCATGATCTTTGTTTTACTGCGTAATTCCAACTGATGCGGCTAAGACTTCATTTGAAACACTATGCAGCACAGGCGGACAGCGGTACAAGCTTGTGTTGTTGAATCCGCAAATTCGCCCACCTCTCTTACTTCGACCGTAGCGTAGTCAATCTTTGGGACAGTCTTGTAAAATACGTACCGGATGAATATAGATGTAGATACGGTTGATTTTTCGACAACTGCAGGGTTGCTCGCGATATCCTAGATTTTGCTGTTATTAATGATGGGTTAAAAATCAAATAAAAAGCATTTACAACGTTTTATGAGGTAGAGCTGCAATTGGTACGTTACGCAGTGTACAAATCGTACAAGGAATAGACGGACATGACCAGTACGCCGACGTTTCGCTGTCAAGCGACCACCACCAATTGCGAAAAAACCGAGTTACACGCGAGGTCGTATGCACCTACACCGGATTACAAGGCAAGCCTGTAATTCTTTCAGCCATTGTTCGACAATGAATAGCTAAGAAAATCAGGTGGGTACATGATGAAAGGTTGAAGTTGTTTGGGATCAACGAAACGTTTCTTCTTCGGTCGATCTGACTCCGCCCCAGCAATTGTTCCAGGAAATCAAGTCTTTTTAAAACGAACATTTCTTTTCGATAATTCATCAACTGGCTTATACAATTACATGAAAATCGAAATTTGTATGCAGACCCAGCGGGTCGTCAATCAGTCAATAGATTCTAGCATGCGATGACAAACATCATCGGTCAGGTGCCCGCTGTAGTCTCCACACACTCACATAGGCCGACGCCGATACGTCCAGGCCAGTGTAGACTCAACGCCTGAGTAGCCGTTTCTTGCGTGCATAGCCCTGGTTCGTACAGTCGAATTACGATGGCTTCTGTCTGGACGGATCTGCGTTAACCCTTGCGAGTATGTGGAGACAACAGCGGGGATCTGACCGACTTGCTAGAATCAAGTGGCTGATTGACCACCCGTTAGGTCCGCCTACAAATTTTGTTTAGTGTTCCAGCAAATGAGTGGCATCATATTCGTTGGCATTTCTTTTGCGCCCATAAAACCCTCGTAGTGTTGTGAAAAAAACCAGGTGGAATTAGGGCATAGAATACACGAATAACGTTTTTTTATTTACACATCACTAAAACATCAAGGAGTGTCTAGCAGTAAATTTGCTCCAAAAGGTGTGTAGGTTGTTTTGGACACACTGTCCGGTTGTGTTTGCAAAATTGTATCAATTGCACATGAATGAGTGTGATGTCTACGATTATATGAGATATATGTGGCAGAATGTATTGGAACTTGTTTCTTTACGACAGATGTGTAGCATTCGAAGACCCTTCGAAATCCACAAGTAAGCAGGGGCAAGTGAAATACTTTGAATTTGTAATCGCAGATATGCATTTCAGGAATTGCTGAGGCGTTTGGGGTATTAATGTGTAGTAGCGACAGGTCGCTTTGAAGGGTTTGGAGCTAAAAACGTATCCAGCCGGTCAGATGAACAAGAACACTGCACCAGACTGACGGTACTATATACTAATAATTAGGAAGCAGTAACAACATCAACCTCAATAATAGCGCTTCCACTCAACGCAGCTTCAATGAAGTGTAATTCGGATAGGTTTCAGAGCATCAGTGGAATACAGAGTACAGGACACTGGATATTATAGGACAAGTGAAGTCGATGCGATTGGTTAATCACAAACCGAATGAAGACCGGATGAGTGCGAAGGAGAATGTTCACAGTGATCGTAATCAGTGCGGGGGAAGCATGTAAACATCCGTGGCTGGGCCACATATTGGGTTAAAGGATAATGGTATGCTTAGAGAGAGAGTATGAATAAGTTACCACAATGCGGGACGGACTCACATGGGATTACACGTGCGTGGGGGGCCATGAAATTTGCAGGATGTGCTCTTTGTTTACACGGTTCATGTGCAAAGGTTTATCTGGACTGGAAATCACAGCAGTTCCGAATCACAGTGGTGGGCCGGTGGTAAGATCGTCAGGAGTAGTCCACGCTCGATGATTGGTGAATAGATGAATAGAACACAGGCATCCTGGGTCTTTCTACAATGTGTCTTTATAAAAATCTACTTCGTGTGTTACGGCCTCCCACTATAGGCATGTTTACTGGATTCTTGGTAAATGAATTTATTGCCATATATCAAAGGGGATCGGGGACTCAGAACTATTAAGAAAGATAGTGGGGATATCTGTAATTATTTCGACAATTTAAAAATAGTTTTAGAAACTGACGATGCAGTAATGCTGGTACAAGTGATCGGAGAGTTCTCTTCAATTAGAAGAAGTAAAAAGATGATTGATAGATGAGAAGAAGTGTGGGACAAGCGGAATCAATGTTCGAATGCAAGGTAGAATGGATCATAAAGTACGCTATTCGCTACAATTTTTCCCCGTACCAGTGTTCTGCATGAGTGATCGATGAGTTTTTCTACACAAGTACATAGGAAGATGGGTACTAGATCTGACGGGAGGGCAAGCTATGTCGTCGAAATATTTTAACTACGTTCAGCAGAAGTAGGGTTTGATCTAGTTTATTTTGAGTTCACCAGTGCGTTGGCTTGCTCTCATTGTATGGATATTGATTCTATGTAATTGGTTAACATATCATGGAGAAGTTCGTACGTATTTGCAATATATTCTTGCTGTGGAAGGCTTTTCTGTTCCTCAAGGTCTAGTCACCATCCTTCCTGAAATTTACAACGCTGTGAATAAGTCCTGGATCGCTTTGAAAAATACTCGTTTTTGTGTGATTTGCCACTTGCACCTTATAGATTTGCGAGATAACATCAAGTTTCTTTCCCAGTTTTTTCATTCTTTCTGAACTTAAATCTTGGCATCCCAGTCGTCATTTTATATTTGTTAATGATTAAACCCCTACTGGATAATACCACCCGAAAACTACATTCCATCTGTGATGTCGCTTAACACGACATAGTGCTGCTATAATTTTAGTACATATATTTTTATTTGCTGCCCGGAAAAGTACAGTGTACGGAATCTCAATTTAGCTTTTGTTTGTCGTAGCTGCTTTGTATCTCATATGTATTGAGATGTTCGCGGTGGATGACTCGGTTCCAGACATGTATAAGGGACGCAATAAGTTCTCTTTTGGTCTTTGGCAGTTTATTTGCTATTTCTAGTGATCATCTGTAACACTTTCAATGAGACTTAAGTCTTGGGGCTGAGCTTGCCATTCGGGAGTTTTTGATCTCTTTTTTATCTACTCTACCACTATCCCTGCATGATTGCATCGCACCTTCTCATATGGATTAGCTTCTGAGTTGCTAATTACATGCTTTTTTTGAGCATCTCTACATATTCCAGGTATTAACCATCCCATCAATGACTTGGCGGTTATGCAACCCGAAATCACGACTTCTGTTGGATGTTTGATAGAGACAATGTGGTTTGGAAACCACCGGACAAATGTGCTGGCATGATTCTCAAAATGCAGAAGTGACTCATCATTAAATAAATTTTCTCCCGGTCCTACTTGATCCAACCTAAGTACTTTCCGTCCCATGCTAGTCTTCGTCTCCTTCGTGTATCAGACAACAGTGGTTTCATTTTTGCCCGTCTTCGTACTGTTGAACTGCATACGTTCACAGAACACTGCTCCTTCAGCAGCTCAGCTTCCTGTGACACAAGGATGATCTCAGCACTACCCGGTTATCTTGTTCTGTTGACTTTTTGGTTCGACCGGATCGAGACCTGTCATCCGTGTTCCCAGTTTTTGTTTGATTTTTCATACTTCTGATGACTGGAGATTTTAGGTGTTGCTCTCTCCCCTCCCTGCGCTCCACGACGCGAAACTGACCTCAAAGTCAACCGAAGCCACATTTGCGATTGCGTGTCGCAACCCACGACACACGGTGGTTGTTCCCAAACCCGACAATCACTGGTGACTGAGTACAGCCAACTTGTGCAGCAATTTCCCTGCTTGATTTGCGTTCTCCATGCAGCAATACTGCTTTAATTCAACCTGGTTAACAAGTATTGCGAGTTTGCGCTAAAACACTTGCACTTTACGGGTATATATGCTATTTGTCTATCAACCAGAAATTCTACGTCTCTATTAGAGGAGAATCACCTTGTTTAAAAAGTCGGTTTTGACCCCAATTTGACATATCTGGAGCATTCTAAACCGAGTTCACCATAGAGGTTATTCCAATAAATATTTTTTGACTAAAACAATTTTAAGAATAATAAAAACACTAAAAGTGATGAGAATTATAATCTCTGAATGTAATGGTACTTAGTTACTGTACACTTCAGTTTTCATTTAGACGACAAAGCCATCAGATTACAGTTGTTTTTTTAAGGTGATGCAGGACTTTTTCACAGCGTTGTAGCTCAAGCTGAGTCGAAGCTTGGATTGTATATCACTTTGTAAAGAGCATTGGGTTCGTCTTACGTTGTCGTAGCCATGATGTTCCATGTGTAGGAGCTACCATATATCGTGGTATGTTACTAGCAACGATTCAAGCAAACAACTTGTTGAAGGACTGTTGCAAACGCTCCAACGATAGCAATTCACTCTTGCACATGTTGCTGTAGCTGGTTAGGCAACTCTCCAAAACTGGGTAAACTCAAATCAAATAAAGAGCTAGCTTGGCTGCGAATAAGATTATTAAGTTGTCTATTAGGTCTACCGCGCATCTTGCCTCTGGTAACTGTTGTTGATCATGAGCTGAGAAGTTTGCTAGGTCATATAGCTTGTTCCCATATCACAAATCAAACTTTGCAATATGAATTGGTTCCCCATTTAAGAGTTCAGCTGCCTAATGGAATGTTACATCCGTGACAGAAGATTCGAGATTGGATTTCAAGAAGGTTCGGGTTCGTTTGGATGGTTTTCATAGTTGCTTGCATAGGTCCGCGTGGAAAGCATGGGCGATTTTCGTATCATCAGCATAAAGAAGTGGTTCTCCATATTTGGCTCTATCGAAAATTGGTTTAAATGAGGAACATAGTAAGATTAAGGTCACCACTTCATAGAACTCCGCTTGTTAATGCTCGTGGGACTTGTTGTTGCTCGCCCAATAACTTGTGTCTTAAAAGACCCAAATAGCGACCTTTCGACATTTTTCTAACACACTGGATATAATGTGAATTCTGGGGTGCTGCTTTGCCACTTTATCTTGCGCAGCACTTTTGTGCCACCGAATAATGAGATAACGCTCATGCTGGGTCGGATGTTGGTCTTATTTTAGCGAAAGACCGAACATGTTAAGAAGAAGTTGTCTTCGCTGACTTACTCGCGTATTATTTGAGGGATATCGTCCTGTCTCACCCGACTGGAAGGTCAGCTGATTTTAGGGCTTATATGGCATTTGTGAGGGTTATAGTTTCCTCCGAAATTTTACAGCTTCCATCACTCGTACGGTCCACATTATTGAGATCGGCTCACTTATATGTGAAGACGCGAACTATTCAGTAAACACTTCACATATGGAGCGCGTGTTATTATTCACTGTGTCGAACTGACCTGCGGATCTGGTCAGTGCACCTGGCGTTTCTTGACTGTAGCAGTTTTATTACCGCAGGCAATTTACGCTATTGGAAGTTGCCACTCGCCTTCCAGCTATATGTCGTAAAGTGTTTTCTCTAGCGACTTTATTGCGAAGCCTAATGTATCAAATGGTGTCTCGTAAAAGCCATTGATGATCTCGTTTTCTTCCATCCAATCGCACTTTGTGACAGTCAACCCACTGTGTGACCAGAATGGCATCCACCACAATGACAGATACATTACACCGCAATCTGCACCTGACCACGTGCTTGAGCATTATCGCGCTTAAAAACACTTGGCAATTGTAGCCGTCTTCAAAGCAGCATCCGTCGCTGCTGACTTTTATTTGTTATGATCTTTGCCTATCAATTGCGACTACTTTGCAAACGCCTACCATCTGGTTTCACCATGAGAATTAACATTCCTCACGACTGTTCACCTACTCTTCAATCTTGTGGTCGAACACAATGCGAATATAACCACTTGACCTGCGTCCGACCACTTCAGCTGCTTCAGATGCTATGTTGAGTGACAGACTGCTAAATTTAGTTGGTTCGAAGCGCATTTGAATCGAACCACATTGCCATGTAAGTACTTTCGAATAGACTGATCTATAATGCCTCACGCCTCTACATGTAATCTGCAACTTCAAAAGACGAAATATAGAAAAAATATCACCGGTGAAAAAGATGTAATGGGCAGGTTCGCTGATCACTGATTCTCTACTGAAGTGCTCAATACATTTGTGTGATAACGCTGTACCCGCAATCGACCGGTTGATTCACGCCTACTGATAAATCTGCGCCCTTACGCTTGGTCTGTTTGACGCCTTGACAAACCCGACAGGAAGGAAGACAGAAGAAGACTCAGCCGACCCGAGTTGTATTAGGACCGAGAACGCTGATATTTTTATGTCGATCTCCCCAATCCTCTAAACATCGTCTGGCGGATTTGGCTGTGCGCCCACGCTTCACACTTGATTGTCCGCTCCGTCTGGCCAGTTCACCGTCTTGCTCGGGCACGCCAGTCTTCATCCGCCTACCCAGGTAGGGCAACGTACGTGATGTCTGACGCACGATTTCATCAGCTTCCGGTCAGACTTTGGCAACACGCATGACGTCTGATGCGCGATTTCCTTAGATTTCGGCTGGACTCTGGCAACACGCTCGCAGCGTCTGTCCCAAACACGATTTATGGCGAACACACGCGCGTTGGCAATCAGCTTTCCTGCCCAGCTGTCATTTTGCACGCGCGCCCACCGGGTCCCCTGTTGTTCCTCGCTTACTGATGACACTGCGCCGTCTGGTGGCACCCGTATGCGATCATTCAGGTAAACGTAGTGGAGAATCTGATGGAAAAAGTGTGACAGATTGGTGCATGTGGTTCCCCAGTTACTTCTGTGTTTTGAAATCTGCTCGTGAGTGGTGCACTCACGAAACCGTCTACTGCATTGCATTCGGTTTCTTGCAATTGGCTACCAGCCGGCTCCCGTGAAAGCCGGATGCGCGATTAACAGGACAGGTTTCGTCGAAATCGAGGCCGCATTGACCACATATTCACATTAAGTCAGTTGTTGGAGGAGCGCGATGTTTCTTGGCGATCCACCGTAGTCGTGTTCCTAGAGATCAAAGTGGCTTTCGATTTGGTTGATCGATGTGCCTTTTGGGACTGTCTACACAGAAAAAGTGTAACCGAGGACTATGTAATTGTTATAGTGCTAGACGCGCATAGTACGAGCAGAGTGATCGTCTACGGCAAACTTTCGCCGCTATTCCATGTCCCCAGCGGTGGGAAACAAGGTTGCTCGCTGTCACATTTCCTCTTTAACTTCGCCACTGACGAAGTCATTTAAGCGGCGCTTTCCGGGCACGACAGGTGTAGAGCTGCTCGCAGATGACCGACTTGAAGTATGCTGACGACATTGCGCTCATTTGTGACAGCCACTGCACGTGCCAAGCTGCACTGGATAAGTTAGCTTTGTCTGTCAGTCGTTTCGGTCTATGCTATGCACCGTCGAAATGCAAAATCCTCCAAGATTAGCAGGGACTGACTCCTGCACTGACCCTTGGCCGTAATCAGCTAGATGTCGTGGGATTGGAGATAAGGTCACAAACTGTATAGCGAAAGCTCGGGGTGCTTTTGCCAATCGCCACCTATGGCGCCGGCGTGACATCACTCTCCTTCTGAAGGGCAGAGTTTGCCATGTTGTGATTCTCTTCGTCCTTTTCTTTCCCTCTAGCTTCCGACTCTGTCAACGATCTCATCCCAATGTTACTGTCTTATTTTTTGTAGTCTGTAATGTTTTATCTCATATTGTTTGTATTGCGGCCCATTAACTATGGTCAACGTGTTTTGATGATGATGGTGCTTTAAGTCATTTTTATGTTAAATTAAGTTAGGACAACTGTACTCAACACAGCTTTATGTCTGATTCTGAAGAATCGCTTGGACTCATGTAGATAACTCTTACTATGAATTCTACGCGATTGTGCAAATCACCAACATCTCATGGCGTGATGTCAACGCTGATGCAGTAATCTGGTGAACCTTTCTTGCTTGCTCCCTGTTGACCAGACCTCTTGAGTCCATCTTGCACCTTCTGTCGTTTCTACTGCCAACATACTCATAATGTTAGTGAATATTTTTTGTATTGTTGTCCCCCAAAACCACTGCACTCCCGTCTTCTCTTGCTTGGGCTCTGCAGTTAGAGTTTCGTTATTTTCCCTCTTCCACATTTGTATAATCACTGTTTTCCCCTTTCACGTTTTCTAATCCAACTGAAGTCTCCTTAGTATATGTCTATCATTCCCCCTGGTCACTTCAGGAAAAATCGATTTGAAATATTCGGCGCATACTCACTAATTGTGGCCAAAGTGCCCATGAAGTTTATTCCGCTTCCAATCTCCTCTCATTCCTATTCTCTCTCTCTAGGGTTGTGTCCCTCCTGTGCTTCCCTTCCACTTGGGCACCTTCGGGTTCCTGACCCCGCTTCCGTTCAAATCCTATCGACGCTCCTTGCGCTATGCAATCGACGGTAAGCAGCAATTGCCACTCGCCTCAACTCCTCAGATCTTTTGTAGTTTTACTGTTATCCTGTGCAGCGACCACTTAACAGCCTGGTAGCAAACCTTGTACATCTTCCTAAACTCCGTGACAGACTCCGTGAACAAACTTGTTTTCTGCCAGTCAATCTTGAGCCAAATACAACACTTCATTTAGATCAATATCTCGCCCAATAGTGATGCCACTTTTATAGCACCTTCATGTGGCTGCTGTCATCTCAGAGGAAGCTTTGCGAGTGACAGTCACAGTAAACTTTAAGTCTTCGTCACTCATCGTTTATGTTCACAATGTGAAAGTAATGGTTCAGCCTTATCACTATCGATTCTATCGCCGCAATTGTGCTGCATTTGATCCACTCGGAACATGATGACCTCGCGCGGTTCAGTTCACTTCGGTCCATCATCCATGGATGTGGTCACTATGACACAAATCTACTACACAATAATTAAGAAAATATTAATCCTGTGACGGATGAAAAAGATAAGAAATCACAGAATGGGGTGGTCCAGTTCGGGCAGATGACTCTCACAATGACAACCATATGATTCGTTTCCACAAGCTAAGCGACTACTACAGTAATACACGTTTTATTCAATCCATGGAATCTCTCCAGTTGGATGAGTTTTTGTCTATGGATACCACCTCACCGATTCACTTGTTTCCGTTGGAACATGTATCACAAACTGCACCCGTTCGAATGCGTCACACCACGGCTAACTTGTTAATGAACAAAACCCTTACCTCTGCACTTGTCGGTCATCTGGCAGAATCGAATCACTCGGTTGTCATTCTCGAAAGTATTGCACCGATCTACCGCGTGAACGGAGCTTACGTCAATCTGATTAAATACCACATACTTGCAGGGGCGGAAGCGATAGCGATTCGTCTTCCTCTTCTTGGAACAAACAAATTTCTTGACTAGGTTCGTGATCTGAACCAGTACGGGCGATAACCGTATGGTTCATCAGTCTAGCTCATAATATGCATGTCACTGGTTCGATCGCGCATAGTTGTGGGCCACTTCACAATTGGCTGAACCCCCACACACAACTGCTCGTGGTCGCGTGGTAGTAAAGATTCGACACGATATACCAGCATACTCTTGCTACCCACCGACTAAGAAAGCACGACACAACACTGGACCCATTTTATCGTCAATCATTTGCCGAGCTATTTGGCATACCTTGCTTTATGAGCGTGTTGTATTTGGCCTGATATTGAATAGCTGAAACCATGCTTTTTACTCCAATAACTCTCCATGAATGATACTGAGGTTATATACTATCTGGAATGTGATTTACTTCCCAAAGGTTTTATCTCCTTTCATGTATTGCAGTCGTAGTGTCACATGGAAGCGCACTTGATTCCCTTAATTGATGAGTTTATTTTCCTGCAGTCAGCATATGTTTTCGCAGTATTGTCTCACAGTCATACTTGTACTTACAGCCAATTACACCACAACGCTGACCAATATACCAAGTTTCGCTACCGTTTGTTACCATGGAGTCCTCAGTGTAGTGTAGTGTTTTCGTTTACTACATCTGTACCTTCCTTTGGGTTCCATGGTTCCTGATGGCTCCATATTTATTCGTAGATTGTTGCATGTATATATATATATATATATATATATATATATGGTGGGAGAGCCTATGATGCGCTGAGGCTGGTGGTTACTAGCTCATGACAGATGATCTACCCACTGTTGTGCTATTGGCTCATGTCCTGGACGCCTCCTCGTGGCGACCGCTAGGTGGGAGTTGGGTTTCGCCCTTCTTTCTGCTAAAATCCAAGACACCAATTCGCATGAGTCAGTGAATTGACCATGTGCTAGACCTGATGCCTTTCGAGTGTACATTTCATCGAAGGCTTTGGCTGAGGACCCGAGTCGTTCTCCTGTCAGGTGTGGGCGCCCTGCCAGTATCCTAGTCCATCCTCTTCGGAGGTCAGCAAATGGTCGATGACCCGCTTCCCGTAAAATCTAGCCGTGGGAGACAACAGGTCTACGGGTTATAAGCTTACAGCTCGGTTGGCGTAGAGCACGAGTGCCACGCATTGTCTCTCACGGTGGGAGGACACCTCCGGGTGTTCAGTGGTTTGCTACTGCCCGCCTCAAGCCAGGGAGCCCCTGGTCAAATTGGTTCAAATCCGCCAAAACCCTCCTGCGTCTGGGCGTGTTCGCAGATGTATCCTATTACGGTCGCAAAACATATATGAATTGTTCTAGTGCCTCAAAGGGTGCGTGTGACTGCCGTCAATCAGATCCCAATCTGTCTCTGCAATCACATTCCCGAGCTGGATCTGCTCCCCACTGCGTTGTGGGTCAGGCTATTGATCCAAAGGCTTCGGGTGGAGTCCCTCAAGCAAACCTCCAAATTACCCACTGCCTTGTGGATAAGGCTATTGAGCCAAAGGCTCCGGGTGGATTTCCTCAAGCAAACCTCCCAAGCAAAACGACCATCTCGCGTGCGATTGCTCACCAATGCAATAGTATGCCTGCGCGCAAAGCACTCAGTATCGGGTGATGGAACGTGCGGACACTACTGGACCGGAACTCCAGTGAGTGCCCGGTGCGACGTACTGCACTGATCGCGATGGAACTGGTGCGCTACCACATCGATATTGCGGCGCTCAGTGAAACCCGGATCGCTGAGCAAGGTAAGTTGCATGAAGCAGGTGCTAGCTACCCATTCTACTGGGTGGGCAACGCCGCCTCAGCACCACGTGGTCATGGGGTCGGATTTGCAATATCCGATCGCCTCCATGGCCAGCTGATGGGTGAACCAACAGGCATCAGCGCGCGACTGATGACTGTTCGCCTACGTCTCGGAAGAGGTAAGTTTGCTACTTTTATAAGCAAGTACGGTCCGACCGTGTGTTATCATGATGACACGCGTGATAAATTCTCCACTCAGCTACCCTTCTTAATACGGTCTGTGCCGAGGAGCGACCGACTATTTCTGCTGGGTACTTTCAACGCGCGCGTTGGGCGTGATGCATCAGTGTGGACAGATGTTATCGGTTCGCATGACATTGGTTCAGCGAATGCAAACGGTGACAGGCTGCTCTCACTGTGTGCCACTCACGGCCTGACGATCACGAACACTCGGTTTGCACTGAGTGCGAGTGATATAGCAACTTGGACGCACCGACGGAGTGGTCACGCTCACCTGCTCGACTATATAATCGTACGTCAGCGTGATATGCATTTAGTGCGCATGACACATGTACTACTTGGAGCTGAGTGTAGCACTGATCCTAAATTGGTGCGGACCAAACTGTACATATATTTTCGTAAATCTATGTATTGCACTCCCACCGTGAATCGGCGTAAATTTGCCATTCTCTCCCTCGGTACTGAGGCGAAACGTACTGAGCTGGAGAAGGCGATGACTGCACGTCTGTGTGGTGATGTGGACTGCATAGCCACAGTGGACGACCTGTGGCACCACATTCGCGACCAGGTGACGGCTGATGCCGAGGAGGCCATCTGGCGCGCAAACTGTAAGCGGCCTGCTTGGTTTGATGAGAACTATGCGACGATTGGCGAACTGGTGTGTGAGAAAAATGCAGCATTTGCTGCGCATGCTGCAGACCCCAGTGACTTGGGGAAGAATAGTCAGTTTCGCAAACTTCGACAGCGACTGACCCGAGAGCTTCATCGCATTAAAAATGCATGGTGGACGGAGAAGGCGAAGCAGATGGAATGCTACGCCGAACGCCGTCAACACAAGGAATTCTCTGACTCCTTGAAGGCGGTGTATGGACCGAGATTGGAGCAGCTGAGGACGCTGATCGATGGTAGTTCAGGCGCTACCTGCACACAGACTGCAGACATAATGCAGATCTGGCGAAAACACTTTGACTGTCTCTTGAACAACCTTTCAGAGATCGACTGGCCTACATTGAACGGCCTGAAGCAGCACGATGTGAAGGCGGATCTGGCGGATACGCCGACACTGGATGAGACGCAGAGAGCACTTGCTCGGCTGCGAAACGGCAAGTGTGCCGGAGCCGACGGGATCCTGCCTGAAGTATTGAAACACGGCGGACCCGCGTTGTTGACTGCGCTGCACCACTTGGTGCAACGCGTGTGGATTGAGGAGGAGGTGCCTGCTGAGCTGAAAGATGCCCTTGTGCTACCACTGTACAAGGGCAAAGGTAGCAAGCAATGTTGCACGAATTATCGTGGCATCAACTTGATGAGTTGTGTGGGCAAGGTGATTGCCCGAATCCTGCTCAACCGCCTCGTCAGTCAGGTTGTGGAACCTAACGTGGCGGAGGAGCAGTGTGGGTTCCGTTCGGGTCGCAGCACTATAGATATGGTGTTTGCGGCTCGTCAGTTGCAAGAGAAGTGCAGAGAACGACACCAGCCTTTGTACTCGCTTTTTGTTGATTTCACCAACGCATTTGATACGGTGAACCGCGAGGCGTTGTGGCTGGTGTTGGGTAAGTTTGGTTGCCCGCGTAAGTTTGTAAGTTTAATTGAATGTCTGCACAGTGGTATGCGAGCGAGGGTGCAGCTGAGTGGAGAGACCTCGGATGACATTGCAGTTGTCTCTGGTGTCAAGTAAGGCTATGTCTTAGCTCCTACCCTGTTTAATATATATCTTCATGCAATGATGTCTTGTGCTTTTGATGCGGCTTGTGCTTACGGTGTTCGTGTGGAGCACCGTATTGATGGTGGGTTGCTGAACATCCGTCGTTTCGGTGCGAGAACTCTAGTCTGTGAGACAACTATCCGTATGTTGCTGTTTGCTGACGACTGTGCGTTGTTTTCACACAGCGCGGATGAGTTGCAGCACATGACTAGTGCTTTGGCTTCGACAGCGGCCAAATTCTGGCTCACCATCAACACAAGCAAAACTGTTTGTCTCTTTCAGCCTTCACCGGAGGTGCAATCTTCAATATTGCCGCGAATCAGCATTGGTGCTGAAGTATTGGAAACCACCTCCCGCTTCTGCTACCTTTGGAGTGTGATGTCGACTGATCAGCAGCTACACGCTGAGCTGCGTATCCGCGTCTCGAAGGCAGCAGCGGCGTTTGGGAAGCTAGAGTACCGAGTGTGGAACAACCATCAGCTTACCGTTGGCACGAAGCTGATGGTGTACAAATCCATGGTGCTGTCCGTTCTTCTATACGGCAGTGAAACGTGGACGATGTACAGTCGGGATGTGCGATATCTCGAGCGGTTCCATCAGCAGTGTCTGCGACGAATTTTGCGCATCGGTTGGGGCGACAGAGTTGCAGACACGGAAGTTTTGCGCCGAAGTGGGATGTATGCAGTGGACTGCATACTTTTATTGAGACACCTGAGATGGCTCGGTCATGTGAGCCTTATGGATTCGACGCGGATATCGAAACAACTCTTATACGGTCAGCTGCGTATTGAGAAGCGGCACTTGGGGAAACCAAAGGTACGTTACCAGGACATGATTAAAGTGAGCCTCACACGTTCTAACCTTGATTGCAGATCATGGGAATCGAAGGCGGTTGATCGGCGTGCATGGCGCGATCTAATCACGTAGGCGGTTGCTGAAGTGCGGGAGAAAGCTCTCATGCATGCAGAGAAGAAGCGGCAAGTGCGGAAGCGGCAAGCACCGATGGGTTGTACTCCATCGACATCAAGCGCATGGTGCTGTAGAACATGCGGTCGCGAGTGCCTTAGTCAGGCAGGCTTAGTGAGCCATGAGCGAGGCCACTCTGGACTACTACCGAAGCGACGACGGGTTCTGCAGAGATCGTAGGCAGAACCGGCGCAGCGTTTGTAGGTACGCTGCATTCGATTTACTAATCGCGTGCTTGCATGCTAAGTCTCTTTATTTCAGGTGGTGGGTTTTCAATTTTGTCCTAATGCCTTTCTTTCTCCTATAAATGTCTAGTGTCTAGTGAGCCATGAGTGAGGCCACTCGGGACCACTACAGAAGCGACGACGGGTCCTGCAGAGAAGTATTCAAAACCGGTGCAGCGTCTGTAGATACGCTGCATTCTTTTTACTAACCGCGTGCTTGCATGCTAAGTCTCTTTATTTCAGGTGGTGGGTTTTCAATTTTGCCTTAATGCTTTTCTTTCTCATATAAATGTCTACCTGTACTCTATTCCATTAACTTGCACACCTCGCTTAAGTCAATTGTATTCGATTTCCATAACATTTTTGTGTTCGTGGCATTTCCGTATAGTATACTTTCTGACCTCGTGAACTTATCTAGGATTCGTTTGTAAACAACTTATTTCATATGTTCATTAACTTAAGGTTTATGTCACCGTTTCCGTATGCATCAATCGAGTTATTTTCCTTCCTTCTCTCTCTCTCTCTCTCTCTCAAGTGTTTGGCTGTTGTTTGATATCCCCGGTGTGGCTGCGCTTGATGTGCATGTTGACAAGGTGCCTACCTGTCTATTACCCACTACCTCGTCCATCTGGCTTCAGGAGACAGTTGGTCGTTGCTGGAGGGGACGAGGTGCACGGTCCTTGTGGCCGTGTTAGGATCAAAGAGTGGTTCCATGCACTCAGTGTGGAGCGGACTACGGTCTAGCCACCGCCTTGTGTGCGGTTGATTCCCCAAATACAGTGTGCTTGTGTTTGCCTGTGAAGGAGTGTGTTCCGGCTCCGTTGATGAAACGTGGTTCCCATCCGCTTGCCTCCCAGTCTTATTCCTTCGGGTTTACACTGGATATGGAGTGTGTGGTTGCAGCTGTGGGTGGTGCAGCGCAAGCCACCCATGGTCCCTCTGTAGGCGCAGGCGTCCTGTGGCTTGCCACAGTGACAGCCAAATCCGAAACCGGATGCCGCCAACCATATATATATATATATATATATATATATATATATATATATATATATGTATATATATATATATGGTTGGCGGCATCCGTTTCCGGATTTGCCTGTAACTGTGGCCTTCACGGGGACAGCCACAGGACACCTGCGCCTGCAGAGGAACCATGGGTGGCTTTCGCTGCAGCATCCACATTTCCACCCACACCCCCCATATCCAGCGCAAACCCGAAGGAATAATACCGGGAGGCTGTTGATGCGAGCCACGTTTCATCACCGGAGCCGGCCCACACTCCTTCACAAGCAAACGCAAGCACATTCTATTTGGGAATTAATCGCACATACTGCGGTTGTTGGACCGTACTCCGTCCCACATTGAGTGACCTCTTCGAGCCTAGCACGGCCACTAGGACCCTTCATCCCGTCCCCTCCAGCAACGACCAACTGTCTCCTAGAGCCAGTATGGACGAGGTAGTGAGTACTAGACAGGTAGACACCTTGTCAACATGCACATCAGGCACAGCCCCACTGGGGATATCAATCAACAGGGAATTACTTGAACTAACATTATGAAATAATGTATATCTGTTAAGCATACGGCTATGCAGACATAACTCTTCGCTAAGTTTGCATATGAAGTAAGTTGGTTTGCAATGAATATGCGATACGTACAGCCTGTCCAGAAGTTACTCAACAAATGCTACAAACGCAGTTAAGTTAACGAAGATAAGCACAATTGGCGTAAACAACGTGTGCAAATCAAAAGAAGCTTATTCAGGTAGGCCTAACAAACTAATCTTAGTGGATTGAAATTTATCCAGATTAAAATGACCTGGTTTAAGTGTAATTTGGTTTACGTCTGTATATATGGTTGGCGGCATCCGGTTTCGGATTTGCTTGTCACTGTGACCAACCACAGGACGCCTGCGTCTACAGAGGGACCATAGATGACTTGCGCTGCACCACCTACAGCTCCACCCACACACCCCATATCCGGTGTAAACCCGAAGGAATAAGACTGGGAGGCATGTGGATGGGAGCCACGTTTCATCAACGGAGCCGGCCCACACTCCTTCACAGGCAAACACAAGCACGCTGTATTTGGGGAATCAAGCGCACACAAGGCGGTGGCTGGACCGTAGTCCGCTCCACACTGAGTGCATGGAACCACTCTTCGAGCCTAGCACGACCACAAGGACCGTGCACCCGTCCCCTCCAGCAACGACCAACTGTCTCCTGGAGCCAGATGGACGAGGTAGTGGGTAATAGACAGGTAGGCACCTTGTCAACATGCACATCAAGCGCAGCCACACCTGGGATGTCAAACAACAGCCAAGTATTCGAAATGCCGATATCGAATAAAGTAAACGCATATGACGACATAAATACTCGCTAAATGAGCATATGGAAGAAATTGGTTATAAGTGAATACGCGATAAGTACAAAATGTCCGAAAGTTATTTAAAATATACCACGCGATACAATTACGCAAGTTTACCACAATTTGCATGAGCGACGTGTGTAAGTTGGGAGAAGATTATCAAGTACGCAGAACAAGCCAAATAAAATGTAATGAATTTTATCCACATTAAAAAGACCTAGTTTAAGTGTAATTTGGTTTAGCCCAACTGCGGTGAAGAAGCATCATGAATGCGACATCAGCCTTAGCATGGGATATATATATATATATATATATATATATATATAT
This sequence comes from Dicrocoelium dendriticum, assembly GCA_944474145.2. NCBI lineage: Eukaryota > Metazoa > Platyhelminthes > Trematoda > Plagiorchiida > Dicrocoeliidae > Dicrocoelium > Dicrocoelium dendriticum. The sequence continues at coordinate 46,335,027 of OX104066.1, read as the reverse complement.
ATATGCAGAAATCTACGAATGGGCATATTATCCATCGGAAAACGTGAAACTCAAAGGAAGGTACAGATATTGTAAAAGAAAACATCACACTACGTTGAGGATTCCATAGTAACAAACGATAGAGCAACTTGGTATACTGGTCCGCTTTATATTGTAATTGGCTGTAAGTACAAAGATGACTGTGAGACAATACTAGGAAATATATGCTGACCAGTTAAATGAACTCTTCAATTAAGGAAATAAAATGCGCTGACATATGATACTACGATACTACTTTACACTGTTTTACATACCATGCTATATACTACCGCCTATATATATATATATATATATATATATATATATATATGCCGTTTGTTCCCAGGCTGCGTGCACATTCCATCTCACTGATTGGCCATTCAACGCTGTCCCAGGCGTGAAATTGAACATTGTAGTCGCTCATTTTCTGCTTACTCTCTGAAGTTTTCCCAGATCATCCGTTTTGTACCATTGGTTGGCCTGAAAACACTTTGCTGTTGTAAAGCATTGTCTTCTCTTTATCTAGGCTCTCCTCAGTGTCTGATGCGGGCACGTTTATGTTGTCAGATTTTGCGAGCTGTTTCCGACGATGATAAACGCAATGGAACACCTGGGTCCGATTCGTCGTCAGGCAACGGCACTCCGGACAAAGAGTACCACGTGAGTAGTATATTGTGATACTTGGTCTATGATACCAATTTGAGTGTTTCCTACGTTTGTGTCACGCTAGTTGATAAACCGTAATCTTCGGTTGCTTCCGGGCTGAGTAAGCCCTTGAATTTGGAACGGAATTGAAATCTAACTGGGGGATATCTTACCATATTATCGACCCTTCGAACATTTGGACTGTACTAAATTGGTGTATACTTTCCCTCCTTGAAGGAGCCTCACTCATCGTAGCTCTTAACAGCCGGATGCCTCTTGCTTATTCATATCCTACAACTAGCCGCACAGTTTACTCCACGACACTTCATCTCTTAAGCATAGTTGGTCGACAAAGCCTTCACCGAACCTATTGCTACACGCAATGGATGTCTATTCTTAGCTTTTCACTGCTTCATCGATGGTATGCAGGAGAATCCGCATTTTTCTGGACCTGGCAATTTCCACTTTCGAATGTGTACTTGGTCCATTCCTTAGCGCTCATATGCTTTGCTTAACGCAGGTCTGCTGTGACACTACGGCTTGCCGATTCACCTGAGCCCATTTGGGAAATTCTTGAAGCCAAATATGGTTCCTAGAATCGACGACATTCCTCCATCTTTGCTGAAAGATAAAAGCGACTCTTTGTTTTCTGGACTTGACATTCTCTTCAACACTCTTTGAGACATCCATGAGGTACCTCCAGACTGACGATTGTCAACTGTAGTGCCCATCTTCAAAAATGCTAAAACGACATAGTGTGATAATCACAGAACTATTGGCCTTATTTTCATGATTACCGAAATTTCCGCAGATCTAATTCCTCACCGACTTTACTGGTCCTCACATGAGCCGAATCATTGTCAGTCATCCCTAGTCTTGGTTTCATCGACCAAATATTATGGTTTCGTCAACCTTTGGGATAGAGCACACATACAGCGTTACTTGATTTGAAGGCTTCCTTTGACTTTGTTGATATTCCTCGCTTGTGAAACGCATGCCAGGGAAACCCTTTTCTCTTCTGAAGTCTCTCTTCCGCAACTCCTAGCGCCGAATAACGGTCTACGGGAAATGTCTCTTAAGTTCCCCACGACGAATGAGGCTCACCAGGGTTGTCCTTTTACTGAGTCGGCGTTCTATAAGATGATCAACTGATCAACTTTGAATTCACTGCCGATATCGTTTTCCGATCCAGTGCCCACCAAAGCATTACCAAATAAGATGACGCGTAGCGCTTCACACCAGCATGTGCTTCGCACCTTCAAAGAGCACTGTACTGTTACAGGATTGGGTCGACACACCACCGGTTCTTGCTGTCACCGAGATGCCACTGAAAGCGCTTGATCAGTGTCACTGGTGATCACGTCTCTGAGGTTACTTCACGTTCCAGCAAAGCTAGTGGAGCTTATGAATTCTCAGTCGTTTATTGAAGCAATTGAATACCTGATAATTATTCTAAGGTAGCATTTACGACGCCGCGATAATATCCGTGTTGATGTATGGATCGGAGGCCTGGTCACTTGGCACTAGGAACATTAATAATTTAGTTGTTTTTGGTCACCTGTGTTTGCGGAGTATTACACACATCTTGTGGGATCAACTTGGTCAGCATTGTTGTGGTCCACCAGTTGACGTTTCGTAGAAATCCCTCTGGTGCCTCGCTGAGGTGTCTGTTAAAGCTGAACTGCTTACGCTAACGTAAACACGTGACTGTCTTCCTCGTCACCCCCATACGCTGTCACTTCAACTAGTTGGACGAAACCGCGAAATTTTTACTCAGTTACGTTGCATGAAAATATCAGCCGAGACACTTGCTCGGTCTGATATTGGCTGTCTTCGGGATGGGCTGCATTAATAATTGGGAAACATGTCGAGCATGGCACAATCAGCGGTGGCCTTGCTTATTGCACACGTTATTTTCATACTCTTTCCCGACTAATTTCACCACTTTTTCCCAACTCCTTTTTCCTTGTATTTTGTTTGCGTTCTACCTCATATTCACCATCATCGTCATCATCCTCGTTTATCGTTTCCACCCTTCTAACGCTAGTCGTGACAACTGAATCCATCACACTTTGTTGCCGGATCATAGTTGTTGAATTGAACTGACCCGAATTCTTTGGCGTCCAGTTGTGCTCTCTGTTTCTCCACTCCCGCTTAACAGTGCCTTGATCAGCTTGAAGTTCGTCGCCCTTTTCCTTGCCCGCTTCACAATTCAAAGGTCAGCACCGTGCTTACGTGTCTGTGTTATGGACCATTCATATCGTAATCCCATCAAACGGGTTCATGAACCCAACTAATCTCCTCATTTGGTTGCGATTCCTTGTTGCTTTGATATACATTTGCTCACCGACGATGACGAATCCGTTTCCGTTTTATTCGCTTCCCTTATCCCCCACACTGCCCCTTTTGTCGTGGCGTCACTTGCCACACCCGAGCTCCTCTTGCACCACCGTTTGATCGTTGTCATTTGTAGTTGATCATCCTTTCCCTCAAACCTAGTCTTATCCACTAAGCATACTCCTTGTGCCACTGGATTGGTACAGTAGCTAACGTGTTTTCTACCTCTAGCTCACTTGTATAATGATGATGATGATTCTGACTGGATTGGCGCGTACCACGTTGGCTTCAAGTCCACTCGTTACATCGCACTTTGAGTCGCATGTTTTACTGCTCTCTTACCGTTTCCCTTGCGAACGACCCAAGGTGTCATTACAATGGAGGTTATACTAATTCACAGTTTATGCTGTCGCCTCTGGCCCTACTTCACCGCATTTTATAAGCTCAACTAACTCAGATACCATGGGATTGAACCGATTTGTTCCGTTTGTTTTAATCACTTCGTGGCAGCGCACCATTGCAGTTCTTTGCAGTTGACCAGTATCGTTTGTCATTGAACTCACCACTTGACTGAGCTATCCGTTCTTGCCATGTGCCCTTATGCAAACAGTTTTTTCCACATCCGAAACCTTTCATGTATTTTGTGTAGAAAGTTCGGATTGCATTTCCCAAACAAGGAATTTGTTGTGCCTTGATTCTGGTGTGGTATACGCAACTTTCTGATACTTTTCGCTAAATACGTCTGTCGCTAATCTGCGCTTACCTCATCGTTACCCGACCCTTCACTTAAGTTTTGTTAACACCTGGCGAGACCCACCTATTAGATTATCATCTTTGACAGAGGGTTCGTCAGCTCTGCTACCAAGAGTGTAGGCTGTGTAAATGTGTTCGTCATCTTACCGGTCGCGAACTCACGCTGTGGTTGCATCACGGCGTCGGCCTTTGTCCGCACCTGACAACTTGCACCGGCTCAACACTTGCAGAATATTGCACAACGGTCACTTTATGTCAAGAGCATATTCCATATCTTTTGGATCTGACATCCAAACTTGACTTTGTGACGGGTTATGTGCGTCCTGTTGTCTTAGTGCGTACACATGCCAGCGTGATCTGACTAACGAAGCCACGCGCTCCTGTTTACTGCGCCCAACACAGCTTCCGTTAATAGTATATCATTTCCACCCCCACCTCAAGATGACATTTTACCTTGTTTTATGAAGTGATATCTTATTAGCTACTTGTTTCAGAGTGGTTGGCGGCTGGTACGAGCTTCCGACCCCTGCGTACCAGCCGCATTGCCCCTTTTTTCTCAGCATTGGCTGCACATTCCGTCATTCAGTCTCACGGCTTCCTCCGCGTCTCACCGACCGCGGTGGTTCGATAAGATGTCCACTGAATTTGGACTTCTAAGGAACCCAGCTCCATTGGTCCGTGTGTCAGTGACGACTTGTAAACTCTACTGTTTTAAAGCGTATCGTATTACCCACTAGGCTGTTTATCGGTTTCTGTGGTTGAATACCGGACAGTCTCAATCCTCTGGTTCTCTCAACTTGGTATCGGAACCTGTGTGTTGCAATCTTAAGCTGGGGATCACCCATGTATCTCGACTTTCAGTGGCTCACTTCAAACTTCTCCATCTAGGTTTTCAGCGGGGTGTATCACTGAAAATGAGGCCCTAACCTTTGGATTGAGTATAGCTTGCAACTCGGTAGTGTAGAATTCAAAGCATCAGCTGCTAATCTCGGTTGCTAGTTCAGCCACACTTACCCATAATTTTAATCTAGAAAGAGACCGATAGTGGAGTACAGTGTTCGGACTAGCCAGCATCCGAAAATTATTTACTACAGACACCTGTGAGTGGTCCAACCACAGTCAACAATTGGTCGCATCCGCCTCTACACCGTTTTGATGTGATCATCTCTTTCACTATGCACTTAACGGCGGTTAGACGGATGTTCCCATTCGCTATTACATAACCATCTGTTTTGACACACTGGATTGTTGAGGCCCACCTTTTGACCCAATACTTTCGAACTGATTGTAGCTTTCGTCCATCTCTATCCTGCGCACATGACCCACATCTTCCACAGCTACTTATTTGAGCTAACTGTTCCACTTGCTTCATCTCGTGCCATTCACCTATCCTGAATGGCTTTCAGTGCCCGAAGGGATTATTCGCTTGCCTTGCAATCCGGAGGTTAATTGTTCGCATCCGCCTTCTTGCGGTAGAGCCAGCCTACGCGTGATGACGAAGTCTCGGTACGGTGTGCCGCCGTACTGCTGCTGGTTCTTTCGGTAGCAAATTACACTCCCATGTGCGTCGTTTGTTCTACGTGACGATAATTGCCACCCCTCAGCCTCTGGGAGGCATGTGAAATAGCCCACCAGTTGCATTGCAGGCGTACCTCACATTCAAACTTGCTTATTGGCGCTTGGACCGCTGGTGGTTCACCTAGTACCCTACTGTGGACCTTATTAGCTGGCTGCAGTAGCTCATCCTAGTGCATGAAAGTATTGATGGTGGCAACTGGATAACACTTTCAAGTCTTAATATCCTGTTCGGTATGATTGCATGTGGAACGCTGGTTGATCCATCGTGCGTCTCCTATTTTCCTTGTGATCACTTCCTCATCACTCGCCCATTCATTATTTTCCAATCTTTTACTTATTTGGGCAAAAGTGACGGTATTAGTAATTTCGAACGAACCAATAATGCGCCATTTGTATCTGGCAATGCGACAGAGTACGTCATTATAACACTTTGCGCTCTCAGTTAGCTATTTTTACTTTATCCGGATCAGTGTGCTCCGAAACTCTCCCAGTCTTGCACACTGAATCAGTGATAGTCCATGTAAGTTGTTTCCATCTCTCGGATACTTCACACGTCCTTTATGTTTATTGTGCACACTCAAACGCTGCCGTCGTCTGCAATGCGCATACTGAGGATACTGCATGCTGGGAAAAATCTGTGTTGCTCCATCGTAGGTGGATCGGACACATGCGCGGAATCACGTCGCTGATTCCTTCGCGGTGGCAGCATATTACAGCTGCACTACATCTTACGCAGGTATGCTGCGCTCCCTATACTTACAGTCCGTAAAGTGGACGTCAAGAAATTTAATAAATTCCGACATCGATTTCGCCTCGCCTAGCGTCTCCGGCAATTTGTTTCAACGTTTCACCACTCGACACTCGAAACTTAAAGGGTGAGCGATGTGCTTTAAATCCGGTACCATTAGTTTATACCGGTGACCGCGTGTGTTGCTTGTTGCGCGAACGTGCAGCAGCGGCTTCAACATAGGGAAGTGGAGTTCCCCCCCCCCCACACACACACACACTTACAGGTGTTCACGAATAAGCTGTGGGTGGTTGACTATTCGGACCATGCGCACTGGCTTCACAGAACTAACTAGTCAATCAACCGAATTTCATCTGATCCTCATTGATTCTCCCCACTCAAGCTAGTCTCTCAATTCGCATTGGTTTCCGTCCTTCGCCTACTCGGTGGTGTGGGCTGCGATCACATTGTTTTTATAATCTCTGGTGAAAATTGTGAAACATATGAATATACTGCATTAGTGGAACGGAGCTTGTCTATCTGAACACAAGGAACGATTCCTTGACGTCGCACTTCATATCCTGAATCACCTCGCGCATTAGAAGCTATTCTGCACCCTGTACACCAGTCATCCGGTCAGTTCGTTTTTCTTCTATCCGGCCTATCCTCCATGGTCTGTGCATTAAGGTGCAAAGAAGGCATTTACTTTGCTCGATTTCACTACAGCCATTTTATTTACGAAAGTTGTTGAGGAAAACGAAAGAGCCAATTTGACATAAAGAGAAAAATTATTTTATCTCAGTGGGACAGAAATGCTGGGAGCCAACCGCAACAAATCGAATGCAATGCAGCAGACGGTTCCCTGAGTTCACCATTCACCATCAGATTCCAAAACACGGAAATAACTGGGGCACCACATGCACCAATCTGTTACACTTTTTCCATCAGATTCTCCACTCTGTTTACCTGAGTGACCACATACGGGTTCCACCAAACTAGGCGCAGTGTCATCAGTAAGCGAGGAACAACATGGGACCCGGTGGGCGCGCATGCAAATACATTGAGCACTTCATTGGAGAACCAGTGATCAGTGGACCTGCCCACTACATCGGGCTCCTCATCGGTGATATTGTTTCGGCATTACATCTTTTGATGCTGCAGATCACATTTAGAGGCGTGAGGCATAATGAATCCGTCTATTCGGAAGCACTTACACGGCAATGTGGCTCGATTCAAATGGAGCAATGCTCTTCGAACCATCGAACTTTGACAGTCTGTCACTCAACATAGCATCTACAGGTAAAGTGGTCGACGCAGGCCAGGTGGTCCCATTCGTATTGGTTTAAGTGTACGTGAGCCGCGGAATATTCATAGGGTACCTCATTTATTTTGGTGAACTCAGTGAACTGCTTCTGACGGACACTTTACCTGAAAGCTGCGGAACAGAGACTGCGCCTTAACTAAAAGCTCCCCTCATCTTTTAATATTGGTCATATGGAATCACCATTGCGATCAAGTAGCTGTAAAATGACCGTTGTTATTATTTTGTTTGACACATCCACTTACGCGTCGCTACTCCATCTCTTTCTGTGGTAGGTGCTAACTCGGATTTTACTTGTCCCACCGTTATGAAACTGTGTGTCGCCGGTACTTTTAAGAATTGAAGAGTCAGCTAGCAGGATATTGATGTCTCCTAGCGAATTGTGCATTACGTTATTTTGCACTCGAAAGTAAAAGCGGAAATTGACGGTCGTTTGTGAGCAAGCATCTTCTTTTAGTCCGTTGTGAGTCGGCACTATTTTTTGGTTTTGATGATGGAAAGTCATTGGATTCGAGTGCCTTTCGCTTCACCGGTACAAATTTGATTCAATCCTAATCATTATAGCTATCTAGGTTAACCAGATGGCGATGCGGACACAGGCCGGTTGCTTAACTCCTCCTCAAATTGTTCGGTCCGGAGATGTAGCATAGTGTTGCCGGGGAGAGGCGTACGCCGCTAGTTTGTCCCCACATTCCTTTTAAATTAATTGACTGCGAACTAATTAATCACCTTTCGCGACGTATTCGTCTCACCTGGACGTTTTCGGTGCTTCAGTTGGCTGCGTTGCTTATTTCTCAATTTATTTGCGCTTTAGTTCTGTAGTCCTCATTCGTCGTTCTTTTGTTCCTTCTGCTCAAGATGTCGCTTACTTCTTCTTACAGAGTATTTTGTTAGTAGCCACTGATGAATCTTTCACGGATGATGTTTGATTCGCGCCATGTTCATCCAATTCGCTTCCCGTTGCTTCATGTGTGTTACGTGATGCCTCCCGCGTCCCTTGTCTTCTGGCTTGTGTGTTGTACATTTTACCGTCGTAATCGTTTGAGCACCACCATGTTGTCTCTTGGGAACGCACAATGTTTTATGCTATCCTATTGATCCTAACTCTTCCTCTATTTTTGCTTCTTGATTATGAATGTTATCCAGCCCAGCACATACTGGTGTAGTACTGTTTTTGAGGCACAATGGTCATTAGCCAAAGTTCCGAAATGCGTGTCGCTTTTTCTTTCTAACAACCCGGTTTACCGCCTTCTTGTCACCTGCCTTGTCGAGTCCGTTGTTATGGATTGTTTGGTGAAATCGAACGAGATTGGGAAAGTGCAACAATTTTGCCACATGTGTGCATTACAAGTTACCGACCTCAGTCACATCCGCACTTACTCTATCCGGTACAAATGTCCGGAAAGTCATCGACAATCCTCGTTTTCAAACACAGCACCATCCCGCCATCTCCCCTCGTATTTCCTCCTGATAGCTAAGTGAACCCTGTAGTGATCTGTGGACATACTTGTTGTTCCCCATTGCCGTCATTGTACTTCAGCAGCTATCTCAAGCTTACTCCGATTAGTCCCGTTAGATGGCACTTCGAATCGATGCTTTCGTGACTGCTTTAGTCACCAGTTAACTTGTTACTTGCGCAATACCTGTTACAACGCTTCGGCAGGGTTCATGTAGCTTGTGCCCATCGCTTCAGCATAGATCACGTTTACGGTCCGTACCACGTATCGCAACCTAGACACACAACGTGCTGTCCGGACACAAGTTTATCTCACTTTGAAATGCATTAGCATGCATAAAGCAATACGGTAAGCCAACTGGATGCAACAGATTGAGTGCTTCTCATGCACGTGGAACGCCACTGGGCCACAACACTCTTTTTGCCATTCCTTCCAGCGCACAGGTCGCCACTACTTACAACCATCGTCGTATGGCTTTGTGCCTGCCCTTGTTACCGTTTTTGGCATTCGTTGCTATCGTTACTTTATCACTGCTAAGAGTATGCGTGCGTGCGTTAACTGCCGTAGCTGACATTCACGTCTTTCACGTGATCAAAGCCATCTTATCACCTACTTCTTATCAACTTTCGTCACATAGCTGGCAAGCAGACATGTGTCAGGTGCACTAGCTTAACCACCCTGATTGTCGCTTAACGGATGTCACAGTTACACCTGTGCTTAACGCGAATTGCGTTTTTCCGATGCACTAATATTTTGCTAATAGTTCTGTTAGCTTCTGTGCTGATAACTGCAAAATATCTCATGTCAGTCATTTTCAGTGTGTACTTTTCCATCTCAGCGCTTCGAATGTTGGTATGCTGCGAATAACCCTTTTTTGTGCTTAGCACATACATTTCTTTTTACAACTTGGGACCGACACTACATTTTGGGTCACCATACTCCCCTTATTATTCACAGGCATATTAGCGCAGACGCACACATTCGCTTCTTGTGGTTTAAAGTTTTTTTCTTTTTCCCTCCACTTCATGCTAGGCGCATTGTGTCTGGTAGCTTAAGTTGTTCCCAGCTCCTTGCACAGAAACGCCAGGACTAAACGACGGTTTTCTCGGAACTTCCCTGTCTGGGCTCACTTTCTGAGCTGCATTTTCTGGTTGCACTTGTGAGCCTGAAGCGATTCTGTAATCTCAGGACGATTATTTTCAGTCCTCTCCATAACTTACCGACAGTATCACTCACTGACTGTTTTCGCAACTTTGCTGTCACATTTTCCGCGATTTTTTGCCTCACCGCCTAAACACTCTCCTCCCTTATTAGTTTCTCAACGAACTGGTTGTCGATCGCGGTCTTTCTCCCTGCCCTTGTGATCTGATCGTCAAAGTCAATGGCCGTGTTGTAACCCATTTTGAAGGAGATGGTATGTCTTCATCTGCATATCCACTTTGTTCGGCTAGATCGCACCGAATAATTTTGTTCACTGTTAGCCTGACGCTTTTTGACTCACGTGATACTGTGTTATTTTTTCGCCTTCAGTTGTTTTTACTCCTGGTTACTGATTTGATATTCACACATTGATCTACGAGAACTTTTATTATTGAGCTATTTTCTTATTTAAGTTGCACACACCATATGCTTGCTGTTGCAAAACCCGATCCTTCAAGGACAAACCGTTTATTCGACAAACCAAGCTCAACGAAATGACAGCGTGACTAGCTTGTGATCTTCTCGATGTAAATAACTAGGACACTTTCATAACCAACGACTCTTCTGCATTTATGAGATCCTTCCTTTGAGTCGGTCAAACAAACTCATCCTAGCGCTGTCAACTCTGAACCCGTCAGCGTATACCCGAAAATACGTAGGCATCCAATCATCTGCTCCGCTCGCTTGCGGTAAACTGACCGCTTGCTTCGTCATGTAAATCCCTCACGTTCCATTGACTGCATAGTCCCATCGCATCCTCATTTTTTGTTCAGTCGCATCGGTGTCACGTGAGACTCCGTGCGCCCTACCACCTCGCGTGGTCTCTGGTGCCCCCGTCTTTGTGATGTCACCGAACGTCGTCGTGTGCTTTGCTTCAGGTTCATATTCTCGTTCCTGATGTCGCTTCAACTGCACTCGGTTCCTACTGATTATATTTCCTCCAGCATTGACTTCATAGGGTCTTTCTCCTACCTTCTTGGTCACCAAACCTTTCTTTCATCGCTCATTGACACCCGGTATTGGTTGGATCCACGCTTCTTCGTTTACTGATAGCTCAAGTAACGCTCGTGTCTTACGGTCGTAATATCGTTTCTGATCTACCATCCGTTTTTTAAGCCCCTTTGCAGTTCCACATGTGATGCCAAGACAGGGTTTATAAGTTCAGCAGGCACGGGCATTAGGATTTTTGTCCTGCTGTCTAAACGTTGCACTGAACCGAGACCGATGTTCGGTGATGGGTGTTGCGAATCTCCAGCAGCATCAAATACGGATTCACATGAGTGATTATAACCTTCGACAACAATCTTCAGGCTTATCTGACTGCCGCCTCTGCTTTCCCGTTAGACTGGCTGTGATACGGGTCAGTTTATCGAGGCGAGAATTTCCGCATGTTTGCGAAAGTCTGGAGCGCAGCACTTGTAAACTGTAAGCCATTGTCGGGGATCAGTTTCTCCGGTATTCCGTTTCTGACGAACTAACATCCGAGCTTATTGATGACTGTTTCCGTAGTGTTAGCCATTAGTAGATCGATCTCGAGGCAGTTGCTGTAGTAGTCCATTGATGTCACAGAACAAGTCTACCGCTGCTTTATGCAATGGTTGATTTGGAATCCCATGCAGCATCATTTGTCGCCTGACTTTCCGATCTTCGTGAGACCGGCCTGCTGAACAGCTTTATGCATTGACCTCATATTTGACTCGTCATCCCGAATCAGGACATCAATTCGCGTTCTCTGTTAATGCTGTATTTGTCATTCAAATGGGCTCCATGAACGTGTTCTAGCATCTCTGCGAAGCAACGGTGGGATCAAAATACTACTTTTCTTGAACAGCTAACCGATATACACCGTAAGTTCCTCCCGAAATTTGAATAATGGCACTAATTCCTTTGGGCGTTTATCCTTTGGTATCTGGCCATCCTTTCAAAATCACGTTTGGGAACACCTTTCAGGCGCTCTGCCGTTACCGCCAGATGTTGTACACTATTTACTGCTTCGAGTTCTTCCCGTTGGTACCCTACTGTCGGAAAAGTACTTCCGGCAGAGCGTCCGCGATGTACATCTGCGTCCTTGGGGCGTACATAAGACCCATGTCCTGTTTTTGAACTCGAATGAAAATAGCTTGAAGATGTTCATGGATATTTTGTAACGGTTTACTGGCTATTAATACGAGGGATTTATGGTCAGTATACACTGTGTCCTTCTAAGAGTGTAATCGTTGCATCGCTCCATCACTTAGACTACAGCGAGTATCACTTTTAATCTGTGCATGGCGCTGTTCCACCACTCTGATCACCCGAATGCGGAAACCCAAGGGTTTACCATCCTGCATGATAACGGCGCCTATTTCGCGCTGACTGCTGTCACGTTGCACCTCCAAAGGCAGAGCTGAATCGCAGTAACCGATTACGGGTGCAGAGCTAATGAAATGCTTGATGGTTGTAAACGCGACCTCATGCTCTTCCACCAACTCCACTTTACACCCCTGTGTGTCAGCCTCCGGATGGGCATCATGATTACAACTTGATAAAAACGGACTCAAATGATTCACCATGCTATTTAAACGACTAACAGGCTTGACGTCTTTAGATTGTGGCGTCTATTGCACTGCCTTTATTTTTTCCGAGTCAATCTTTATTCCTTTGGATGTCAGAATGTGCCCTTGAAGGATCTCTTCCGGTTTCTGGAGCTCAACTTTCTCAGTTTTAAGCTTTATATTCTTTTGCACGCAACGCTGCATGAAGTGGTGCAGCTTGACGGTCGAGCCGTACGTCAGTACATCGTCTGCTACACATGTTACACCGCCTAGATCGTTCACAGTTTGCAATAACTGCTTCTGAAGAATATCGCTCGAGATCTTCAAACCAAACAATAAATGTAGCCAGCGAAGACACCCGAAGCGTATGGTGAACCTCGTTAAGAAATGTTGATTCATCTAGGACCACGTGCGAAAACGCCGATGATAGATTAGCCTTGGTGAAGTGCTTTGCCTTAGCCGAATGCAGCAGAACCTATTCCGTCGTCAGTAGCGTATAGTATTCTCTGTTTAAAGCTTTGTTCAATGGCTTGTTATCTATACACAAACGCAAATCACCGTCCTTTTTCACATTACCCTTGCGACTTGACTGATGCAACCTGTCGGCTCGTCGAACTTAGCGATTACGCCTAGTTGCATCAAGTCACTTAATTCGGTGGTGAACTTATCATGTAAAGCAAACTGAGCCTTTCTAGCTGATAGGGCAATCGGTCATATTGACTGATCTATTGACGAATGTGCGAAACCTTAAAACCTCCCCATACCTGGGGATACTACTCACTAACATCTATCTCCGGTTGACACACGTGCACAAAGCGAATGGAGTTTCGATGAACAAAGCTAATACACTGAATGGAATCAGTGCCGAGAATCTGCTTGAGAGTTCCGACTACGAAATCAAATTGATGTGGAGATCCGTCTTTGGGATTGATCACTTTGATTGCGACCAAGCCCTTCGCTTGAAACTTTTGGCCGTTCCGAATGCGCAAAAAAGCTTGATCAGATCGCACACGAATTCCTGGGTACAGCTTTGCTGGTATTATGTTGACGCGGGCACTCGTGACTAGTGGGGAGCATCTGATTTCGTCGACAACCAATAAACTTGCTTGGACGCACTTCTTTGGTCCCGTCCCCGACACGTTGCATATTGAATGTGAAGGGTCAGACAGCATTGTGTCACGGTTGAGTTCATTCACTTCTGAAGACTGGCAGCGAAATGATTTCTTCTGCAACATTTGACGCAAATTCGGCGTCACGCCGGACATTGATCCTTCGGATGTCGCACCGCGCAGAATTTTCTAGCTTCTTGTTTTGTCATGTTTTGTCCAACATACTGGTTACGGCACAGCTCTACCTCAGATGGGAACCGTATTTGCAGGCTGCGGTTTACAGCTGACTATTCACTGTGGCACATATCAACGCATCGTCCGATCGATAAATGCCGTTGCCGCTACAGGCGCTTGGTGATGTTTTTACAATTGCTCCCTAGCACCGTTATATCTCGGATGAGACTGTCAGCCATACAATTACACAAATTACAGGGACCAGCCAGGATCTTTAGCTCTGTAATTTAGTTCTCGATACCTTCATTCGGTTGGCTGTTTCGAAGAAAAAAGCGATACCGCTGATACGTCTCGTTAGTCTGACACTCGCAGAAACCGCCGAGTTTTCGTATGACTGTTTCCAGATCGGCTTTGTTTTCGTCCTTTCCGTACTGCATCGTTTCCAGGAAGCGACGTGCTTCATCTCCTATCGTATGTCTAAACATTAGCAGACGACACGTCACCGGTTGCTCGTTCAGACGCACCAGTGCTCAGAAATCGATCCACTTACTTTTCCAACTTTTCCAGCTACTGGACAAATTGTCTCTTTCCATGTCCAACAGAACAGGCATTGGTACAGCTGGCTGCACTCCACTCAGCAATTGAGCAACTTCCAGTGATCTTGGTTTGCTCTTCTCTGACACCATGTCGCATAACTCGGTTTGTCATGGACAAACAGTTTATTCGACAAAGCAAACTCAGCGAAAATGGTAACGTGACTAACTTGTAAAAGCCTCGATGTAAATAATTAGGTCACTTCCATAACTAGTGACGCTTCTGCATTCATGAGATTTTTCCTTTGAATCAGTCAAACAAATTCACCCTAGCGCGTCTATATATGAACCAATCAGCATGTACGCGAAGACGCGTAGGCGTCCAGCCATCTGCTGCGCTCATTTGCGGTAAACTAGTCGCTTACTTCGTCATGTAAATCTGTCTCATTCCTCTGTTTGCCTAATCCCATCACACTTGTGATCCCCCGTCTTTGCACGGAAATGCCGGACGGGCATGCTGTACCAAATCAGCTGCGCATGGACTCGACTTAACCAAGAGAGTGCATATTGGCTAATGGTGATCTATCCTGCTGACTCTATGAACTAGAGGAGGAAATCAACTGGTGACTTTATTACTAGATATGCTCTGCTTTCCATGTTACTGGCACCGTCGTTAGGGCGACGCGCTCTGCTTAGGCTGCATTTTCTATCATGGTGTTGCGTGTTTCCAACTTTTGTGGATAGTCTTCAGTTGAGACGAAGTTGTGTGGCTCCTTCACTGTACTGTGCGAACCCTTTCATACACATTAGATCCATGAACGGGCTCATTAATTTACCAATCGCCTGGCTTCTTAACGACTCTGATCGAATGTAGCTCCAACTTTTCTCCTAACTCAAACTCGTATGCGTCTTGATCCTCTTTTTTCAGATTTGTTCTGCACCACGTAGAGGATCATGAATGAAACTCTATACCTTGACTGTTCTCGCCAGACCCATTTTGCCACGATGGTTCCACAGCATTTTGCTAGCTTTCATAAAAACTTTCTGACTATTCTCGCCTCCATGCCCCTATTCCCAATGCTATCATTATCTTGGCGCCACGCTTACTCCCTCTCCATGGGCCATTGGCAAAGCGCACACCATTCGTTTCTACTACTTTTATGCTATAATCTTCTGAAGTTGGCATTCTTCGTCCATACTCCGTCTCCCCATTCCCCGTTGTCGTTTAAGCAGTCCAGATCACTAATTATTTGTCTAATTATGGTAACAAAATCATACGTTATGCTAGTTCGGTTGCTATGTTTGTGTCGCACCTGCACATGCTCCATCATTTCGGTTCGCCTTCCTCTCATTAAGCTTTCCACAACTGAGCGTACGCCCATCCAGACAATCCTTGACGCGTAGTATGGGATGTTGTCCAGTGTCAAGATAATCCCGTTGTAGCGCTCGGGTTTTTCATTGTTCGCCTGTTTACACATCCTATCCTTTGCTGTGGAAGTCTTTTTTTTCAGAATCCCTCGGCGCTTATTTTGTTACTTTAAAACAAAAGATTCTCCTTTCATTGTGTTGAATGTCCACTCAAATTTTCCCCAAAGAACTCTTGAATTCTAGGCAGTCTATTTTTCCCTCATTTTGTGTCCTTCATTTGACGAAACAGGCCTTCTGCATCTCGCTCTCAGGAATGCCTGCTGCCAGCGGCTGATACGTTATGGACTTCGATTTACCGGACTGGTGACTAGTTTGGGGGCAGATTTGCTCTACCCTATATTGAGGATTCGGATGGAAAATAGTGTCTTTTAACCTATTTTTCATGTCCGATAACTATTAATCACATTGACTTCATTTAACGGCGCACATAAATTGCTCTTTCACCCATATAGGTGCGCGTTGCACCCGTTACGCATGCATTTGTACTTTCGCTTGGCTCGTCGATTTACTGCGAACAGCCTTCTTTGTTGCCGCCTATCATCATCCTCATTATCATCCTCAGTATCATCATCACCATCAGCATCATCATTATCTTCCTCATCATAATCATCAGTACACGGTACTTAAAGCTGAGAAACATACCTCACTTACGGTCATGCAATACAAAAAGGCAACACACATTAAAAGCGACATAGAATATTAGGGGAAGGAACACCGACCCTCACAACACAAATACCTTTGGAGCCGGCTCCTCATCATGTGCACGAGTGTATCTAATCAAACAGCTTCCTCATCCTTCCGACCCCAGCTCGGTAGTCGGGAGACATCAGCCAGCGCCAACTTCGAAGTGAGGGTCCTCATACATCTTGACCAAGTCATCTCTTGGCCACCCCTCCTCTTCTTGCATCCACACCTCCGTCGTGCAAACAAAACACGTCGCAGGAGTCGGTCGGCTGGCGTGCGCAACACGTGCCTCAGGCATCGGAGCCTAGTGCGTGATATAATGGTGCTGAGCGGTTTAACTCACTCTTCCTGCACCAAATACACTACGCTGAACACGCTTATTGCTCACGTGGTCCTCCCACAAGAGATGAGCTAAACTGCAGATGCAGCGATGATCGGACGTAATAAGCCTCCTAAGTCTGTCTATCTGACGGCCCAGTTTTGCATCCGTACATGAGGGTTGCAGACACGGCTGCATTGCAAACTCTACTCTAAGGCGAGAATGATATCGCGTAGGCACCATAGTTTGCGGAGATTGACAAATCGCCTCAAATTTTGACTGTGTTTTGCGATCTGATCTTCAATCTCACAAGTGCTAATATAGCTGTTGATATGCTTGAGTTTCCGGATGGCGTCTAGCTGATCATCGCCAGGATCATTGCAGCAGTGGGTCCTTGCCTATCTTGTAGAAAGACTGCATTTAGATGGTGGAAAGCATAGTCCGATTTGATTGACATACAAAGCTAATTTATTTAGTACTGGTTGGCGCATTATGGAATTGTCACAGATAAGGGCAATATTGTTGGCGTACTCCAAGTCAAGAAGTCGATCACCTGGGAACAGCTCCGCACCTTCCAAGTCGTGCTCAATGAATGTAGTTTCTTTTGCTTCGTCAATGTCGAAATTAATATGGAAAGGTGCCGCCCGCGGAATTCAGTTCACAAAGACAGTCACTTCTTATGAATACTGCATTCAGTCTTTTCTGCGGACCTTTCACGCACATTCATTGTCGGCAATTCGAATTTTGTCAATCGGAGTCGCTTTATTTGGTACCAAAATCAGCAGCGCCTGCACGGCGTTTTTGCTTTAGTGGAGTTTCGCATTTGCCTGGTGTTTTGAGTGATTACACGCTCTTTTTCCCCTGTCATTTGATCACCATCGTGCTATCGACTTCCCGCAGGATTTTCATTTGCTAATGGCGTCAGGGTATTTACCATCACCCTTGTTTTTTTCGTCCACGTGGGCTATTAAATGTTTAGCTTTGTGTATGTATGTCCATAGGTAGCGTATACTTGGCATTAGTCGCATATGGGGCTATGGCTAAGGGGCCACGATGAAGCCACTCTGCTCTAGAATAATGCAACTTACCCACTTAAGACTGGGATTCAAGTGCCTTTCAGATCTCTCCGTCGTGTGAATTGGCATCAACGTTTCCACAGCGAAGAGGTGCCCAGTTTATTACTGGGCGACGATGACCCGTATAGCATTTAAGCGCAACAGTTAATACTGAATGATCCATTTTGATTACGGAGCGTTCTTCCTGGCACGCCCGTCACTTTTTGACGGTAGTTTTAATCTTTTTTATCTGGTGTTGGATGTCTTGAGGTTCCATATTGAGAAACTGCTGGAACTTAAAGCTTTCTTTTCTGTGAGTCCATCCACCTTCCAATCTGGGGTCCACACAATCTAACTTGCGCTTAGCTCACAGTGGGCACCGTGGTACGCTTGCGATCGTTTTCTGGTCATCTTGTTTGGTCGGTCACCTATGAGGTGAATTTAGTTATGACGCATTTTAATGATATTGTCCAGCCCCTGCTACCTAAGCTCCACACAATAGCCGGATTTCTTTACAGCCATATGATATCTTCTCTACGTGTAATCGTCTTAATCCGGTATACTGGACCAGCACGTTTGTGTTTTACATTACATCCTCGCTTGTCTCCAATTCACGTGAAGCTGATCCCACGAAGAGCTGTAACAATTAGCACAACCAATTTGTACTCATGCAAGAATAGATATGTACCAATTTAAGTTCGGTTTGTCCTCTTCGAACCTCATGGTTCGGAGGTTAACAACTGCAGTCTGAACATCCCCAGTGAAACTTGGTGTAGTGTTTGGTGATCGGAACTAACTTGTCTTTTTGAGTGGGGAAGTTCTTCGAGTTTTTTGAACCATTCTTTACCCATATTACGAATAAGGCGGATGTACTCATCCCGCATATACTGCTCATAAGCCGCAACAAAAATGCGTAAGACAGAGAATAAAAAGTCCGTCATGGGTTAGTGATACCCTTTTATTCATCACATTAGGAAGACCATTATGTTCGTATACTAGCGAGGCATCAGCATAAGGTGCCACTGATTGTAATGATAATGATGATGCCGAATGTGGCCTGTATCAAGCAGCAGGCATGCGTCAGCAAGACGCGGGTACTGTGTACCGGAGCTTCGTTGCAGCGCAACCGCCATCGGTCGTACGTTGGCTGATGATACTGCGAAGGTCGCCTAGTTCCTACGCAGACTCGAACCCGCGTCGCATCGGATTTCAAGGTAGGTTTGTGATGCTTAAGGCTACAGGCCGGCTGATCTGTACCAATCTGTCATCTTTATGTAGGTTGATACTGTATCGCATTCAAACTTCTTTTCTTATTGCTCGTATATCTATCGCATGGATGCTTCTGAGTGATTTAAATTCTATTTATCTTGCATTGTCTGCCTTGTGGAGCCTTCGTCCAACTACTGCACTTTTCCACTCACGATGCTTGCAAGTCACTGCTCTCATCCACCTTCCCAACCGCTGTTTACTAATCGCTACTGAGTCTTCCTACTTCTGCACCCGTGACGATATCATCAGTACGCCGGTACGCAGGGCTGACGCTTCTCTGCCGCGCAGCCACCAACAATTGCGCGAGGGCTACAAATACTGTGAGTGTTACCAAGGTCCCCTACGCAAGCTCGAATCCGCGATCTCAGATTAAAAGGCAGGCTTGTGATACTTTAGGCTGCGGGCCGGCTCTGCACCCGTGAGACTTCTTACGAATCGTTCGATTAACTTTTCCATGTATTTATGCTGACTATCACATTGAGCACACCAACCGTCATCTCAAGAGTGTGCAAGATGAAGGTATGGGGTGGCTGCGAACCCATTTGGCTTGGAGTGCATAAGTTGAGCGACCCTACATAAAATATGTCCTTTGGTTTGAACCACAGTTCAAATAATCTAACATCATTGGTTGCCAAGTCTGGAGCAGTTATTTCTCAGCCAACTTTAGTAAATAACTATGGAGCGTAGGAACAAAACATAAGACTAGTTCCGGCTGTACATCCCAGGATAAACCTTTTGTTCATGCTCACCTTCCTCCAAACTTTCACTCACAAGGCAATGCGATAAACTAGTGTCTACTTGGGTGACTTCACTTTTGCGATTTTGCATTAGCCTGATTTACATCATAGTGAAAAGATCAGTCTCAGTCCTGGCTGGCGTTCGTCGAATTTTGATGTTATCTGCTTCGGTTTATTACTGGTTTACTTTTTTATACATCCTGTCGCAGCTAGGCAGGATTTTCTAACGGTGCGGCAGTTTGAGTACCTCACCTGTTCAATCGATGTGAATGACGCTTTTAAGTGATTAAAGAGCTATTCCTACCTCAGGGTCCCATGATTAGAAGTATTCACCGTTGTGGTTGAAATTGGTTTGGGGCCTGTTGCCAAGCTTTTTCTACACCCCGATCAGGCTTTTGAGCAAATGACCGGCGCCCTGGATATTTTCTAGCCACATAGAATCGTGCCTCACTTTTCCTCGGCCACATGTTATCCTTCACGATATCCAGAAGGGTTCCTCGTATTTACAACCCACGGCGGAATAAGTAAACGAAAGCGGCCCATTACCTATGCGCCACCACCACCTTTTCGTCTGTTTTTCTCACCCCCCCCGTATCTTCCGGCGAACGTACTTACGGTTACCTCGACAGTGAACTTTCATCACTTGCACTTTTGTCGCCACAGCGCCCCTTTATCGTTCACCAGGCCACTCTACCTGACACTCTTGCTTGCATTCGATGTGTGCACTTCAAGACATGTCACTCAGCGCTTGCACAAGTGTGCCGCATTTTCGAAATGAGAACTTGTGGCTCTCGTGTAACCGATCTCAGCTAACGCTATTTCGCGTGATTGGTCGGACAACTTTGGGGATTCTAATGTAGCAACACCAGATCAATTTGGTGGGAGCCTTGCCCACAGTCCTAGAGCGGATCCCCGCCAGTTGCATGAGTCCTCGTGCGTATTTGTCTGCTTTCAAACCGTTTTGACGATAGCAGCTAACGCTAGCTAACAAACAGTCCTTAGCCGCTGCTTGTTCATAACTGTGACATCCTCTCCAGCTGGCTACAGTCCTTATACTTCTACAAATGCATCCTATGACGAACTGAACACATTACGTATAGCTGCATGGTTATTTCTGGGTGAAATCTTCCTTAGGCACATTATTCCAATAAAAAGTTTGGACCAACAATGTTCAATCGTTTTCTACTAACGCCCAGTCGTCTCCTCAAGAGCAGGTCCATCACTCAACGAATGCGCTTACCTACCTATTGACTGAAGAATTCCTAAAGTATTATTTTTAGCAACAGGCTGAAAATTGAACCTTCTTGGGTTGGGCTACGCAGATGCCTTTATGAATTAGCCTACTTATATCGTGTTAGTAGCTCGACGCGCTTCTGCGTCGAGTCCTTTGACTTCTGTTTACCGGAGATAGAAGCTCTCAGGAAACGAGATCGTTTTCAACCTGGCTCAGATCCATAACAGAAGATCTAACGTAATGACACTTGGTGTGCCGCCTTAACTCTTTGAGCTCAGCATTAGGTGAAGTGTTTTTGCTTTACTCCCGGATCATGGAGAATAGTGCTTGTTTGTTGCAATTTCTTTACACATATCCGCTGTTTTAGGTTGGTCCCAACTTGATGTGTGGAGTATTCTGATGTCGCAGCGATGGACGCAGTTGCATTACCCGTACCTCGGCTCTGTTCTCGAGCAATGTGATAGGGAGGTATGGACTCAAACAGTTCGTTTGAATTGGTAGCATGTTCCTGTAATTTAACCGCGCATCTCTTTTATTGGGTGTTCATGAAATGTTTCTCTGGAGGCCTGGTAGTTTTTTACCACACTTTATATCATAACTTTGATCACGTTAGCTCGCGTTTTTAAACTATTTCGGATAATAACCTTGCGCTCCAATCGGTTGCAAGTGGCTATTAACGGCCAACGTTGGCAGCGAACAACACCTACTGTCTACTCTAATGTGAATCCATCTAGTTCATCGCAGTTAGATTACAAGCCGCATAGGTAAGCTACCAATCCGGAAAATCACTAGCCGATCGTTTCGTCTTATTGGGACTCGTAAATGGTGCGTAATCCCTCGGTCCATCGCTGTAGATCGAACCCATGACCGCTAGTGGCTTGTACCATGAGCCATAGGGAACGATAGGCGACCATCACAGATTGAAACCTAACTACCATATAGTCCGCTCCATCATATGCGGCTTGTAATCTAATTGTGCTGAGCCAAATGAAATTATTTCCAAATTCTTCTACTCATTATTTATCAAAACTAAGTCTTACCAGTTTTCACAATGATGTGTGGATTCACGGCATTCGTAAGGCTAATCCTCACCCTGACGACCAACCATTGTCCTCTGCATGGGCAGTAACCTGCATGACAGTGGAGGATGGATCGGGCTATATCGCACTTAGGTTTCAATCCCTGATGTTCGGCTATCGTCCCCCATGGCTCAGTGGCACAAGCTACTGGCTAGTGACTCTTGCCGCTGACAGTCATGGGTTCCATCCCCAGCAGGTGACCCAAAGAATGCGCACCGCTAACGAGCCCTGGTAGGACCAAACGACCGCCTGGAGCTTTCCCGGATCGGTAGCTTACCTATACGATTTGCAATCTAATTGCAGTGATCCAAATAGAATCAAACCCAAATCCGTCCACTCATTAGTAATCAAATATGCTGGTTGATTATGTAGATATACGTGTGGCTTTACTCGCTCTCACAGCTGTACCACGTGACCCGTCTCCCCTTGTTTGAACGCTTAGTGTGGGCGTCGTCGGTCAGCTACTCGACTTCGGTACGTAGAGTTTCTCGGGACGTCCTCACTGCTACGCCATTAATCTCCATGGGTCATGCATTTAGCTACCAAATTGTTTTTTTCACCTACGGTCCCACTGGTCGACCTGTTTGATCTACTCCAGGGTAGACCGAATTCCGGATTGAAACTGCTTTTCGTTATTCATGTGCGCAAGCGGTGCTCCGATAAATTTTACAATAAACATTGATGAGCATGTACTACGTCATTGGCTAGATGCTAGCTGGTTTGTGACTAGTGATATCAAATCAGTTTGTGATCCCCAGTGTCATTGTCAACCCGAACGCTGGCCCTTTACCAATCAAGTTAAGCGAATAGACTGTCAACTAAAGTCTCATCAGTCTCTGCCGAAATTGTCTGATTTCTCTCCCTTGCTCTGCTTCATGCTGGTGGCTTTAACTGCATTCAGTGCAGTTGAGCGGATCATGTAGGCACGCAAACAATTGCACCCCTTCAAGCTTCAGTCTCTTAACGGCATACCGACATTTTGGTTCGCAGTGTGGCTCTGTAATCTTGGTCGGTTCACCCTAGGTTACCCCACAGCTCTTGTCTTCCCTCATGCTGTTAACTTGTGCAATTCGAACCGAGTACAAATCACCGCCACCATTGCGTGTTTCCAACAAAGCATTGTCCACGTATTCATTTTTCCTTCACTTGCGATTCCTTAATCCGAAAGCCTTCTCATTAGTGTCTCCACAGATTGAGTATGTGAGCTGAATTCTTCTTTTTCTAAGGTTTAACTATCACTTGTTTGGCACATATTCCACTACAGCGGGTCTCCCAGTTTACGATCTAAAAGACCGAGGGGTAAGTACTCTACTGAGTACGAGGTCGCACTGCCATCTGTAGGCTGGCTGCTCTCTCATCACTACGTAATCGATCGGCCGCAAAGTTTTCATGCCTTTTCTTTTTGTAAGTGCCTTTGTTTCATTGTGCCGATGTCAGATTGCCCTACGTTATCATTCTGTTTGCACACACACACACACACTACCTCTGGTATTGCACTGCTGTCTGGACTGTTGCATTCAATCACCAGTTCGATCCGCATCACCGATTATTTCCATGCGTGGAGTGCAAAAATTGAACGATGCTTATCCATAAGGCGCTTCCAAAACAGCTAGTCCACTACGTATCCGGAATAGCACTAGGCGCTGTCTCATCGTAGTCTGGTTTATCAGTGATGCGCATTCCACGGCTCCATCAGGATCCACATCCACGGCATCTTGATACCAACAGCTTAATCTAACATCAAATCCGTTAAGTGCATCTCTCATATTTTCTTACATTTAACTTGCGTTTGAACCAGTTTCATAAGTTGTATCTCAACCTTTTTCTGAAGTCATACAGATTCCTGTTTCTGAGGCGATTCTCATCATCATGGGAAGTTGTGTAGGCATCTTTTTTATCTACATTACACGTACGTGTCCTCTCCAGTGGCAGGGGATACATCTGTTATCAATAACAACATGTCTCTCTGCTTGCGCCTTGTATTCATAAAGCTGACTTCCGTGGTATTTTAGACTTCTATCTGTGCAATGATACTTCCTTTTTACCTCTTTACACCGTACTCTAGGCATCCCTTCACTGCTAACACTCGACAGTTCTCTTTGTTTGTGATGCGCGGCTTCGTATTTCACGCGGTTTACTTATTTGTCGAACTTTCTGCTGTACCTTAATATATTCCTGCTTCCTTCTTTTAATACACTCGTTTCTTCCCTCTGGTGATTTAGGCCTGATTGTGAGTACGCCGACTGGTAGCACAGCCTACTCCATGGCAACAGGAGCAAGCATGCTACATCCGTGTGTTCCTGCTTTCCTTTTGACCCCGATAAATTCACTCACTCTGAGCTCTCGTGCGATTGTGTTACCTACGTCTTTGTGCATGGAGATCTGTATCAATCCAACGGCTCGCTGCAAGGTGGCCCATTTTTCATTTGATGGACGTTCACGCGCTTCTAATCTGATTCGTGATGGTGACTCCATCTTGATCAAAAGCTCTTCTTACCCTATGCCATGTCTGTCAGGCACTGACCAGGTGAGTACCGAAGGTCACTTCTTATCTTCATTCCTTTGCTGATTTTTCTGTTTCGCAATCTACCACTGGCACAGGTGATACAGGTCGAAATTTGCATACATTTTGTATCAGGTGCGATAGAGCAAGTAGTTTTATAGCACCCATTTTCTTCCCTCCGCGGAACCACGTTGCATCTTATTTGAGACTCACTGTTATTGGCTACTTGCGGCTGCCTCATCAACCAAGAACACAACGTCACTCTCTTAATCACCCCCTCCCTCGTATATGTTGCTAAATTGGAAGATCTTTTACGCCATCCACGTTTCCTCAACGCTATGCGGCAACTATAGCATACTGTCAACTATGGAACTATCTTCGGTTGTATTGTGCGTTCCTAAGGTAAATACATGTCTACATTTTGGAGGCACTCACCTCGATCCCAGCTATCTCATTTTCCATCGTCCTGCGAATCACTGGACCAGCGTTCCTAACGCGTCCGTGCACTGCGATGTGGCCATCATTCACACAGCAGGATCTGCGTTTCCAAAGTGGTGGCCTAAGCGCCTTCCTATCAACAGAGCGGCATCTCGTTTTTCGTGCAACGACATCGCTTCATGTGTTTCCACAGGCATGCGCTGTTCTTAATGCCATTAGTGCTTTTGACCCATTGCAGATATTTTCAACGGACTACTTCAGCAGGTCACTGCGACTCCGGTGATGAAGCCACGACCCTAAACGCTCGGCAACCGGGTGTTAGCCAGCCTGTCCCCTCCTAAATTATTCATCCTTTTACTCTCCATTTTTGATTCCCAGCCTCTTTGTCAGACAGTCCAGTTTGCTACAGACATTTATGCCTTGCCGACCATCGTCGTCGTCGTCGTTATCATCATCATCATCATCATCATCATCAGCATCATCATCATCGAGCGATAATACGAAATCTACCAGTAACATCGTATGAAACGGAAATGGAAAGGTGTAGACTTGTAATCCCTAACTTTACGCGCGGTTTGCGCAGAAGAAATACAAATGCAAATTCTTGTAACCATAGTTCTCTAATCCAAATTAGAGGGAGTAGATAACTTGCGAGTACGTGTGCAATCGTGGTGAAAACTGCAGATACAGGAAGGCGTAAAGCAGCGTGCAGGAACTTTATTGAATGGCATCTCGCTAATCGGAAGTCCGTCAAATGTGAACTATCTTGGCCTTGAGCAGTCAAGAACATGTTAATGTTGCGAAGGAGAAAACTGAAATGTCTAGTAATTCAGATGTTCAAAGCACACATGTATAAAATTTCGTTTGGAATAGCAGAAGTATTTGACTATGAGTAATGCCATGTCCAGCTTGGAAAAGAAGTAAAGGTTTTTTGGACTGTACCATGGTAACCATCATCCTCAACAACAGTACTTCAGTCATTTGAACTGGTGCTTCGCCGCATTACAACTACATTGGCCTAAGAAGTGAATAATCTTGATAGAAGGCGAACCTAGCGTAAAATTTCATTGCCTTTAGCAAACATTCGGGGTCAAGGCGCTTACACGTTGTCAACTACATACTATCACTAAAAGCGGACTATCGGCATTGGCGAGATAGCTTCTTTGCGCTTTTTATTGTTCTGCGTCGTAATCAGCACCAAACACAATTTAGACAGGCAGTTCAGCAGACGGGCCATTAAGGCTGACTGCGAACCATGTTTTATGTCTTTATTCAACCACAAGGCAGGTATCGCGGACTCTATCCTGAAAAGCGAGACAGACCAATGGGACCCAGTTTTGTAGTCGGTGACTTAATTTCCTGCTTACCTGTTAACTTTTGCTCACCTTGAGCCTTGCGTCGACCTACATCTGGCTAACCGAACGAGAACTTCTTCAGTAAGCGGAGATCAGGCATACGTAATGCGTGCGCGTGCCAACGCAACTTATTCAATGTTATCTGTTGTTCTAAGGAACTAGTCTGAATATCTCCGCTTAGCACTCACGTACACACATCGTTGCATACACACTGGTGCCATCCTACACAGATTGAAGAGGTCACATTTTAATCCTGTATACTGGGACGACCCTCACAGTGGCCTTGTACACCTGATCTTTCAAAATGAGGAAAACCCCTTTCTCACTTCACAGTTGTCGCAGATTCAAGTGTGGGGGAATGAACAATTTAAGTGGTGAGGGTTTTCCATAGTTGGCACGCACGAAGTGAAGAGAAATTCTGGCGGCATTCCATCCGGCTATATTGTGACCAGCTTTAGCTGGTTGCGCCTCAGATTGGTCTTGTGGTTCAGCCACAGAACGTGACGACAAGCATAGTTTGGATTTTTCCGAATCAAATATGTCACTATCATGTCGCCAATCTGGCGTTGATATTGTTCACTGTAGACTGCGAGCACTTTCCTCCTCGGTAAGGGAGACGAAACAGACTTTTGGCATCCGTGGTTGCTCTTTCTTGTGGCATTTCAAGTGCGACAAGGTCATGCCCGTGCCAGGACTGCCAACAATAAATGGCGTATTCCGTATGTGGCGTAGTGTAGTCGTTGAACATCAGAGAGAAGATAGCAGGGTCAAAACTTCCGAATGTCCTCCGCAAAAGACCAAGGTATTGGTTTTTTGATGCTTTCTCGGCCTGACGTGAACAACGAACATCCTCTCGTACCATCACTCCTAGGTCACATTCAGTAGAAGCGCGCTGCAAAACTTCCTCGCTCAGCCTGTACTCGCATGTGAATTGACGGCGCACGCTCAGTGTCTTGCACTTGAGAGCGTTGGAATGTAATAGAGTCTGAGTCGTCCACTCGTATACCCTGTCAACGTCATTCTGCACTACTACCTGGTTACCTGTTGTTTTGAGGGCCAGCCAAATCTTTGGATCTTCAGCGAGGAGTAAGGAATTGGAATTGATCACTCTCGCTGAATCGTTTATGTAATTTGGGAATAGGCGTGGTTCAAGTACTAAACCCTGGGACACTCCGCACTAAACTTCGATAGGATCATAAATGACTCCACGAACTCTGACATTCAAATATCTTACATATATGAACTAACCCATCCGACTGAGGACCCAGTCATCAGTTCCACAGCTTTGACGTTTGTGAAGGAATACGCGATCGTTCAGACGATCAAATGTCAACTTTCACACAGCTGTCGACCGTTTCAGTCCAATTGGAGCGAGCAAATAGCAGGTTTGTGACGCAATACCGGCTCTGGCGGAATTCATGTTTTTCTGGTGCTATAACGTTGCATTATTCCAAGTACTTCATGAGCGCTTCTTCTATACTGCCCTCCATACTTGTGGATAGCACCAGAAGGAGTGTTATCGAGCGATAGTTGACCAACTCTGAACAACTTCTTTCCTTGTGAATGAGAATGATGATTACGTGCTTCGTCATTATTGAAAACCGTGTCTCATCGTGACATTGTTGGAAAAACTAAGAAAACAGTACTGCCAAATTCATTGCAGGCAACTTCAGCGCCAAGAGAGGTATGCTCGCTTAAAAATTAGCCTTTCAGATACGACTAAGTCTTGATGGTGATATAGTTTGCGTGACCTGCATAACGACGAAGCTGGGCTCGAACTTTGTGGAGAATTACTAACGCAGGGCGTTGACCGCTTCTGTTATAGTTTGTGTTCATCCACATGACATATGTAGGAACCCCTCGTTGCACTTCACTGAGTTTGTTGACGTATATCTAAAGGAGCTTTTTGTTTGAACAGAATTTCTTGGCTGAATACTGCTGATGCATTAACTCTTTCTCGCGTACCAGTTTCACGCATTGATTTCGATAATGTAGGCTTCCTATGTTTCGACACCTGGTGATTCCTTGTAATTTCGCGAGAGTAAATTTCTAGTGCCCATACTATTCCTCGACCTGCTGCGTATTGCTTTACTTCCATCCAGCACTAGGACCTGTTCAATGGAACATCATCATCATCAACAACAACAGCAGTACATCAGCCATTTGAACTGATGCTTCGCTGCCATACAACCATGAGGACCTATGAAATAAAGAATAAGAAGAGGGAGAGAAGGGGGACTTACCGGAAAACCTTAATGCCCTAAGCAAACATTCAGGGTCAAGGCGCCTACACCTTGTGTAGACAACATTCCGTCACAAACAGCTTGTTATCGTGCAAAGATAAGGCGGCATCGGCGAGACAGCTTCCTTGCGGCTTTCACTGCCCCGCGTCATAATCAGCCATTACCCCGCAGATAACTCAGCACCAAACACACTTTAAACAGACAATCCGATTAGGAGACGGCAGCAGACGCGTCACTGATGTCTACTGCGAGTCATGTCCTGTAAAGTCTCGAGCCAAGCACAAGGTGAGTCACGTGGACTCCAGCCCGGAAGGCGAGACGGACTAACGGCACCCAGTTTGGTCGTCAGTGACTTCATTTCCCGCTGCCAAGTCAACTTCTGTCCACCTCGAGCCTTGCGCCATCCTACAACTGGTAGAATGAACAAGGCCCTCTTAGGTAAGCGGTGACCAGGCATGCGTAGCACGTGCCCGAGCCAACGCAACTTATTCTGTGCTATCTTTTGTTCTAGAGAGCTAGCATGATTATCACCACCTAGTACTCATCTACGCACATCATCGTTGCGGACACGCTGGTGCCATCCGATACCTGCAATGCTTCGCAAACAACGATGATCAAGGACTTGAAGGCGCCTCAAATCTTCAGACCGAAGGGGCCAAGTTTCACTACCATAGAACAGAACGGCCCTCACTGTGGCCTTGTATACACGGCCTTTCAGACGGAGGGTAACTCCCTTCTGTCGCCAAAGATGACGCAGGTTCAAGAAGGCAGTTCTGGCCTTTGCAATGCGTGAGCTCACGTCAGTTTCTATGCGCCCATCATTGCTGATGCAGCTACCAAGCTAAGTGAATTGATCAACCACCTCGAGTTCCTCGTTAGCAAGCGTCAAGGGGTCATCAAGTGGCTGGTGGTCCTGCAGCAACACTTTGCACCTTGGAGGTGCGAAGTGCATACCAAATAATGGGACCTCTCTAGATAGGCTATCCAGGGTTGATTGTGCCGCCCCAACATCGTCAAAAAACAAAACGATGTCTTCCGCATAATCTAGATTAACTAACCTTTCACCAGACAGCACTTAAACGCCTACATCGTGAGGTTCCTCAAGGGAACACTCCACTATAGAATCCACGACGAAATCGAACAAAAACGGGGAAATCGGACAACCCTGACGAACGCCACTTGTAGTCGAAAAGCTATCGGATAGGCCACCGTAGACCCTGACGCGGCCTGTAGTGTTCGAGTATAGAGCACGAAGGATGTTCCCATATTTCGTGGGAACACCTTTTCGCGCAAGTAATTCGAACAGAATCGATCGATCGACTGAATCGAACGTACTCTAGAAATCGAGGAACACAGCTATTGTCGGTCTGCGGTATGCGTGGCGCTGCTACAGCACCCGCCGCAAAGTAAATATATGGTCTATCCAGCCACGCCCTGGGCGAAAACCGGCCTGCTCTTCCCTAATCTGAGATTCCCGTCCTGCAGTGAGGCGACGAACGATAATCGAGGCCAGTAATTTTGTCACAACTGGAGTTAAGCTAATACCCCTGTGGTTCGCACAGTCTGTGCGACTGCCCTTCTTGTATATTGCCACTATAATCGATTCGCTCCGATTAGCCGGCACACTCTGTTCGTTCCAGATACGTTCGAATAAGGGGGTCAGTGCCCTGCAGAGGACCTCACCTCCATCCTTAAATAGTGCATGTGGGAGGGAATCCGGGCCAGCGGCACGAAAACGATTGAGGGCTGTGATCGCGTTTCGGACCTCGGCCTCCGACGAAGGCTCTAAACTAACCGTCCATGGCACGTCCTGCATCACCTGAGTAGGAAGTGGTCCGGGAGCAGGGGGCCAACTGAACCGATCTTCAAAGTGTTCAGCCCAACCAGCCATACGGCGCTCCTTATTGTGTATCAGCGCATGCGCGCTGTCTCTGATTGTCTCACTGACGTCTGGTTTCCTGGAACCAGTGGTGCGGATCAGCTAGAAGAGCTTACGGTACTTGTCTACTGCTCCTGCCTCCTCCATTTCTTGAGCCCGACTGGTCCACCAGGCTTCCTTGTCAGCACGTAGGCTCCGTCTTAGTTCACGTCTAATGGCCATTCTGGTCACATTGTGCTCAGAACCAGCCGGGAGGTGTCTTCTAGCTTCCAACCGATTCACGGACCTTTCGGATATCCAGTGACTGGTGCGGTGACGACTGATAGTGCCACAAACAGATGCTCCTGCGTAGTGCATGTCGGCCGAGATCCTATTCCATTGAAGTTCAGTGTCATTAGGACAAGACAGCGAGAGTTCGGTATGCAGTGCGTCTTGATAGGCTTGCCTGACCGAGGGCTGGGACAATATCTCAGTTGCCAATCGGAGGAGACGCTTTGTGCGCCTTCCGGTAAAGTTCATGGAGAAACGACAGCGCACCAAGGCATGGTCAGAGTCGACACGAGCGGCAATCCGGAATGGAACCGCGCCACCTGTAACTTATGGCTATGTGGTCAGTTTGGGTCCATCGCTGGCCAGCTACAGGTGGACGCCAAGTGGCACTTCGGCGCCCACTGTGTCTAAAAGCAGTGCTAGTGAGAAACAACTGGTGCTCCGCACACAGTTGTAGCAGACGTTCACCGTTGTCAGTCCGTTCGAAGTTAAGTCCATACTTACCACCCAGCTGAGCTTCTGAAGAGCTCAGACGCTCTACTTGTGCGTTCATATCCCCTGCAAGTACTGTAATATCTTAACTAATAGCACTGCGTAGTAGGGCGTTCAGTTCGTGATAGAAAGTGTCCTTGACTGCATCAGAACTGCAGTCGGTGGGAGCATAAACGGAAATCACAAACAAACAGCGTTTTGTTTTACTTCGCGAATTCACCTTAGCTGATGTCGTCAAAAGGGCTGCACATAAACGGCTGTTCACCGGAATCCAATCAACCAACAATGGCTCATCCTTGGAGCTGAGAATGATACCTACACCAGCTTGACCTGTGAGTGCCGCATCGGCGTCTCCGGATGCGTGCAGCCAATAACGAGAGGATAAGCCGGGTGCAATCAATTCAGTAACCCCGTTAGGGTCATTAATCCTAGTTTCGGACACATCAACACCCAGTATGTCCAAGGTGCGTGCGAGTGCAGCCTGCTGACCTGTTTGTCTTAGAGTGCGGACGTTGAATGTCGCCATGGAAACGGGACAGCGTCTCCTTATAAGGGACTTTTGCCGATGGGCGTCGGATAGTTGCTGTGAGATGGTGGCTGCAGATGGTACTACCCCAATAGCACTTCACTTGCTGTCAGTTAAAGTGGGAATTATAGAAGGAAGGTTAGTACTGGGGGCCGGGATGGGATTAAGAGAAAAAGCTGGAAACGAAGAAGGGAGGCGCCAGCAGTAGCATGTTTTCGCTTATCCGCCCTGCTGTATGCAGCAGATAAGCCGACCCTTGATAATCTGCGCGACGGCGGATGCAGGATGAAGTGTATGTTTGAAGAAACAGTCATGGTTGTATGTGGGCTGAGATACTGCCAGGGCGCCCAAACCCAGACAGGAGGACGACTAGGGTCATCATCCAAAGCCTTTGGCTCAAAAGCCTGTCCGCAAGGCAGCGGGATGGTAGCAATGATTTAGTTTTACAGAAATGGACGCCATCCCATTTCAAACCCCCAACCTGGAGGACCAGGAGACTAAGTTTGTCTGACCTCTCACCATTGACCAACCTGGTAGGAGTAGCTCTCAAGATGCTCAGAGGCATCACCCAGTATAGCTCAATGGCTCAATGAGGTACGCAAACCGTTGCACCACGTTAAGGTCCGGTCTCGTTGCGACGGAACACCCATTTTTAACTCATTAAATTGATCTACAAATCCACTCAGGCGACATCGGGGGATAGTTCAGCTAGGAATGATTAGTTGGGTACGTTAATGTGTTAAGTCAGAATGCCGTAATCGGTAATGAGGTGAGAACTGTTGCCGTTCTGTGCGGAATACTCTGCATAACAGATGTAGTTGAACAGGAATGTCACGTGATCTCTGCGGCCCCAAACACTAGCTATCTATGTCGCCTCGGTCATAAGCTCCTCGTTGGTAAACACGAAATCCAGGAAACTTGGTTTGTTCCGCGTCCTTAATCTCGTAGGAAAGGTAACGTAGTTATGCAGGGGTACTCCATTGATTATCTTCTGTAATTCCATTTTGTAGTCTTCCTCGAGACGAGCTGGGATTTCGAGCATCTGATGGTTGATTTTACCGACCAGAAAAAGGTGATTGTGCAAGAGCAGCCTTCAGAGTATAAGCTAGACGATTCTCCCTTTCTACAGTAGACGGAGGCGGTACGCGATACCCACTAAATATGTGTCACCATGTCTTTGATGAAGACAGCACCAAAGCGCATCGACAGTACGGACCTCCGGGTCCTCGATAATTTCTGGATGTATCCTACAGTGTTAGTGAAGTAGTACACCACCTCTATCCGGTCGGTCTTCGCGTAGAATACAAATTCCAGGTAGCACCGCTTCGGCGTCAGTAATCACTTCGCTCAACCGTGTCTCGGTTGCCATGATGAGGTCCCACGATATCGGAGCTTTGCGCAGCCCGAGCTTTATCACTTTGTTGAACGTTCCTTGTGCGTTGGTATTAAAACAAGAGTACCTTGTATCCTTAACGATTGATGGAAGAGGTGTAGACAGCAGAGTTGGCTGCTATTCGTCTTTTTAAGGATTCACTGGGTTTCGAAATGGTTGGAACATATGGCTGCACCAGACTCTCAGGGTCATCATGCCCCTGATGGTCACTCGCATCCTGCAGTGTACCTCCGGATGCTATGACGGTTGTTAGATTAGTCGCTGTGCTGGACTCCACAGCGGATGTTTTTGCTTAGCTTGCCGTCTTGTCTCTGCGGTTTTCAGTCAAATTTCTGTTGGCAGCATATTACTGAACAGCCCAATTCTCCAGCAGGGTCTGAACCGTTAGCTGAGACTGTGATACCAACTTCAGCAACCTAGGACATCCATTACAATTCAGGCACGCGGGAATCTTCATCAGCTCAGTAGTAACGACATTTTCTGAAGAGTGTGCCTCACCAATCTATCTCCGTTTCTCTCGGTCATGTACCTGAGCTTCGCAATGGAAGCTTAGGATTCGGGGACACCGTGAACAATGCCGGTCTTATCATTGTTTTTGACTTCTCTTAGTTGTTCCTTCCGCGGGATGTCCGGTAGTATACGCAATCCGTTTGGTGCGTTGTGTAGTCGATTCACAGACGGCAGAGTGGCCTCCGTCTCATCCTCGGGATGTAGTGTTACACGGAATACTCGACGCTCATCATACTGCATTGAGTTTGAGTGACACACGATGCGTTCCAGGTTAGCAAGGACACCGATGGTATTGCAGATGGAGTCCCATTGATTACGATCGTCTATCCGATTACCGTTATCTTCTTGGATATAGATTCGGGAACGTTAGTGGACACAAGACCTAAGGCACCATGCTTATCCGCTTACGAGCCCTAGTTCTTGTTGCTTTCTATGAATTTCTGGGCGGCACTGGTAGTAGCAATCTATGCTGCGACTCTTCAATTTTGCCTAGTCCGGCAAGTGTTTTTCAGCGCTTTTATGGAATCGACCGCTGCGTATGATGTTCAGTTATTTTTTACTTTTGACCAGTTGAATCTTAAATCTCAAGTATGGCAAATGAATTACTGTGTGCGACACCCTTGGAGGAAAATGAAGGAGGCAAGTTTTATACCATTTGTCCACTTAGGAGACTGTATTGAGTTGGGACAGTTGAAGGCTGAGAATCTGCAATGAGGTTGTGGCGCCTGGCCCTCTTCTTTGGCCTGGATGGGAAATTTATAGGTGTTCCCTGAGCTGCAAGCATAACTTCGTTTACTTCCACAGGTGTGTCTTTGGCTTTCGCTAGTTGTTCAACTGCTTCTGTAAGTTTTTCACAATGTTACATTAGCC
Organism: Dicrocoelium dendriticum; assembly: GCA_944474145.2. Taxonomy (NCBI): domain Eukaryota; kingdom Metazoa; phylum Platyhelminthes; class Trematoda; order Plagiorchiida; family Dicrocoeliidae; genus Dicrocoelium; species Dicrocoelium dendriticum. The sequence goes on along the minus strand of OX104066.1, from coordinate 46,300,357 downwards.
ACGGGACGGATTTGCACACCTGGCAGAAGCGAAACGCCGCAATTTTCCTATTGTGTTTCTTGTTTTGAGTGGATCTAACCCTGTGCATTTAAAGTGAAATGCTTTTGAGCAACCAAAACCCGTAATCCTGTAATGACGACTTTAATACATAAGCCGCATTCGCAATTCGAGTGGACCATGTTCATTGATGACGTGCAATTTTGTTCTTTGCACTCTGTACGTCTTTGGCAGGGGCCTGTGTCCGCGCTCGCCATTGCTGGAGACATTCTGGAACAAGTGGATTGCTTCACTTATCTAGGGAGTCGCATCACGGCTGGTGGCAGTGTTGGAGATTAGGTTTCACAGCGCATTGCAAGGGCCTGCCTTGCTTTCAACAAACTGTGACGCCTATGGCGTCGTCTTGACGTCAGTCTCAAGCTCAATGGCAGGATGCGCGATACTTTCGTCCGTGCGGTCCTGCTGTATGGCTGTGAAACCTGGCCTGTTCGCTCCGAAGACATGAGACGAGGGGCAGTTTTTGATAACCGTTGTCTGCGAAGGACCGCTCGTGTGTGGTGGCAACATCACCTAAGCAACATGGAGATTAGTGAACGAATGCTTGGGGCGAACAGCCCGAGTCTTCAAAACGTTGTTCTCCGACACCGCATGCCTTGCCTCGGCCACGTACTGCGCATGCTAGCCTATCGCCTTCCTCGGCGAAACTTATTTACGCTTGTTGGAAGGGAATGAAAAATTGTCGCGGTGGACTACCAACGATGTGGAAAAGGCGCAAGAAGAATGCAGCCTCAACCTTAGCTACAGTGGGATCAGTGCGCCTCCTAAGTTGGGGACCACGTGACTCGCAATTCCTGTGGTTGCAAACGCTGGATCTGATGGTACGTGACAGACATAAGTGGTGCCAGTGTTATTGGGCCATTTTATCTGTTGATTAATCTCAAGTATATATCTGTATATCAAAAAACAAGAGAATCTCAACGGCGTGTGTGAACCCCAAAAAGAAGTTTTTTTCTTGTATCCTTTCTTACACTTATGCCATGTTTCTGCTGGCACATTGTCTGTATACAGGATTGCATATAAATGTATGTGTGGTTGGCAGCATCCTGTTTCGGATTTGCCTATCACCGTGGCAGCCAGAGAACGCCTGCGCCCACGGAAGGACCATGGGTGACTTGCGCTGCACCATCCACAGTTCCAAGCACACACCCCATATCCAGTGTAAACCGGAATGAATAAGACGTGGAGACATGTAGGTGGGAACCACGTTTCATCAACGGAGCCGGCCCACCATCCTTCACAGACAAACGCAAGCACGTCGTATTTGGAGAATCAAGCGCACACAAGGCGGTGGCTGGACCGTAGTCCGCTCCACCTTGAGTGCATGAAACCACCCTTCGAGCATAGCACGGCCACAAGGACCGTGCACCCCGTCCCCTCCAGCAACGGCCAGCTGTCTCATGGAGCCAGTATGGACGAGGTAGGGGGTAATAGACAGGTAGGCACCTTGTCAACATGCACATCCTGCGCAGCCACACCGGGGATATCAAACAACAGCCAATCAATTGGGACGACTATATCAAATAAAATAGATCGAATAATGCTTACAGATATGTGGACATAACTCTTCAGTAAATGAACATATGAAATAAATTGGTTGCCAACAAATCCGCCATAATTTTAGCAAGTATATTTTAAGATAATGCCATAAACGCGAAAATGTTATCGAAGTTAACTACAATTAGGCTAAGCGACGTGTGCAATTTAATGGAAGATAGTTTAGGTAGATATTTGTATGAACTAAAAAAGCACAAGGACAAAATAGCAAACCTGCCACCTGAAATAGAGACAGCATGCAAACACGCGGTTAGTAAGTCGAATGCAGCGTTCCTATCAAAGCTGTGCCTGTTCTGCCTACCTTCGCAGCAGAATTCGGCGTCGTTTCTGTGGTGGCCCCGAGTGGCCTCGCTCATGGCTCAGTAGGCCTGCCTGACTCAGGCACTCGCGACCACATGTGCTACAGCACCATGCGCTCAATGTCGATGAAGTACAACCCATCGTCGCCTGTCTCTTCTTCTCCTGCACTTTGGCAACTGCCTTCGTGATCAGATTGCGCCATGCACGCCGATCAACCGCCTTCGATTCCCATGTCCTGCAATCAAAATAAGAACGTGCTAGATTCACTTTGATCATGTCCTTGTAACTGAGCTTCGGTTTCCCCACATGCTGCTTCCCCAAACTCAGCTGACCGTATAATAGCTGCTTCGGTATTCACGTCGAATCCATATACCACACATGACCGAGCCACTTAAGGTGTCTCAGCAAAAGTATGCAGTCCACTGCATTCATTCCACTTTGTCGCAACATCTCCGTGTCTGCAACCCTGTCGCGCCAACCGATGCGCAAAATCCGTCGCAAACACTGCTGATGGAACCGCTCGAGATATCGCACATCCCGACGGTACATCGCCCACGTTTCGCTGTCGTATAGAAGAACGGACAGCACCATCGATTTGTACACCATCAGTTTCGGGCCAATGGTAAGCTGATGGTTGTTCCACACTCGGTACTCAAGCTTCCCGAATGCCGCTGCTGCCTTCGATACGCGGATACGAAGCTCATTGTGTAGCTGCTGATCCGTCGACATTACACGCCCAAGGTAGCAAAAGCGGGAGGTGGTTTCCAATACTTCAGCCCCAATGCTGATTCGCGGCAATATTGAAGATTGCACCTCCGGTGAATGCTGAAAGAGACAGACAGTTTTGCTTGTGTTGATGTTGAGCCCGAATTTGGCCGTTGTCGAGGCCAGAACACTAGTCATGTGCTGCAACTCATCTGCGCTGTGTGCAAACAACGCACAGTCATCAGCAAACAGCAACATACGGATAGTTATCTAACGGACTAGAGTTCTCGCACTGAAACGACGGATGTTCAACAACCCACCATCAATACGGTGTTATACACGAACACCGTAAGCACAAGACATCATTGTATGAAGGTAAATATTAAACAGGGCAGGAGCTAAGACACAGCCTTGCTTCACACTAGAGGCAACTGCAAAGTCATCCAAAGTCTCTACTCACTTGCGCCCTGGCCCCTATATATATATATATATATACATATATATATATATATATATATACACTCTGCGTGTGTATGTGTATGGACATTCTCAATGACTGGTACCCAATTTTGAAGCGAATGGTGTTCTTGCTTCCTGTCTCCTGTTCCTGTCGGTCCGTTTTTCTTCTAAAGGGGATAGCTTTTTCCCATTGCACCTTTTTTTGTGCTTTCCTTTTACATTCTGCACGCACAACCAGTGCTTCAGAGATCGAGCTATGAATCCTCTTGCAATAATGAAGTTTGCTGTGGTGCCGGTACTTACATGTCAGTTTCGAACCACAATGCTTGTTTTTATGCTCAATTTTCTCGCAGCGTGATTCCGAATTTCTCATGATTTCACGTTGTCCATCCCTAATATCGTGGAATCCGGATCCATTAGGACTGACAACAGCCTAGGAAATGTTCGGTAGTCACGATCTAATACTTGATGAATTCCATTATATGTTTTACATTCTAACAAAAATCCATGTCGCCTTAAAACAAGCGCTGTCCCAGTTTCTAGCTTTTATCTTGCTTTCGAACTTTTTTTAACCGAATCACCATATCCCATCGTTACTCTTTCTGCCATTAGTTCATGTTTTCCCCCAGCACAGCCTATGTTTATTTTACATTCCTCAGTTATTATTATCCTGTCTTTATAATCTGTTTACTAGGAAGTGGATTGGTTCTCCGGCCTACACTGCTTATTGAATTGGAATTCCAGATCAAAGTACGATTTGCTTCTCGAAACAGATTCGGTTATCCCAAGAGAGAACTCATAGATCCTTTTTTCCATGCCTTTTCCCGTAAACCCAACGTCATAATGTCGCTACTTCTCAACTGTCTTGATGCTGCAGATGATATTTTATGTGTCCACCTCTCCCATTCTTCTCTATTGGCTGTGGCTGTTTGCTCAGTTTCTATTCCAATTGTTCATTTGAATGTGCGGAATCTCTTGTTATCTTTTTTTTACTCTGTCCTAAATGTTATTGCTCACTTGAATATTTTCCTCGCTCCGTTGGTAATAATTCTTTTTTAATCACCAGCGCATTGTGACAAATTGTGGTTGATTTCTCTCTGATCTGGGATTGTGTTTGTCTGTTTTTCTTTGGAGCGCTTTCCCAAAATCTTTGGCTTGAAACTTTCACTGACAAGAACAAACTATGTAGGCATGTCTTGTTTCCTGGGTTCCATCGCGACGCGACTGGACCTTAACGTGCTGCGATGTCTTGCGTGCCTCAACGATCCATTGGGCTATGCCGGGTGGTGCTTTTACACCTTCATAGCCACTTATACCAGATTGGCCAATGGTTGGGGGCCCGACACACTCAGTCTTCTGTCTCTCTAGGTTGGGAGTTGGAGTGAATTTGGCTCCTTACTCCATAAAACGGACTCTCTGTAGTCCAGTATCAAAACCCCACTGCCTTGCAGCCAGGTTTTAGAACCCAAGGCTTTAGTCGAGAATCCAAATCTTGTCTTCTAGGGATGGGCAGTCTGACAGTATCCTACCCACGCAATACAACATTGTGTCTTCTTCAACCAATTTTTTGTTGCCCTGGCCGTCGTAAAGTATACTAAACGACGCCCTATCTGCCGCATCAAGGAGGATGGACACGGCTTTGGATTCTTCTTCTCAAGTCTTCTCCCATTTCTTGCTCTTTTCCATCCTTATCGTCCTGTTCCAACTTCACTTCTATCCCCCTGTTTTCAATCCCCCAGCTCTTTTCCCTTCCATATCTTGCTTCAGTTATCGTTTATCTTCTATTTTTAACTCACTTGCGATCGCAGGGCGTCGCTCTGGTCTAATCGACAAGCCCATATCCAGCCAAACGGCTATCAGCGGTTCATCCGTTTCTCTTTGATGTCCTCGATCATCCCCATGACTGGCATGCTCAATGTGCGCATTTTTTTGCAGATTGACGAACATGCAGTACTTACCCGAACACTGCAGACCCCATCAATCGATATCTGCTGCTTATCAGAAACTCGCCCGCAAGCTTCGAATTCTGTAGTTTTCCTGAAATCCCCAACCTGCGACACTGGCGATATTTTCTTATTGCGCTTGTCCAGAGATGAACCGGCTTCAAATGCCGGTCCAGTCCGATTGGATCCCAATGAACAGCCGGATGTGCGCTGTCAGATTGGCTGGCCAGTTCAAAGCATCGAAGTTGTGTGGGGACAAACTGTGCTTTTTTGTCATTACAGCCTATCCGCCCACAAATTGTAGCGCAGACTCGGTGAAAGGCGACTTCTATAACCAACTAAACGCACTTTTTCGTCATAGAAAATGTGAGCATACTGTGATGCTTGCTGGTGATTTGGGCTCCCAAGTTGGAAGACTTCACTGATGAGCTTCCTCTGGGTGGCCAACATGGTGTGTTCTCCCGTACTGATAACATTGTGCGAATGCTACACCTGTGTAATGATGCTCGTCTCTTGCGAACACTATCTTCCGATACAGCCCCTGTAAAAGGGTGACATAGCACTCACTAGCCTCGGGCCAGCCGTGGATGCAAATCGATCACATCGCGATCGGTTACCGCTACAGTGGTTGCGTCAAAAACTGTCTCTCGATTTGTAGCACGGGCGTGAACTCTGACCACCCACTAGTTTGCCTCGACCTGCGGGCGCGTTTTGGTGGACGCCCGCAACGGCGTTGTGGGTGCATAGATACTAGCCAGATGGCGAAGCCAGGTACTCTGGATGCTTATCAAAGCACGCTGGCATCTTATCTGAGAAAACGCTCACTGAGTAAATTTAGAATCACTGGTCGCATATCCGCCAGACGTTAGTAGCATCAGGCATCTTTGACATTGGGTCTCCACCGATTCTCTAAAACTTCTGGATGCTCGCCGACGTATTTCGACTGGAAACGTATACATTGAGACTCGCAAACTTCTTAGGGCGATACTACGTGCTAACCTGAGGAGAGGCCGCGAAGCGTGGTGGTCTAATTTTATCTCGGAGATGGAGACAGCTACTAGAAACGGGCAGTGGGAAACCTGGTGTTAACGAAACCATATGCGACGAAAGTAGACAGTCGATCCACAGCTTGTAAAACCGCTTGAATCGTTGGGCCGAACACTTAGAGAAGCAGTTTAATTAGTCAGTTGCCATCTTGTCCATCGGCCAATGAGCGCGTTACTCCCCGAGCATCCGCCCTCACGCTTGGAAATCGAACGTGAGATCAGACTTGTAATTGAATTAGGCCGCAGGGTCAGATAGCATCCTTACAGCCCTGTTCAGATTTGGTGGACATGCTCTTGTAGCTGATTTACGCGAGTTACTACTGAAATTGTTGGAGCAGGAAACTGTCCCAACAGATTGTAACCGCTCCGTTATAGTCCCAATTTTCAGTGGAGGCTCCCCTTCCGAATGAGGCAGTCATAGAGGAATCAGTCTGGTCTTCATTGCTTTTGAGTTGATTTCCTCTGTCATCCTCCATTGTCTGATTGGCACGCGAAAATGCTAGCTACACGAGGATCATGCCGGATTTCTACGAAATCCAGACTGCATTTACAACATCTTCATATTACATCAGTTGTTGGAGCACCACCGTGTTTACTGGGGACCCACCATAGTCGTGTTCCTAGGTATCAAACTTGCTTCCGATTCGATGGATGGATGTGCCCTTTGAGACTGTCTACTCACGATAAGTGTACCCGATAAATATAGCAACATTATCGGAGCGTTTTACGCGCATAGTTGCCTTAAAGTGAGGGTTTATGGCAAACTATCGCAACCCTTCACTATCTCCAGTGTTGTGAAACTAGGTTGCCCGCTGTCAACTTTCCTCCTCAACTTCACTATTGATGAAGTCATGGAAACGGCGTTCACTAGGCACGACTCACGACGTGTGGAGCTGCTCCCAGCTGATCGACTTATTGAATTGAAATACATCGACGGTATTGCTCTAATCTGTGACATTTTCCAAACGTGCCAAGTTTCTGCATAAATTATCTGTGGCTGTCAGTCGTTTCGGGCTATACTTTCCACTCTCTGAATGTAAAGTCTTTCTCCAAGGTTGGCGGAAGCCCGCCCTTGCGCTGACCCTTGCTGGTGATCAGGTAGAAGTTGCCCAGAAATTCAAGTATCTGAGCAGCTATATTGGCGCCTGTGTGATCGAAGGTGTGATCACGAACCATATAGCAAACGCTCGGGGTACTTTTGCCAATCTCCGCCACCTTTGACGTCGGCGTGACATTACCCTTGTACTGAAGAGCAAAATTTACAATGCAACCGCCGGTTGCGAAACATGGCCCATCAGGTCGACAGACATAGTGAGGTTACCTAAATTCGACCACCGCTACCTTCGCAGCTTAGCTCATGTCTGGTGGGAGCATCGCGTGAGCAGTGGTCGCGTATTTGGTGCAGCAAGAGCGAGGGAACCGCTCCGCACCATTATTTCACTTTCCACGTTCCGATGGCTGGGCCACGTGTTGCGCATGCCAGCACACCGATTCCCGCGACCTGCGTCGTCTGCGCAGCGGTGTGTGGATGAAGGGAGCGGATGCCAAGTTATAACTTGATCAAGAGGAATCAAGTCCTTAACTTCGAAGTTATCGTCGGTTGGTGTTTTTTTACTACCGGGGCAGGTCCGAAGGACGATGAACACGTCTGGTTAAATACTCTGGCTGACGTGGCGAGGAGTCGACCTCATTGGCGTTTGTGTTCTGAGTCTCTTCAGCTTCCCCCTCTAACAACAATCTCAAATGTGATATTTAGCATTGTGTTGCCTTTTTAGTCTTCATTGCTTATCCTCTTATCTTTTTTGTGTTGCGGTACTTTGGCTGAAGTGTGTTTCCCACCCTCGGCTAACGTTTATTGATAACGGTCATTATGACTCTCCCGGGTATCGACCTATGCGATGTAAACCCACATGCTGTCGAGGTTCTTCGACAGCTTGGCCCCAACATACTTTTGGTAGCTTGAATCACACGCATGATACAGGTTCGTTGTTCGCGACTGTGTCCGTACGTACTGTTTATTGCCTTGTGAAGTCCAACACTAGCTGCGGATTCTGGTCCACTTTGTGTGCGACTTCCTGATTTCGCCACATCTGACATGTTACCACTTATGTAAACAGGATGTGTTCAAGTCAAGGGTGTATTTTCAACAATGTACACTATCAACTACGAATTCATTAATTTGGTATAAAAATGCCGGATAAGCGGCTCGGCTTTCCGGAACAACAATCACGCCATATTGAAGAGAATCATCTGCGTTTGTATCCAATAGAAATAGTATAGTTTTATTAACTTTTTTCTCCATAGCCGGTTTCTATAGAGATAAGTTCTTGCTCGAATACAACAAGTCGGTAACAGTACGCAGTATCTCAGCAGTTGTATTCAAAAGATGAACAAAGTAGGATGGTTTCAGTGACCTTGGAAGTTGTTTGGACAAGGAATCTATCAGGCTATTCTTGCAAAACTAATCTATCCACAGTAGATAATGTAAAGGTGATATTCCACTGCCGATTTAAAGGCCCAGTCATCCCAATGCTCGTGCATCATCCAGGGGCGAGGTCTTATCTTGGTCCCCATATCACCAACAACCGCATTATAAAGGAAATAAGGATAACATGTAACACTGCGTTGTTTCGCATCGACGAGAAGAAGATGAAAGGAACCCATCGGAGATACACACCAGTCTCTGATTAGTTGCTCGGACCACGGATGGCTATCTGAAACATGAATTTCCATTTATAATTCCAACTAAGGATATCAGAAGATTGAAGTTATGGGATGACACTGTCGTTTCGTGCATTCTCATCGACTAAGTACATGCGAATAACAAAGTGGACAACGTCATCAAATCAACCACTTTATACAAACGCTATGTTTTTGATATACTATTAGTCTTGGTTTCGGATGGAACACATTACACTTGTAATCAAACAGTTCAGTAGTGTACACCGGAATCCTACTGTGACATGCGAAGCTAAGCACGACAATTGTCTCCCATACTTAGATGGTTCAATCCAAAGATCAGTCTACCAGAAAGCAACTTGGACTCTTTAGTACCTACATTTTAAGGGTTTCTCGCCCATACATCACAAGTGCTCCTTAGTTCGAACTTTGTTCCATCGTGCTCCTATGGTTTGCACCACAGAAGAAGAACTACTGTTTCACTTGATATAGTCTGATGGTTATCCATCGCAGTTCATAAAGTGTTTCAAAGTGTTCAAAAGAACCGGTATTCATTGTGTTGCCTTCCAAAGGTGAACACCTCATGAGAGGCACCGCAAAACGAACTAGCGCCTCAATGAAAGAGGCATACAATGCAACAGAGCTATGCTTGCTTATGTTCACAAGACCACTGCTTAAGTGAAGACACCGATGTCGAAGCAGTGCACGTTCCACTGCCTATACACATTCACATGTAACTGGAGCCAACTATGTTTGGCGCACTGATCGAAGTCACGGTGTCAGATTCAATGACCACATTCCAAAGTGGATCCGCAAATGAATGAAACATGATGGTTTCACTAAGTGAATCACGAAGCATGGTTTCCTCACCAATTACGTGGTATTTGGTTAACACCGGTCACCAGGTAAACCCGGATGTGCTATGCGTAGCCAGAGGTCTCACATTCTGAAGCTCCTCAAGGCTGTTGTTACGATCAACAGCGCTCATCGCTCTGTGTTCAAAAACAGCTGCCAGTGACACTGTCTGTTGTGATACGGAGTCACTTACCAAACTTATAACAGTTGACCAACAATCGATTTCATGTGACCTTATTTTTGTTATTTGCATGCACTTGGCCGACGAGAATGCCCGAAATGGCAGTGCCATCCCACAACAGATGGCTGTCATTGCTATTGCCTTCAAACACAACACCTATTGTCTTTGCAGCCTAGTCGCGCGGTTCTTGACGGATTGCAATCCAGCCACGCTCGTCGCCTCGCTCGTTTTTTATTATTCTCGATTTCAGTCTTACTCGCCTGATACACATCACGTAACTGGAGTCACCAGGTGCATATTTCATTACTCCAAAATTCCTCGATATACAGACGATGGGTTGCTGTGAGTTCTCCAGGTTGCTGCTTAGCTGGCTCGCATTAGCCCTTGTGTGACTCCGAACACAGTGGAAGGGAAACGGAGCACTCTCACTCCCTTCGAGCATGTGTACTAATGATGGCTTCGAACAATTGAATACTCATCTTTCCTAAATGCACAATCTCTTCATTATCGGAGTGAAAGCAGGGGCACACATATGCAGTGTCAGACTACAGCAGTGGTATCCATGTCACATAGCCTGTCGACTTCTTGTGGTTGTGATGGTGTTTGTTTTCTGTATCAGTAGAACCTGATTTGTGGATGCCAAGTGGACCTACGTTTCTTTGTTAACCGAGAGGCTCTGCAACCACAAGTTTCTACACTAAGTCACCAAGTGCAACAGTTCACTCAGCCGTCGTCAGCAGTCGTTCAAAACATTTGCAAGCAGTTGTAATTCCCTCAACAGACAAGCTTGCTGTTGGCACCACTAAAGTCTTGGCAACGCAGCCCGTAAATGTATCACCAGTACAACTTTTCTGAAAGGCAGGAAAGCGTTCGATCCGTCCATAGTGGCGGTAAACGCGACTAGACCGAGCCAAAGTCGCTTCATCAGTGTTGGGGATTTTACTTTTGGTACCGAGTTCTTGGTGAGCACCGAAACGAAAGTCTGTGTTATATCCCTAGCTCATATGGGATGATCTTACTCTCGGTGACTAAACTACGTGCTGGTAATGGCATACCAATTACAACTTTCGACAAAAAACTGCTCAATCTACGCCTCCGGCTAACCATTCACTGGGCTTTTGCAGTAGCAACCGTGTCTTTACCTGTCATAGGCATTGATTTTCTTCCATACGTTGACCTCATAGTGGATACTTTCCTATTTTCCTTGTATGTTGAACACCTCCCTATACGAACCACGGTTATAGGGTGTAAACATGCTGTTGATATTGTGCTGGGATGTATGGCTCCCACTAACCATCAGTTCAACGTGGGCTGAAAGATCTGGTGGAATGGTCTTCATGCAGATCGCTTATCCGTAATGCTTCTAAATGCAGTGCTATAATGTTTTCTTTTCTCCGTGGCGATAAGTTGCAGTCCCTCGTATATTTTCTCCCTTACTGTGAATGAAATCCCCTACACCTTCCACCGTCAAGTATCTCGGCGTCTTTTTGTCCCAGAACCCTTCTTGGTCCACGCATGCCTGTACAACTTTTCAAAGAGTTAGAAAACTCTTTTTATGCCCTCAGACCAAAGGTGCTTTCAGTACCTCGTACTTTACTATTCAGGGTTATGACCTCTTGCATTATTCCCCACTGGTTATACTACTCTGCTGTCATTTTCCCTGGACTGCTTCAGAAAAACTACGTCTTATTGATGCGACCTATAAAGCATATTTCTAAATGCAGGGGCTTGTCCAGAGATTCTTTAGTTGATTTTATCATTTCTAGACATCTTGATGCCTGCAATAATTTTTCTTCTAAGATACTAACTGACCAATTTCATCTACTTCACAATGATCTTTCCAAAACGCTCTCTTTCTCTTTGACTCCTACGAAATACATAATTTTATCCTCCCGCACGTCATCGTATCGTAATACCGTTTTGTCTTATCTCTCACGTTTGCTTGTTGACACAGCAAAAGTCACTAACATTCTGCGCGAGCGCTTGTTGGAGTAACAGTTCTGCTTTTTTCTCATTTTTCTACCCAAGCATGCATATTGATATTATCATTCACGTGTCCGCAGTGGTGGTGTAAATGCTGAAATTGAACTCATTAGGGTTCATAAAGCTTATTTTGACTTGGCTTGTCTTCCTACTCCGAAATTTCCCACCAACGTTGGCGAACCTTTTCCTTCTGCACTTTGTCGAATCACTGATATTCTTTCTTCAATAAGAACTATAAAACGAACACGATTATTTAGTAAGGATGTACCTCAACAGTATCCGCTCAGTGCTGACAACCAACTGGTTACACAGTAAACAAATACACACAGAAAGTGATAGTCACGGTACTTGCGACTGTACAACAGTATCACAAAACCCAGAGTGCGCGAGGGGAGTCCCACGGCTCTTTTGTTGGGTAACATGGCTCTATCTGATGGGTTCACTGCACAGCCCATAGCGGGATACGTGCGTTAGTTACATAAGGTCGTATCCAGGGGTGGTAATGTGTCACTTCCCATCAGAACGCCTCCCGGTCTTATTCCTTTGAGTTTACGCCCTATATCGGGTGTGTGGGTGGTGCAGCGCAAGTCACCCTTGGTACCTCTGTAGGAACAACCGTCCTGTGGCTGGCCATAGTGACAGGCAAATCCGAAACCGGATGCCGCAACCATTATGTCACTGGGCAAGTCTGGTGTGAATGCAGTGTGACCCCTGGAGTGCGAATAAACTAGTGGTGTTGGGGGAGTTACGCAACGTGAACTGGTCACTTGCGACAGTAGGGGTATTACCCAGCCTATGGGGAATCGAATAAGGAGACACAGAATGCATGAACCTGGGCGATAATGAATCAGTGCAGGTCATATGGTGTGCTTTCTGGGACAATTATGTCACCTGGAAACGTATTCTAAGATATCTATGCGATACGGTGGCAGACCTTCATGACACCTCTACTCGCAAACTCGGCCATTCGTGCTAGTGGTGATCGCCTTGAGCAGGCGCTAGAACGACTAAGGAACACAAAAGCTTGATCGCGGGTGCGTTAGACAGGTGGACGCCGTAGACAGGTTACGACCGATAAGAAAATATGGGAAAATCGTTGGGGATATTTTTGACTGGTCGTCATGGCAGGTTGAACTGTACGTCCTTCAATGGAAACGGACTGTATCTCGTAATGTAAATGGGACAGTCTAGTCCAATCGTTTTTTAACAGGCCTTAATGTGGGGGCGATGATAACTTGCGAAGAAAGAGGGTTCCATGTTTTGAGTACCCGAAGGGATAAAAACTTGTTGGCCATCAAATCGACGTTTGCGTGTGGTCAGTTTGAGCTGGTGGCCACTCAGGTTCTTGTGGCTGACTCGCAACAAATCGCGACTGGCGTGATTGGAGTTAGTCGGTAATTGGTACAGCAGAATAAGACCTCTTCGCAGGCGCCGGTATTCACCGATATACAAGTCTAGGGTTTCCAGTCGCGTCGTTGAAGAGGTAAAACGATCCTCTAACGATTCTTATTGCCCTACTTTGTGGAGCTTCGAGCGCAGCACCATCGTGTTTGCGCCAAGGTTGCTAGGTCTGGATCTCGTACTCACGTTGGCGTTCAGTTTCGGTCTAGCGGTATTCGTTGTTGTGTTATTCATGAGAAACTCTTCTGGTCATTTGTCGTAGGCGTCGACTAAGATATAAAAAACATTTTGTCCTTGATCAGTCCTGCGAAGTCTACATGGATACGGCACCATGGTTTCGTGGGTTTTGACCACCAATGGAGCTTCGCTTTCTGGGGCGCTTTAGGACAGTGGCACGCTTTTGCAACGTTTAGACAATTCTCCCATGAAAGACCAATACACAAGCTGCGGGAAAGCGCCTTCATCCGGGTGATCCCAGGATGCCCTACATGGAACTGCCGAAGTGTGCGCAGTTGTAGTGCCTTCTGGATGACAACTCTCTCCGAAAATAGTATGCGGTCGTCCACGATGGGGGATTGCATGTTTTCTTTGGTAGTGGTTCTGCCTTTCGACTGATAAGCATAAATTTCTCCAACTTGTTCTGTGGAACTGTTTGGCATTCTTGAGTATTGGGCCACCATTTAACTGCACTGCTGCGTAATGATGCTTTGAAATGTGTATTCGATTTACGCATTAGATGTACTATGGTGAGCGATTATGGTTGACGTATACTGTGAGAAAAATAACACTGGAAATGACTACGCTCATTCGTATGCCGCTTCCTTCAACAAAGGTAATACGTGAATCCACTTTGGGTACATTCTAACCATATTCCACGGTAGAACCGTTTAAAATATGAAGTCCAGGAAGTTAAAGTGCGCGCGTTGATTGGTAGTGTTAGTTTCAATACAAATATGAAGAGCTATATAGCGTAATCTAAATGCGTAACTATATCATCGAGACGTCTTTTGAATACTATCTGTGTGAAGGAAGAAACAACGTAAGTGGGTAGGGAATCACAAGGTGCAAAGAAATTCCGGTGGCATTCTGACCGACAATACTGCGTGGCTAGCTTTAGCTGGGGACCTCGCAGAGTGATATTGTGATACAGCTTCATGTGCTGACGACAAGTATGGTTTGGATTACTCAGCAGAATCAAATCGCCGCGCACTCATCCACCGTGAACCCCGATTGTTTTCAGCCTCAGTTCGTAGTTTAGGTGAAACAGACCCCATACGTTCTTGGTCGCCCTTCGTTGTGGCATTTTAAGTGCGGTGAGGTCGTGCTTGTGCCAGAACTGCCATGTGTGCATGGCGTATCCCAAATGGTGTTTAGTGCAGGTGTTGGGCACCTGGGAGACAATGAGAGGTGCAAGTGCCCGAATGCCCTTCGCAAAAGGCTAAACGGTTGGTTGAATTTTTTGGTAGCTTTCTCGGCCTGAAGTAAACAGCCAAAATCTTCTTGTACCATCATACCTATGTCGCATTCAGTAGTAGCGAGCAGGAAAAGTTGATCCACAATCTGTACTCGTATTTGGATTTAGGTTGTATACTTAGTCTTGCACTTGGTGGCGTTGAAATACAGCAAGGTTCTGAGTCCCCCACTGGTGTACTCTATCAAGATATTCCTGCTGTGCTACGTGGTCACCGCCATCATCAGCAAGGAGTAAGAAATTCAAAGTGATCATTCTCACATGATCGTTTATGTAATTCAGGAGTAGGGGTGGACGAAATACTAAGCTTCATATCACTTCGCACTGAACAACCATGGGGTCAGAGATGGCTCAACGAACTCTCACATTTAAATGTCCTTGAATTTTCCCATCTGACCAAGACCCAGGTAACTAATCTCACAGTTTTAAATCTTGTGAAAGAAGATGCGTTACTTCAGAAAGTAGAACGCCTCGGAGAGTTCCAGATCAACTATGTCAATGGTTTTAGTCTAATTGGAACAAACAGTTAGCATATTTGCGGGGCAAGACCGGTTTTGACAAAATCCGTTGCTCTAATGATATGATGTAATTCATGAACGCTTCGGCAACTATGGCTTCTATGACCTTGGAGAACACCGGAATGTTATCAAGCGATGATCACCTTATGAATTTTAGTGACAATTCCGTGCTTTCACATTTCTGAAACCCGCATCTCATCGATGCATCGTTGAAAGATCTCAGAGAGTTGATTGGACACATTCATCGTAGTTAACTTCATCACCCGTAGCTGGATGTTCTTGGCACCAGAAGAGGCATGCTGGGGCAATTAGACTAGTCTTTTCAGAAGATCCGGATCCGTAAACGTGATATGACTAGTTCCCAACGGTAACACGACATGCGTGAACAGCATAGGCAACGAAGTCGTGCTCCGAAGTTTTGTGAGAATGGTTGACATAAGTCCTTGTCCTCTTCTGTCGCAGTCTCCTGGTCTACGTAGCGTGCGTGGGGCAGGAAGCCCCCGCTCCGTTTTACAGAGTCTGTTAACGTTACTGTAAAGGAGTTTTGGGTTTGAACAAAATTTCTCAGTTAGATCCTGTTAATTCTCACATTTGTCCCCGCTTATCGAGTTCACTTATTGATTGTATTGGATAGTCTAGGCTTCTTATATTTCGGTACATGGTGACTTCTTGTATTTTCGTTTGAATAACTCTCGTGATCATACGTTTCCGCGTCCTGCTGCGGATGAGTCGTTTTACTCCATCGCTTGCGAGGGCCTGTTCCTCGAAACATTGGTTACTAACGGTTGTGTAGCCATCCGAGAATCAGGAAGATAGTCTGAGCAGCGATCAAAATCTGTTAATAAATAGCACATAAGCATTTTCATGCTGTACATTACTATTCACTGGGACTCATTTTCCATGGTCACCTACCTGAGTTCATTGGCTGGCATCCATACTTTGTTCTCAGACCTTTGGACCAGTCCTTCCTTAACCGGAATAAGGATGCGCTTTGTTCACACATGCTCCGTCGGTTCATTCGGTGTTTGTGCCGATCGGTTATGCATCCGTCTCGTTTTCTGTTTCGCCCGCTCGGCCTACCAGCTGTCATCATGCGATGGGCACTGAGCACCAAACCTATGCCTGGTGAGCAAACTGTCTGATTTTGACCATGAAAAAGACCGTTTCGAACTCACCACTTGCAACCTAATATTGCTTTGTTCGCTCGATCCAGAAAATCGTGTTCGATTTGTGGTCGTGGTGCTGATATGATTATAATAAACAAAATAGTTTTATTCTCGAGGAAACGAGACACACCAGTACAAGCGTAATCAACTGCTTGTCAGAGCCACAGAAACTAAGTGAGCGTATTTACTTCATAACACAGAGGTACGTGTTCGCAATATACACGGATGGATAAATGGTACGAATTTGTTATATAAGGAAGTCGCAAGGATGATGGGCATGCTCATTGGAGTCAGGTATATATGTGGCGCGGAAGAACGGTATAATTTATAAGTATTTCCGTTACAGAAATTCTAGGTATGGTTTGAAATAGTTCAGGAAATTGATCTCCCTTTTTCCGTGTGCGTAGGAACCCGACGGAATATTTGATAAACACTGTTTGACGAATGGCTGTGGTTTGGTTCATATACCTTTTTGTCCATAGACTTCAGCTATCGGGATCTTGTAAGTGTTTAGCAGTGGGCAGTGACTTTGGTTTGGTGGCGAATCACATTCGCCACGTCGCAGTGTAGCTTTTTATAGGGAGAACGCTTACCCGGCGAAAACCCACCACGTCCTGAAGCACTGTAGTTGACCACAAGTTGAATAACAATGCGTTACTGGCAAAGCCACGTTACGATCGATTTTCCGCACGGCTAATCACAGTCATGGTGCACCCATTTTTCTATTGGCTGAGCAAAAGACTTAGTCAGGATACACCATTAACGGTTGAAACCGGCAGTACTGGGCGGAACAGGGCTATGTAGATTGGGATGCAGTTGTGTAGGTGAGCAAGAACCTCAGAGTAATGAGGGTCGGATATTTCATACGTAGTATAATTGTCCAAGCAGATAACCCACGGGCCGGGTGGGCTTCGCAGACAGGTCCAAGAGGAAGAACCATTGCAGGTAAGTAGAACGCTTGCGGGGAGATAAAGCTTTTTGTGAGATGTTGCAGACGTAAAATGGTTTTGATTCCAATTGTTCAGGCCAGTAGAAAACACCGATCAAGGGGCTTGCGGTAGTCTCCGGAATGCCAAAGCAATGTACTAGTAAAGATCACAGCCGATATTCAACTGAAATGCATAAGATCATCGGCAGACCACACTGGCGAGGTGGGTAAGGTATCCATAGTATAGTAGCGCCAAGTAGATAAAGATTGTGATATTGCAAGGGAAGTAATCCACTGGCGAGGTGGACGAGGCATAACGCCATAGTATCACAAGTAAGTAGGAATCTTACAAGTAAATGAAGCGCTTTTTTGTGGTGATGCTCCGGAGATGTGAGGGATTTGAACCCAACTGTTCAAACCAGTAGAAGGTATGGATGGGAAGGTTCACTGTATTCTCCAGAATACAGGTATGGCCGAACGCAATAGTACAGACCATAATAGATAAACATCCAATGAGCATAGGATTAATGGCAGACCACACTGGCGAGGTGGGTAATGTATCCATAGGATAATGGCGCCAAACAGATGAGGATTCTGATACTTGGAGAAATCCACTGGCGAGGTGGACGGAACATAACGCCATGGAATCGCAAGTAAGTGGAACACTTGCAGGACGATAATGCTTTGTTGAGATGTTCCGATGGTGATAAGGATTTGAACCCAATTGTTCAAACCGCTGGAAACTGGGACAGAGTGCCCGAGATGGTGGTCCGGGCTGTCTACCTATGCCTTGGGACCTACGAGGATTACCTTCAAGGTCTTTACCGAGATACGACGATCAAGGTAAGTTTATTTAACCCTTCTATGTAGGTCTCGCGGAGGGGCAGGGAAGAAAAGATCAGAGCGAGGAACGATTCCGAACGGAAAAGAGGAAGTGAGCAAAGCTGGCCACTGGAGCCTTATCGGGCCCTTTTTCACTTCCTGTGTCTATATACAAGCTACGACGTCATGTGTATGTGTGTGTCTTCTTATATTAGCGTTGCGGAAGAAATATCCGTATACAGATCCAGGTGTCAAAATATGTGGAAGTGTGCAGCTTGGATAAAGCGCGAAACGTGGGGTCTGGGGTGATGAAAGAGCAACGGTCTTAAAGGAGGGGCGTTAACTGATCTGAAAATGCCGCGGCTGCGGCAGATAGGGTTGCACAACAGGCTATGATGGGAACCAGCGATTGTGGAATAAAGTAGTCCGACGGCACTTCATTAGATTAAGTGTAGCACTTGAAGGTGGAGCCCTACCGTGTCACTTATATGTCAATAGGTCGCAAGGGGCAGTGAGGGTAAGAGCCGGTTTAGCTTTGTAGCAGTGGACTCTCTTGGTCGTGAGGCTCACGGACAAAGACTGCCTAGCAGTCGGTTAAGAAGAGGGGCGGTAATGCTAGAACAAAATGCCGTAGTTGCAACGAAGATAGAGTTGCGGAACAAGCAATCCTATTAACGTACATTTGTGGAAAGAATGACGCAACGGTGCTTCAATTAAACCATTCGACAGTGGTGTTGCGATGTCACAATTGGACCCAGAGGGCTGTGAGGGTTATAGCCGAATTAGCTATGTAAGAATCCGCTCATGATTAAGGGATTAAAGGAACGCGAGTTGGACAGTCTATGCATTGTTGTTGTGAATAAAAGAACAATTACTAGAAATGCCAAACGATATCTGCTTGGGAGGATGGATATGTGTGCGCTATATTGCCAAGTATATAAGTCATAACTGCGTATTTACAGGGACAAAGGTTAGTGGGTAGAGCAGCGTGGGTAGGTGGTGCGTCAATGGAGATGAAAGCCATAGCCAAATGGTTAGGTGAAGCAGTAGCACTAGGCAAAGGATATGAAGCGAGGTGAAGAGAGAATATGCAATTTTGTTATGGTCAAATAGAGGAGCAATTATTAGAGAAAACGATGTCAGCTTGTGGGTAAGGATGTAGGCGGGCAACTTAACCAGATACTTGCGGTCCTAAACAAAGTGCGCAGCTACAGTGTCACAGGCAAGTCGGTGGAGCAGCAGAGGTAGGTGGTGAGCAAGAACTTGTGAAAGCTTGAGCCAGAGACAATCCAAGGGGTAGGAATAGACAAGAGATACGAAGAGAGTTGAAGAGGGACTCTGAGGTGTTGTTAAGATTGAGTGGAGAAAATGTTGGAGATAATCACAGCAACTAGGGGACGGATTTAGGTGGGCAACGTAGCCAAATACTTGAGGTCCTACGCACAAAAGTACAAAGCTACATTGTCAAAGATGAGTAGGACGAGACAAGGGATACGAAGCAAGGTGAAGTGGGACTGCAGTGCTGTTAGGGTTAAACATAGGAACAAAGTTTAGTGCTATCGATGCCGGCTTTCTCGACCCTTGGTCAGCCACCATCTTATTTTCCGACCATTTGCAGTTCAATTCCGTATGTCCCATACTGTCTTCCGCTGCGATGGACTGCAGTCCTGGGCCGTGGTGCCAGCCGGCTAATGATGTTGCTGCTGCTCCTCACGTCGCCAAGTCTGTTCCATCCCCTTGTCTCCTCAGTTGTACTCGATTTCGTCTAAGTATATTATTCCCGACTCTTACTTCGTAGATTCTAACTCCCTTGCGACATACTCTAAATCCCTACCTCCAACGCCTGCCTTTGATTGGAGTCGGTTCAACCCATACTACGTTCCAAGGTTCGAGAGGTGGGAGTTCTGTTTATCTACGTTCATAATATCTTTTTTGTCGCCGCATTCTTTTACGAAAACGGTTTTGCAGAGGCGCATTCGAAATTATTTCTGATCGTAGTAGAGCCTTAGCTGTCGGTAGCAACGTCTTTGTCATACGACTGAATAGACGTTGCGCTGCACCTGCCCCAACTTCAGTTGATGGCGTGTTTCGCCTTTCAAACAACATGATGTAGGGTCCCTCGTGGGTCTATTTTGTTTTAGTAAGCCCCTTTGATTCTTTGACCGCTGATTGGCTGTGCTACAGGCAGGTGAATCGGTGCACAAAATTCCACTGCTTGCTGAAATTTCGAAATTCTGTGCTATTAATTTGGGGCCGTGTCGGAAAGCATTTCCTCCGGCATTCCATGTCGATGGAACTGGTGTCATAACTTGTTCATGACGGTTTGTGCGCTGGTCGTAGGGTGAGCATCAATTTCGTAGTAATTGCTGAACAAATTCACCAAAGTCAAGTAATTCTTCCCCTTAGGAGTGAAAATGTCCAAAGCACCTTACTGCCAAGGCCTCTCTGAAACTTCGCAAAGCACCATGGGTTCTTTCGGTTGGCGCACTTCATGTGTTCGACATGCTACACAGTTCCAGACAAAATCCCGTATTTCATTAGTCATCCCGGGCAAAACATTACTTTCCGAGCTCTCTATACAGTTATTTACTCCCAGGTGGGCACATTTTCTAAGGTTCAGCATGGAGTGTTTCATTATTTTCGGCACGAGTGTGTTTACCTTTAAATATCAGTCCATATTGAGTGACAAGTTCTGAATACTGAAATTAGTGAGCGAGGATATCGATCTGTGTTACTCCGTCATAATTAGATTGGGCATCTGCACGTCGCTGAGCTTGCGCAGTGGCAGCATATTACAGCTGCGCTACCTCTCCTTCAGGTGCGATATGTTCCCTATATCTGTAACCCTCAAGTTGGACGTCGAGGAATCTCCTAAACTTCCGACACTGATTTCGCATCGACTATTGTCTCCGACAACTTGTTCCAATACTTCAGCACTCGATGCATAGAGGTTAAGCGAAACTCCTCAAAACCATGCCACCAGTTTGTACCTGTGTCCGCGTTTGTGTGAGCGACAATCTCGTCCCGAAAATATAAGGTTGGGGTCAACTCCTTGGATAGCATCTCCTTGTATTCAGGCCAACCTTTAGGTATCGTTCCTTGAGTAGTTAGAGCTGCTCATCTTTTGTGCAGTGCAGCAGTACCTGGAAACGCCCTTCTCATCTATGTGGAGTGAACAAAATCAAGTTCTTTTCGCGTCCGTGCACATCCGAGGGATATGTCCTAAATAGCACATCCGCGACCTACACCTTTTGTTCCTGGTTGTTAGCTGATTTCCAGGTCGTACTACTGAGGGCGAATTAGTATCTCCAGCAGGCGAAGTGGAACAATGGCTTTGTACCGGTAATAAAGCTAACGATAACAGGACATGTAGGATGCTTATTGTAAGCGTTAAAAACGCTTGGGAAGTAAGGCAACGCGTGTCCCGCCGGAAAATCAATAAGAACCATAACCAGAACTGAGATAACGGTGCTTTTGAACAAATAATCATCGCAAAACAGGCAATACCTTAACGATTCCCAAACTCAGATGCACTCAAAGGTCTTTCAATGCAAAAGCAATCTCTGGGTCAAACCACCCAGGTCGATCCATGAACCAAAATACAATCAAATGATATCGCATAGAGCATAGGGAAACATGTAACGATGTACAGACAAGTGTTGGAATCGGACCAATGCTTCTCTATTGGGATCCATGCAAGGTCGCCTCGTGTCGGGACACAACACAAGAATGGGCATACGAGCGATTGGGTGGTGTCAAGGTCATTGGAAGTGAAACCTAAATGGATGGGTGTGGGTGCACGGAGAGACGGTAGAATAACAGGCGGGGCAGGACACAGTTCAAACATGTGGTGATTCCGCTGACAGGAATGAGGCGTAATTCGGACATCGAGGAAACAGGGAGTAGCGAAACGCCAAACGACAATGTTGGTGAGGAATAGAGTTCGTGCAGGAGTTTGGCAGACGTGAATGTTTAAGCAGACAAGAAGCGCCGATTACAGTTATGTTGAAACTACAAAGTATTAAAAAGATTCTTAGCAAAATTCGGTTTACACCGGTGAACTCACTGAAGTATACGTAGTGCAGACTGCAAATTCAAGGTAAATCCATAAGAAATGACGGCAAATGGGATGTTTTTAAAATTCGTGTCTCTTTTCGGCTTACACATGGAGGAGGTAAAATACGTGGAAGCAAATCTTTGCTGTGACCGCCAATGAAATCGCTTACAGACACTTGTGTTTATCTATGGGTAATGGGTCATGTAAGATGGTGCGGGGAAATAACTGCATGCTCATCTCGGGATTTGAACTCTGCCAGCGTGGGAGCACATATGAAAGATTCCGGTAGGACATTCCATGTACGGCAAACGCATACGGAGAAGAAATTCCGGCGGCATTCCAAACGACTGTGCTGCGTTGCCATTTTGAGATGGTGACCTTTCAAATTGCTGTTGTGACTGAGCTCTAGTAAGAAGTGGCACGAGTGTTTGGGATCTCTCAAAATCTGGTGCGTTAAAATGAGACCCCCTCGCGGTTGCCGATACAGTCTGCTGAAGACCCCGAGCCCTTGTAGCCTTCGTTCATATGGCAACTTATACAGACATTTTACATTCTTGATTGCCTGGCGTTGGGTATCTCCAAGGCGGTGCGATCTCTCTTCAGCCATGGCTGCCAGATATTTATTGCATATTCCACATGTGACCGAGAAGTTTTGGCAAATTCGAAGGGTCGGATCGTTCAAATGCACACTTCAGGAGACTCACATTTTGGATGCATCCTTCTGGACGCCGTTTCAGCCTGCTTCAAACATCCCAGGTCGATCTGGCAAAAACACCCAGATCCTTCTCGCCAGAGGACGTTTGAAGCTCCTTGTTGCCGAGTTTGTAGGAGTAGATCAATTTGTGCCGTAGTGTAGCACTCTAAATGTGTCCACATTAAATATAAGCAGGTCCTGGGTCGATTACGCGTATACCCTATCCAGATCAGTTTGAAGTGCTGCACTATCGTCTGGTGATTTGATTGCCTTCCACACCTTGATATCATCGGCATACAGAAAATATTTGGAGCTTGTGAGGTCTGTGATGTCGTTAATATATGTCAAAATTATTCCCGGTCCTAGTACCGATCCCTGTGGTACTCCGCATTCAACTTGCAAGGGATCTGACAGCGAATCACACACACGTACTTCCAGGCGCCGGTGTAGTATGAAGTTTCTAATCCATCCTAGGAGATGATCAGCAATACCAAAGGCCTGGAGTTTGAAAAGCAGAATGTTTGGTCTAACCGGTCGAACGCCTTTGAGAAGTCAAGGAAGACTACTTCAACTCCTGTGCCAGAGTCTATTAATTCAGTCCAGCTGGATCGTGCTAGTAGTAGATTGGTAGTGCACGGTCGATTTCATCAAAAACCATGCTGTTCCGGTGCCACGTAAATTCTCCCAAGCAGGCGGTTAGTGCGTTAGAAATAATAGCTTCCAATGGTTTATTGGCTATGGACACCATTGGCTAGTGGCCTGTGAAAGCGGTAGCCCGGCGGCCTTATATACAATCATTGACACGCTCCACGGCATAGACCAGTGCGTGCATCTCTTTCTCTACTTAGACATAACGACGTTCGGTCTCTGTTCGTGTTCAGCTAAGGAAATCAATTGGTTTCCGGTTCTGCATTAGCACGGCACCGATGCCGAACTGGCTAGTGCCACATTGGATCTCAAGTGAAATTGAGGGATTATAGTAAACTAGTACAGGGGCGTCAGTGATCAACTTCCTAATCTGTTGGAAGGCGTCTTCTTGATCTCCATTTTACTACCAACCTTCGCCGTAGTGTGTCAGCTTCCGGATAGGAATCAGCAGGTCAGCTATTCGGGGTACGAAGCAGCTGAGGAAGTTCATCATCCAATTCAGCCTGTTAGCAGGTTCCATATCGGTTAGATGTGGCATTTCGTTTTGGTCTCTAACTTCCTCCGGATCTGGCTTCAGTCCTGATGAACTTAATACACGTCTACAGCAAAGGATCTCCGTGCTGCGCAATTCAATCTTCTCACGTTTCAGTCTAATGTTCTTATCATCGCAACGCTATGAAGAATCTGCCTAGGTTGCGATTATACTCCTCTCTTGTGGCACCGACAACTAGTACGTCATTCGCTACCCAAAACCTGGGAGATAATCTACCGTCTGCATCAAACTTTTCAGAAAAAGCTCACTAGATACCTTCAAGCCAGTTGGTAAGCGCAACCACCGGTAACGTTCAAAAATTGTCCCTAATGTAGTCCTGTAGCTTGATTCTTTGTCAAGTGGAACGTGCCAAAATGCGGAAGCTTGATATACTTTCGTTAATAACTTCGCCTTGGACAATGCTGGTAGAACATTCTCTAGACCTTTTTCTCAGTTGACGGCATCCGTCACCCAACCGCGTGCATTGAGCACGCTTGAATCAGCATCGTTCACCAAAATGTATGCAAACATATGCGGGTGCAAAATTGTGAGTCATACCCAAAGGCCATGTGTCCGCGACGTAAGATCACGTGGTCTGCTTGCCACCGATCGTACTGGTACGGTGACTGAGCTCGTACCAATGCAGTCGGTGCCAAGCAGCCTACGTGACCTCACGTCTCGAACACGTGGTCCATGGGTATGACTCACACGTGTTCACCCGCACATGTATGCATGCCTTTGGGGGAGCGATGCTGATTCAAGCGCTACCTATGCAGGCAGTTGCGTGACGGATGCAATCAATTGGAAGTTATATGGTCGGTTATGTGTACTACTGTCTCGTAAGCTCGGCGTTTAAGGGGTTTACGATCGATGCATACACGTAAATCCCCACCATTTTAGTAGCAATCGCATCCTGAGTAACCCAATCCGTCGGTTCGTGGACCATGGCTATAACTCCTAAATTGATCAGACGCCTCAGTTCGCTTGAGAACTTTTCACGCAAGGCAAAAGGCACCTTTTTAGATAGCAGTGCAGCTGGTCGCGCGGACTCGCCTAATGACAATTGTGCCTCTCCTTTGAACTTCCACACTTCACTATCGCACAAGTAAGGATACTAGTCGACGATGTATGTTTTAGCTGCACAAGAATGAATAAAACGGTCATGGTAGACGGAGACAAAATCCAAACTCTGAATGGAGTCTGTTAGATATTCTAGTATTATCGCTATTCTCAAATAAGCATTCAAACTTCTTCGCAATACTTCTAGCCCAGCCGGAGACACATCATAAGTCCAGCAACCTTGACCCAGAAAACCCTGTTAACCAAAACGCAGCCAAGCGTCGCTGGAACGCCTTCAAAACGCGGTACAACACTGCTAGACCTCTGCTAAATTTATACGTAGTTCAACAGCCTTTAGTTTCTAGAAATCGACTGTCAACTGCTAAAGTTAGCAGCTTCCTTGCCAAAACTCTGTATGTGTGCGGGTCACGTGAATGCATAGAAAGTTCTGGAATCTTCGAACTCAATGCACTATCGAAGTTAATCAATTAGTTGCTTTCCTTCCTAGTTGTTTTCCTTGATTTGTTTACCTTATCCCGGATACCTCTACTCCTGAGACGGCTACCGCGCTGTATTGTGATAGTCTGAGGTTTACTTGAAGCATCCTGGACGGTGTTCTACGCCTATCGGTCGATCTCCTTTGCTGAAGTGTTCTGCATTCGGGTTCCGTGCTCTGCGCTCTGGTATCTTTCTTCTGCTGGTTGCGTTCTTCCACGGGCTCTTTATGTAAGTTGAAGCTGTCTTTCAACAGGTCATATGGAAACTCGGTAGATTCTGTTGCTTGTGGCAGACACCGTGTTGGCCGCAGCTGCTTTGCATGGCGTGCCTATACCTGCGTTCCAACCAGAACGTAGCAATTGACGTTTCCGCACTTGTAGCCGATTGTGCCTGGTGTTCATTTTGCGTATCTTTCAAGGTAATCACGTACAAGTACCGATTGACCCGGTTTAAATGACCGTCGCTCGGCACCACACCGCCGATTAATGTCACGTTCGATCTTGTAGTTCCTTTCACCAGTTGTGGGCTCTGAGGACGGCCGAACTGCATCAAAGTGCATGCGGAGCTTTCTGTTCATCAATGCCTCTGCTCCAGTAAAAGTCCAGCTGAAGCAGCTAAAGCAACATTTGGTACACCTTTCTTGCAAAAAGTGTACGGCCGTCGGTAGCTTGCCGTTGCTTCTCAGCTTCCCTTGCTGTAGGCCTACAGCAAGATAGACGATGACTTTTCCGGTCCCGAACTAATATATCGAGGAAAAATAAGGATTTCCCTTCTTGGCGCCATTGTGAGCTTCACAACAATTATTCGCCTTTCTACGCCCTCAATATGAAAGTACTTTCCCTTTCCCCGTGCACTACCGGCGCATGCTGTGCCTGGTGGTTATAAAACGGATCCTTAATTGGTGGCGTTTTGGGTTTATTAAAGGGAACTTCTTATTTTTATTAAAGCAATCTGTAGAAGTAACAGGCTCATGAGGTTGCGCTCCGCATGTCTGACCACGGAATTTCCTAGAACATGTCACACACTTGAGGAGGTTGATAGACGAATGGCCACTGAATTCCAACAACTTATGTCATACCTTGGGCCAGTAATGCTACAAGGTATTTTGCAAAAATACATGTTTTAAAACTTCAGTTTGATGCAGGTTATGTGGTTTCCAGAAAAATAGTTACACTTACTATCTGAAGCCAGTAGCCGAAATACTGGGTATAATTCATAAGCAATCTTCAGTAAAATACGTCGAGTTGTTCATTAACCTGCACTGACTCCAGCAAAGTTGTGACAATGTGCGCCATCTCACCACTATACTCAATTTCTTCTTTGCTTTCGATTCCTATCTTTAGCGGTTGTAATGCCTAGTGCGTCAACCAAACATGCCAACTTCGTAGATTTTCCGCCTTTTTGGAGCGTTCTGCACCATTCGTCACGACTACAACGTTGTCATTAGGTCATATCGGTTCTGTGACAATTAGTCAAGGAACTAGCAATGCTGCCAGGCTTATCCTTAATGGAGCGTCAATTACTAATACGGCAAGGCATTCTCTGTTCTCTTTAACATAATCCGCTTCCGTTTGTCGCTCGCCATCCGCTCTGAGCTCTTGTTATGTTACTTACGTTGTGCCGTCTGATCTTGTCCTGTGTTTGCCGCTCTTCGCTGGTTTTAGTAGCTTCCCAGTCTTTCACGTGAGCGTTAGGTTCCGCGCCACTACAATACTGATCCTGCTCAAAGTTGCTTTTCCCCTGTATACTACGGCCGCAGCGTTGCATTGCCTCACTGTCAAGTATGACGTACACTACATTTTAAAATTTTACCTGTACTTGCTTTTACAACGTTTTGGGATTTTGTTCGCAATGAATCCCCTATGTTTTGATTCATCGTTGTTGCAATTCTTGGCCTGTCCCCCTGCAACGAATAGTCTCCACAGTTGAGCTGCACATCTGGCATTATAGTTCGATTATTCCCTAGCGGCCGAGATTTCGTTGCACTTCTAGCAGTTGCTTCTAGTGTTTCATGTGACGCTCTTAGATTCTTTCATTAGCGATGATTCGTCATGCAACTATCAACAGCAATATTGGATCCGACTAAACTGCGGTTTGAAAAAAAAGAGTTCCTCGGTTGTTTACTGCTTCAACACTCGAGTAAAATTCAAGAAACACTTTCTTCCAAGCCAAGTTCTTACAGTTTGTTCTTGCCTTGGTGGTTCGATTAAGCCGCTCTGCCGTTCCGTTGGTTTGCATGTGGTACGATGACGTACGCCGCCTCTGGAGTTCCCTCTAGTTCAATACCATCAGAAACGCCTTCGATCCAAAGCAAGGTCCCTGGTTCATGATACCTATTTGCGTGTCCTCTATCATGGTGACACGTTGAGTCTAAATGAGTGGGCCACAGTTTCGTCCGTTTGAGCTACGATTGGTACTGCTTCTGCACATTGTGTGAAGTGGTCATTCCTCAATAGGATGAAGTTGTTTCCTAAACGATTCAACAAAAGGGTACCAAAGACCTCCAATTTCCAAAACTGAAACCGTTGGTCTCGGTGTAACCTTCGCCCTGCATGGTTGTCAGTTTGGTTAACCTACTAAGTATGCAGCTCCGTTTTCCTGCGTGGTTGTTCAAAAGGCTTTTCTCTGTTGCACTTCGATAGCACTCTCAAAAACCATAGGTGGTTGCCCATGGACCAATTGGATCACCCATTCTCGCTGATTTTCTCAAATAAACGATGGCTTCGTTCTGATCTTTGGAGCCACCAAATTAAGGTTTGCCACCTGGAGCCTTCCCAGGCATTATAAGGTACTTTTAGCAATCTCGACGTTGTTCCTGGCTTGCTTACTGATTGTACATACATACACAGTTCCTCTATGAATTCCTATCACCTATCCTCTTCCAGTATGTTTCTATTCTCCAATACGACCGCACACACAGTTGTCCCAATTTCTGCCCTGGACTTCTCCATAGTCGGGCAAGATATTAACTCAGGTATTATGTCCTCCGTTCCATCCATATACCCGGTGGTGGGGTGAAAATCTTTTTGCTGGTGGGTCTTTCTTTGTCATCAGCCATACTGGTGTATTGTGGTCAGTGATGACACGGAACTCATTTGCTAAGAAGTATGTACTTTATTTCACTAAACGATAGCAAGACATTCCTTTGTGGTCGTAGAATACTAGTGATGTACACCCAGTAGCGTTCTACTGGTATATTATATCATCACTGCTCGTTGCAACAGCATGACCCTGGTTGCAAAGTTGCTTGGGTCTATGGCCGCAGTGCACCTCTTATTCTGCGTAAACATGCTGAAACCGTTGCTACACACAACGTTAGGTAGTTCTGGGTCTGACAAGTTTCTGTTGTTCAAACGCATGGTGGGGCTTGGTAGGTTTGCCTTAGTAACAGGGTGCTCATCCCTACAAAATGGGGCTCGAATTTTCTATCATATTCCACCGCAGACAAGGACGAACAGAAATAACTACGGGACATTGGAATTGCAAGTGCTTGCTAAAACAACAAATGCAGTTGACTGCCACCTTACTAGTTTCTTGAAGTGTTATCAGCGTTCTACTTCCCATGATGTGACCTGGATACACGGTGGCATCCTGCATGCTTTCCGACTCAGTTTTACACCAGCTTTCTTTTGTCTTTGTAGCACAGCTGTGCGTCTGTTACCATCTCCTTTTTCTGTCAGGTAACATAAACGCTGGACTGTACATTACCGAACATGAGTCAGCTATGGTTAAGATAATAGTCTAACTCGGTGACCTATAAAGTTGTAGAAGTAGAAGTCACGATTAAAATTCACGCACAATAATGTGCCTTGACAGGAAATCGAACCCCGGTCCACCAATTTCCGGTCCGCTGCTCTACCACTGAGCTACCGTGGG
>OX104066.1:46253799-46270781 GCA_944474145.2 Dicrocoelium dendriticum | reverse complement strand
ATATATATATATACATATCAACCGCCATCTAATGGCAGCCTCTCCAGTTGGCCCAGCATACCAACCGAACCAAACCCGCCGCTAGGCGAAACTCAGATGTAAGAGTCCCGGTCCAGAAGTATTATGATTGCGCTGATTAACTTTTTAGCATTTGGTACCTACAGCATACAAAACGGCTTTATGTTGCGCGAGTTCATTAATGAGTTACTTGGCGCTCAGTGTCAGCAGCCTACAGTAAATACGGCATTATTATAATGTTCATCCAGGTCGGGAATTCCAAGTTCTTTCGTAACCGACACGATTAAGCGTCACGTTAGCACTCCTGAACTACAATAAAAACAACGAGGACGTGTGTGACCGGAAATGTAACACCAACTGCATATTAGGAATTGAAATCGACTTACAAAGTCCCAAAAGCCTGCTGACAAGTCAAACTCAGAAAGTGCCGAATAACCGAGAAGTAACGCCAGGGCATGATGAAGAGTTCGTAGTTAAACTTACGCTTGGCTCGAACGCAAGTTGGGTTCAAACATCAAAACCAGCGTTACATACCATTTGCTTTCCATATTATTAAGCCACATATTACGCCGCTTGCTTAACATGGTGTATGTGGAGCATTGTTAATTTTATTTAGACTTACCGGCAGTCCATTTTAGCCATTTGATCCTATGACGCCACCATCCTCAGTTCTTTTCCGCATGCCATTACAAATATGCATTTTTGAATGCATTAAGGTTGGCTGCATAGCTTAATAAGAATAGCAGCACGCCATAGTTGAGCCCGTCATGAACGATGACACAATCTTTCCATTCTTTTGCTTTAGTCTTAACTCACCATGGATTCTACGCAGCACTTTTTCAGTTGCGATTAGCGCAGAAAGCTTCATAAATATACCTGTTTGCTCATGCTTTTACCTACAGTATGCTCTGCTCTCACCTGCTCTTTTTAAAGGCAATTTTACCGTAACACCATTTGGCTGCTCGCTTCTGACTTTTCCATGTCATTCATCTAGGGCCACATCCTTACTTTTGCAAGCGTGCAGACTGCGGACCTATTATTGTCTTTTATGCATCTCGCACACCAACATTCTGCTCGTACTCCCATCTGTTTGCACTGCCCTCAGCACACTTATCTCAATAGCGCTTCGAGCTTATTTTACAGCGCCTACTACCTCTGACATTTCTTTAGCCTTTATTGTAGACTATTTATACTTACTTAGTTCCTGAGTCAGTGATGTTAATCGCTCATCGCTCCCGACGCGTCCAGCGCACCACTTATTTGCGCTTGGTTATATACCTTCGCTCAGCTCTGCCCTACCTTATCTCGTCGGCTTTTTTCGACCATCTCTCATCAGGGTCTGACTTTCACTGACGTATTTTAAACCCAAGCATTAGGGTCTATTTACCTACTGCGTTCACTGGCTTGTGCATTACAAGTAAGGTTTACCTTACATTCGATGCTCTCCTTTCAGTGTCGCATTCTTTAATCGCAAGTGTCTCTATTAGGCTCTCTTGGCCGTATTATTTCCACTTAGATGGAACACACCATTTATAGATGTCGCCGTCTTACGGTGTGCATCCGTATTATAGAGCATTAGGCTCCATAGGCACCTCACCTCTACCCCTCTCTGTTCCTCGCCAGGTGGTGCATATCAGCTTTTAGACTGTTAAGCCCATATGTTTGTTCACCTTAACTTGTTGCTCATTCCTCTATATTATCCTGCATTTTTGAGATCTCTTCCAGCCTCTACCGATCCGGGGCCTGCGTGCGTCTCTTTGTATCCGCTTTTTAGAACATATATACATGAGATTTCAATTAATAATGTTTCAGGTCATTGGGAGTACATTATTGCAAGCACCGTTTCAGCTGTTCATAGTTTTGACTGCATTCCGGATCCATTCTTCTTGTCTTTTTCTTTGGCTGCCTTTGTTCATTGATTTTTGCTCCCTGATTTCTACAGGTACAACGGCTAGCAACAGAGCAAAGTTCCGTCGCTGCTACCGCAACATACTTTCTTGAGGCACAAAGCTGCGTTACTTGGAAAGTGCCAGATGACTGTACCGGTGCTGTTAAAACTTACCGGTCCGACAAAGTACTTATCCGTTATGTTGGAAGGGTACAATTCTCTGGAGGCCTGAACAATTGGGTACGGCTAGAAAATAACGTCTTTTTCTCATGTTGCTTGTCCGGAGCTCTCATGCGGACATCCAATGTCACATGTATACACAAACCTTCCCACTGACTTGAAAAGCCAACTGTACTTACAGAGGTTATGCCGTTATAATTGCACAACCGATAAAATTCTACCACACACTACAGGTAGAACAATTCGGTTCGATCACCTTTACTACTGGATAAATATTTTTACTTACTACCGAACTTGAGCTATCCACTCTTTGCTTTGACCGTTCAGTTGGCCGTGGATGCTAGTGTTACCAAGCAGTTGGGTAAGTTACGCTGGAAGTGCCGTTGATTCGTTGTTCCGCATAAGCTGATGTACATTAGAGGCTGAAACATTGGCTTCGGATTTTTTCGTGGTCAAAAATGGTTCAACATGAGAACGTTTGAATACTTTCCGGAGACAATATGCGTCTCTGCAGATGTCCCATATACAACATGCCAAAAGCCTACAACGCATGATCTACCTACCAAACGGGTTGAGCCAGTCAGTCAAAACAGGATAGAACCCATAGACAATTCAAGCTGCTGTCAATCATGCGTCAGCTAGGGGAAAATCTGCACTGTGATGATCGCGAATAACAGAGCCAGTAGTTAGTCAATAGGAAGTGTTGCCATTTACAGCTTGCAGTTCAAACAGATCGATAGTATTGTTCCAAGACGTGGTGAGGTTTCGCTTGGCAAGTGTTTTCCTATGAGAAGCAAAAAGTGTCCGCTTAAGAACACTGCGACTTGGCGAAGGCTAATAACCGCAAAATAATGGCATAATCCATGGCAACATACTGGCAAGTCAACTAATGCCACAGTGTACCATGTTTGATACGCCCTGGCACTTTCCGTCTGCACAATCAGTCGCGACGCCTCTTTCTGCGCATTCAACGGTGATTTTTTCGGTACACCCATAAGAACCAGGTTTATCGTGAAATAAATTTGCTTGCACTCCACCAGTTCTCTTTTAATTGATCCTCCGTAAGTCTTGATCTATGCGTGACTGATGTATTACTGTAATATATGGCAAATAGCTTACTGCCACACAAAAGTGCCAGAACTCACGACAAGCAAAACTATTCATTCTAACTTTGTACCACTTGTACACTTTCAATCATGAACAACTGAACGATTTTCCATCTTCACCATTACAATTACCATAAAACGTTCGTGCAATTTAATTTATTTGAGCACGCCACCGTGAGCATGACTCGCATAGTCAAGAATAAATATTTAGTATTTATTTTGGAGTTGACTTCCGCCGTCGAGCACGCGTACCTGCAGCCACCGTGACCGTAGACATTCGGTTTTCATAAGGAAGCCAACCAACACCCAAATGTTGTGTCGGTCTGCATCCGGAATCAGGCGATTATATGAAAGACACAGCTTTTGGTCTGTCTACCGCAAATGACTCCATTTCACCGTCTCTGGGTCGTCGATGATGACGGCAGTTACCTGGGCCGTTATGCACGATGAGAATAATCCATGATCCACGGGGATGGATAAATAAATAAATAATAATTTATTCTCTAATGGTCGTGTCACAACAAATAGGGCGTGCGCAAAACCTTACAGGCAAATATATTACACAAAGGCACTTCCCTTGCATAACATGGGCTGATCGCATACTGTATAGGTTACAGCAATGGAAAGTGTGCTGGTGAGGAACAAGATCGTTAGTGTTGTAGCGATGGCCTAGGTTCAGGATGGTATAGTATGGAGAAAGTGCCGAAAAAGCGTAATATGGGGAATGGTGTTGTGAAGCACAGTCAGAGTAGTATCTTTCTAGTCTTTGTATTAAACAGCAGTGCAGTGTGGCGCTGGTTAACTTGCTGGCGTAAGTCCTAAGCTTTATTCAGTGGCGAGTGACCGCCGTCACGTAGCTGTGTTGTAAAATAGACATTTGTGGCAATAAAACGAGTACCTCATAATCGAATATAAAAGAAGTTGGAGAACTTTGAGATCTGGAACCCATCACTAGGTTGGCCGTCGTCCCACCTTGTTGGTCGTTACCAAGTAATCACCTTAGGTGACTGTCGCACTTCTACAAGCTCTATCACTAACGGGTCGTCCAAGGGAGCGAAATCGGTCCTGCACTCTTTCTGCGCTACATCAATGGCATCAAGAACTCTGTAAAAAGTGGCAGGCAACTTTTATGTGCTGACGATACCAAGGTGTTTTATGTGCCTCCGCGTGGCTAGCTTCATGAAACGTAACTGCTCATTCAAGATGACGTACAGGTTCTTGAGTTTCGCTCCGCACATTGGTGAGGAACCACCGGGCTAAGCGATAAAGCATCAAATCTTACAGCAGCTGCACCTTGAAGGATCTATCATCTTAAAGAATGAATGCGTCCGTATACAACAGTCCAAGCCAGGACTTGGACTCGTCTACCTCCGTTGTCCCCGAACAAGCCTTACAACAAGTAGCACGTAACAGCCAATCTATGTACACTATATCAAACGAAATGCACACAACCCAGGCTAGTGCTGAACCCTGCAAGCTACTCACCTGCCTCATGCACGAGTACTGAAGTACAATGTACGTCAATTTGAGAAACAGTGATAGAATTGAGGTGGAAAACTTGCAGAGGTCATTTAGTAAATATCTGAAAGATGGATACACTGTAATGAGCTGCCAACAACGCTGCAAGGAACGTCAACCAGCACCAAGTTGGTTAAGACGAGTAAAGCACAACTTGTTGCTTCTTTTCAACGTATTACACAAAAAACGATTCAAACCGCCTACGCTTGAGTTACCACATTGCTCAACTCGAGCGCTTCACAATAAAGATTTTGCATTTAATATACCAAAGGAAAGAATGAACCTTCTCTATATTTTCTTCCTGATGAGGTATAGCTATTTGTGGAATTAGGTACCGATAACAATCAGGTCATGAGAAAACGTGGTACCATTTAGACGCAAACACTCGTTACCCTGATTTAAATACCATAATCATTATATCTACACGGAAACTCTTCGTAGAAAAGCTATTGTAAGCGGCACATAAACATCTAACCACCAATGTTTTCAAAGCGTGGCTCTTGTCTCAAGCATTGACCAAAACTTTACGTAATGAAGCGCATGCCCTAATCTTCCACCCGTGCATGTGACTCATGCAACAGCATGGCTACTGCTGTACCAATTGTTCTGTGCCGCTAAAGGCAAGGTTGCTCGTGTTATTATTGTTATATTACACTGCTTGGATGACATCTTTTACATTGAGTCATTTTAATTTTATCTGTACTTATCGGCAATCAAGTTAAACCCTTTTCCTATATGATACCATCGTCCTCTCAGTTCTATTTGTGATTCCACCACAACTACACCTTGTATGCACCAATGTTGGCTGAGTGGCTTGTGAGAAACATCGTTGGAACATCGAAGTGGCATAGACGACTAACTGTGGTAAGATTAAAAATGTGCCTTCAGTAACAGAAGCTTCGGAAAATAGTGCCAAAATATTAGTACATGAGCAACGCTCATCAACCATTCTACGCTCTACGTGAGGCGGGCCATGGGAAATATAATCGTCAGTGATATCCTCAAACAACTCGGAGCAGGAATGGATTTAACAAGTGACCTGGCAATAGTGTGATGAGACAACAAGCAAGCGTTCTACTTACCTGCAATGGTTCTTCCACTTGGACCTGTCTGCGAAACCCACCCGGCCTGTGGGTTGTCTGCTTGGACAATTATACTGCGCATGAAATATCCGATCCTCATTACTCTGAGGTTCTTGCTCACCTACACAACTGCATCCCAATCTATATAGCCCTGTTCCGTCCAGTACTGCCGGTTTCAACCGTTAATGGTGTATCCTGACTAAGTCTTTTGCTCAGCCAATAGAAAAATGGGTGCACCATGACTGTGATTAGCCGTGCGGAAAATCGATCGTAACTTGGCTTTGCCAGTAACGCATTGCTATTCAACTTGTGGTCGACTACAGTGTTTCAGGACGTGGTGGGTTTTCGCCGGGTAAGCGTTCTCCCTAAAAAAAGCCACACTGCGACGTGGAGAATGTGATTCGCCACCAAACCAAAGTCACTGCCCACTGCTAAACACTTACAAGATCCCGATAGCTGAATTCTGTGAACACAACGGCATATGAACCAAACCACAGCCATTCGTCAAACAGTGTTTATCAAATATTCCGTCGGGTTCCTACGCACACGGAATGATGGAGATCAATCTCCTGAACTATTCCAAACCCTACCTAGAATTTCTGTAACGGAAATACTTATAGATTTTACCGTCCTTCCGCGCCACATATATGCCTGACTCCAATGAGCTTGCCCATCATCCTTGCGACTTTCCTATATGACAAATTCGTATTATTTATCCATCCGTGTATTTTGCGAACACTTACCTCTGTGTTATGGAGTAAATACGTTCACTATGTTTCTGTGGCTCTGACACCCAGTTGATTACGCTTGTACTGGTGTGTCTCGTTTCCCCGAGAATAAAACTATTTTTATTAATTTACTAATATATCGCACCACGACCACAAATCGAACACCATTTGCTGACTCGAGAGAACAAAGCAATAGTAGAGTGCAAGTGGTGAGTCAGAAACGGTCCTTTTCATGATCAAAGTCGATAGTTTGCTCACCGGGGGCATAGGTTTGGCGCTCAGTGCCCATCGCATGATGAAAGCTGGTAGGGCCGAGCGGGCGAAACAGAAAACGAGACGGATGCATAACCGATCGGCACAAACACCGAATGAACCGACGGAGCATGTGTGAACAAAGCGCATCCCTATTCCGGTTAAGGAAAGACTGGTCCAAAGGTCTGAGAACAAAAGTATGGATGCCAGCCAATGAACTCAGGTAAGTGACCATGGAAAATGAGTCCCAGTGAATAGTAATGTACAGCGTGAAAATGCTTATGTGCTATTTATTAACAGATTTTTGATCGCTGCCCAGACTATCTTCCTGATTCTCGGATGGCTACACAACCGTTAGTAACCAAAGCTTCGAGGAACAGGCTCTCGCAAGCGATGGGAGTAAAGCGACTCATCCGCAGCAGGACGCGGAAACGTATGATCACGAGAGAGTTATTCAAACGAAAATATAAGAAGTCACCAGGTACCGAAATATAAGAAGCCTAGACTATCCAATGGAATCAATAAGTGAACTCGATAAGCGGGGACAAATGTGAGCATTAACAGGATCTAGCTGAGAAATTCTGTTCAAACCCAAAACTCCTTTACAGTAACGTTAACAGACTCTGTAAAACGGAGCGGGGGCTTCCTGCCCTACGCACGCTACGTAGACCAGGAGAGACTGCGACAGAAGCGGACAAGGACTTATGTCAACCATTCTCACAAAACTTCGGAGCACGACTTCATTGCCTATGCTGTTCACGCATGTCGTGTTACCGTTGGGAATTAGTCATATCTCGTTTACGGATCCGGATCTTCTGAAAAGACTAGTCTACTTGCCCCAGCATACCTCTTCTGGTGCCGAGAACATCCAGCTACGGGTGATGAAATTAACTACGATGAATGTGTCCAATCAACTCTCTGAGATCTTTCAACGATGCATCGGTGAGATGCGGGTTTCAGAAATGTGAAAGCACGGAATTGTCACTCCTATTAATAAGGTGATCATCGCTTGATAACACTCCGGTGTTCTCCAAAGTCATAGAAGCCATAGTTGCCGAAGCGTTCATGAATTACATCATATCATCAGAGCAACGGATTTTGTCAAAACCGGTCTTGTCCCGCAAATATGCTAACTGCGTACCGATTAGACTAAAACCGTTGACATAGATGATCTGGAACTCTCCGAGGCGTTCTACTGTCTGAAGTAACGCATCCCCTTTCATAAGATTTAGAACTGTGAGATCAGTTACTTGGGTCTCGGTCAGATAGGTAAATTCAAGGACATTTAAATGTGAGAGTTCGTCGCGCCATCTCTGACCCCATAGTTGTTCAGTGCGAAGTGATATGAAGCATAGTACTTCGTCCACTCCTACTCCTGATTTACTTAAACGATCTCGTGAGAATGATCACTTTGAGTTCCTTACTCCTTGCTGATGATGGCGGTGACCACATAGCACAGCAGAAGTATCCTGATAGAGTACACCAGTGGGTGACTCGGAACCTTGCTGTATTTCAACGCCACCAAGTGCAAGACTGAGTATAAAACCTCAATCCAAACACGGGTACAGATTGTGAATCAAATTTTTCTGCTCGCTTCTACTGAATGCGACTTAGGTATGATGGTACAAGAAGATTTTGGCTTACTTCAGACCGAGAAAGCTACCAAAAAATTCAATCAACCGTTTAACCTTTTGCGAAGGGTATTCGGGCACTTGCACCTTTCATTGCCTCCCATGTGCTCAACATCTACATTAAGCACCATATGGAATACGCCATCCACACAGGCAGCTCTGGCGCAAGCACGACCTCACCGTACTTAAAATACCACAATGAAGGGCGACCAAGAACGTATGGGGTCTGTATCACCTAAACTATGAACTGAGGCTGAAAACGATCGGGGTTCACGGTGGATGAGTGCACTGCAATTTGATCCTGCTGAGTAATCTAAACCATACTTGTCGTCAGCACATGAAGCTGTATTACAAGACCACTCTCAGAGGTCCCCAGCTAAAGCTGGCCACTCAGTATTGTCAGTCAGAGTGCCACCGGAATTTCTTTGTACCTTATGATTCCCTATCCACTTACGTTGTTTCTTCCTTCACACCGACAGTATTCAAAAGACGTCTCGATGACATAGTTACGCATTTAGATTACGCTATATAACTCTTCATATCTGTATTGAAACTAACACTAACAATCAACGCGCGCACTCTTACTTCCTGGACTTTATTTCTTAAACGGTTCTACCGTGGAATATGGTTAGAATTTACCCAAAGTGGATTCACGTATTACCTTTGTTCAAGTAAGCGGCATACGAATGAGCGTAGTCATTTCCAATGCTATTTTTCTCATAGTATACGTCAACCATAATCGCTCACCATAGTACATCCAGTGCGTAAATCGAATACACATTTCAAAGCATCGTTACGCAGCAGTGCAGTTAAAAGGTGGCCCAATACTCAAGAACAAGTTGGAGAAATTTGTTACTTATGAGTAGAAGGATTTTTGTGAGTATTTTTGTTCGTTGCAGTCGGCCGACAATACAGATCAGTCAACTACCTATCCGGAAAAGCACCTTAATTCGCCCTATTGGGGCTCGTCAGTGGTGCGCATCCTTCGGTCCTCTTCGGAGGATCGAACCCATGACTGCTAGTGGCTTGTGCCAACTAGCCCGCAGCTTATGCAACTGCGCCATGGAGGACGGTAGCCGACCATCACGAATTGTCAGCTAACTGCGATATAGCCCGACCCATCCTCCACTGCCATGCAGATGACAGCGGTTGGCCTTCCGGTGTCAGGACTTCCCGGTTATGGCAGCTATGAATCGACATAGCACTTATGGAATCCGTAAGGGCGAATTTGTATTACTTATGAGTAGAAGGATTTTTGTGAGTATTTTTGTTCGTCGCAGTCGGCCGACAATCCAGATAAGTCAACTACCTATCCGGAAAAGCTTTTCCGGATAGGTAGTTGACTTATCTGGATTGTCGGCCGACTGCCGAGAAATTTATGTTTATCAGTCGAAAGGCAGAACCACTACCAAAGAAAACATGCAATCCCCCATCGTGGACGACCGCATACTATTGTCGGAGAGAGTTGTCATCCAGAAGGCACTACAACTGCGCATACTTCGGCAGTTCCACGTAGGGCATTTTGGGATCACCTGGATGAAGGCGCTTTCCCGCAACTTGTGTACTGGTCTTTCATGGGAGAATTGTCTAAACGTTGCAGAAGCGTGCCACTGTCCTAAAGCGCCCCAGAAAGCGAAGCTCCATTGGTGGCCAAAACCCACGAAACCATGGTGCCGTATCCATGTCGACTTCGCAGGACTGGTTAAGGGCAAAAGGTTTTTTATATCTTAGCCGACGCCTACAGCAAATGACCAGAAGTGTTTCTCATGAATAGCACAACAACCAATACTGCTAGACCGAAACTGAACGCCAACGTGAGTACGAGATCCAGACCTGGCGACCTTGGCACAAACACGATGGTGCTGCGCTAGAAGCTCCACAACGTAGGGCAATAAGAATCGTTAGAGGATCGTTTCACCTCTTCGACGACGCGATTGGAAACCCTAGACTTGTATAGCGGCGAATACCGGCGCCTGCGAGGAGGTCTTATTCTGGTGTACCAATTACCGACTAACTCCAATCACGCCCGTCGCGATTCAGCCACAAGAACCTGAGTGGCCACCAGCTTAAACTGACCATACGCAAAGGTCGATTTGATGGCCAACAGGTTTTTATCCCTTCGGGTACTCAAAACATGGAACCCTCTTTTTTCACAAGTTATCATCGCCCCCACATTAAGGCCTGTTAAAAAACGATTGGACTAGACAATCCCATTTACATTACGAGATACAGTCCGTTTCCAGTGAAGGACGTACAGTTCAACCTGCCATGACGACCAGTCAAAAATAGCCCCAATGATTATCCCATATTTTCTTATCGGTCGTAACCTGTCTACGGCGTCCACCTATCTAACACAACCGCGACCAAGCTTTTGTGGTCCTTAGCCGTCCTAGCACATGCTCAAGGCGACCACCACTAGCACGAATGGCCGGGTTTGCGAGTAGAGGTGTCATGAAGGTCTGCCACCTTATCGCATAAATAGCTTAGAATACGTTTCAAGGTGCCATAATTGTCCCAGAAACCATACCATATGCCCTGCACTGATTCATTATCGCCCAGGTTCACGCATTCTGTGTCTCCTTATTCGATTCCCCATAGGCTTGTTAATACCCCTACTGTCGCAAGTGACCAGTTCACGTTGCGTAACTCCCCCAACACCACTAGTTTATTCTTACTCCGGGGGTCACACTGCCTTCACACCAGACTTGCCCAGAGACATATTATGGTTGCGGCATCCGGTTTCGGATTTGTCTGTCACTAAGGCCAGCCACAGGACGGTTGATCCCACATAGGGACCAAGGGTGACTTGCGCTGCACCACCCACACACCCGATACAGGGCGTAAACTCGAAGGAATAAGACCGGGAGGCATTCTGATGGGAAGTGATACATTACCACCCCTGGATATGACCTTATGTAACTAACGCACGTATCCCGCTATGGGCTGTGCAGTGAACCCATCGGATAGAGCCATGTTACCCAACAAAAGAGCCGTGGGACTCCCTTCGTGCACTCTGGGTTTTGTGATACTGTTGTACAGTCTCAAGTACTGTGACTATCACTTTCTGTGTGTATTTGTTTACTGTGTAACCAGTCGGTTGTCAGCACTGAGCGGGTACTGTTGAGGTACATCCTTACTGAATAATCGTGTTCGCGTTATTGTTTTTTATTGAAGAAAGAATATCAGTGATTCGACAAAGTGCAAAAGGAAAACGTTCGCCAAGATTGGTGGGAAATTTCGGAGTAGGAAGACAAGTCAAGTCAAAATAAGCTTTATGAATCCTAATGAGTTCATTTTCAGCATTTACACCACCACTGCGGACACCTGAATGATAATATCAATATACATGCTTGGGTAGAAAAGTGGGAAAAAAGCAGAACTGTTACTCCAACAAGCGCTCGCGCAGCATGTTAGTGACTTTTGCTGTGTCAACAAGCAAACGTGAGAGATAAGGCAAAACAGTATTACGATACGATGACGTGCGGGAGAATAAAATGCTGAATTTGGTAGGAATCAAAGAGAAAGAGAGCGTTTTGGAAAGATCATTGTGAAGTAGATGAAATCGGTCAGTTAGTTTCTTAGAAGAAAAATCATTGCGGGTATCAAGATGTCTAGAAATGATAAAATCAACTAAAGAATCTCTGGACAAGCCCCTGCATCTAAAAATATGCTTTATAGATTGCATCAATAAGATGTAGTTTTTCAGAAGCAGTCCAGGGAAAATGACAGCAGAGCAGTATAACCAGTGGGGAATAATGCAAGAGGTCATAACCCTGAATAGTAAAGTACGAGATACTGAGAGCACCTTAAGTCTGAGGGCATAAAAAGAGTTTTCTGACTCTTTGAAAAGTTGTACAGGCATGGGTGGACCAAGAAAGGTTCTGGGACAAAAAGACGCCGAGATACTTGACGATGGAAGGAGTAGGGGGTTACATTCACAGTAAGGGAGAAAATATACGAGGGACTGCAACTTATCGCCACGGAGAAAAGAAAACATTATAGTACTGCATTTAGAAGCATTAAGGATAAGCGATCTGCGTGAAGACCATTTCACCAGATCTTTCAACCCATGTTGAAGTGAGAACTGAGAACTGGAACGAAGCAGCGAGTAGAGGTTGCTCTGTGTAGCTGCATCATTCGTCGTTTTCGGACATGAACTCTTTATTTATCGTTTCGCTCTTTGTACTTTGCCTCTGCAAATTGTTGGTCTAGTAGCATCTTGAATTTAGACACGGTGTTCGCTTCTACTATATGCTGAGGCAGGTCGTTCCAGACATTGACCACTCTGCGTTCGAAACAGTGTTGATGGGCGACCCGCTTGAAATCCGGGACGATAAGTTTATACCGGTGTCCTCGCGTGCAGCTTGGTGTGCGCAGATGAAGTAGTTGTCTCAACATGGGGTAATCACCCAGATGTAACATCCGGTGCGTCATGATGAGGTCAACCCTCAGTCGACGATAAGATAGGGTGTATAACCCTAGTTTCTTACATCGGTCTTCGTATGGCATACCTCGTAAGTTGGGAATCAGCCTAGTGGCTACATGCTGCACCCGCTCAAGCTTTTCTACTTCGCCACTGGTGATGGGACAGTATGCGGGAGTGCCGTACTCCAGCATTGGTCGTATTATCGAGACGAAGAGGCGAGAAGCAATCTCTTCGGACCAAGTGCTAAAGCTGCGCCTGAGAGCCCAAAGCATACGAAGGCTGTTTTGGTACAGCCTATTCGTG
Source organism: Dicrocoelium dendriticum (assembly GCA_944474145.2). Taxonomy (NCBI): domain Eukaryota; kingdom Metazoa; phylum Platyhelminthes; class Trematoda; order Plagiorchiida; family Dicrocoeliidae; genus Dicrocoelium; species Dicrocoelium dendriticum. Next base: position 46,257,649 of record OX104066.1, on the reverse strand, counting down.
TTGTCAATGGACTTTAGGTCGCAGCGTGAGAGTACACCGAGGTCGCGCACGAAAGGAGCGGGATGCAACGGTTGTCCAGCCACTGTGTACGTTCGGCCGTGATCACACTTACCCAACCTCATGAATTGCGACTTGGCAGGGTTGATCGGAAGGTTAACCTCTGCAGACCATGTTGAGAGGCGGTCGAGATCCTGCTGAAGTAAATCGCAATCATTGAGTGTGCGGATTACTCTCCACACTTTCAAGTCATCTGCGAACAAAGCACAATGTGATTGTAGTAGCTGAGGCACATCGTTTATATGGATTAGAAACAATATCGGTCCCAGTACAGTGCCTTGGGGCACGCCGCTGCTCGATGGATACCAGTCAGTTAGATGGTTGTCCACCTGGACTCTCCACTTCCGATCAATAAGGAAATTGCTGATCCATTTGTGCAGCGAACCACCAACACCGCACATCCTCAGTCTGTCAAGGAGCACTGCATGGTTAACCTTGTCAAAAGCCTTACTGAAGTCAATGTAAATGACGTCAACCGATTGGCCTTTGTTCAGCGCTTGTAACCATTCGTGCCTCGTCAACAGTAGGTTGGTGATGCACGAACGACCTTTCAGGAAACCATGCTGTGCGGAGGTTAACAGGTTTTTTCGACTCGAGAAGTTGCAGAAGGCTCTTCTTCACGATCTTCTCGAGCGTCTTTGCCAAAACTGCCGTCAGGCAGATCGGCCGGTAGTTATCCACTTTGCTTGGGTTACCACCTTTCGGGATAGGCTTTACGACTGAGCATTTCCAGTCGTCCGGTAGTAGACCAGTGGATAGTGACCTGTTAAACAGTTCAGTTACAGAAGGTGCAATTATGGTCGATAATGACTTGAGGATTAGTGGGTGTATACCATCTGGCCCAGCAGGTTTCGTCCCGTCAAGATTTGCTAGAATCTTGCGTACATCCTCAATATTGCAGTCCAGGCTGTTAAGTTCGGCTGGAGCGGTGCTCGTCGAACTCATTACAGACACCTGGTCACTTGCGAATACGGAGGCGAAGTGCGTTGCCAATGCTGACGCACGATCTGTACTCGAGGTTAGAGGCTGTCCTTCTGAGCCTTCTAACACTGGGATACTAGCTATAGGTCTTAGGCGCCGCTTCACATATGCGAAGATCCTCTTGGGAGCAGTTTTTGCGGCAGTTGCAAGCTCCTCTTCGAAGCTTCTGCGTTTTCTTGTTTTCGCGTTGTTGCAGCGATTTCGTTGTACCTTGTAGGCATTGTAGTCCTCATCAGAGCCAGATAACACGAATTTGTTCCATAGTCTACGTCGCCGTCGGGCCATTTTGTTGTACTCTTTGTCAAACCAATGTGGTTTGACTGGCCCAACTTTCCGAAATTTGAGGGGCACAAATCGGGCGCACAACGATTTCACTCCCTCTTTAATGATAGCCCAACAGGTTTCAATAGATGAATCCTGTGGTAAAGACCAGTCTATCTGGCTCGCTGCTCGAATGAGGCCATTAAAGTCCGCCTTCCAATAGTTGAAGGCTGACTCTAGTGGGAGAGGATACGGTAGCGGTAGTTCTAAACTGCCTATGATCACTGAGTGGTCACTCGCTCCCAGAGGCTCTAAGACTTGAATGTTATGTACACGCTGCTCACAGCTAGTCAACAGCAGGTCTAAGCATGATGGAGTCGCGCGCGCTGTAATGCGTGTCGGTTGGTTGATGTGCTGTGTGGCCGCGGTTTCAAATATCAACTCCGTAAACTTCCTCTCGACTTCACAGTGGCCGGGGAGAAGTTCAGCTTCAGGCCACTGTATTCGGGGCAAGTTGAAATCGCCCATGAGTAGGAACATCGGACGACTCATGTGGTTGCGGACATGCGGCAACCAGTCCAAACTGCGGCTCAGTGGGCTGCGATATACCACGCCCACGTGCAACTCGCAGCGTCTGAGGTGTATCGAACACCATAACTGCTCACATAGACCATCAGCGCTTTGATAGGCGCTCACTAGTCTCCCACACAAGGAAGACTTTATGTAAAGTAGAACGCCACCGCGATCATTTGATGGTCTATCACAGCGGAAGCATGAGTAGCCGGTGATTTCCACTTCTTGGGCGTTGACGTCGGAGTTTAACCATGTCTCAGCAAGGCCTAATACGTCCGGTCGCTGAGAGCTTACGAAGTCGTACAGCACATCGCGCTTGTTCATCAAACTGCATACGTTAGTAAAGGCTACGCGCAGACCGCGGTAGGACCCGCTGGGCGCGCCTGAAGTATTAGCAACCTGTTGATCCGGATTCGTGGAGGAACCCGGGCAACTACTCGAAAATTTACAATACGGAGGTTTGTTTCTCCATCCTCCGTGCGCCGCTTTAGTTCAATCATGGCAGACTTGAGTTTCTCTCTGTCTGCCGGTTCTAAGTCAGCGCGCACGTGGATCTTCATACCCTTCAGCCTATTAAGGCGAGACAATAGTAACTTGGTACTTGCTTCTTCGGCAAATGTCACCCTCATGGGCCATACATCCCAGCACAATAGCAACAGCATGTTTACACCCTATAACCGTGGTTCGTATAGAGAGATGTTCAACATACAAGGAAAATAGGAAAGCAGCAACTATGAGGTCAACGTATGGAAGAAACTCAATGCCTATGACAGGTAAAGGCACGGTTGCTACTGCAAAAGCCCAGTGAATGGTTAGCCGGAGGCCTAGATTGAGCTTGAGCAGCTTTTTCTCGAGAGTTGTAATTGGTATGCCATTACCAGCACGTAAGTTGGTCACCGAGAGTAGAATCATCCCATATGAGCTAGGGGTATAATACAGACTTTCGTTTCGGTGTTCACCAAGAACTCGGTACCAAAAGTAAAATCCCCAACACTGATGAAGCGACTTTGGTTCGGTCCAGTCGCGTTTACCGCCACTATGGACGGATCGAACGCTTTCCTGCCTTTCAGAAAAGTTGTACTGGTGATACATTTACGGGCTGCGTTGCCAAGACTTTAGTGGTGCCAACAGCAAGCTTGTCTGTTGAGGGAATTACAACTGCTTGCAAATGTTTTGAACGACTGCTGACGACGGCTGAGTGAACTGTTGCACTTGGTGACTTAGTGTAGAAACTTGTGGTTGCAGAGCCTCTCGGTTAACAAGGAAACGTAGGTCCACGTGGCATCCACAAATCAGGTTCTACTGATACAGAAAACAAACACCATCACAACCACAAGAAGTCGACAGACTATGTGACATGGATACCACTGCTGTAGTCTGACACTGCATTATGTGTGCCCCTGCTTTCACTCCGATAATGAAGAGATTGTGCATTTAGGAAAGATGAGTATTCAATTGTTCGAGAGCCATCATTAGTACACATGCTCGAAGGGAGCGAGAGTGCTCCGTTTCCCTTCCACTGTGTTCGGAGTCACACAAGGGCTAATGCGAGCCAGCTAAGCAGCAACCTGGAGAACTCACAGCAACCCATCGTCTGTATATCGAGGAATTTTGGAGTAATGAAATATGCACCTGGTGACTCCAGTTACGTGATGTATATCAGGTGAGTAAGACTGAAATCGAGAATAGTAAAAAATGAGCGAGGCGACGAGCGTGGCTGGATTGCAATCCGTCAAGAGCCGCGCGACTAGGCTGCAAAGAAGACAATAGATGTTGTGTTTGAAGGCAATAGCAATGACAGCCATCTGATGTGGGATGGCACTGGACATTTCGGGCAACCCCCCTTAAGTCGGCCCCCAGATTCCACCTCAAACGATAACAACCATAGGATCCGCCCTCCCTACCCCCTGGAGGGGTTCATACCCGGCCAAACCCAAGAGTCCCAGGGAAATGCCCCCCACCCCCCCACACACAACCT
>OX104066.1:46184044-46253733 GCA_944474145.2 Dicrocoelium dendriticum | reverse complement strand
CGTCCCCTCCAGCCGCCCTACACTGGCCCTTTCAGAGTTCTGCAACGGACTTCGAATCGTTTTACTATAGACCAGAATGGTCACCGAACAACTGTGTCCACCAACCGACTCAAAGAGGCTTTCTTTGACGAGCCACTTGTAGCGCATCCTGATGCTCCCGCACAAGCACCCGCACCTGTGGTGACTTCCCGAGCACTGGATAATCCGCAACCCTCCGTACCCCTTGACCCGCAACCTATCGCGCCTCAACCCCAGGCAACCGACCGACGCGGTAGACAGGTCGAACGTCCGGTCCGTTTTTCCGATTTTGTAAGCGTTTGCTATTTCCATTAACACGCCTTTTTCGTCTTTCATGGTTATCCTGCGTCTCACCCATAAACGTTTTGCAAAATCGACAAAAAAACCCAAAACATTTTTAAAACCTAAAAAGCGTATTTGCTTTTATCATACATGCCATGTTCTCTTTCCGGCGTAAAGCCACTTTCCCCGACCCTTGCCAACCCCCTCTGAGTTCTACTTTCCAGAAACTCAACCGCCGGAACTGCCCAGTCAACCCACGAGTGACTCGCCAGCAGGATCAACGCCACCTTGGAGTGACTCTCCAGCCGTCCCACAGCCCCCTTCCTCGTCCTCCACCGCAGACACCCACGAATGAATTGGTCCCCAAACGCCGGTTAGGCATTGCCGAAGAGGACGCCGGATTTCTTCGTGGGACGAGGACGCCCGGATTTCTCCGTGGGACGAGGACCGTGGAATAAAGTGCGGTGGGGGGTGACACCTCCCAAGCGCACCTTCGGGTCTGCAGCAGGGAAGTTCCTGTCGGCCATTTTTCTGGATTAGCAAGGTTTTTGCAGTCCGACCAGCCCGCTCCGACGGCCCACCGATGATGCACTCTGGACCACCCGATCGTCATAAATAAAACTAACAAAAGATTGGAGCTAGCGAAATCTGCCACACACCCCAATTTGGAAGCCCTTCTCCAGTCCCTGCAAAACTTCGCATCCAACCTCACCTCCCATTTTTCCGTTACTAACAGCTCTATCGAAGGCTTCCATCCTTCAGCCTTCTGTGGAGCGGCCCTTGTAGTGCACCGGAAAACATGCTTTTTCAGTATCTTGTAACATTGGATTTTATGGTTGTTTTAACCTTCGAAACGTCCATTTGTTTTACTGACTGCACGTCCGTTTTCACAAACCGTTTTGGTGAGTTCCTCGCTGCACGCTTCTCGCTCTGTCTGATTCGCTTCCTATTCTTGTAGCCTTACAATATACGTTAGGTTCAGTCGCTTCTGATTTCTATACTGTCGTATTTGACACGTTTTACGTGTCATTGTTTACCGACTAGTATACCTTGCTCCACCCAACATACTACCGCAGAATTAAAGGAGACCTGCCCCTGACTTACCGTATCGTAACGGGTAAGATCGGTCCAGTCGTGTCCTAGTTATTTAGTCCCGCCAAGCTGCCTAGTCTCCGAGGTCACCTGTTGAAGCTGCACAAACTGCGTTCTGACAGGGTAAGGACGGAAACTCGCTTGTCGCATCCAGTTATTGAACGTTGGAGCTCGCTTCCGGCGCACGTGGTTAGGGAGTCTACAGTAGAGGGTTTCGAGCGTGAGTTAGACGCTCATGGGTGGCAGTACCAAACATTATCCTTCTCTTAACCGACTTGTTTCTTCAACTTTCCCTTCGTTCGTTTTTATTTTTTCTCACCTTGGTATCATCAGTATTTAGCTGACATTCCCCTTCCTGTTTTCTTAGCTTACCCTTCACTCTTTTACTTCACATAAACTGCCCTGGCAGGGACTGCTGGGCAGGGAAATGTGGGCAGTATTTGGTTGGACAGGGTGTGGTGCGGTCTTTGTTTTAGGCTTTTCAACATCTCAAGCAGACCTGTCAATTCCCGATCCAACGATGCGCAAAAGAAGGAACATTCACGAGAGTATCCTAACTTTCCGGTCCCAACTGAACTGGAACTTGAACTTATCAAATACCATTTCTGGTACGTACATACACACAAAACGACACATACGTCTCTTTCATACCCAGTTATGAAAGCATCACCATTTGGCCCGCCGTAACGGAACACATAGCCCGTCCAAGCCAACTTTTCAGTACAAAATTTCGCCACATTCATTGGCGCTTACTCGGTATAAATACTTTGTTGTTTTAACTCGTTAAACAACTTTTATGAATATCAAGGACAAGTAACCAGCCGTTTGCGCGCCCTAGTTGCCTGCCTTTCTCTTTGGGGACCGTTCTATCTGTCACTGGCGCGATTTTGAAAGCGTGCTGTTGTTCATCAGGACAACCTGTATCTGCGTTCTCAAAAAGTAAGAGTTTTATTGTGTACTTGCGCAACGTGTTTGTAAAGTCGTCAGTACCACCAAAAATCCAAAAACTGATCTGTACTGTGCCTAACTGCGTTGAATAAAATTGGAAAAATTGCAATATAACAGAAGTTGTTAAAAAGGAGACCGAGTATAAAAAATGGTTTATGGAAGTCAACTGTATGTATCGGGAAAAAAGAAGGAAGTGGGAGAATGTATGGTAAATTGTCCAAGACATAGGAGAATCCACGAACAACCTACAACCGTGTGTACCGGAATCACACCGCCGAAAAAACATTAATCCCAAGTGGCGGATAGGACGCTCCGTTCTCTTTGTACCCATCGTTATCCTTTACACTACCTACACTGTCTGTTACACATTTAACATTTTTACTTTTATCCATCTACGACGCGATTAACATGGTGTTGCCGCTGTGCATATACGTGGATGGATTACATTCCCCTTGCTGTACTTTTACGAGGTATTAACCTAACACCACTGCGTGTTCTGATACCTGGCTTGAAAGAGATTGGGCCAAGAAGTCAATGGACGCTGAATGCAATAACCAAGCTTTTTGGTTTGTTATTTCTGTCGGTGACTGCAATGTTCCTTCTGCGAAGAGTATAGCACGTGGGGTAAACACTCCCCGCCGTGCCGACTCTTTCACGGATAGTAGCGTTATATTCCGTAACGTTACTGAATCTGCGGCCGCTCTCCCAAGGGAACGCATCTTGGATGACATCAAGTGGCTGAAACTGTGTGTCAACAAGCTGCTTCCACCTGGCTTCCCTAGTTTTATACTGTCAGAAAGCTGACCAGATTGGGGAACGTCCCTATCGCTACGCCAAATCCGCGACCCCGACTTCTTCGCGTAGTCCTTTCTACCCCGGAGGAACGCAAATCATTACTGCGGTTTGCGTTCAAACTTAAGGATAGTGGTTTCAGCGTTCAGCCAGACCTTTCACTGGCAGATAGACTGAAGTTAAAGGAGGCTATCAATGACCTCAAAACTAGACGGGCGGCTGGTGAGCAAGGCCTCCGTCTGGTGGGTTTTCAGGTGGTCAGCCGGAAGTTACTTTCCGCCCTATCAGAGCCCATTCTGATGGCGCACGTGCCGACTTCCTTGAGGTAACAACAACAACAGCAACATGCGTAGCCTAAGGAACAAAGTGCACGAGTTGGGTCTACTTGTAGGCAAATCTCGTCCCGACATACTTGCTTTCACTGAAACGTGGTTGTCTCCGGATATCACGGACGGTGAGGTATGTCTACCTGGCTGCGCGCTGCTTAGAACTGATCGCTCCGTTGGTCGCCAAGGCGGAGGCGTTGTATTGTATGTGAGCTGTAACTTAGATGTGTTGATGACCTGCACTTTCCAGTTGTCGGATCAGATTGTTGAAGCCCTATCGGCTGTTTTGTGCACTTCCTCTACCCAGTTTACAGTTATAGTGATATACAGAAGTCCTGGAAGTTCTTCCAGGGGGATACTTGACTTTATTCGCACTCAGTCTGCGAATAAGTGTTTAGTTCTAGGGGATTTCAACCTCCCAGAAGTCTGTTGGGCCGATCTTTCTTGCAATTCAGCATTAGGGACATTCGGTGCAGACTTCCTTGAACTGACTCTCCAAGTGCCTTTGCACCAGTTCGTTGACTTTCCCACTAGGTATATGGACAACCAAATACCATCTACTTTGGATTTGGTTTTCGCTGTCCCTGGACTTCGTGACTGACGTTTCACACGGTGCACCTCTAGGGTCCAGCGATCACGCATGCATATCCTTTCGATGTGCTCTTTCAAGGCACCAAGAGACCGCTGTTGAATTACTTCCGAATATTTGGCGGGCGGACTTTAGTGCAATGCGAACTAAGGCTTCAGTTCTGAACTGTGAGATCTCGATGGCTGACTCTGTCCAGTTAGCCTGGGATAAATTTAAGGCATACCTTACGGAGGTTTTCACTCCCTATATTCCACTCATTAGGGAAAGAGGGTTAAGGGCACAGCCTCCATGGATAGATACCACAGGCAAGTACCTACTCAAGAAACGGTCTAGATGCTGGCGAACCTACCAAGCAGCTCCATCAGCCAGTACCTATGATAGTTATCGAGAGATTAGAAATAAATGTAAGTAATCGGAGCTGCAAATCCTCCCACCCGATATGTTGTCGGCGGTGGTGAACTCCCTGTTGTCACTCAGCAGGTTGATTTAGGAGTCGTACACGCATCAGCACTTCATTCTGGAGACAACTGGAAGAAGGCTGCTTGTCGAGGGTTTCGTATGATGTGGTTTATCCGCCGCTCTTTCGGAATCTTAACGGCCAATTTGTTTGTGAAGCTATTTTCGGCATTCGTCCGACCCCACCTAGAATATTGTATTCAGGCTTGTCCACCATGTCTTAACCGAGACAAAATGGACTTGGAGAGGGTGTTATGAGTGGGCACTCGGTTAGTGCAGGGTCTACGGGGACAGACGTATCCTGAACGCTTGTTCAGTTTGGGGATGTACTCCATGCACTACCGAAGGATAAGAGGGGACCTGATTCTCACTTATCGTATTTTGACGGGTAAGATTGGCCCGGACTTGTCAGGGCTATTTAGTCCCGCTACGTTAACTAATCTCCGTGGTCACCCGCTGAAACTGCATAAGCCACGGTCTTATGGGATTAGGACGGAAACTCGTCTATCGCGCTGAGTTATAGATCGCTGGAATTCGCTTCGAGACCACGTGGTTAGGGAACCTACGGTTAAGGGTTTTGCGTGCCAGCTCGATGCTCTGGGGTGGCAACAGCAAACCTTTCCTTTTTCCTAGCTGACTCACCTTCACTTTTCAGTTCTTTTTTTAATGACTCAAATATCTTGGTATTCCACTTGCTTAGCTCTTTCCACTTTCTCTTTTGCCTTCTGAGTTTACTTTTTTTCTTACTTCACGTAACCGACCCAGCAGGGATTGCTAGGGCAGAATACGTGGGCATTAATTGGTTGGACAGGGTGTGATGCGGTCTTTGTTTTAGGTCCATCAGTATTTCAAAGTTCGCCAACTCCTGGTTCAACGACCCGCTGAAGAAGGAACACTCACGGGATAATCCTATCGTACCAGTCCCGCTTGAACTTGAGTCAGAATAGCGATTCCAAAAGGCAGATCGAGTTCCTGGGACACTGTTATTTTGTACGGTAAGTAGGTACGTGTTGGCCTAGCTATAAAAGGCGACACAGTTGACGATACTAGCCTGTGTGAACGTAAGGAGCACGGAACGATTATTAGTTACAATTGGTACTAGCGCCAAGCAAAGGCAATGCTCGACTCAGACATACGAAATCAACAATTGTTTCAACAATGCATAACTATCACCAGATTTGTCAAAAACCTGGAAACATCCAGACTGTTACAAGCCAACTAGCTACGATTTTGTAAGCAGGTCTTCGAACTACGTTCCGGATTTCCGCGAGATCAGGTGGGAGACTTGTTGCTGCTGGTAGGGAAGAAGCAGGCAGTCGGAGTCTGCTGAGCTTCCCCAGTTCCTGTCCATGGTGTCTAAACTGAGGATAGGTTTATGGGTGTGAGTAATTCATAATAATCCGAGTAGGTAACTGAGCGGAATGTTCCTTATGCTTCCAGTTGTGGTGCGAGTATTCGTCAAAAAGTGTAACAAAGGAATTAACAGAGAGCGACCAACCAGCGGTATGTACATTGGATTCAAAATGATAAAGAGCAACGTGAGTGCGTAGTTATAGCCAAAGGATGTATTGCGAAGCTGCTTTTTGGCTTTCAAAATGCTTTGTACACTTTGGGTAGTTACCAAAAATGTTCTATTTTGCGTGGATTTTGTATCCGTTTGTACAAGCATGATATTGCGAGAGTCTTGCTTTATGGGAAATAAATCCTGAATTAGTCGGAGAAACGATCATGAGGTTCGAGTACCCTCATTTTAGTTCTACGTGAAGGCCGATTATCCTGTTTAAACTGTTTTCGCTTTTGCTATCACTAATTTTACTAACCTAGTAGACGTTTGGTGAACCCTCTATAAACGTCTCCATAAATACACCTTTGCTTGAACTACTGGACAACAACAACAACACTATTCTAATATCGGACGAGCACATACGTTGTAGATCAACATTCGTTATTCAGTATGCACCATCCTTTTGAGGGTGTAAACTTTGTATGATCTGGCCTTCGCCGTAAAGTAGCTTACTTGTTCCGGGAAGCAGTGTGGACGTGAGTAGCTTACACCGTGCTCTGTCATGGTACGACAGTTGCTTAAAGCAGCACTATTTCTGCTAAGCTGGTAGGGAGGCAACGAGCTCCTGTGAGAGTGAACACTGCATTTCGAACCTGGGAAACCCAGGCGCCATATAGCAGACAAATTATGTACTACCTTGCAATCATTTTTCATACTTGTTAATCCATTCTCTAGGTCATTTGAAACGAATGTACTACGACGTTAACGTCGTCGACAGGTAGGGATGGTTTTCCAAACCTAAAACGCGGAAAATACCTTTCATGCATGGTATAATTAGTGGGTGTCATGGACAATACCTTTAAAAGCTCCGCTGTCGAGCGGCTGCCGTTTCAATTCCATGTCGACCGCTCTCACCAACTGTGTTCGGTTAGAAAGGTAGGAGGATAACCAAGAGAGTATGTTGACTATAGGACTTTATAAAGCAAGTTTTGTTATTAATCCGATACGATGGAAACGGTCAGATGTCTTTTTGGTGTCTAGAGACAACATAACTGGGGCTCGGCCAGAGTCCATATACATATACATATACATACCCGGTTTAGAAATTCAAACGGACATGTCTGGCATGATTTAGCTGGCAGAAATCCATGTTAAAATTTGTTCGTAAATATCCCCTAGTAGAAAATTGAACATACATTCGAATGGTGTCCGTTTCGATCACAAAGGGACGGTCTTGCAGGCAAGCTCGTTTTCGGTAATTCGTCATCAGCCTGATTACGTCATATGTGTAGTTAAGATAAAAATCCGGGTTAAGTAACTAGGAAATGAAGGTGTCAACAGGCCATTAATCTGATATGTTCCCACGGAAACTACACTGATGATAGCTGACCATGTTATAGTCATAGCCTCGACGAACTGCTTATGCACATAAAACGGGGGGCTGTCAAGGCGAATCGCGATCGCCTACGCTAGTGCAAGGATTAGGCATCTGATAAGCCTGAACCGGCACTTCTAACAAGGTGTAGCGCCAACCAAAATCAGTGCTCGACTCAGACATTCGAACTCAACCATAAATTTACTAATCCTTGCCTTTGTCTAACATTTGTTAGAATCTTACACTGGAAAACCTTGGAAACTCCAGGTTGTTACATATCCCTCCCCCAGATGGGATTTTGTAAGCGGTCCTATCCCTCGCGCTCCAGGTGGCTGCTAAGAGAGAGGCAAGTGATCGGACTGTAGCCGGCTCCCACTCGTGTTGTCTAATGTGTCTAAACAGCAAAACTTCGTGGGGTGAACATTTCATATTGATCCGAGTAGGTAGCTGAGCTGAATGATCGTTGTGCTTCCAGTTGAGGTGCCTTTGTTGTGTTTTTTGTTTTTTCCAATGTATTGCGGCACAATAGCTGTGTTTTCCACCTCTAGCTATCCTGTATAATGATGGTAATGATACTTTTCGAACGGTGATGGATACGGCAGGGTCACAGAATTGAGCTACCCAGCATTCTAGGAAAGTACATGCAACAGTCTCAAATGCGGAGTTGACCATCAGAATAGCTTCCGGCCAATGTATAAACCTGTCAACACAGCGAGGAATTACACGTAGCCTTTGTATTGTGACAAAAGTCCGACCTGGTCGACGAACGCGCTCTAAAGGAGCGTCAGCAGCGAGAAAGATGCCGAATAGGCTTTTGATGTACCTGTGGACCTTGGCACACGCAAGTCCGAATACGGACATCGTTGTTGAAGTTAAGCCGGACGAAACGTTCGTTTACGGGCTTCTAGGAAGCACGTATGTCGGGATGAGACATATTGTGTAGCGCATTAAGCACTAGTGGGCGCATTGTTGCAGAAACTTAATGGCGGGATAGGTTTGTGAGATGTCACACTGCATAGTCTCCTAAGATGAAGTCAGCGGGACTTCGGTTGTTTCAAAGAGATGCTGCGTCGAGGATTATCTATGTCGAAATCAGCCTGTTGGGCAGCAGCCATGGCGGCTAGATCTATGTTGGTTCCCGATACTAAGCTGATCTAGTGGATGCGTGAAAAGCGTCTGTGATGTGATTAAGAACGCCTGAGATAGGTCATACGTTTGTCGCAAACTGAGACGTAGTCTAGTTGTCTAGTTTACCGCGGAGAATATCTGTTTGTCGCGCCATCGATTGCGTAGATCAATGCTTTGTAGTCTGTGAAAACTGTAAAATGTCATCCTTCGAGGTAGTGACGAAAATGTCAGATTCTTATGTATATTACGTGTAATTCCCTACCAAAATTGCTTTAATGCGATTCGGCAGGCTGCAAACCTTTTGAACAGAAACCAAGATGTATCCGTCGATGATCGATGGGTTGCTCGAGAACTGAACCGACGACGGTGTCTGATGCCTCAGTCTTCAGAGAAAGTGGTGCACTTAGATCTGTGTCAGCGAAAATCGCTATGTTAGAGATAACTTTTCTGAGGTTCTCGTAAGTCATTTTAGCGTCGTTTGAAAATTGAAAAGTGCGTTGCTGACCGCGGAGGAACTCATTGGTTGCGTAATACCTGCACAATTAGGAACGGAACGTCGATACTAGCTTACCAGGCCACATAATCGGAGAAGTGTGATCGGAGAGGCAGAGTAGTCTTTCAGTGCCTGGATTTTGTTTGGTAGCGCTTCAATGCCATTGGAGGATATCATGTGGTCAACGAAGCTAATGGCGTTTTAGCCAAGTTCACCTTTGTCGGGGTTGACAGTTATCCTGTGTCGCTTCAGTCGTTTGAAAAGAGCGTCAAAATTCTGGAAATGTTCATTATCAGAAGATATGGCTATGAGAATCCCCTCTTAGTATGGATAAACTCGAGTCCTCGTGTTACCTTGTGAATAAAACGCGTTGTGATGCAGAGAATAATAAACGGCGCCCTATCTGCTGTATCGAGCTGGGTGCAGAGTTTGGGTGCTACTGCTCAAGCCTTCCTGTCTTATTATTCCCCTTCTCGCGCATTCTCGTCCTTATCGTCCCGTTCCAACTTCACTTTTATCCCCCTGTTTTCATTCTCCCAATTCTGCGCCCTCCCCCAACTTGCCTCAATACTCAACTCACGCGCAATCGCAAGGCGCCGCTCCAGTCTAGTCGACAAGTCCGTGTTTAATCAAGCGGGAAATGTCAGTTCATCCGTTTCTCTTTGGAGTTCTCGATCCTCTCTAAGACTGGCATACCTCAACATGTGCACTTTGTTACAGATTGGCAAACAGACAACAGTCGCCCTAACACTATGGACCCTACTGAGCGATATTTGCTGCTTATCGGAAACCTGCCCGCAAGATCCGCGCCTCACGCTTATACTGAGTTTACCCACATGCGACTCTGGCGGCACATTCACATTGCGCTTGCCTGGAAATGACGCTGATTCAAATGCCGGTGAAGCCAGTGTCGGCATTGCTCTAAGCCCCTGGGCTGAAGCTGCGTTGATCGACTCGATACCAGTCAACAGCCGCATGTGCGCTGTCAGAGTGACTGGCTCGTTCAAAGATTTGAAGTCGCGTAGGGACAAACGATGCCCACAAATTATAGCGCTGATACTGTGAAAGACGAATTCTTGTACAAACTATGCGCGATCCTCCGTTGCAGAAAAGACACGGATACCATGATGCTTGCTGGTGCTCTCAACGCCTAAGGTTAGTAGTTCTTCATAGCTTTTGCCGAGGTGTCAGGTGGCTTCTAGTAAGGTGCAGAAACTAGAACATTCAAAACGTTCGAAATCGATGCGATAATCGTTAATAATCGATTAATCGCTAAATTGGTGGATTTTCTAGGCAATTCTTACTTTCTGTTGGACACTCATGAGCCAACATTGTGCAGGCTCTCGTAATGATAACGGAGAGCGGTTGCTACACCAGTGTAAAGATGCTCGTCTCTTTTTCGCGGGCACTAATTTTCGACACAGCACTCACAGAAGACTGACTTGGCGCCCACCGGCCTCCGACATCTATGGACGCAAATCGATCACATCGCGATCAGTTACCGCTGAAGAGGCTGCGTCCAAAACTGTCGTTCGATTTGAGGCAAGAGTGTGGACTCCAATCACGCTCTTGTGTGTGCCAACCCGCAGGTGCGTTTCGGCGGACGTCCGCAGTGGCGCTGGGCGCGCATAGACACCAGTCGACTGGCGAGGCCAGGTATTCTGAATGTGTATCGAAGTACGCTGGTATCCGGGTTGAGTAAACGCCCACTGAATCCCCTTGAAGATCATTGGTCGCATAATCGCCAGACGTTTCTATCAGCAAACATGCTTTTATGTGGCAAACCAAATTGCCATTCTGGACGTTTAGTCTTTACACAGTCTCTGGGACTTCTGGATGCTCGCTGACGTGTTCCAGCTAGAAACGAATACAGTGAGACCAGCAAAAATCTCAGGGCAAAACTGCGTGCAAAGTCTGTGAGTCTCATCGAGCATCGGAAATGGAAACAGTCGCTGCCGTTGGTGACCATCCAGTTATTCTGTTTGATACTAGAAACGGGAAGCATGAGACCTGGTTTTAGCGTGACCATACTCGACTAGAGTGGGCAGCCGATCCACAGCTTGTAAAACGCTTGTAACGTTGGGTCGAACACTTTGAATGGCAGTTCAGTCAGTCAGAGTTGTCGGCTTCTCTATCGGCCATTGATCGCCCGACTTTCTGGGCCGTCCCCATGGATCCGCTTTCACGCACAAAAGTTGAACGGGAGATCAGACTGTTGAAATTGTATAAAGCCACAGGGGTAGGTAGAAATCTTCTTACCCTCTTCAAATTCGGCGGACTTGCTCTTGTAGCTGGTTTACACGAGTTACTAGTGAAACTGTGGGAGCAGGAAACGGTCCCAACAGACTAGAGCCGCTCCGTTATAGTCTCAATTTTTAAGAGAGGCTTCCGTTCGAAATGCGGCGATCATAGAGGTTTTGGTCGGAACTTAATTGCTTCTAAATTGCTTGCGTCTGTCATTCTCCATAGACTGACTGACTCGTGAAAGTCAGATTCGCGAGTAGCAAGCCGGATTTCGTCGAAATCGAGGCTGCATCAACCAAATCCCTTCTCAACTCCATCACTTCCTAGTCATTGCATTAATCAGTCGATCACTGCGAAACCGAGCTCCGCAGAAGGTAGTCAGTCGCAATCGAAACAGTAAGGTCCCGGCATACTCGGCAAGTGAGAAACCAAATCTTTTGTATCATTCATCCGTCTGTGCATCAACGACGAGCTCTGTCAAGCGGTCCCAGTCATTCAGTACACGAGTCGATGGGGTAAGATTGGAACGCACTCGGAACCTCCTCTGTTTTGAATAGTTTTCATCGGTGACCTCTAGTTGAAGTTTGAGTGTTGAAATCAAAGAACTATTGCAGTTCGCTCTCCAGCCCTATGAAAATATGTTGACAGAAAATTAATTCATGGCGGCTACGATAATCAATCATTGGAGCCGGAGAGGATGGAGTATGTCACGCAACTCAGAGACAGATCTCGATCCGCACCGTTGGACCTTCCTAGTCATGTCGCCGACCCGTACCCCAAAGAATCACAAATATGTCTTGTAATTCGAGGGCGCGGGTTCGGGCCTGCGTAGGGTACCAGTTGACCCTCGCGGTATCCTTAGCCGGCGCACGACTGTTGGTGGTTGTATGGCAGCGAAGCATCGGTACGGCATATCAACGTATTGCTGGTATCTCATTCATTTCACCCACGAACCTGGTGGGAGGATAAGTAGCAGGAAGACCGTATTCAAGAATCGGGCGCACATGCGTGGTAAAGGAGATTCGGAAGAGCACGGGGATCAGGAAACAGAAGGCCCTTTGTAGGATATGGAACATCCTGTAGGTATCGGCGACCCTATTCGAGTTGTCCTGAGTCAATTGTGGGCTTGGAGATATAATTAAGTCAAGACCTTGCTCATGACACGTTCTGCCTTTTGCGATGTAAACCTTTTGTTGCTTATACACACAAGCGATTCTGCTCAAGCCCCACTAACAGAAGTCGAGATCCGGTGCCTATCACACAGTAATTGATTCTCAACTGCCTCCATGTGAGAACACTGAAGGGTTTCGTCGAAATCGAGGCCGCATCGACCACATCTTTACTTTGCGTCAACTGGTGGAGCACCGCCATATTTATGGGCAATCCACTTTCGACATGTTTCTTGGCACTAAAGATGCCTTCGATTTAGTGGATCGCTATGCCCTTTGGGACCCTCTGCTCAAAAAAGTTTGCGCGAAAAAAATTACCTAAACATTATCAAAGCGCTGTACGCGCTTACTTCTGGCAGGGTAAGGGTTTATGGCAAACAGTAGCCGCCCTCCAGTGGTGTAAGACAAGGTTGCCCTTTCTCACCTTTTATTTTTAACATCTCCATTGACGAAGTCATCGAAACAGCGTTCGCTGGACCCGACTTAGATGGTTTGGAGCTGATTCCAGGTGAACGACTTCTTGACTTCCCTCATATGTTACAGCTCCCAAAGGTGCCAAGCAGCACTGGACTGATGAGTACTCGCTGTCAATTGTTTTGGCCTCTTCTTTGATCTCCAAAATGCAAAGTTCTCCAAGATTGGCTGGGACCCACCCCCGTACTGACTCTTGTTGGTGATCGGCTGGAAGTCTTTCAGCAATTCAAGTACATGAGCAGCTATATTAGCACCCGTTGGATACGTCTGCATGAGTGCTTCGACCACCAAGCGGTTCAGAATGGATTGCGTACTCTGTGGGTCGTTACCCAGAAAGGCGATATCGTCAGTGCAATCCAGTTTGCTCGCTCATTTGCCTAGAGAAGTTTATAAGCCAATATTTTGGATGCCATCAAAGCTGTTAACGGAACATCCCCGATTGCGCAGTTGAAGAAAAAATAATAACTCGCCAGCTGTACGCCGTAACGGCGCTTCGTTGCCACGCGACCGCCACCAGTCGCGCGTGGGCCGAGTATACCGCGAAGACGCCCGCCCCTACGCGGATTCGAACCGGTGACCTTATGGTTGCAAACCAGACGCGCATACCACTCAGTCACCGGCCGACACGCAGTTGGAGAGAGAGAGAGATGTATGAGGCTCCCTTGTCGAACACTGCTACTGGTACTGAAGTATACCGCAAACCATCAGTTTGCCTGTCACCTGAAGGATAGCGCTCGTGGGATGACGATATACTTATTAGAGACCCCACAACATTGTAAAGCAGGCTGGTGAACCGAGTCTGATGCAACCCAACCGATTTTAAAGACGATAATAGTAAACCTCCGGTAGAGGTAACGATGTTCAATGGGTTGACCGGGGCCTACTCCAACCTGTACTACTGCACTTTGTGAAGCAAAGTGAATACCAGTAGCTTGAGGGTATCGGATACGCAACTGGTCCCTCTATGATAAACGCATTAGGAGGGATCAGCTTTCATGGAAATGGGGATAATAAATATCTCATCCGATGCTGTTGGTGTCGTTTCTTCATGCAAAATACTGATACCAACTGGTTGATTGCTATGCTACTCTTTTTGAGCACTGAAGTCCATCTGTGCCAGGAGCATTGGAGGGTTTTATATGCAGTCTGAAGGCAGACCTCCTTATCGAGTGGTTTCGGTGAGACTATTCAAGTCAACAACCAAAGCAAGCTCTATACACCCATATGGGCTCATTTTCGGCACTTCACATTGCGGATATAATACAACAAAGCAGTATTGAGAAAGTAAAACTTGCCGGCAATCAAACGAGAAAGGTGCATCTTCAATCAAACATACGGCCACGCAAGCAGTGTTTCATTCCTAATGAGTCAATTGAATTGGTAATAGAATTGCTCTGCTCAGCAGCCTAAATCCGCAGATTTGGTCATTGGTGACCCGTCCGCTTCAAAATTGCTCTCACTGGTACCAGTTTTGTTGAGGCCTGTGGTATGAGTTGGCTGAAAGAGCTTGCGAGAATTTCAAAGGAAGACAACAATTTCCATCTCAGAAATACGCTGGAACCACCAGACTTCGCGATCAGTGTGCAGTCCTTGACTTACCAACTGGGCACAATTCGGGATGATCTGACTCCGCTGGTGACTTTCGGTGACGTCCAAACAGTTCCATGGAGGAAGCGAATATCCAAGCCTCAAGAAGATGCCCGGTTGAACTTCTGGCTGATTATCCAAAATAGTTCACGCGCGTGAAAGTGCGGCTCGTGGCAGATTGCATGTGAGTGCATTTACCAGTGTGCGTTAAGGACAGTCAAATCGAGCACTCAGCCATCCCATTCTTATCAACCTTACGGCAATGTATTTTCGGGGACGCCCCGAGCCACATACAGACGAGCCCGTGGTCTGAAACAAAGGAGGTGAACCAAACTGCTCCGGACTCACACAGTACTTCTCCACCTAGTTGTTTGCAGTGCAGTCGATGCAAGACCAAACTGGGATCAACTGTGAATCAGTCGCGCAGTATTATTAACGACTTTGTACTATTAGCACGCTTTTTCAGCTGGTTGAGGTGGCGCATTTGCGAACACGGCCAGCCATAGGTCCGTTTTATCTTTTTCACACTTTCTTTGCCATAGGTGCCTTGCTTTAGGCAGGTGATCTAAATCTAGTGGGCAACATTTGTGCTGTTCCGTCATTGGAAAATACACGGCCCTAGTGTTCCGCGGCAATCGAACCGACCTTATTACCTGTTGTTCCTCATGAATTGCAGTTTAAGGGCAGATGCCTACTTGGTTTCACCAACTTCCCATGCGTAGAACGTTGAGGTTGTGATTATCTGACTTTCCTCCGTGGTCCAGTCTAGTGGACTTTATTCTGTAACACTTCAGAAGTGAGTGTTTGATGTGTCACGTAAGTACTCAAATTGTCTCACTATGTAAACGTTCGTTGTCGCCGCGCATGTTCACTCATTGCACTTCCAGGTTGATCTACTTATTTAACAGTGGGCTCTAAAAAGGATCTTTCTGTGGTAGTTAGATACCACACCGACTAAGCTAGTGGCGGATCGAACGAGCAAGTTAAGCGAACGTGACATCAACAACCTGTAGGCTAATCGGTCGCCGCCGCTGTAACCTGATAGTAGTTACACGGACTGGATAGATAGTACATGATCATTTTGGACAGACACATTAAGCTTAGGCGCCGGCCAAGAAAGTATTAACAGAAGAAATGCGCCACATTTGTGAGTGTTTCAAATTCTCGCGATATATATATATATATATATATATATATATATATATATATATATATATATATATATATATGCCCCATGCTGAGGCTGATGTCGCGTTCATGATGCTTCTTCACCGCAGTTGGGCTAAACCAACTTACACTTAAACTAGGTCTTTTTAATGTGGATAAAATTCATTTCGTTTTATTCTGTTTGTTCTGCGTACTTGATAATCCTCTCCCAACTTACACACGTCGCTCGTGCAAATTGTGGCAAACTTGCGTTATTTTTATCGCGTGGTATATTTTAAATAACTTTCCGACATTTTGTACTTATCGCGTATTCACATTTAACCATTTTCTTCCATATGCTCATTTACCGAGTATGTATGTCGTCATATGCGTTTACTTTATTCAATATCGGCATCTCAAATGATTGGCTGTTGTTTGACATCCCAGGTGTCACTGCGCTTGAAGTGCATGTTGACAAGGTGCCTACCTGTCTATTACCCACTACCTCGTACATCTGGCTCCAGGAGACAGTTGGTTGTTGCTGGAGGAGACGAGGTGCACGGTCCTTGTGGTCGTGCTAGGCTCGAAGAGTGGTTTCATGCACTCAGTGTGGAGCGGACTACGGTCCAGCCGCCGCCTTGTGTGCGCTTGATTTCCCAAATACAGCGTGCTTGTGTTTGCCTGTGAAGGAGTGTGGACCGGCCCCGTTGATGAAACGTGGCTCCCATCCGCATGCCTCCCGGTCTTATTCCCTCGGGTATACACTGGATATGAGGTGTGTGGATGGAGCTGTATATACATATATATATATATATATATATATATATATATATATGTATATATATATATATATATATATATTACCAGGACATGATTAAAGTGAGCCACACGTTCTAACCTTGATTGCAGATCATGGGAATCGAAGGCGTTTAATCGGCGTGTATGGCGCGATCTAATCACGAAGGCAGTATCCGAAGTGCGGGAGAAAGCCCTCATGCATGCAGAGAAGAAGCGGCATTTGCGGAAGCGGCAAGCACAGATGAATTGTACTCCATCGCCATCAGGCGCATGGTGCTGTAGAACATGCGGTTGCGAGTGCCTTCCACCTCCGGGTGTTCAATGGTTTGCTGCTGCCCGCCTCAAGCCAGGCAGCCCCTAGTCAAATTGATGCAAACCCGCCAAAACCCACCTGCGTCTGACCGTGGTCGCAAGTGTATCATACTACGGTCGCAAAATATATGTAAATCGTTCCAGTACCTCCAAGGCTGTGTGTGACGGCCGTCAAGAAGATCCCAATCTGTCTCTGCAATCACATTCCCGAGCTGGATTTGCTCCCCACTGCCTTGTGGGTCAGGATATTGAGCCAAAGGCTCCGGGCGGAGTCCCTCAAGCAAACCTCCAAATCACCCACTGCCTTGTGCGTCAGGCTATTGAGCCAATGGCTCTAGATGGAGTCCCCCAAGCAAACCTCCGAAGAACAACGACCATCTCGCGTGCGATTGCCCACCAATGCAATCGTATGTCTGCTCCCAAAGCACTCAGCACCGGGTGCTGCAACGTGCGCACACTACTGGACCGGAACTCCAGCGAGCGCCCCGTGCGACGCATTGCACTCGTCCCGATAGAACTGGCGCGCTACCACATCGATATTGCTGCGCTCAGTGTAACTCGCCTCCCTGAGTTGCATGAAGCAGGTGCTGGCTACACATTCTACTGGGTGGGCAACGCCGCCTCAGCACCACGCGATCATGGGGTCGGATTTGCAATATCCAATCGCCTCCATGGCCAGCTGGTGGGTGAACCAACAAGCATCAGCGCGCGACTGATGACTGTTCGCCTACGACTCGGAAGAGGTAAGTTTGCCACCTTTTTAAGCACATACGGTCCGACCGTGTGTTATCCTGATGACACGCGTGATCTATTCTACACTGAGTTATCCTCCGTGATACGGTCTATGCCGAGGAGCGACCGACTATTTTCTGCTGAGTTGTTTCAACGCGCGCGTTGGGCGTGATGCATCAGCGTGGACAGATGTCATTGGTTCGCATGGCATTGGTTCAGCGAATGCGAACGGTGACAGGCTGCTCTCAGTGTGCCACTCGGCCTGACGATCAGGAACACTCGGTTTACACTGAGTGCGAGTGATATAGCAACTTGGACGCACCCACGGAGTGGTCACGCTCAACTGTCCGACTATGTCATCGTACGTCAGCGTGATATGCGTGAAGTGCGCATGACACATGTACTGCGTGGAGCTGAGTGTGGCACCGATCACAAATTGATGCGAACAAAACTGTACATATATTTTCGTAAATCTATGTATTACACTCCCGCCGTGAACCGGCGTAAATTTAACATCCTCTCCCTCGGTACTGTGGCGAAACGTACTGAGCTGGAGAAGGCGATGGCTGCACGCCTGTGTGATGTGGACTACATAGCCACAGTGGGCGACCTGTGGCACCACATTCGCGACCAGGTGACAACTGCTGCCGAGGAGACCATCGGGCGCGCAAACTCTAAGCGGCCTGATTGGTTTGATGAGAACAATGCGACGATCGGCGCATTGGTGTCGGAGAAGAATGCAGCATTTGCTGCACATGTTGCAGACCCCAGTGACTTGGGGAAGAGTAGTCAGTTTCGCAAACTTCGACGGCGAGTGACCCGAGAGCTCCGTCGCATAAAACATGCATGGTGAACGGAGAAGGCGAAGCAGATGGAATGCTACGCCGAACGCTGCCAACACAAGGAATTCTTTGACTCCTTGAAGACGGTGTATGGACCGAGATTAGAGCCGCTGAGGACACTGATCGATGGTAGTTCAGGCGCTAACTGCACCCAGACTGCACACATAATGCAGATCTGGCGAAAGCACTTTGACTGTCCCTTGAACAATCCTTCAGAGATCCACTGGCCTACATTGAACGGCCTCAAGCAGCACGGTGTGAAGACGAGTCTGACGGACACGTCGACACTGGATGGGACGCAGAGAGCACTTGCTCAGCTGCGAAACGGAGTGTGCTGGGGCCGAAGGGATCCCGCCTGTGTATTGAAACACGGCGGACCCGCGTTGTTGACTGCGCTGCACCACTTGGTGCTACGCGTATGAATTGAGGAGGTGTCTGCTGAGCTGAAGGATGCCCTTGTGCTACCACTGTACAAGGGCAAAGGGAGCAAGCAATGTTGCACGAATTATCGTGGCATCAACTTGCTGAGTTGTGTGGGCAAGGTGATTGCCCGAATCCTGCTCAGTCGCCTCGTGAGTCAGGTTGTGGAACCTAACGTGGCGGAGGAGCAGTGTGGATTCCGTTCGGGTCGCAGCACTATAGATATGGCGTTTGCGGCCCGTTAGTTGAAGAAGAAGGGCAGAGAACGACACCAGACATTGTACTCGCTATTTGTCGATTTCACCAACGCATTTGATACAGTGAACCGCGAGGCGTTGTGACTGGTGTTGGGTAAGTTTGGTTGCCCGCGTAAGTTTGTAAGTTTAATTGAATGTCTGCACAGTGGTATGCGAGCGAGGGTGCAGCTGAGTGGAGAGACCTCGGATGACATTGCAGTTGTCTCTGGTGTGAAGCAAGGTTGTGTCTTAGCTCCTGTCCTGTTTAATACCTATCTTCATGCAATGTTGTCTTGTGCTTTTGATGCGGCTTGTGCTTATGGTGTTCGTGTGAAGCACCATATTGATGGTGGGTTGCTGAACATCCGTCGTTTCGGTGCGAGAACTCTAGTCTGTGAGACAACTATCCGTATGTTGTTGTTTGCTGACGACTGTGCGTTGTTTGCACACAGCGCGGATGAGTTGCAGCACATGACTAGTGCTCTGGCTTCGACAGCGGCCAAATTCGGGCTCACAGTCAACACAAGCAAAACTGTCTGTCTCTTTCAGCATTCACCGGAGGTGCAATCTTCAATATTGTTGCGAATCAGCATTGGTGCTGAAGTATTGGAAACCACCTCCCGCTTCTGCTACCTTGGAAGTGTGATGTCGACTGATCAGCAGCTACACAGTGAGCTGCGTATCCGCGTGTCGAAGGCAGCGGCGGCATTCGGGAAGCTAGAGTACCGAGTGTGGGACAACCATCAGCTTACTATGGGCACGAAACTGATGGTGTACAAATCCATGGTGCTGTCCGTTCTTTCATACGATAGTGAAACGTGGACGATGTACCGGCGGGATGTGCGATATCTCGAGCGGTTCCATCAGCAGTGTTTGCGACGAATTTGCGCATCAGTTGGGGCAACAGAGTTGCTGACAAGGAAGTTTTACGACAAAGTGGGATGCATGCAGTGGACTGCATACTTTGGTGAGATACCTGAAGTGGCTCGGTCATGTGAGCCGTATGGATTCAACGCGGATACCGAAACAACTCTTATACGGTCAGCTGAGTATTGGGAAGCGGCACGTGGGGAAACCAAAGTTACGTTACCAGGACATGATCAGAGTGAGCCTCTCACGTTCTAATCTTGATTGCAGGGCATGGGAATCGAAGGCAGCTGATCAGCGTGCATGGCGCCATCCAATCACGAAGGCAGTTGCCGAAGCGCGGGAGAAAGACCTCATACATGCAGAGAAGAAGCGGCAAGTGCGGAAGCGGCAAGCACTGATGGGTTGTACTCCATCGACATCGAGCGCATGGTGCTGTAGCACATGCGGTCGCGAGTGCCTGAGTCAGGCAGGCTTAGTGAGCCATGAGCGAGGCTACTCGGGACCACTACAGAAGCGACGACGGGTCCTGCAGAGAAGGTAGGCAGAACCGGCGCAGCGTTTGTAAGTACGTTGCATTCTATTTACTAACCGCGTGCCTGCATGCTAAGTCTATTTAGTTCATGTGGTGGGTTTTCAATTTTGTCCTGCTTTTTCATATAAATGCCTACCTATACTCTCTTCTATAAATTTGCCCACGTCGCTTAAGCCAATTGTAGTTAATTTCGATAACATTTTCGGGTTTGTGGCATTTCCGTAAAATATACTTTCTGACCCCCTGAACGTACCTCGGATCCTTTTGTAAAGGACTTATTGCATATACTAATTAATTTCAGATTTATGTTACCGTTTACTTATGCATTACTCCATTTCTTTTCTTTGTTATTTTTCTCTCAAGTGATTGGCTGTTGTTTGACATCCCAGGTGTCACTGCGCGTGATGTGAATGTTGACAAGGTGCCTACCTGTCTATTACTCACTACCTCGTCCATATTGGCTCTAGGAGACAGTCGGTTGTTGCTGGAGAGGACGGGGTGCACGGTCCTTGTGGCCGTGTTAGGATTAAAGAGTGGATTACGGTCCAGCCACCGCCTTGTGTGCGGTTGATTCCCCAAATACAGTGTGCTTGTGTTTGCCTGTGAAGGAGTGTGGGTCGGCTCGGTTGATGGAACTTGGCTCCCATCCACATGCCTACCGGTCTTATTCTTTCGGGTTTACACTGGATATGGGGTGTGTGGTTGGAGCTGTGGGTGGTGTAACGCAAGCCACCCATGTTCCCTCTGTAGGCGCAGGCGTCCTGTGGCTGGCCACAGTGACAGGCAAATCCGAAACCGGATGCCGCCAACCATATATATATATATATATATATATATATATATATATATATATATATATATATATATATATATATATATATAACGCTGATCGGTTCACTCGCTGTTCCTACACAAAATACGCGACGCCACGCATTCATTGCTCACGCTGTGCTCCCATCAGACATGAGCTAAGCTGCGACGGTAGCGATGGTTGAACGTATCTAGCCTCTTTATGATAGGCCAGGTTTCATAATCCTACATGTGGGTTGGACGGACGGTCAGAGTGATGTCGCGCCACCGTTGGTGGGCGTCTGCACTTCGAGCTTTTGCTCTACGGTACGTAGTCTTATCTTCCTTTCCACTGGCGCTGATATAGCTACTTAGCTACGTGACTTTCTAGATGATTTCTAGGTCATCACCATCAGTAGTCAGCACATGAGTGAGTCCCTACCAATCTTGGAGGACTTTGCATTTTGAGGATGTAAAGAATAGTGCAAAGCGATTGACAACTAGAGCTAATCTCTCCAGTTCAAGTCGACACGTTTGGGAACAGTCACAGATTAGTGCATTGTCGCCAACCATCTGGAAACAGCTCCACACCTTCTAACTCGTGTCCAGCGAACGCTGTTTCCATGACTTCCTCCATAGCGTAGTTAAAAAGGAAAGGTGACAGCGGGCAACTTTGTCTCACACCACTGGATATTTTGAAGGGTGGCGACCGTTTGTCATAAACCGTCACTCTGCCCGAACTATGCGCGTACAACACTGTTATAGCATCTACATATTTATCGGGCACACCTTTCCTCATTAGGCATTCCCAAAGGGTACATTGATCCAATACATCGAAGGTACTTTTGATGTCTATGAACTCGACTATGGTGGGTCACCAGTAAACATGGCGGTGCTCCAGCAACTGATGTAATGTGATGATGTGCTCACTACCACCTCGATTTCGACGAAATCCGCTTAGCTCCTCGTGAATCTGACTTTTACAGGTCCGAGTCAATCTATGGAGGACGATAGAGGCAAGTAACTTTGCGACAGTATAGATCAGGCTGATTTCTTTGTGATTGCCGTATTCGGAACTGGCGTCTTTTGGAAATTGGGACTATAACAGAGCGGCCCCAGTCTGTTGTGATAGTCTCCTGCTCTCACATATTCACCATTAAGTTATGCAAATCATCCATAAAGGTAGATCCACCGAACTTGTAGGTGGCTGCACGAAGTGCGTTTGCTTTTGCGGCCTTGTTCAATTTCAACAGGTTGATCTCACGTTCTACTTCTACACGAGGGCGGACCCAAGTGGACAGCCCAGGGAGAATGGCGATAGAGAAGCACTCAATTCGGACTGATTAAACTGCTTCTCAAAGTCTTCGGCCCAACACTCCAAGCACTTTGACAAGTTGTGAATCGGCTTTTATATTCTCGTCACGTATGGTCTCACTAATAACAGGTCTCCTGCTGGCCATTTCTTTAATCAGACGCATTAATTTATAATGGTTACCAGAGGAATCGGTTGTCTTCATCTCAGATGCACGATGAGGCAACCATGTTTCGCGGCCTCTTTAGGCTACCATGCAGTTTCGTCGTAAGAACTTTGCGTGGTTCATATTATTCTCTTCCAGCCGGAACACGTTGGTGAGCATCTAGAAGTTCTGGAGACCTCGTGGAGACCAAATGTCCAGGTTGGCAGTCTGATTTGCCACATGACTTACCTGCTGCTAGTAACATCTGGCGAAAATGCGACCAGTGATCTTCAACGGTGTTCAGGGCGCACTTACTCTGCCCAAATGCTAACGTCAATAACAACAACAGCAGCAGTACGTCAGCCAGTTGAACTGATACTTCGCTGCTATACGACCATGGTGAACTATGAAATAAAGAATACTAAGAAGGAGAGAAGGGGGACTTACAAGAAAACCTTAATGCCCTAAACAAATCTTAACGGTCAAGATGCCTACACCTTGTGTAGACAACATACCGTCACAAACAGCTGGCTATTATGCAAAGATAAGGCGACATCAGCGAGACAGCTTCCTTGCGGCTTTCAATGCCCCGCGTCATAATCAGCCATTACCCCGCAGATAACTCAGCACCATACATTAAACAGGCAATCCGATTAAGAGACGGCAGCAGACGTGCCACTGGTGTCGGCTGCGACCCATGTCCTGTAAAGTCTCGAGCCAAGCACAAGGTGAGTCACGTGGACTCCAGCCCGGAAGGCGAGACGGACCAACGGCACCCAGTTTCGTCGTCAGTGACTACATTTCCCGCTGCCAAGTCAACTTCTGTCCACCTCTAGCCTTGCGATATCCTACAACTGGTAGACTAAATATGTCCCTCCTAGGTAAGTGGTGACCAGGCATGCGTAGCACGTGCCCGAGCCAACGCAGCCTATTCAGTGCTATCTGTTGTTCTAACAAGCTAGCATGATTATCGCTGCCTAGTAGTTGACTACCACATCATTGTTGCGGACACGCTGGTGCCATCCGACACCAGCAATGCTTCGCAGACAACGATGTTCAAAGGTTTGAAGGCGCCTCAGGTCTTCAGACCGAAGGGGTCAAGTCTCACTCTCATAGAGCAGAACGGCCCTCACTGTAGCCTTGTGTACACGACCTTTCAGACGGAGGAAAACTCCCTTCTGTCGCCAAAGATGCCGCAGATTCAAGAAGCCAACTCTGGCTTTTGCAATGCGTGAGTGGACGTCAGTTTCTATGCGCCCATCACTGCCGATGCAGCTGCCAAGGTAAGTGAATTGATCAACGACCTCGAGTTCCTCGTTAGCAAGGGTCAAGGGGTCATAAAGTGGCTGGTGATCCTGCAGCAACACTTTGCACTTTGAAGGTGCGAAGTGCATACCGAATAATGGGACCACTCTAGAGAGGCTATTCAGGGTTGATTGTGCCGCCGCAACCTCGTCGAAAAGCAAGACGATATCGTGCGCATAATCTACATCAACTAATCTTTCACCATGCAGCACTTCAACGCCTAAATCGTGAGATTGCGCAAGGGAACACTCCATGAGAGAATCCAAGACGAAATTGAACAAAAATGAGGAAATCGGACAACACTGACGAACCCCACTTGTGGTCGGAAAGCGATCCGATAGGCCACTGTAGACCCTGATACGGCCTGTTCCAGTATAGATCACATGGTCGGAGTCCACGCTCTTGCTCCAACTCGAGCGATAGTCGTGGACGCAGTCTCTCCAGCGGTAACTGATCCCAATGTGATCGATCGTGCATGGCTTGTCCGAGGCTGGTGGGCGCCAAGTCAATCTTCTGCGAGTGCTGTGTCGTAAATTAATGCTCGCGAGAATCATCATGGCATCCGTACCTTTTCTGTAACGGATGACCGCGTACGGTTGGTGCTAGAATTCGTCTTTTACCGTGTCAGCACTACAATTTGTGGGCGCGTTGGCTGCGGTGACAACCATGCATCGTTTGTCCATGCGCGACTTCAAATCTTTAAACGAGCCAGTCACTCTGACAGCGCACATGCGGCTGTTGACTGGTATCCAGTCGATCAGGGCTGCTTCAGCCCAGAGGCTTAGAGCAATGCCGACGCCGGCTTGACTGGCATTTGAAGCTGCGTCATCTCCAGACAGGCGCAATGAGAATGTGCCGCCAGTGTCTCATGTGGGAGATTGCAAAGTAACCACAGTACTCGAATCCTGCAGGCCGGTTTGTGATAAACAGCAGATGTCTATTGATAAGCTCTCTAGTGTTCAGGTAAATGTTGGCTGTTGGCCAAAATTCAATAACGCGCGCACATTAAAGCATGCCTGTTTTAGCGATGATCGGGGTTCCAATTGGAAACAGATGAACTGATGCCCGTTTGAATAGACGAAGACTTGTCAATAATGTAGGAGTGACGTTTCGCTTTTACGTGTAAGTTTAAACTGGAGGGCAAACGCTTATCAAAGCTTGTTGGGGGAGTGCCATGTATTGTGGGGATAAAAGTGAAGTTGGAACGGGACGATAAGGATGAACAGGCCCAGGAGGGGAGTAAGAAGATGGGAAGGTCTGAGCATCCAAACCCGTATCCACCCTGCTCGATACAGCATGTAGGGTACCGTTTATTATCCTCTACGACGGCCAGCACATCATGAAGTTGTTTGAGGAAAGATTTATTGTACCGCTTGGACAGTATACACTCAGGTTGCCCTGTCCTAGACAAGAATACCGAGTACTGTATTTTAGTACAAGTAGAAATGAATCCTGTAAAACATTCGAAATATGATGAAAAACGTTATAAAAAATTGTCAGCCGTGAATATCGTTATCGTTCCCATGTAACATTTAAAATATCTGCCTCACGGTATTGCAGGACTCATAAATGTGACATGTCATCGTAATTGTGCAATCGTTCTCTGAGTCGAATAGTGGTAAAATATAAATCTAACAATGTTTTGAACTGTTGCCTCCATCACATGTCTAGGCAAACTGTTCCAAATATTTACCACTCTCCGTTCGAAGCACAGTGGGTGAGGAACACGTTTCACATCCGGCACGACAAGTTTGTATCTGTGTCCATGTGTGCTGCATGGCCCTCGTATGTGCAGCATTGGCCTCAACATGTGGCAGTTAACAAGATGTAGAATACGGTAGGTCATAACGAGGTCGATTCGCACTCGACGGTAGGACTAGATGTAGAGTCAGTTTCTCGCACCGGTCTTCATATCCCAAACCACGTAAACTCCGGATGAGTCTGGTAGCAACGTGTTGGACCCGTTCGATCTTTTGTGTCTCGCTTCGGGTAATTGGAAAGTAGGCGGGCGAACCGTACTATAGCATTGGTCAAATAATGGAAGAGGCAAGTGGCAACCTCTTCAGACCATGTGCCGAAGCCACGTTTGGGCGCCCAAAGCGTGCGCAGTCCGTTACAATATAGCCTGTTTGTGTTGTCCACGAACTTCAAATCGTAGCACGAGAGTACACCTAGGTCCTTCACGGAGGGTGTGGGATATAGCGGTTGGCCGTCAAGGGTGTAGGTTCGGCCGTCGGCACCCTTCCCCTGGCTTATAATTACAGACTTGGCTGGGTTGCCCGGGAGATGAACTGCTGCAGACCATGTGAATAGGCGGTTGAGGTCTTGCTGAAGTAGGTCACAGTCGTCGGGAGCGTCGATTTATCTCTAAATCTTCATGTCGTCCGCAAACAAGGCACACGGCGACTGGAGAAGGTGAGTTAGATTGTTGATGTGGATCAGGAACAGAGTGGGTCCCAGCACAGTGCCTTGAGGCACGCCACTTGTAGAGGGATATCAGTCAGCTGGTCGTCGACCTGTACCCTCCACTTTCGTCCAGCAAGAAAGTCGCGCATCCACCAGTGCAGTGAATCACCGACACCACACATCCTGAGTTTGTGAAGGAGAACCTCATGGCTGACCTTGTCGAACGCTTTACTGAAATCGATGAATATCACGTCGACAGACTTCCCCTTGCTTATTGTCTTCAACCACTCATGCCTCGTCACAAGCAAGTTTGTCAACCTTGCTTGGCTCAACTATTGATGGTGATCTCGATTCGCAGTGGGCGCATAACAAAGATGCCTTAGTTTCCGCCAGTATCGACACTTGTGGAGTTGCTCGTCACCCACCGAAGCATTGGATTTCCGCCGTCTCCTTGTCGCTGATGGACAAACGCCGATTGATCCCGTCGGATTCCAGACACAGTGAAGAACGCCACTCCCTTGGTCGAGAGTTGCGCAGAAGTCTGCAAATGGACCGCGAAGCCTGGTGATGTGAACGTGCTAGGGATATGGAGCTTGCTAGTCTCCCTGGTAATACCAGCAAACTTTTCCAACTCATTCGAGTCACCGAAGGTGTTCGATCTGGTATAAGTGAAACAATATGCGAAGAAGATGGCACCTTAATCACCATCATACTTCGCAGGCTATCCCCAACGCGCGAATTGTTGCAACGAGAAGAACAAGCTGGGTTTCGTCCTGGTCGCGGCTGCATCGATCAAATCTTCACACTCCGCCAAATTCTCGAGCTGCGCCATGTGTATCAGAGGCCATCGATTGCTGTGTTCCTGGATATCCGTGCAGCCTTCGATTATGTCGATCGTACGGTACTGTGGCACTCTCTACTGAGGAATGGTGTCCCCGAGAAGTTCGTCTCCATACTGCGCGCTCTACATAGTCTGACCTCGGGTAGGGTTAGGGCTTATGGCAAGCTTTCGCCTGCCTTTGTAGTCTCCAGTGGGGTTCAACAAGGATGTCCTATCGCTCCCTTCCTATTCAACTTTGCCACTGAGGATGTCCTGAAGAACGCTCTGGGCGATTCGTTGAACGTTGGCGTTGAGCTCCTCCCAGGTAGTTGAGTTGTTGATTTGGATTATGTTGGTGATATCGTCTTGCTGGGTGACGACCCACACGTCCTCCAACTTGCACTAAACCGCATGGCGATTGAAGCATCAAAGTATGGCATGTACTCTTCGCCAACCAAATGCAAGGCTCTCTTCCAAGACTGGCGGTTGCCTTTGCCTGCATTCACTCTTGGTGGTGGGACATTGGAGGTTGTGGAGAGCTTCGTCTACTTGGGAAGTTGCATCACTGCTGGCAGAGCTGTTGGAGGCGAGATTTCGATGCGCACCTCGAGAGCACGCCTCGCTTTTTCTAGGCTGAGACACTTGTGGCGTCGCCACGATATTCGTCTCTCCATCAAAGGGCGGGTCTATTGTGCAACCGTTCGTGCTGTACTGTTGTACGGATGCGAGACCTGGCCCATTCGTAAAGATGACTTGCGCAGGTTATCTGTCTTCGAGCACCGCTGTCTGCGGTCCATTGCCCGTGTGTGGCTGCAGCACCACATAAGCAATGTAGAAGTTAGACAGCGTGTCTTGGGACTTAGAAACCACTCGCTGGAAGAGCTCGTCTCACTGCTTAAACTGCGGTGGTTGGTACACGTATTGCGCATGCCTGTCCAGCGTTACCCGCGTCGTGCAATTTTTGCGGTTGCTGGACAGGACTGGAGGAGACGGTCTGGTGTACAGCCTACAACATGGAGAAGCCGCATGAAATAGTTGACAAAACAGTTGGCGTCGGCCGGTTGTTGTCGACTACTTGGTTGGGGTCCGAGAGATGCGGATACTTGCTGGTTGAAGACCTTGGAAGCCATGGCTCAAGGTCGATGTAATGGCGGACGTGTGCATCGGTGGGTTGCGGTGTCCCTTCTTCCTCCCCATAAAAAAACAAACTGAAAAAATTCAAAAACCGTGAGTGGTAAACTAGACAAAAAACCTTTTTTGTTGTTGCTCCTTTCCTATTATTTATACTATCTTCCTATTCAGTCATGATTCCGGTGGCACAATATATATATATATATATATATATATATATACATATACATATATATATATATATGGTTGGCGGCATCCGGTTTCGGATTTGCCTGTCACTGTGGCAAGCCACAGGAAGCCTGCGCCTACAGAGGGACCATGGATGGCTTGCGCTGCACCACCTACAGCTCCAACCACACACCCCATATCCAATGTAAACCCGAAGGAATAAGACCGGGAGGTATGCGGATGAGAACCACGTTTCATCAACGGAGCCGGCCCACACTCCTTCACAGACAAACACAAGCACACTGTATTTGGGAATCAAGCGCACACAAGGCGGTGGCTGGACCGTAGTCCGCTCCACATTGACTGCATGGAACCACTCTTCGAGCCTAGCACAACCACAAGGACCGTGCATCCCGTCCCCTCCAGCAAAGACCAACTGTCTCCTGGAGCCAGTATGGACGAGATAGTGGGTAATAGACAGGTAGGCACCTTGTCAACATGCACATCAAGCGCAGTGACACCTGGGATGTCAAACAACAGCCAATCACTTGAGAGGGAAAGGGAGAGAGAAAAACTCGATTAATGCATAAGGAAACGGTGATACAAACCTTAATTTAATGAGCATATGTAATAAGTTGATTACAAACAAATCCTAGCTAAGTGCACGAGGTCAGGAAGTATAGTTCACGGAATGCCACGAACGCAAAAATGTTATGGAAATCGAATACAATTGGCTTAGGCGATGTGTGCAAGTTAATGAAATAGAGTACAGGGAGATATTTATATGAGAAAGAAAGGCATTAAGGTAAAAACTGTAAACCCACCACCTGAAATAAGGAGACTTAGCATGCAAGCACGCGGTTAGTAAATCGAATTCAGCGTGCCTACAAACGCTGCGCCGGCTCGCCGTAATTCTCTGCAATACCCGTCGTCGCTTCTGTAGTCGCCCCAAAGGGCCTAGCTCATGGTCCACTAGACATTTATATGAGAAAGAAAGGCATTAGGAGAGAACCGAAAACTCACCACCTGAAATACAGAGACTTAGCATGCAAGCACGCGATTAGTAAATCGAATTCAGCATGCTTACAAACGCTGCGCCGGTGCTGCCTACGTTCACTGCGGGACCTGTCGTCGCTTCGGCAGTGGTCCCGAGTGACCTCTCTCATGGCGCACCAGGCCTGCCTGACTAAGGCACTCGCGACCGCATGTTCTACAGCACCATGCGCTCGATGTCGATGGAGTACAACCCATCAGTGCTTGCCGTTTCCGCACTTGCCGCTTCTTCTCTGCATGCATGAGGGCTTTCTCCCGCACTTCAGCAACTGCCTTCGTGATTAGATTGCGCCATGCACCACGATCAACCGCCTTCGATTCCCATGATCTGCAACCAAGATTAGAACGTGTGAGGCTCACTTTAATCATGTCCTGGTAACGTAACTTTGGTTTCCCCACGTGCCGCTTCCCAATACTCAGCTGACCGTATAAGAGTTGTTTCGGTATCCGCGTCGACTCCATACGGCTCACATGACCGAGCCATCTCAGGTGTCGCAGTAAAAGTATGCCGTCCACTGCATACATCCCACTTCGGCGCAACACTTCCGTGTCTGCAACTCTGGCGCCCCAGCCGATCCGCAAAATTCGTCGCAGACACTGCTGATGGGACCGCTCGAGATATCGCACATCCCGACGGTACATCGTCCACGTTTCACTGCCGTATAGAAGAACGGACAGTACCATGGATTTGTACACCATCAGCTTCGTGCTAATGGTAAGCTGGTGGTTGTTCCACACTCGGTACTCAAGCTTCCCGAATGCCGCTGCTGCCTTCGACACGCGAATACGCAACTCAACGTGTAGCTGCTGATCAGTCGATATCACACTTCCAAGGTAGCAAAAGCGGGAGGTGGTTTCCAATACTTCAGCACCAATGCTGATTTGCGGCAATATTGAGGATTGCACCTCCGGTGAAGGCTGAAAGAGACAGACAGTTTTGCTTGTGTTGACTGTGAGCCCGAATTTGGCCGCTGTCGAAGCCAGAGCACTAGTCATGTGCTGCAACTCATCCGCGCTGTGTGCAAACAATGCACAGTCGTCAGCAAACAGCAACATACGGATAGTTGTCTTACAGACTAGAGTTCTCGCACCGAAACGACGGATGTTCAGCAACCCACCATCAATATGGTGCTCCACACGAACACCATAAGCACAAGCCGCATCAAAAGCACAAGACAACATTGCATGAAGATAGGTATTAAACAGGACAGGAGCTAAGACACAGCCTTGCTTCACACCAGAGACAACTGTAAAGTCATCCGAGGTCTCTCCACTCAGCTGCACCCTCGCTCGCATACCACTGTGCAGACATTCAATTAAACTTACAAACTTACGCGGGCAACCAAACTTACCCAACACCAGCCACAATGCCTCGCGGTTCACCGTATCAAATGCGTTGGTGAAATCAACAAAAAGCGAGTACAATGGCTGGTGTCGTTCTCTGCACTTCTCTTGCATCTGACGAGCCGCAAACACCATGTCTATAGTGCTGCGACCCGAACGGAATCCACACTGCTCCTCCGCCACGTTAGGTTCCACAACCTGACTCACGAGGCGACTGAGCAGGATTCGGGCAATCACCTTGCCCACACAACTCAGCAAGTTGATGCCACGATAATTCGTGCAACATTGCTTGCTCCCTTTGCCCTTGTACAGTGGTAGCACAAGGGCATCCTTCAGCTCAGCAGACACCTCCTCAATTCATACGCGTAGCACCAAGTGGTGCAGCGCAGTCAACAACGCGGGTCCACCGTGTTTCAATACTTTTGGTGGGATCCCGTCGGCTCCGGCACATTTGCCGTTTCGCAGCTGAGCAAGTGCTCTCTGCGTCTCATCCAGTGTCGGCGTGTCCGTCAGACTCGTCTTCACACCGTGCTGCTTGAGGCCGTTCAATGTAGGCCAGTGGATCTCTGAAGGATTATTCAAGGGACAGTCAAAGTGCTTTCGCCAGATCTGCATTATGTGTGCAGTCTGGGTGCAGTTAGCGCCTGAACTACCATCGATCAGTGTCCTCAGCGGCTCTAATCTCGGTCCATACACCGTCTTCAAGGAGTCAAAGAATTCCTTGTGTTGGCAGCGTTCGGCGTAGCATTCCATCTGCTTCGCCTTCTCCGTCCACCATGCATTGATATATATATATATATATATATATATATATATATATATATCGGCGCATTGGTGTCGGAGAAGAATGCAGCATTTGCTGCACATGTTGCAGACCCCAGTGACTTGGGGAAGAGTAGTCAGTTTCGCAAACTTCGACGGCGAGTGACCCGAGAGCTCCGTCGCATAAAACATGCATGGTGAACGGAGAAGGCGAAGCAGATGGAATGCTACGCCGAACGCTGCCAACACAAGGAATTCTTTGACTCCTTGAAGACGGTGTATGGACCGAGATTAGAGCCGCTGAGGACACTGATCGATGGTAGTTCAGGCGCTAACTGCACCCAGACTGCACACATAATGCAGATCTGGCGAAAGCACTTTGACTGTCCCTTGAACAATCCTTCAGAGATCCACTGGCCTACATTGAACGGCCTCAAGCAGCACGGTGTGAAGACGAGTCTGACGGACACGTCGACACTGGATGGGACGCAGAGAGCACTTGCTCAGCTGCGAAACGGAGTGTGCTGGGGCCGAAGGGATCCCGCCTGTGTATTGAAACACGGCGGACCCGCGTTGTTGACTGCGCTGCACCACTTGGTGCTACGCGTATGAATTGAGGAGGTGTCTGCTGAGCTGAAGGATGCCCTTGTGCTACCACTGTACAAGGGCAAAGGGAGCAAGCAATGTTGCACGAATTATCGTGGCATCAACTTGCTGAGTTGTGTGGGCAAGGTGATTGCCCGAATCCTGCTCAGTCGCCTCGTGAGTCAGGTTGTGGAACCTAACGTGGCGGAGGAGCAGTGTGGATTCCGTTCGGGTCGCAGCACTATAGATATGGCGTTTGCGGCCCGTTAGTTGAAGAAGAAGTGCAGAGAACGACACCAGACATTGTACTCGCTATTTGTCGATTTCACCAACGCATTTGATACAGTGAACCGCGAGGCGTTGTGACTGGTGTTGGGTAAGTTTGGTTGCCCGCGTAAGTTTGTAAGTTTAATTGAATGTCTGCACAGTGGTATGCGAGCGAGGGTGCAGCTGAGTGGAGAGACCTCGGATGACATTGCAGTTGTCTCTGGTGTGAAGCAAGGTTGTGTCTTAGCTCCTGTCCTGTTTAATACCTATCTTCATGCAATGTTGTCTTGTGCTTTTGATGCGGCTTGTGCTTATGGTGTTCGTATGGAGCACCATATTGATGGTGGGTTGCTGAACATCCGTCGTTTCGGTGCGAGAACTCTAGTCGGTAAGACAACTATCCGTATGTTGCTGTTTGCTGACGACTGTGCATTGTTTGCACACAGCGCGGATGAGTTGCAGCACATGACTAGTGCTCTGGCTTCGACAGCGGCCAAATTCGGGCTCACAGTCAACACAAGCAAAACTGTCTGTCTCTTTCAGCCTTCACCGGAGGTGCAATCCTCAATATTGCCGCAAATCAGCATTGGTGCTGAAGTATTGGAAACCACCTCCCGCTTTTGCTACCTTGGAAGTGTGATATCGACTGATCAGCAGCTACACGTTGAGTTGCGTATTCGCGTGTCGAAGGCAGCAGCGGCATTCGGGAAGCTTGAGTACCGAGTGTGGAACAACCACCAGCTTACCATTAGCACGAAGCTGATGGTGTACAAATCCATGGTACTGTCCGTTCTTCTATACGGCAGTGAAACGTGGACGATGTACCGTCGGGATGTGCGATATCTCGAGCGGTCCCATCAGCAGTGTCTGCGACGAATTTTGCGGATCGGCTGGGGCGCCAGAGTTGCAGACACGGAAGTGTTGCGCCGAAGTGGGATGTATGCAGTGGACGGCATACTTTTACTGCGACACCTGAGATGGCTCGGTCATGTGAGCCGTATGGAGTCGACGCGGATACCGAAACAACTCTTATACGGTCAGCTGAGTATTGGGAAGCGGCACGTGGGGAAACCAAAGTTACGTTACCAGGACATGATTAAAGTGAGCCTCACACGTCCTAATCTTGATTGCAGGTCATGGGAATCGAAGGCGGTTGATCGTGGTGCATGGCGCGATCTAATCACGAAGGCAGTTGCTGAAGTGCGGGAGAAAGCCCTCATGCATGCAGAGAAGAAGCGGCAAGTGCGGAAACGGCAAGCACTGATGGGTTGTACTCCATCGACATCGAGCGCATGGTGCTGTAGAACATGCGGTCGCGAGTGCCTTAGTCAGGCAGGCCTGGTGCGCCATGTGAGAGGTCACTCGGGACCACTGCAGAAGCGACGACGGGTCCCGCAGTGAACGTAGACAGCACCGGCGCAGCGTTTGTAAGCATGCTGAATTCGATTTACTAATCGCGTGCTTGCATGCTAAGTCTCTTTATTTCAGGTGGTGGGTTTTCGGTTCTCTCCTAATGCCTTTCTTTCTCATATAAATGTCTAGCGGGCCATGAGCTAGGCCCTTTGGGGCGACTACAGAAGCGACGACGGGTATTGCAGAGAATTACGGCGAGCCGGCGCAGCGTTTGTAGGCACGCTGAATTCGATTTACTAACCGCGTGCTTGCATGCTAAGTCTCCTTATTTCAGGTGGTGGGTTTACAGTTTTTACCTTAATGCTTTTCTTTCTCATATAAATATCTCCCTGTACTCTATTTCATTAACTTGCACACATCGCCTAAGCCAATTGTATTCGATTTCCATAACATTTTTGCGTTCGTGGCATTCCGTGAACTATACTTCCTGACCTCGTGCACTTAGCTAGGATTTGTTTGTAATCAACTTATTACATATGCTCATTAAATTAAGGTTTGTATCACCGTTTCCTTATGCATTAATCGAGTGTTTCTCTTTTTCTTTCTCTCTTCCAAGTGTTTGGCTGTTGCTTGATATCCCCGGTGTGGATCCGCTTGATGTGCATGTTGACAAGGTGCCTACCTGTCTATTACCCACTACGTCGTCCATACTGGCTCCAGGAGACAGTTGGTCGTTGCTAGAGGAGGCAGGGTGCACGGTCCTTGTGGCCGTGTTAGGATCAAAGAGTGGTTCCATGCACTCAGTGTGGAGCGGACTACGGTCCAACCACCGTCTTGTGTGCGGTTGATTCCCCAAATACAGTGTGCTTGTGTTTGTCTGTGAAGGAGTGTGGGTCGGCTCGGTTGATGGAACTTGGCTCCCATCCACATGCCTCCCGGTCTTATTCCTTCGGGTTTACACTGGATATGGGGTATGTGGTTGGAGCTGTGGGTGGTGCAGCGCAAGCCATCCATGGTCCCTCTGTAGGCACAGGCTTCCTGTGGCTTGCCACAGTGACAGGCAAATCCGAA
Organism: Dicrocoelium dendriticum; assembly: GCA_944474145.2. Classification (NCBI taxonomy): domain Eukaryota; kingdom Metazoa; phylum Platyhelminthes; class Trematoda; order Plagiorchiida; family Dicrocoeliidae; genus Dicrocoelium; species Dicrocoelium dendriticum. The sequence goes on along the minus strand of OX104066.1, from coordinate 46,218,857 downwards.
ACCGGATGCCGCCAACCATATATATATATATATATATATATATATATATATATATATATATATATATATATATATATATATATGATCGGCATGCATGGCGCCGTCTGATCACGATGGTAGTTTCCGAAGTGCGGGAGAAAGATGTCATTCATGCAGAGATGAGCGGGAAGTGCGGAAGCGGCAAGCACCGATGGGTTGTACTCCATTGACATTGAGCGCATGGGGCTGTAGCACATGCGCTCGGGAGTGGCTTACTCAGGCAGGCTTAGTGAGCCATGAGCGGGGCCACTCGGGACCTTTACCGAAGCGGCGACGTGTCGTGCAGAGAAGGTAGGTAGACCCGGCGCAGCGTTTGTAGGTACGCTGTATTCGATTTACTAGTCGCGTGCATGCATGCTATGTCTCTTTATTTCAGGTGGTGGGTTTTCAATTTTGTCCTGATGCTTTTCTTTCTCAAATAAATCTCTACCTGTACGCTCTTCTATAAACCTGCACAACTCGCTTAAGCCAGTTGTAGTTAATTTCGATAACATTTTCGGGTTTGTATCATTCCCGTAAGAAATACTTTTTGACTCCCTGAACTTATCTCGGATCCTTTGTAAACGACTTATTTCATAAGCTCATTAATTTAAGGTTTATATCACCGTTTTCTTATTCACTACTCGATTTCTTTTTTAGCTTTCTCTCAAGTGATTGGCTGTTGCTTGATAACCCCGGCGTGGCTGCACTTGATGTGAATGTTGACAAGGTGCCTACCTGTCTATTACCCACTACCTCGTCCATACTGGCTCTAGGAGACAGTTGGTCGTTGCTGGAGGGGACGAGGTGCACGGTCCTTGTGGCCGTGTTAGGATCAAAGAGTGGTTCCATGCACTCAGTGTGGAGCGGACTACGGTCCAACCACCGTCTTGTGTGCGGTTGATTCCCCAAATACAGTGTGCTTGTGTTTGCCTGTGAAGGAGTGTGGGTCGGCTCGGTTGATGGAACTTGGCTCCCATCCACATGCCTCCCGGTCTTATTCCTTCGGGTTTACACTGGATATGGGGTGTGTGGTTGGAGCTGTGGGTGGTGTAACGCAAGCCACCCATGGTCCCTCTGTAGGCGCAGGCGTCCTGTGGCTGGCCACAGTGACAGGCAAATCCGAAACCGGATGCCGCCAACCATATATATGTAATGCATGAGCGGCCTTGCATAAAACCGTGCTGTGCAGGCGTCAGGACCTTTTTTGACTGTAACAACTGTAGCAATCCCTTCTTCACGATTTTCTCCGCAATATTTGTCAAATTAGATGTCAGACAAATTGGCATGTAGTTGTCTACTTTGCTAGTGTCGCCGCCTTTTGGAATAGACTTCACCACCGAACGTTTCCAGTCATTCGGCAACGAACCTTCTGATAGCGACCTGTTGAAAAGTTAGTCACGACAGGAGAGATGATGGTCAAAAGTGACTTGAGAACCCGTACATGAAATCCATCAGGTCCGGCAGGTTTGGTGTCGTCAAGGTTGGCGTGTAGTATACATACCTCTTCAACGCCGCAGTCCAGACTGTCGAGTACGTAAAAGCGGTACACGTCGAACTCGGAACAGGCACCTGATCATTTGCAAATAAAAAAGTGAAGTGCGCCGCCAACTCGAACGCACGCTCAGTGTTGGAGGTTAGGGGCTGTCCATCCGGGCCATCCAGCACTGGCACATCACCTGCCGACTTCAGGCGTCGCTTCACGTAAGCAAAGATTCTCTTTGGGGCGGTATTCGCGGCTATTACGAGATGCTTTTCGAAATACTGGTGCTTATTCCTTTTTTGCACTGTCGCAGAGCTTCCGCTGACTTTGATACCCTTCATAATCATTGGTTCAAATTTTGACTACAATGCAGCGGGGGTTTCGCCACTGGGCTATACTAAGTCCGTTTTATGGGAGGATGAGCAACTCCCACTCCAATCTGGAAAACCGGGAAACTAAGTTTGTCAGCACCTAACCAGTGACTTATCTGGTGTGAGTGGCTCCGAAGGTGCAAAAGCACTACCCAGCATAGCCCATTGGATCGCTGGGGCACGTAAATCACGTTAAGGTTCGGTCTCGTCGCGATAGTGGGAAACAAATGGCAGTGACTTTAGTTTGTGGAGGATCACATCCGCCACGTCGCAGTGTTGTTAAACAGAAGTGGATGGCTATTTGTAGGGTGAACGCTTACCAGACGGAAACTCACTACGTACTGGAAACGCTGCCATCAAATAGTTGACTAGAACGGGATAATGCCGAACCACCCAGCTGGCGCCACGAGGTTGTTCGGCAAGCGAGCCGTCCTGCTTACTGTAAGTGTCATTTGCCATTGGGCATCGCTTAGTGTACAGTATCTTGCGTCCAGTAATTTTGTAAGTTGCACCGTTTCGACCTTTAATCGTCAGTAACTTTGCACTGCAGAATGGTAACGGCAATCTCCGTTGTTCGCTTACACATGTTTCAACAGCTGTATTCATATTCATTTGTGCTCTTCCACTGCCTTCGTTTCACCACTTGTATATTCAAGATATACACATGCCACGCTCCTTGCCTCTTCTTCGTTTCTTGCTTATATTGACAGACACCTCATTGCCCTCATCCCCTTTATTTCAGAAGTCGCACATAAGTCGTCGATATGGATTTTCCCCTAGTCAGTTTCCAAGGCGGTGACCTTACCCAACGGGGACTCCGTTCCTCTTCACACTTAACGCGAAGCGATGCACCTTTTCTCGTTGAAGATGCTGACGCCACTTCCCTTTTGAATCATAGTTTGCAGCAATTGGAGGTAATCACTTTAACGCATTTTCCTTTCACTCTGCGTCTTGACTGTTTGTATTCTCTGTAGCTACTGACCATCTTTTGTTTGTACCCTGATAACATTTTAATCCGGTTGTCCTCATCTTGGCGCGGGAGTTGTACTCTTTAGATGAAAAGCTTTCTGCATATCTAGGGTCCAGATCGAGCATGGCGACGTTCAACACGATTTTCTACGTTCACACCATCTTACCAAGTATTCACCTGCCAAAGCAAGGCGGATGCGGTTTGCTTTTTGCAAGTTGTCGTTTCAGCTGAAAAGCCCATTTTACTTTCTTCGCCCATTCGCTTCATGCGAACTGCATACCATCGCTACCTGGGGCATTAATCTAAGTTACTAGCTGATCTAAGCTGTAACTGTGCGCTTACCGTCCCGTGTTAGGCAATTAGGACCAAATTGCTCCATCTCATTGTCCGTTTCTATTCATTATGGTTGCTACGCTCAAATTTCTGTTGTCTTCTTTTACAACGCTGTGTGACCCAAGAATTTGTCTTTTTATAGCGTAAAGGTGACATAATCGAACTGTTGTTCTCATTTGCTCTCTGATATTCCACTGCTACATGTCTCATACCTTCTTCCTCTTGCTTCTTTCAGGAACATTCGGTTTTAACGTCGTTGGGTATTCATCAGCGTGTGTATGTGCTACGTTCAAAAAGCAAACGTGCTTTACTGACCTACCACGATATTGGCACTAATCGTAAGTGTATTCTTATTTTGCGGCACGTCATTTCCGCATCAGTATAACTGAAATATGCACTCCATCAGAGATTTCATCAACTGGTTTTCCTTGTTTTCATCACCAGACACTTCCTTTCTCGGTTTCTTCAATCACCCACAAATGCGTGTCCTTACCAGACATTTCACTGTGTATCATGTCTGTGCCCCCGGTCATCATGAGCACGCCTCCAATGAGATTTACGAGTGAGTGGATTCATTTATTTTTTCGTTTTCTGCTGTCCCCCAACTCCTGACTCTTTTCCTTCGGATTGACATCGGGACTGTGAACATAGTTTTTCGACTTTGAACGGAATATTGGAAACTGTAAATTTGGGGCAAGTGGAAATTTTACTCCACAACCCCATCGAAGCATGATCAGGGACGTTAAAGGGAAAGCTGTCTGTCCTCCGTCGAAACTATAATCGTTTTCAGATTCTCAAGTGATATCGTATAATTGTCAGGCTCACAGTAGTACAGCTTACAAATGGGAAGTGCCACTGTCATTGAGCAATTGTTCGCTGAGCCGATTACTGGAAAATATAGACCCAGTGATGTTTTGAACTAATGCGCAGATTTGGTCTGCACTACATGTTCTGCTAGACTGTTCCACACATTTACCACTCTCCTTTAGATGCATATTGGATAGGGAGCTCTATTCTGAGCCGGAACCGAATGCCTGCATCGGTGTGCGCGTGTGATGCAAAGTGTTCTTAACAGCCTCAGTATGTGAAATTCATCGACATGGCGAAGTTGACTCGAATCCGACAATTGGACAGAATGTACAGTCCTACTTTCTCGCCCCGGTCTTTATACGGTTAATTCCTTAAACTGGAAATGGGATTGATGCCCTTATGCTGAAGGAGATGAGTGGTGGATCAGGTTCCAAAATTTAACCCACCATGTTTCGTAAACTATTTTAGATGACTTCACTTCGCCTCACCTCGTTAAGTTTCATCGTCTCATCTAGTTGTTCACCGGTTACCTAGCATCTGCGGTCCCGAAACACTTACCACCGATTCATGAAGCATTATATCTGCTCTTCTCTCACTTGTGGCCGACTTCATTTCAAACAATTACCTTTGTCTTCAACGCTTGTTTCGAACAAGCTTGCGCGGTACTGATAACCTTCCAGTGCGCATCTTGTGTCAAAACCCATTTCGAACCATCGGCCACTTGCCGGATGTGTTTCTATTGCACCTCGGATTTTACGAAGTATGCCCTTTGGTGGTCAGTGATGAGGCGCTCAAAAGCTCCTTTACATGTCCCATCACGCGTTTGACTCAGGCTCCCTTTTCGTTCGTCTTACGTCGATTCTTGTTCCTCTTGACGTCTTCTACAAATGTCATTCTGTCTCACCAACCCACCCCTTACTTTGTGTCCATGAGAAAACTATCACTACTTCGCTCAATTTCGCATCCAGTCTTTTCGCAGCTTTCTGACAGATTTGGTTGGAACCTTACTTTTTGATCTGGGGCGCAATGCAAAACTTGATTGCACGCTCCGCTATGCGATCGCTACCCCTCCTTGCGGTATGGTTAACACTCCTGTATTTGAGAATGTGAGTTGGCTTTGTCCACATCGCACTGACTTACGTCTTATATACCAAACCAACATTTCGCCCTAAGCGCACTTATTTACTCTTCCACCATAGTCCTTTATCTCGTGTATGCTTTCCCTACTAGGCCTATTGCTTTGTTCTCGCGTCTTTTCCCTTATCACACACCTCTGCACAATTCGTAATTGGCATGGTAGCGGGAGATGAGCCGGGCTATATCACGCAGTTCCGCGTCTGTCACCCATGGCGAAGTGTCAATAGCTGCTGGCATCCGAAACTCATGGGGCGGAACCCGGCAGGGGCCAGTTGGAAGGCGCACCACTGACGAGACCCAGAAGGTCGAAACACCGGTGTCTGGTGCTTTTCCAGACTAGCCAAAGCCTGCTGACTGAGAGTTGACCGTGATGAACTATCTCTAAACACACCGAGTAGTTTGGTGAAACGTAACCGCCTAAATCTCCGGTAGCCATTAGTATAACCCCTGATTTTCCCCCATCCTTATGGTACCCACACGTGTTCGACCCTTGTCTGGTATTGACGAAATATTCTAACAATTTATCTGCAAACGTCCAACTTACATTAAACTACCTTAATTAAAAACAACCACAATCATGTTGATCGGACATGCATGATCATCAGTGTGTTCTTGTGATTCCTATGTAACCAAGGTCCATTACAGTTTCGGTCCGCCATGCGTCAGGTGCAGTTTTACTAGATATAACTATGACATTTACACTTTTTCACTTAATGAATATTACCATCATGTCGAGATATGTGGAATATGTGAGGAGATGCGTTTTACGTAGGGTTTATCGCAGCCTCCTATCAACAGTGGACGAGGGATTAGAGTGTTCAGCTGCGTACTTTATCGTTCTTGCTGGACTCACCGTATCAAGTCTCATAATTCAACTTAACCTTAAAGATCACAGGCCTGCCTTTTAATCCGAGGGCGCGGGCTCAAGTCTGTGTAGGGACCGGATGACCTTCGCAATATCCTTAACCTACGTGCGATTATTGGAGGTTGCGCGGCAGCAAAAGCTCGGTACTGCTTGTTGGCGTACTGCCGATGCCTTTCTTTCTTTCTTCTTATCACTATGCATAGTTTACATCTCATTACGTATCGTCTCAGCTAAGCTATGCTCAGAAACTTGGAATAGGACACCGCCTGCACCTTCACGGTGGCGAAGACAGATGTAAAAATATTGCTTCCCTTTAGTACCAGGCTGGATTTCTATGATATATATATATATATATATATATATATATATATATATATCCATGAGGTTCTGTCCATTAGTCTATGTTTTTGAACTTGTTCTATCTTTAGCTATTTCCCACTTACATCCGGAAACCAGAACCTTTCCGATTTCTTTGTTCAGTCAGGTACGCTTTTTTGATTCCTCTTCATTGCTGCACTCAGCTGTTGCCCCTTTTCCTTGAGTATTTCTTAATTGCTAACTATTTTGACACCAGTAAGAGCTAGTTCATTTTCGATGCTGCACTGCACTACGAATACACTTGCGTCTGGATTCTGTTACCTCTGAACCTCAGAAATCCTGTACTTGCGTCCGGTGGCCATGGCGGTAGGCATTGTTCAGCAAAAACGTCGTTGCCTCCACCATTTCTCGATTCTCACTGATAACCAAAAGGTCAGCATCTCACTGAACACTTCCGTATTGGCGCACCTTACTTTGGGCTTTGCTTCCGCTTCGTGAACCTCATCTTTCAGTTACGTGAACTGGCTATCCTCATCTTCCTCACGCACTCTGAGATCCATCGTCTTCCTTGGTTCCGCTTCACTTGTAACTATGTGCTCCCTTTTTTCAATCACGCTGCTTATTCAGAGTTTCTGTCAAATCTCTTCGTCGTTTAAAGAGGTGAGTTTTATCCTACTCACTGTTGCTGCATGCCGCACGCCGGAATGTGTCACTTGTTACCCATTCTCGGAAACGAATCTGTTCTGTTCGGCATGCTTCCTGTTTGCTTTTAGGTTTTAATGTTCGACACGGACCAATTCCGCGTTTTGTGCTTTGTACTTTTTGCATGCATGCTTTTCCATTTAATTCTTTCTTCTCGTTTTCCACTTCAGAGTTCGCCCCATTGTTCCAGCATCTGTGCATACTCCCCCCCCCCTCAGTCAGTGTCACCGCAATTCACTTTCCATAAGGTTGCGATTCGCTGCGACCTATTTTCAGCCATCACACATTGTATCTCGTGTGCATATGCATCGACAAAACCATTTTCACGCCAGCAGCTGTGCACTCGATGGTGACCTAAGTTTAATTTATCTGAATGGCTTTCCGGCCAACACCGACCGTGCAGTATGATGTGTTTGCATATAGAGCCAATGTTGCAATGGTTCTGGTTTGCGTCTTAAGGTCGCGGTTTATGAACTGCATTCCATCCATGCAGCACTAATACGTTCCGATCTGAAGACCCGCTGACCCCATTGTGGACATTCTTTTGGTCAGTTCAAAGTAGGCGCCAAATTTGTCGCAACTCCGAACGATATACAGATTCTCATTTCAAAAGAGTGGTTACAGGTATTACGTGGCACTAATTGAAATCATCACAACCATAGTCTCAACCAAACGACGCTGCACGGCTTTCTCAATCACTGACTCTAGCTCCTCATCTATCCGGGGGGATGCCGAAAGAAAGGCATCAGCAGTACGCAGTACCGACGCTTCGCTGCCACGCAACCAACACCGGTCGCACGCGGGCTAAGGATACTGCGTGGGTCGCCCTGTCCCTACGCAGGCTCGAACCCGCGCCGCAAAATTACGAGACAAGCTCGTTACCACTAGGCTACGGGCCGACGAGTCCCGAATGAGACGACCGTGGATATGTATGGCCTACTGCTTGATCCAAGATGCGGTGAATCCAGCGTATTCTTCGCTACCCGGGTGAGACCATCACAATGAAGCTGGACCTTACCGTGGTACAATGGTTTGTGTGCCTCAGTGATCCATTAAGCTATGCTGGGTGCTGCTTTTGCATCTTCAGAGCCACTCATACCAGATGGTATGGTTAGAGGCCAGACAAACTCAGCCTCCAGGTTGGGGGTTGGAATGAGAGTGGCACTTTATTCCTTAAAACGGACTCATTGTAGCCCAACGCCAAACTCGCTGCCTTGCGGTAAAGTTTGAACCAAAGGCTTTTGCTGAGAATCCTAATCGTTCTCCTGTCTAGGCCTGGGTAACGTGACAGTATCCTGTCCACGCAATACAATGAATCTCTCTTCAAACAAATTTCTGATGCTCTGGCCACCGCAGAGGATAATCAACGGTGCCCCATCTGCTGCATCGAGCAGGGTGGATAGGGGTTTAGTTACTACTGCTCAAAGTTTCCCGTCTTCTTATTCTCCCTCTTACGCTTTTTCTCCCTTATGCTCCCGTTCCAATTTCACTTTTATCCCCCCAGTTTTCAACCCCCCCGATTCTTGGTCCTCCCCAAACATATTTTGCTAGGCGTTTATCTTCTAGTTTCAACTCACATATGAACGCGGAGCGTCACTCCTGTCCTGTTGACAACCCCATGTCTAACCAAGCTGTCCACTCCAGTTCATCGGCTTCCATTTGAAGCCCTCGATCCCCCTTCAAATTGGCATGCCTCAATGTACGCACATTGCTACAGATCAATCAACAGGCAGCATTTGTCAGAACATTAGAGGAACCTCTCGATCGATACCTGCTGCTTATCAGAGACCCGCCTGCACGACTCGAGCTCTGTGCTCACTCTGCGATCCCCTTCAGGTGGCACCAGCAGTATTTTCTCATTGCGCCTATCCGGTGACGATGCAGCTTCGAGCACTGGCCAAGCTGATGTTGGCATTGCCCTGAGTCCCCGGGCTGAAGTTGCTCTGGTTGATTGGATTCCATTGAGGAACCGATTGTGTACGGTCCGATTGGCTGGCTCGTTCAAAGCTTCGAAGTCGCGCAGGACTAACAGGTGTTTATACATCATCGTTGCCTACGCGCCCACAAACTGTAGCGATGATTCGCTAAAAAACGACTTCTACCGTTAACTGACCCAGCTCCTTCGCCACGGAGGAAGCACGGACACTGTTATCCTGACGGGGGCTCTGAACGCACAAGTTGGAAAGTTATCTATTGATGAACTACATCTGGGCGGCCAGCACGGTGTAGGCTTTCTTAATGATAACGGTGAGTGGTTACTTCATTTATGTGAAGATGCCTGCTTATTTCTTGCGAGCACTAATTTCCGACACAGCACCCGCCGGAGGGTGACCTGGCGCCCACCATCCTTGGACGCAAATCGATCAAATTGCAATCCGTTACCACTGGAGAAGCTGCATCCAGAACTGTCGCTCGATTTGGAGCACGTGTGGACACTGACCATGCACTTGTATGTGCTGACATGCGGATGCGTTTTGGCGGACTCCCACGACGTCGCTATGAGCGCATTGACACCAGCCAACTGGCGAAGCCAGCTGTTCTGAATGCCTATCAAAATACACTGACATGCGAGTTGAGTAAGCGCTCATTGGAGACAATTGATGGTCACTGGTCACATGTTTGCCAGACCTTACTAGCAGCAGGCAAATCCTCATGTGGTAAGTCTAATAGCCAACATGGACATTGGGTCTCTTCGCCGTCTCTGGAACTTATAGATGCTCTCCGGCATATTCCGGCTGGGAGCGAACATAATGAAACTCGCAAAGGGCTCCTGGCAAAACTTCGTGCTAGCCTGAAGAGAGACCGCGAATCTTGGTGGTCTCATCGTGCATCAGAGATGGAAGTGACCGCTGCCCACGGTAACCATCGAAAGTTATTCCGTCTTATACGGGAAACGGGCAGCAGGAGACCTGGTGTTAGTGAAACCATTTGTGATGAGAGTGGACAGCCTATACACGATTTGTTAAGACGTTTCAAGCGTTTGGCTGCGCATTTTGAAACGCAATTTAATCGGCCGGAATTGTTCAATTCTTCGCCGGCCAGTGATCGCCCTGCTCCGTGGTTTGTCCCTTTGGATCCACCCTCTCGTTCAGAAGTCGAACGTGAGATCGGACTGTTGAAGTTGAACAAAGCCGCAGGACCAGATGATCTTCTTCCAGCTTTCTTCAAATTCGAAGGCTCTGCTACAACAGCTCTTGACTAATGCTAAAAAGTCGGATGTCGTTATCCTTGCTGGGGACTTTAATGCATGGGTTGACCGCCTGTTACCATACGAATGCCACCTTGGTGGTCATCACGCGCTCGATGAGAACCGCTCTGATAACGGAGAGAGACTTCTCACATTGTGCGAGGATAACCGTCTGTTTCTTTCGAGCACTAGCTTCAGGCGTACGAAGAATCGTTCCGCAACGTGGCGTCCCCCTTCGCCAACACAACCTTGGTCTCAAATTGATCACATTGCGATTAGCTTCAGATGGCGCGGCAGCGTACTGAACTGCAGGTCCTTTTGGTCTACTTTCGTTGATTCAGATCATGCTCTGGTCTGCGCGAAAATCGTTATGTGTTTTGGAGGATCCCGAAACACGAAGCACCGCAAGATTGATGTAAACAGATTAACTGATTCCTCTGTCCAGGAGAGCTATCAGTCTTCACTGGCATATGCACTCAGTTGCAATCCACCGCGAGAAGTGGAACAACACTGGACTTGTATTCGGAAAGCGCTGACCATTTCCGGACAGTCATGCTGCGGTCTAACTCGACGCCCTTTGAAGTCTTGGATCTCTGCTCGTTCTCTTGAGCTCTTTGAACGCCGCAAAGATATCTCCGCGGAACCAGATTGCAACTAGCGGCGCCGTTCTACCAACCGGCTGCTTAAGCAAAGCCTACGCAAGGATCGCGAGACATGGTGGTCTGAGCGTGCTTTAGAGATGGAGACTGCTGCCCTCTCTGGTAACACTCGCAGGCTTTTCCAACTCATACGGTCCACTGGCCTCAGGAAGCCTGGTGTCAGTGAAGTCATTTGTGAGGTGGATGAGTCTCCGATCACCAACCAACAGAGGCGTATGGACTGCTGGGCCGAGCACTTTCACTCGCAGTTCAACTGGCCTCCACCATCCATCAGTACATGCAGTACACCTTGCTGTCCACCCTGGCTCGTCCCATTGAATCCACCCAGCGAAGCGGAAGTCTGCCTCGAGATTCGACGCTTGAAGCGCTTCAAGGCTGCCGGCTTAGACGGACTTCCTCCGGAAGTATTCAAGTATGGCGGTGTGGCAGTCATTAACCAGCTAACCGCGCTGTTCGCAAAAATTTGGCATGAAGAGAAAGTGCCTTCCTCTTGGGGCGAATCAGTTATTGTCCCAATTTTCAAGAAAGGCGCTCGCACTTCATGTGCAAATCATCGCGGGATTAGTCTTATTTCGGTTGCCTCTAAGCTGTTGGCATCCATTCTACTTCGTAGACTATCCCCAGTACGTGAATCATACTACCGTGAAGAACAAGCTGGTTTCCGTCCTGGCCGCGGATGCGTGGATCAAATCTTCACGCTCCGCCAACTCCTTGAACATCGCCACATTTATCACAGGCCCACTATCGTTGCATTCCTAGACATACGTGCCGCCTTTGACTCCGTTGATCGACCTGCTTTATGGCGTTGCTTACTAAAGAATGGGGTGCCAGAGAAATATACCGCCATCTTACTAGCTCTTTACCTTCATACATCCGGCAGAGTGAGGGTCCATGGCAAGCTTTCCTCGCAATTCGCTGTCAATAGCGATGTGCGACAGGGCTGCCCTATGTCCCCATTCCTCTTCAACTTCGCAATCGAAGACGTTCTGTCGAATGCCCTAGAAGGTTTCCAACATTTTGGCCTAGATCTTCTACCGGGTGAGCGCGCGACCGACTTAGATTGTGGTGATGATATCGCCTTACTTGGTGACGATCCTCAGGGTATGCAACTCATTCTGGATCGTTTGGCGGTTGAAGCATCTAAGTATGGCATGAGCTTCGCCCCATCGAAGTGTAAAATACTGCTCAATGATTGGCTTTCACCTGCACCCGTGCTCACTCTCCAAGGTGCACAACTTGAACAGGTAGATAGTTTCGTCTACCTTGGGAGCTGTGTTTCCGCTGACAGCACTATCAACAATGAAGTTTCGCTTCGTATCGCTAAAGCTCGATCAGCATTTTTCAATCTGAGGCACCTGTGGCGTCGTCGTGACATCTCATTCTCAGTAAATGGCCGCATTTACAGCGCATCAGTTCGCTCAGTATTGTTGTATGGGAGCGAGTCCTGGCCGATTCGCGTGGAAGACATGCGTCGTCTTTCTGTGTTCGATAACGGTTGCTTAAGGAGGATCGCTCGTGTTCGGTGGCAACATCGAGTTACCAGTAATGACGTTCGACGTCGCGTCTTGGGGAATGCAAGTATTTCCTTCAACAAACTGGTTTTGTTGCGCCAGTTAAGATGGCTCGGTCATGTCCTACGCATGGCACCTGAGCGTCTACCGCGTCGCGCTCTATTCGCTGGTCAAGGACCTGGCTGGAAGCGACCGCCTGGTGATCAGCCTTCCAGTTGGCGGCAGCACATGAAATCGCTGACGTCGCGTCTGGCCGCTGTTGGACCCGTACGTCTTCCAGGATGGGGACCCAAAGATGAGGAGTGCCAATGGCTTAGGACTCTTGAAGACATGGCCCGCAACCGGAATCAGTGGAAGAATTGTGTACAGTGTTGTATTGATTCACATGTTTAATACTACCAAATTGAAAATGACAAAAAAGAGAAAAATCGGCGTATGACAAACAAACTAAAAATGTTTTGTTCTGTATTTTTGTCAAAATGTTCCATTTTCTTCCGGCATATTAGCTGAAGTGTGTTGCCTACGACGATTATGACGCTATGACTATCTCTTATCTACTGATTTCCATGGCTTTGTTGGCTCTATGTCTAGTTACTAGACTGCTGAGATTACATACATACATACATCCTTAGTCGCATTGTCCTCTCTAGTACATTTGATCGCTTGTGACTATCAGACTAAATCTTACTGGAGTAAGCTTAGAAGGGTAGAAACACCACTTCGTGTGTTACTCAGCTAGACTCTAAGGTAAACACCGAAACACTACCAGTACTATCATTAGCCCCTGTGAGCAGTTATTTCCAGCTGTTGTCGTCACCAGAGCAGTTTTAATGGACGGCGCGCACACGTTTAGCTTGAATCCTGGCTCGTGGTCTCTCACTTTCCACCTAGGGTCATGGTCCGCACACTTCAACTTTCTATTTGAACAAAGTCGTTTTTTGCCATAAGAAGGCGCCAAGTGTGGGGTGTACATCGAAAGCGCCGTACTTATCTGACAGGCTCGCCGCCACTTAATTCGGAGCTCGTCTGGCCACCCCGTGAGGTTCTCGCCCAAGAACTGTTCAGTACATTTCTGCCTTTCACAAGCAACACCATCCTCAGTCACCATCCGTGACAAGACGAGGCTTAACTGATGTCCATGCGCAGTGATCACGCGTATTTTGATGTTATCTATTTCACTTCTACTTTAAGTGAAATCAAAATAAACTATGAACACGACTTGGAAAACTTTCGGCATTATACATTAGCATTGCGGATGTAGTGAGGAAAAATACTGGCATGAAATTGCAATAAAAGCATAAAAAGAAGAAAGCATGCATCCACATCACTCAAGTAAATGTTCACGTTTGGTCTTGATATGTTTCTTGGAGTCCACAAGAAAACGGGATAAAGCCGGTAAGGTAAAGTTGTACTAACGTGTGCTAGAACACAAACCCTAAATTTAGAGCGGGTAGACGAGCAAAAGAGATCGTTTGTTAAATCAACCTGAAGGGGTGCAAAGGGTCATTTAAAACTATTAGTGAACAACTGTCACATGCACCAAACTGCTTAGTAACGACGAATTCCAACAGACTCTCTGCAACTCACTATACCTGGAAATGAGTCTAGTGAAACGTACGATCATTATGAAGTCTTTTTGTAGACCAGCAAAAACGAAAGGTGGGCAATATAGCCAATGAGGAAGTAATCAAGCAGTCACTAATTTATAGATTAGATAGCAAGGTGCTGAATGCATTCTGAGTCTCAGGGCATACAAGGTTAACCACATTATACCATAACTTTGCACCAAGCTACTTAACAGCGGATGCACTGGGTATGTTGTGGTTGCTTACCACCTTGGGGCGAGATAGGTTTGCCGGAGTCAGACTTTTGTCAGTGCAAAAAATATCGGAACTTATGTCGCGGCATTTAGAAGCGTTGCGAATAAACGGTCGAGAGGATGACCATTGCTAAAGCTCACTCGACTCGCTTTGGAGAGCCATTGTTGATTCAGCAATTAGAGAGATACTGCTACGTCGTCAGTATACTTACATCCAATAAAGTTGGGGGGGAATTAGAAGCATTTCATTGTTTAGCGAAAATGGGAAGAGATTGTTCCTTGTAAGAGTTGGAAAATTTTTACCGTTTAGCTGGACAACATCAGATTGATTTGCGAAGTGGTTGCTCATCTGGTTGAACACCATTCACAGACGGCTAATTAAGCAGGATTTATCTGTTGACATTAGCAAAAGCGTTGGTGTAATCAAGGAGGAAGAGGAGCCGCACAGTCTTGCACTTCGCATCTAATGAAGATGCTATTGAGAGGACAAGGTATGCTACAGCACCCAGTATGGAACGTCGGCGTTTGCACGCAGACTGCTTGTTGAAATCCAAAGCACAAGTAATCGCTCTAAGACTTTCTGCATGGCGGACGTACAGACGATCGGACGGAATTTCATGGATCCCCTCTTTCGCACAAGCGTTATTCCGACAGGCCTCCAAATGTCGGGAATCATTTCACCGTGTAGGCACGGATCAACCTGAATCGTCAAGGGCATGGCGAGGGCATCGGCACACTCCTTCAAGACAACTAGTGAAAGAGCGTCGGGCCCGCTGGCCTTCCTTGTGTTCGACTTCCTGAGTTCACGGTGCACTTCAAAGTCTTGGAATTACTCTCTGGGCCAGAGCCACGGAACGAAGGCAAAGATACTGAAGGGGAGAAGGATGCTTCCTGTGAAGAACACAACTCAGAATTGAGTTTGCATTCACAGATTCAAGTCTCTTACGCTAGCTTTTAATTCATAGCTGCCTTCGAAATCTCCACATGTCTCGGCATTAGTGGTTATTTAAAATGGCTTTGGTGTATGAACTATTCATTCGAAGACCTTAGTTTTCACTACTGGAGATAGTTGGTTGACACGGACAGTCACTTTATATAAGTAGGCCCGTTCTTTTATCCTCCTTAGGTGAAGAAAATCGACCGCGCAGCACAGATCGAAGCAAAACTTAAGATAGTCAGTAAACCTGATCACGCTGAACAGACAGACCATTGTTGTTGAAAACTGTAAAATCACTGGAAGTCAGTGTTTCTGGGAGTCTCGCGCTATTAGATGCTGAACAATCTCGTCGCCTCACAGTTTTGAAGAACTTATTAGCCAGTGAACCGGAGTGAGTCTTAACATAAACGACAGAGCACGCTTTTATGATGCACTAATCTGAGTTACCGAGTGGGACGCGTTTTTGCGCAGAAAACAGCAGATATGGTTTATGAAATTGAAATATAGTTGCGCTTCAATTTTGGTCGGAAAGGCCACTATGTTGATAAACCAAGTGCCTGGATGGATGAGGTCTCACTTTTCCTTAGTTCCCGGCGATGACAGTGTGCGCGGTCACATTTCGGCAGTAACGCCGAGGATAGATTAGCTGCAAATATTTCCAATTCTGATGCTGATGTGTCGGGAGGTAGGTATGTGTACATCCGTAATAATCACAGAAATAAAACCACTCAGGAACTTTGATCTACATTCAGTCAAATTTCAACTGATCGCGACTGTTAAGTAGGTAAAGAAAATTTAGTTGACGAGCGTTGATGGACATAGGTGATGATCTTTCCACGGTTTTGGGACATTTTCGGGCAGTCGGATCTGATGGGAAGATGACGATCAAGTTGCGTAGCATCGTCTTCTACATCAGCATATAACCAGCTTTCTTAAAGCATCAAAATGGCTGCATTCGAACACATTTTGCTGCATCATCCATCCATCCATTATCTTTCCAATGAGTGAACGAATATTGCTGTATAATATCAGTGGAATCCGTCTTGTCAACTGAACGACGTCTAAGACTGACTTGGCAGTCCGCACAGTGTTTGTCACTTATCCAAAATGTTTCCACATGTTTCTTTGTAGGTACTTCTGACCTTGTGGGCATATTGAACGGTACGCGGGTGTAGTGCAGTATCCCGAAGAGCTTTAAAAATGTTAACGGTATAGGACAACACCGAGGTCCACAAATAGTCCAGATAAACAAAATGGCAAGTGTTTGATGAATTACATTCATCCGCCGTAGCTAGTGTACAATGATTTCTCAATGAGAAAAGCAATGCCAATTTGAAAGCCCCGCTTCCGTTACGTATTGCTTCCTGCTTGCTCCTAACGGATGGCGCTGCGCCGACCCAGCCAGACAGGGCATTCCATCCCCATCAAGATCGCTTGTTCTGTGTTCCGGTGCATGCGGAAGTACCTTGTACCTTAATTTAGTTTGTATCTGTCTGGGAGAAAGTACGATTTGCCTGAGAAATTCACTATTTTAGCAACTAATCGATTATTAACGATTATCGCATCAATTTCAAACGTCCTGAATGTTCCAGTTCTGCACGTGAGTAAAAATACCTGATACCTCGGCAAACGATATGGGGAACCACTAACCTTGGTAGCTGACCTTCCAATTCTAGATGTCGAAAGTCAGTAAGAGACCTCTAAATACAACCAAGGTCCGCGGCGATTAATACGTTATTTTTTCAAGGTCATTGGCGTTTTGCTTTTTCCTTCGGTTGGGCTAGAAGTTTTGTGGAGCAGTAAAGTGTCAATTTCGGAATCGCGTCTAGTGAAAAGATTATAACTGTATCCTTCCGAGAAATGGGAGGATTGGATATCAGGGACTTGTGTCAGCTGGCCAGAGTCCTTGCTGCATATCCACTGTCATTCCGAGTGAGCGTGGATAGGTCACTGTCGATCGCAACGAGGAAAAAGCGTGGCGTGTTTTATCCTTGAATACACTTGTGTGGATGTTTTTCACAGATGCCAATTTCTTCCCATTTAATGCAAGGTTTGGATGAATACTTTAGCTTGCCCATCTCCCTGTGATGCCACTTGAAACTATACCCATCACCTACACTCTTCATGATATCCGTGTCCAGATGGCGGTAGTATGTGTCTACACTCGCTGTTTTCTGTTCTCTGTGCGACCCCGGCAATCTGTGCATAGTGTACCATCTGATGTGCATGCCGCGTACGTGAAAATTTCCGTCCACAGATCGGCACCATCTGCGCACTTGAGCTGTGCACGACGCAGATTACTGAGCTTCAGCTCAACTGGGCGACTTTACTATCTTTCGCTCTCCCTATCGCTTATGTGCTTTCCGTCACATTCGAGTTCTTGCATTTCGGTATACGAGCATTCAACCGTTTTTGCTTCATGCACATTCTGCCTTGTTTTAGTCCATGTCCTGATGTTTGCATGTTCGTTATTTTTTGGCGTTCTGCATGCATTTTTGAGCCTGCGTTGTGGTGCCTTTTTTGCCGTACAACCTGATAGTCGTCACTCCGTTCTTCACAATCGTTATTTGAAACCAACTCCGCATCTTTCTAATCTGATTCATCGATGCTCGCTCTGGTATATTTCTACTTTCTCTGGTGTTTCGTTTGCTACACTGCTGACTAGCCGAACAACCTCCTCGTGGTGCCAGCTGGGTGGTTCGGGTTTAACCCGTTCCAGCAAATAGTTCGGCGGCAGTGTTCCAGGACATGGTGTGTTTTCGCTTGGCAAGCGTTCTCCTTATAAAAGCCACATATGTCCGTTTAACAACACTGTGACCTGACGGATGTGACTCGCCACAAAATAAAGTCACTGCCCCGTGGGTATCCGGATAATCCTTTCCAACGCACGGACATCCATCTTCTACTCGTACATTGCCGACGATATGAGAGTCATGATTAGAGCAGCACAATTACAAGCAGGAACCTCACAGCTACCCACACACACACACTTACATATCCCCTACACAAACACATTGTTACGGCAAACATAACGGATTTTTGTACATTCTTGATCACGCATTGTTATGTCAAAATGATCATGCCCGTAAAGCCCTGCCTCGCCTTGTCGAGAATAAAAGCTTTATTTACTACTCAACCATCCCTACTTGCACAGTTTGAGGTCTAACGCTCTCCCTAAGATGTGGGCCTCCACCGAATTCGTTGGCCACAGAATTCCATTTGCTAGATATATGCGCACTAGCCACTGTGTCCCGTCAGTCACCGCTGCCAGTGACTTAGAGCTCGGTTACCAATCCCGCAGTTTTTCTTACATTGTGGCGTATTATGCACTACCCGAGGTAAATAAATGAATAACAAATATATTCTAGAGTATACGCGATATACACCAGTGATGGTCTAATTAGCTTTGTGCAATCGTATTTATCTATCACAAGTTGATCGTAGGTTATTCTTGTTAAAGAGACGGAGAAGCTTCGTAATGTTCCAAAGCGTAATGGGGTGGGCTGTGATAACGTTTCGAGATTACATTTCATTTTCATGTTATATATGTACTATCTTTCCATAGTTAGGAATAAATAGCGATGGGGCTTCCTTGACCGCAAGGATAATATAGATATCAGTTCCTGTTACAGTGATTTTGGTCAGTCAAATTGTGCTGTCATTGAACGGATTTGTGGTGTCCCTTTCCATTCGCATGTTGATTGGCAGGCAGCTTACCGTGAGTCTTGAAACTAACCTCGTTGTTGCAAATGTAGATTGTTCATGTAAGGAGTAAATCGCGTTGTTGTTTCATCCATCACATCTAACACACTTTTGGTCTCCGAGAAGCCCTCACGCATTTACACAAATGCCCAAGACCTACTGAGCAAATTAGCTGAACTACGACTTCGGCACGCGCCAGCAGCTTGGGACCTCATCTCTATCACGGAAACATGGTTGCGCAGTGAGGTAACGGATGCCGAAGTCGCGCTAACGGGTTTTCCCGTTGTCCGGAATGATCGAGCCAGCAAAGGTGCTGGGGTAACCCTTTACTTACGTAGTAATTTGCAGTGCGAACCCATACACGATTCGGAAATCGATGTACCTGACTCCATTTGGTGCAAATTACATATGTGAATGCACGACCTTGGCCTAGTGGCTGTTATTTTCCGCCCACCATCGTCTACACCCGAGATGGACTGCAACTTGGTTTCTGCGTTGAGGCAGGTGCTAAACAGGAAGTACAGTCACGTTCTAGTCGCTGGCGATTTCAACTTACATGCTCTAGAATCCCACGTCACACCAGGAGAGCAATTGAAAGCTGACCTGCAAGATCTTGTCTCAGATGTTCCGCTTTATAGCCACGTCACCTCGCCCACCGGATTCAGGAGAAATAACTGGCCATCCATATTTGACCGGGTATTCACTAATGAAGATCTGCTGGTCGAGATGGTGATAATCGATACTCCTATAAACCGCAGGGCTCATGCGACTTTGCATTTCATGTACACTGGCTATGCTTAATACCCCAAGGATAGGACTCAAAAGACACGAACCATAACCAGTTACCAGGTTTTAACCCGACCCGTTGAAGCTACCTGCTGAAGTTTTCTAACCGAGGATTCACCGGATATTGTCTGGGAACGCTTCTTCAGTAAGTTTAACACCTTGGTTAGTGAAACATCGGAAAATAAGGCTATCTGTTCGAGAAACATGACGTCGTTTATACGAAGTAGGACACGCAAACGCATGTTGATGCGCAACGCGGCGCGATATACCCACAAAACCAATCCGAGTCCGAGTACCTGGAAGGCTTACGTTGCCCACCGTACCCAATGTACCCAATTGGTGCACGAGGAAAAAGTAGCTTATTAACATGCTTTAGTCGAGCGATTAGCTCCAAATCCCAAGCTTCTGTACAAGAACCTGGACATCCTCCTCAAGGTGAAAAGTGGATTTTCCTCTTTTCAAACGGATGATATAGCTCGAACTGCTAAAGAAGCGTCAAACGTTCTGCAGCAACTATGCACCGACGTTCCATTGCATCCCGTTGTCTCCTGAATCCTTGGAAACTATGGTGCTTCCGCCTGGATTCACTCATATAAATTTTACCGCAGACACCATAATGAGAAAGCTTCTATCCATGCGCCTGCACGCCTGTTCATGAATTACTGGCATCCGCCCAATGACGCTGGTTATGTGGGCTGACGTTTTGGCTGAACCCTTGACGTGACTGTTCCAGCACTGCTTTCATGAGAGGCATGTTCCTGCAATGTGGGAACACGGGATAATAACCCATTTACAAAGGGGGTGGTCGTTCCGACCCAGATAATTATCGACCAGTGACTTCTGCCAGTTGTTTCAGCAGTTGTGGAGGCTATTGCTGCTGATGCACTCATGTCTTATCTGGATGGCCTTGGTCACACTGCTCAGCAGCAACACGGATTTCGCCAGAATCGGTCGTGCACAACCAACCCATTGTTAGCACGAGACTGCTTGACCGAAACGGTGGATGCTGGTGCAGGAGTTGATTTGGCATATCTTGATTTTTCTAAGGCATTCGACCGGTTGAACCATCGTATCCTTCTCGCCAATCTTCAAAGATGGGGCGTTGGGGATCCTCTCCTTTGGTGAATCTGCAATTTTCTCGCACATGTGTCTGGAGATGAGAGAATGCGAATCCATGTCAGACTCAATTCACGTCGAATGCGGTGTGCCACAGGGTTTGGTACTGGGGCCCCGTCTATTCTCCATACATGATCTAGTGAGCCTAATTAATTCAAACTGTTTACTCTGTGCCAATGACATCAGAGTTTGGTGGGTGATCAGTGCCGTAGAAGACCGTATTCAGCTTCAAATCGATCTTGACAAGATTTATGGATGGTTGGTCCAAAACCACCATTTCCTCAATGTGGCTACATGTAGAGTGCTCCATTTACGACACCGAATAGTTCACACACCTAAGCTGGGAAGCCAAAATCTTTAACAATGTTCTCACGAAAAGGATCTCCGTGTGCTGGTCCAGGAAGATCTCGGCTGCTCGGAGCAGTCTAAAAAAACATCGAACAAGGGAATGCTAATCGTGGGGCTTTTATGGAGAGCTTTCGGGCAATTCGAACCTTCAATTTTCCGCCAAATACCCAGTTTACATACGCCCTCATGTTGTATATGCAATTCAGGCATGACACCCATGGCTAAAGCGGGATCTCACTGCTTTGGAGATTCTGCAACATCGGGCAACCACAAATGTCAAGGTGCTACGTCACTTGTTATAGGAACAGCGATTCAGAGTGCTTGGCATTTTCAGCGGACGTTATCGGCGTTTGCGTGGTGACCTAATCGTGGCTTACCAACTTTTGGACAACACTAATCACCCGTGCCATCACCTGTTGAAGCTGACTCACAGCAACAAGCTGCATGATCATCCTCTCAAATTGGCAGAGCAATACAGTCCGTTGGAATGTCGAAGAAACTTTTTCTCGCTGCGTGTTTGCCACACGTGAAATACCCTCTCAGAAGCTGTTATTTCAACCGCCACATTAGCCCTGTTCAAAGCACGTGTCGACAGTGCACTGGCCACATTACACCATATCACGTAACCCAAACGACCCATCCAAACAGCAGAAAAACAAAAACAAATCAACCCACCTCCATTTTTGCCCGGAAACCACAAACGATAACCTTGGATAATACATAAAACCGCGTGTGAACTGCTCCGATGGAAACACTGAAACCGGCAAGTTCGCAATTTGCAGTTGTTCACTATTTCCTATTGCTGTTTTGCTCACCTCTAACCGATCCTCCGGTGGGACATGTCAAGCTTCGGCTTTTTGTCTCCGCACTATATCGTTGACCATTTGAATGTTATTCAGGTTGCGTTGTGGCACGAAACGCATGGGTCAGGTATAAGTTGCAGGTAACTCAATCACCCTTGGCGTGTGATTCTAGCCATGCACCGCTTTAGACTTTCATACTCTACCTCAGCGGGCTATCATTCCATTGGTAAAACATCCCATCGTCAACCACGTCGGGCTAGTGGGCGTATCTAACTCTATTTCCGTTTAGTCAGTTAAAAGTGGTCCGTTCACAAATCTACAGTTGATCTACCTATCTTACTTCTCCTCACCGTAATGATTCTGTGTAAAACGCGGCAGAAAATTAGCATACGAAGAGGTCAACTCAGAACGATCACGCAAAGGCCTTTCAAGCGTAGGATGGTATTGTTAAGGTCTCATTGTCAAGGAACTGAAATCGGTTGCATTGCTACTTCCGCGAATTTTCCAGTGGGGTAATATCTCAGCCACTCATTTAAGACAGCTTCAATATTCATTCGGGAAAGCTGCACGCATCGTACTTACCACCCCTCTCAGTTAATTTCCTCGTACCCTTTTGCATGTCATCGGTTGACCAATCTAATGCCTTTCCTGCGTAGAGTCGATTACTCCAAATGATCCACTCAGGGCCAGATGGTCGTTATGTACCTAAAGAGTATTGCCTGGCTCATTTGAATGATTCGAGTACAACAGAAATGCCAGTGAGTAGCTGGAACGCATAGTCTCCTACTAACTGGTGGACTTCATCCTTACTGCTCTCAGCAAATCTGATCACGGCTAGTTTAAGGCCTTCTGTGCAGGCATTGGCTATGCTGCCTTTCTATTCATACAGTAGCACTTATTGTACCTCAACGTTGTACATCCTACTGTTGACTGATAGATAGATGTCTCTATTCTTCATCAACAATTGTGACTTTGAACAGAAGACATCAGCAGTACGCCGGTACGCAGTTCCGACGCTTCGCTGCCACGCAAACACTACCAGCCTCGCGTAGGCCAAGGATACTGTGAGTATCGCTTGATCCCGTACGCAGACTCGAATCCTTGACCTCCAGTTTGCAAGTCTTATGCCTTTTGGTCACGAGCCAGCCGTGGCTTTTAAAGGGTACACAGGCGTCACAGTTGCGCACAATCACCACTTCGGTTGTCTGGGTTATGTGACTACGCAAATGAATGAATCGATCAGCCACTTACAGTAGGCGTTCGGTGCTGGTAAGAACCAGAGGTGTCAGTTAACTCCAGTAATAGAATACTCTGTTCATAAGGTCCGAAGTGCTCTCAGCGCAGTATTATAATGTAGTTAGCCGGTCTTGTGTAGTAGCTGGAGTAGATCACAAAAGAGCAACTCATCCGCGTACGTCAAACTTGTCAACCGGTTGCTTGACTGAATTCCCATTCAGGACAGGCAGATTAGACGTCATCTTAGATTGTTTTAATTAAGAAGAAGAAATATGTTAGCCCTGGCGCTCCATGTCTTGTGTATTTTTCGGATCTCAAGTGCGATCTTTACGTAGACAAACGCGGCCTCGGGTGTCCTGTATGAAGATGTTACCGTGGAAAATAATTGCTTTGGTGTCTTGAACTGTATGATAAACTGAATCAGTGACTGTCATCAAATGTTGTTTCTCTGTTCGGCGTTATTCGATCCTTTAACTAAGTGTGAAAATATGGTCAATGAAACCTCTGCCGGTATAGACGCCAGTCTTGCCCCTGTAGAAACCGGTTGTCACACGCAATATTAATGTTATACCTTAATTCCTCTCGAAGGTGGGATTGTCGTCTCGCGAATACCGACTTAGGCGCCTCTTTGCACCATACGGTTTGATCAATCACCCGCAAATCGCCAACATCTTTCATGAATGTGGAACCAGGTGCTTCGTCCCCACTCAGTAGCACCGATTCGTATCGTATCCCACTGCTGAGGGGAATCGTGAATTTGACGTTCCATGCCCAACTGGCTCAATTACCAATGATCACACAGGCGGTAAATCGATTTGTTCTTCGAATAATCGGTCCGGAGTTCAAACCGACTTGACTGAAAACGAGTCAATTGACTATCTTTCTCAATTTTTCCAACGCACGTCGTGGCTTCTAGGTGCATGGTTGTAATGACTTAGGATAGTGTTCAACTGCCATCGGTTTTCTCCATCTCGCTAGCTCTCATCATCTACCGGCGCTACCAGTCCCTCCTATGTCTCTGAGTCAGCCTTTGTTACACGCTATTGCAGATACTATGTAACCGAATTCACTCAGAGGCGTCTCCCGCGCTTTATTCAATCTGCTCGATACATCAAAACTTCATCCATACTTCATACGTCTGAAATTCGTTGGATACTTGTCCTACATTCTCTTTCCCCGGTTTGTTGTACTCCATCTCATTTATCACTCGGCCCTCCCAACTCGTCCGTCAGTGACAGCTGACGTCTCACTTCCGATTTGTGCCACGATCTCGCATGTTCTGAGTAACGATGACGAGCGCGTGCTTTCGATATCCTGCAGCCACTATCATGCTGATAGGTGCTGCATGGTCGCTTTTCCTGTTGGCTCTAACCACACAGTTCGCCAAAAATTTATTTTCCATGGCAGAAATGTCAATGTCTCTACCTTATATGCTGCACTCCATTGACCGTGGAAATGTATTCCGATGTTACCTAGCACGCCAGCTTACATTGCTATAAGCTAATAATTATTTTCAGTACCGCCCAGTCCAGATCGTACGAATTATATGTAAATGTACTGAATCACAACATATACAGTATGCATATGTGTTGCAGATACGTTTAAAACATCACTACAACACTCACCCACAACTACTGACGGCAGTTTGGCACTGGGAAATAATGACTTCACCGAGATCGCCGATAGTATGATCCAGTGCCCTCAAACTGCAGAAACCAGCAACAGCCGTCCATCATAGAGGGCGTGTACTTGCCACTATTGCGCTGCTGTATGACTGAAATATCTTGGTGAAAGCGCTCACCATGCCCATCCCTAACGGATCCCACGTTCTCAGCGAAAAGTCAAGGTGGTTGTGTCGAAAGTTAATCTTCAGTGACATTCGAACACAAATAACCTGATAGTTTGTAGTGTTTTTTATAATGTTCTTGCAATTCTCATCATTTGTTCTACACCAAAATCCTGTACACACTGCCTTGAATGATCTCCACGCTTCGAAAGCACTGTTTGCCATTATGCGGCTGTCAAGCCCAATAAGTATCCCTTCTTTGATCTTTGCATCACTGATCTCCGGAAACATTTCAGCTACTGAAACGCAGGACCATCTCGCTTGAGGGCTTTGACGAGGTTTTTAATTAAACCAACTTTGATGTGCTGTGGTGGTAGATATATATGATCAGATTGTACAGGAGGTGTATGCTTTACACTCATTTTCCCTGCAGCATACTCCATTCTCTCTGACCACTTTTCTGTTGTGTAGTGCTGTTGAGTTGCTCTACTGTCCCATAAGCACAAGAACCAGCAATATTTTGCGGCTTCCTTGCATACCTATTAGGAGTCCACTGGCTTTTAAGTCAGCACAGATGTTCCAACAGTACTTATCGTAGTTCAGTGCAGCGAGTATTTGTTACATACTTCCCTCAGTCTCATTCATATTAATGACACACACCATAGGCACAGTTGGGTACACATTTCCATTGTGGCGCAGTATGGTCTTAAGACTACTCTTGGACGAGTTAATGAACAAACGCCATTCATCACTGATATACCTCACGCCAAGCTCCTTCATCAGTCCTTCTACGTCGAAACAGTACCAAAAGGTTTCTCTCGTGTCATAGAAACCGGACAATTTAGTACGTTGCTTTCTGAATACAGTAACCTTAGTGTTTGCGGTAAGCAAGTGCCAATGCAGCAGCCGAGATGCCAGGAACTCGGCCTTATCTGGGCAAGCCCA
Source organism: Dicrocoelium dendriticum (assembly GCA_944474145.2). Classification (NCBI taxonomy): domain Eukaryota; kingdom Metazoa; phylum Platyhelminthes; class Trematoda; order Plagiorchiida; family Dicrocoeliidae; genus Dicrocoelium; species Dicrocoelium dendriticum. Next base: position 46,193,015 of record OX104066.1, on the reverse strand, counting down.
GGTGACGTACCAAGTCATTCAGCTCTGATTGTTCAATAATACATGGATTGACATCATTAGCTTCAACATTTAAGCATTCACCGCCTTATGTACCGGGTACAAAAGCTGCAAATGACGCTTCAAATGAACAAATGTAGATTGTTTTGTCATGTGAAACAGTGAACAGCATTGACTAGGAAGTTCTGATCAAACCTGTCAATATTATTAATTTCCTTTGATTTTGATCGTCAATCGTTTTTTTAGGCTAGCTATTGGATAATGTAGGTATTTTTATTCCCGTCTTCAACCGTATATTTGGAACCACAGTGTGTGGTTATTCTCCCAGGCAATAATTGCATCACTCGTTATACTTTCTCACTCACTGTGCTTCGCATCTTCCTGACAATGCTACTCGATCAAGTTGACTACGTCTCAGTCCTTGTTGGCGCGCCTCGACAACAATTCTTAGTTGGTGATCGGCAAACTCGCCAGGTTATTTGATTTACTTGTCTCTCGTTCACGCCACAAACACTAAGTAAGTAAAAATATTTCGCGCCAACTTTCGGTCTACCATTCATCATTCATTCATTACACACGTCAGCAAGAGATGGAAATATATATTTGCCTACGAATAGGCATGAAGCCATCAAAAACCATGCGACTCAAACTAAGGTGCAGTTGTGGTTAAAAAACACAACACGGAGGAGTTCGTGGTTTTGTCAGAGAGCGAAGTACTACCCGGCTGCTCAATCCGAAATCAAGTGTTGACTTAGGGGACACCACCCTGAGCCTTTGGCCGAATGGCCTGCCCGCAAGGTCAGAGAGCGAATTCAAGGTATCGCACCCATTGGGAGTCGGTGTCGGATTGTCCAGTTCATATGCTTTTCGTTTGCCAAACAGGGGCCCAATGCTCCCCACAGTTTCAGCATTAAGTTGCTGGAATACAATGTTTCGCCAGTATGAAGCAAGGGGCAGTGACGTTATTTAATGGCGAGCCACATCCGCCATGTCACCGTGTTGTTCAACGGACATATCTGGCTTTTTATAGGGAGATTGCTTGCCAGGCAAAAATCCACCACGTTCTGGAACACTGCCGCCGAACGATTTGCTGGAACGGGATAATCCCGAATTACCCAACTGGCACCACGGAGTGGTTGTTCGGCAAACCAGCCGGAGATGGAAAGCACCTCAGTTACTGTGCCGCAATACATTAGAAATAGAGGAACAAAACATGCAGCAGATGCATGCCAGCTGCGCTACCGGTTACAGATGGTCATCGTTCCGGAAAACTACCAGCCGGCTATTATGCAGCGAAAAACAATTTTCTTATACAAACTTAAATTATGCTAAGAAATGAGATCGTGGTTGGAGGGGGAGGCTAAAAGGGACGGGGGGACAAAGAAACTCACAGCACGAACGCCATGGAGGTCGGCTCCTAGCAATGTCAGCAACTGTATCCAGCCAAACGTGTTCATCTTTCGGACCCCAACCAGGAATCAGAGACGTTCCAACTGAGGCCCCCTTCTTCCATCCACACCCCCGGCGCACAAGTAATGCATGCCGGTGGGCTGGCATGCACAACACGTGGCCGAGCCATCGAAGCCTGGTGCGTGAAATGATGGTGCTGAGCGGTTCATTTCCTTTTCCTGCGCGGTAAATGTTGTGTCGTAGCCCCACGACTGCTTCCACCCACTAACGGTAGTGAGAACACCAACGACCGAGCAACAAACAATGTTCATGCAGCACGCCAAACCGGTCACCAACCGTCTGTCTGTGCAACTCAATCACACTCAATAATTTTCAATCACACTTTCAAATTAGCGCATATCACAGGTTATGCGGAAAGGCTGGCATTCGATCAGTCAGGGCTGGTCAGTTCAAAAAGCGGGGATCGATAAGTTGCCTCACTAACGAACGTAATAAGAGGAAAGCTAATAAGCGTAAGATTCAGTGTCCATACAAGCTAATCACAAATCTGAGGCCAAAGTGAACGTATGCGGGGAACCGGAAAAGGGGGCAAGGTGAGTGGGACAAAACAACGGGGAGCGGTGGAGTATTCTTACCTCCGCTATAACAGTAAACGGGACGTCGAACACGCTCGTTGCTCACTCGGTGTTCCCACTGGCTGTGAGCACAACTGCTAAGGCACCGGCGCTCGAACGGACTCCTTGTAGCCCACCGCCAAACCCGCTGCCTTACCATCAGGTTTTGAACCAAAAGGTTTGTTTGAGGACCCTGATCGTTTTCCTGTCTAGGCCTGGGCAAGCTGACAATATCCTGCCCACGCAATACTATGAAAACTTCCTTAAACAATTTGTTTCGGTCTACTATCGTAATAGTTGGCGTTATTCTAATCTCTTGTGAATTACGACGAGGACGCAATCCGTGGGAATCGTTCTTCAATTAGACTGAAGCCATGCGTGTAGGCAGGGTAAACCCGGATCACCACTTGCACGGATACTGTGCTGTTTTTCGTCAACTCCGCACACTACTTTTTCTCTTTTCTCATTTAGTGAGCCGGCGACTGATCAATGGAGTGAATCGTTGCTACCGGACAGCAAACAAGTAACGAGCACCGACAAAACACACCTGGACGTTCCTCTTGCTGTTGGAGCGCGTCGCTCTTCTGCTGCCTCCGAATCAGGGTGAGTAAGAATTGTGAGTGATCAGATGTGTACGCTTCTGTTTTCCTTTTATGGGACTAACCGCCATTTCCGACCGGTCTACTTTGTCTACATAGCCAAAATTTCTTGCTATGTAACTTTGAACGAACTTAATGGTTCATCTGCAATCTCTACCCCATCATATCTAAAGTTCCCACCAGCATCCGACTCGGATTCATGAATCCAGCCGGCGAGCCTACCTTCTCGTTAGTTGCGAAGTTTTCCAATACTAGCGCACAATTATTCCTTTATGTGTGCAAGTAACTGTTCTGCACTACCTGATCACGGTTGGCGCGACTTGCTGTCTTCTCTCTCATCACACCAAAATGCTGACGAATGGTTCCTTGTTTCGCGCCCTTCACAAGTGTGTCAACTATGCATTTCTCTACTGAACTTGTACGTTTCTTCCGCTCTCTATGACTGCTGGTACTTCTTCTGTTACGAAATTGATATCCGTTGAGTATTTCTCCAAACTACCGGTCGATACATGGTACTTGGTAGGAGCATATTGGATTTTCGGGCCGTCCGATGTTTTCCCACTTTGTGTCCATTCAGAATATCCAACCCTCCCAAACATACCAGCTCTACTCTCCACCTCATTGGATCGCTTACATGAATCTTTTCTAAATTGATCGGTGTATAAGTCTAATAGTCTCGCTCTTCCGGACTCGCCCATCCTAACTGAACAACAAAACGTCACTAACCACTGTTATCATTTCTGTTCTTCCGGTTCTGTTATGGCCAACCTTTAGACGTTTTCAGTGTTGTGCCCTTTGTGTTCATTCCAACTGGATTCCTATTCACTAGGCTACTAATTCATTTTTCCCGCAGGCCGCACTACCCAACTCTGGACCAACTCGCTCAGATGCTCACCTCCATACTGGGGCACTTTGGGTACGTGTTGACGTGTGTGTGTGATGCTCTCATCTCTTCCCAGTGTTATTGCTTATGCGTGCTCACTGGCATTCTTATCCACAGTTCTCGTCCTCTTTTTCCGACGTGTCTAACTTTGACCTGTTGCTACGCTTGCAAATCCCGCGATTACACGCAATCGTACACACATTCTGTTGGCTACTTGTGAGCGTTAAAAGGCAGACTTCTTGTTATGTGACGCTCCAGGAAGTAAAACAAGGCCAATTTTCTTGCATACGTTTAGGGCCTATTCCATTAGACAGTTGATTTCCCAACAATGCGCGATGCATCCGTCTGCGAGGCTGATCGCTATATTTAACCTATTCTGTCGTATTAACAGCTTGTTAAAATAAAGTAAAAAGAGTCTACCACTGTCTCCAAACTGTAGTTGCAAAGTTTACACTGCGTTGTCAACAGTGTGCAGAAATCGCACAATGAACAGCCGAGAAAATAGTCAACCGGGTTCCTGATGAAAATTTGCAATCGACAAAATTTTCCTTCTTCCATCGATCTGACTCCGCCCCAGAAATTGTTCCAGCAAATGATTGACATCTTCATATTTTTGGCATTTCTTTCACTCTCGCGGTGTCGCGAAACGATCAGGAGTGGATTAAGGAGCGTGGGAAATGCAAATAAATTACTCGTGTTACTAAAAACTCAACTACTGCATCAGTGAACTCGCTCATCAATCTTCTGGGTAGAATTCGACTGGGATACAGTTTCTAGGTGTGTTTGCAAAGCTGTGTGCAGTTCGCACAACTGAATGACGTCTAATACCTAGGATATAGTAGCATATATTTGAATTTGTCTGTTTACGAAAGGTGTGTAGCATTCGACGACCCTTCGAAATCCATAAGTAAGCAGGGGCAGGTGAAATATTTTATTGTTCTAATCGCAAATATACATGTCAGGAATTACTGAGGCCCTTAAGATATTAATGTGTCTTCACAAAAATCAACTTCGTGTGTTACGGCCTCGCACCGTGTTTATCTGGTGGATGAAGTTATTGCCGTAGATCTAAGGGGATCGAGGATACAGCAGTGTGAAGAAAGATAGGGCTGATGTCTGTAGTTAGTTCAGCAGTGTACAGACCAGAAGGATAGCATCTGGGAGGCTAGTTTTAGAAGCTGACGTGGCAATAATGCTGGTTGGGGTTTTTCAAAGCGAAGTCGAAAGATGATTGAAAAATAGGAAGAAGTGGGAAGCAATGTTCAACTGCAGTGTAAAGTGCATCACAAAGTACGCTTTTCCTACTATCTTTCGTCGTATCAGTGTTCTGCACGACCGATTGGTGAGTTTTCTGCACGACGTAAGGAGATGGGTACTAGGTCTGACGGGATAGCGGAGTAGTTATGTGCACTTTTTGAACATTGGCCGGCCCTTAGAAACATGGCTCCTTTATCGTTATCTGTCGTCCAAGTAGTTTAACTGCATTCGGCAGAAGGGCGAATTGAGTAAGTTCATTTTGAGATTAGGTATTGTTTGACTTACTCTCACTAAGTGTGCACATCGATTCCATGTGGTTAATATACCGTGAAGAAGTTCGCACATACTTACAATGTAAACTTTCGCGGAGAAAGACTGTTCCTCAAGGTCTAACCACCATCCTCCATAGAATTTAGCCTGCAGGTTGGGCAGAAGCATACCGTGCTTATCATCATATCATAATCCGTAAATGATCGTTGTAAATGCTCCAATGATGGCAAAACACTTCTGTGCATGTGGCTGTAGGTGATTTGGCCCCCCTACTCCAGTCGGTTGACGCAACTCAACCAGAAAGCAAGCTAGGATTTGCACGAAATTATTGTGTGTTTGCTTAGCTCTAAAACGCGTTTAGCCTCTGATAGTTGTTTTTGCGAATGAGCTGAGCGCTTTGGTGGACCAATATAACTTACAGCTGTGTGTCGCTGATTAGTTCTCGTTATCATGACCTACGCCGTCATGTCCATGTTCCCTGGTAACCCAACTTGCCAAGTCTGGGCCTACCTTTATCTTGATTAATGCTAGGCCGTTACCCGCCTGATCTATGGAATTCTGGTCAAATTGCACAGGCGGCGTTTGATTCACTTTCTGTCAACTAGTCCCATGTCGGCTTTATCCAATTATTTGACCGTTGGCGCGCATTCATAAATAAATAAGTAAATGGTATATTCTCAGTGAAACGAGGCACATCGATGAAGGGGCGATCCAATATGCATACAGGCGTAGCTGCTTTGGAATATTAAAACCTTTCGTTTCAATGAAAGGTATAACTGAAATATTCATAGTTCATACGAGTAAGCATTTTGTCACGTAATAGTTCGACCCAGGAACATGATGGCGCTAAAGAGGAAAAATCAGTCCTAGCTGCTGCGTCAGTATTCAAGTTCGGCGTGATTTCACCATGTGGTAATTCATGAGCACAGGAGCCAAACTTAGATTTCGGTGCAATCAATGTCCATTAAATGCTCGGAATGTTTGGTGCTCCGTCAAAGCATCCTCCTTAGTGAAAACGGTTGCACAGGTTGCATGTAGAAGTCGATGACTGCGTCGGTGTGAAATGTCCAGCTGTGACTTTATTCAGTGACGAGTCACATCCGCCACGTCGCAGTGCTGTTAAGCGGACATTTGTGGCTTTTTATAGGGCAAACGCTTGGCAGACAAAAACCCACCACCTCTTGGAACACTGCCGTAGGTTATTTTGAACAGTAGCGCAAGCTGGCGATACATCCTACAGACAGATTTTGCATCCGCTTATTCGCAGTCGATTGACGGCCAAATACTTGGCTGATTGACCCATTAGCTTAGTCATGATCCGGCAGTAGTCGTTGAAACCGGTCGAAGATGCACAAGAGTCGTATCGAGTGATGATTGGTGCATGTGAGTAATATATCGACTAAATAGTGGCTGGCTTCTTCTGTGATATACTTATCTGGGTTGTACAACCTTGTCCAGCTATCCACGCTGGACTTGTCATGTGGTTCGTAAGTGCAGTTGGTCCTTGTGGCTGAATACGTCCTTATCAGGCGAAAATGCTGTTCGTTTGTCCAATCCTGGATTGTTACGAAGTACTTAGTCCGCAGAATAGGATCAGAATTTCTTCAAATATAAGTGATAATTAGGTGTGATTATCTCCATGGTCAAGTAAAAACTCCATGAAAGGCCATCAAAAAGTCATTTGTTCAAACTCCGTGGAGTAGCAGCAAAGCTGTCCATTAAATCCCATCGGTAAAGCTCCTATTGAATAGCGAATCAGAATGTCCTTCCGGAAATGTAAGGCACCGAACGCACCTGTTCGAACGCCAGTGAGAATAAGCAAAGCTGTCCGTGGCAGTGAAGGTAACCACGACATTATAATCTGTTATCTGTTTTGGAACAGGAAATACATGTAAACATATTATTCCAGGTGAGTAAGTTGTGATACTGTAATTACGAGGCGCGCTAAACGCATTTGTTTGGACCCGGTAAACGTGGCATCAACAGAATGGCGAAAAGTACTCCATTTGGAACGATGAGAGGGTTCTTCAGAGGGCTGGATTCTTCTTCCTATCCAGGAGAAAGGATCAAGTGTTCAAGCCAACTGGCTATTGAGAATGGGTCAGTCAGGCCTAGGGGACAAACCCTCTTGCGTCGACCGATCTATCTGTGGAAATCTCGGGAAAAAGGGGCAGTGAACAAGAGGCAGCCAAGAAGCACTATCGAAAAACTGATGGCATGCAACGGTGCCTACCTATGTGCTACTCTGAAGCCTGTGTAATTTTGTTTAGTATACATGATTTGCAGGTTGTTCTTTACCTCACGTCTTGAGTGTGGCTCAGACTGCAACTACTATGTAGGAAGGAGGTTCTGCACCCGCATGGTCAGAAGACCGACATACCAAAGTGTGTTTACAAAGTTGAGCGCATAATACGGTTGTTGGAAACATGGATAAACTGATGATGATAACAGTCGTCTGAATGCGAGAGGTGGAACTAAGACCAACTAGATTGAAAGGATAACACTTGCGAAGAGAACTCTTCGGCAATTCACTTCAGGCAACTACACTTACAAGACAGATAAGCGTGCAGGTAAGCGAACGATGGGGATGTGATTAGTTGACCGAAGTCGGTCAATAGTCCACTCGATACAGCAGGCGTCATGAGTCGCGCGAGCACGCGCGGAGACGCACACGCACAAAGCACAGACGCGTTGGCCGGCAGGTCTACAATGGTCACTATCAGTCGTAACCGCGGTCCGACATTACGGCCACGGCAACAGTATAGATTGTATCAGTGTTCTCTGTTTGCACAAATCCGGCTGAAGTATTCTGATTGCAATGGCTTCAGCGGTGGCCAATAAGCGCTTTCTGATTCCTTTAGGGTTGCGCCTCGGTGCCGTGTAGACTACCTTGAATGCGTCATTAGTCCGAATCTGATGGTCGGTACTAAGCACATGTTCAAAGATTGAGCTGCGGACATTCTTAGCCGTATCATGCAGGGCAGTACTCCGCTATCCGCCTAGATGGACGCCTGGTCATATGCCCGAGGTACCTTGCACCACAGGTTCAGGTAAATTGATATAGAACAAAAGATTCGGAACGAACCGAGATTCTATCTTTGAGGCGTTGGGTGACGAGCGGAATAGTTTCAGCAAATATATGAACTTAAGTGACCGGATAAGTCTTGCTCACCACGAGTGATAGTCTCCTATTCAGTAAGTCGAAAGCGATATCTCCTTTGAAAGGAACAAAGGAAAACATCCTTCTTTCTTACAGTCGGTACCGCGGTTAATTTGATCAGAAACAGCAGAATGCTTTTTGATAAACGTCGCGGGATATCCGTTGCGTTGCAGCGCCTTTTGAATAAAGTGCATTTCCGCTTCTAGCGTTTCTGGATTGCAAAATCTTGCGGCCCGAAAGTACAGACAACGCACGGGGTTTATGTTGTACTTAATGGGCACAAAACGAAGAAAATGCGTGTACTGACCAACCCAGATTGTCTGACGGAAGATTCTTCTCTCGAGCGAGCCACAGTATGAACTGATAATTCTTTGCGCAGAGACTTACCTATACGTTTATGTATCTTGTAATTGTAGTTGCCTGAAGTGACTTGCCGAAAAGTTTTGTCTTTGCAAGTGTTATGCTTCTAATATCTGAATAGGCATAATTAATCAACTAGATTGAGATGAAAAGCGTTGAGCAATCAGTTCGTAAGGCAACATTCCAAGAGGAAAGGGAGATGCAAGGCATTGGCAAGGAGCAAATACATGCGGACAGAAGTGCGATGAGTATTCAGTGAGAATAATGATGTTGAAGCGCTCAAAATTCCATAATCTGAAATCCGTCAGAATCGTGAGAAATGGGTCACAGTGGACCACAACTGTGCCGTGCATTGTGAGTCCTTAGCTCGGGTACGGTCAGATGAATAAGGGATGAAGTAAACACATACAGCAACATCCAG
>OX104066.1:46107109-46183944 GCA_944474145.2 Dicrocoelium dendriticum | reverse complement strand
TGGGGATCGTATGCTTGCAGTCCCCCAGTTGGTTGCCCCGCCTACTGTCACACTGAAGTTTACAGCTCCAGCGCGTTGACGACGAGTGCTGCAGGAAAACGGAGTAGTTGCTGTCAACCAAACTTGCGGCAATCTACAACTGACGTGAAAGGGCTTCTGTGGTATTTAACCGCACTCATTTTCATGCACCTTCTAATAATCGCCTTTTTTACGTTTTGATCACAGCGCAGACTGAAGTTGTCATCTTTGTCTGCAACACGCCCAACACCACAACGCGTAGGCTGATGCGGTGCAACATACCACTCACGTAGTTTCGTAACCAAATAACTGTCAGGATTTAGACAGTATTTCATTCGGCACAAGCCAACCCATTGAGGATTCAGACGAAGTGACGAGCGATTATTCGCCAACGTATCTAACCGTCGCCCTATATAGGAGTATACATTTCACATGACCGCGTCTGGGGTACATGCAACTGGAGGTTAACTAATGCTGCACCTAAGGTTTGCTTAATAGCTCCTTGTCTCCATTCGCTTCTGGATCACGCCGATTCTGCTTCGGTCTATGTGCCCAATTGACCGTTTATGAACGGTCATTTTAGCACTCTCATCTACCCATTATTTGATGCATCAATCAGTCTACAACATATCTCACTATTCTGTTTAGTGGACACTCCATCAACCGCCGATTTTTCATTCTTGGCTGTCTTGGTTGCGCGGCAGCGAAGCGCCGTTACGGCGTATAAGCTGATACATTTTTTTTCATTTTCCTTTTGACAAGCCCCCTTACTCTTGCAAATTGGTGACCGAACTGTTAGTAACACATTAACCTACTGCCTATGGCTTCGCCCTCCTTTAATGTAACCATTACCTTCATCAAGTGATGTTTATGGCTGACCAGTCTCGAAATCGTATGTCTTGCGTTACCGAAAAACCGTGCCCACAAAGGAGCGGAACAAATTTACCTCTATAGCATGCTTACGCGTACGGAACTCGTTGGTTTGAGTTTATACAACTATGCAATTGGGATGTTTTGGAGAAAATCCTCCTTCGGGATTTTCAATGTTATTTTTCATCAGTTCATGTACGTTCTCCTTTGGTTGGTTCCGGTACGATTTCGGGGGAACCATGGTGAAATGGGGTGAAACAATTGGAGCCGTCAGTCGGTCAAGTAGTACAGTGTCGTGGATAAAAATTAGCATATAAAGCTAAAGCAGTATGGAGTAATTTATTTTCGAGTGGCAAATACCCCTGGGACTGGGATACAGAAAAAGAAGAGAAAGCTAGTATTTATACGACCGAGTGTCTCCTTGTGGGATTTCAAGGTTTCAGCTGTGTTGATCACATAAAGGGAGGGAATATGCACAAAGGTAAGGTGTGTAATAGTTTTTAAAACTGGATGTCAGATTAGCAAGATCAAACAAAATGTGTTATGAGTTACGGAATGGCTGAAAGGCTAGGTGACCTTGCAGCTGCAGATTCAGCATTCAAATACCTTGTGTAGGAACAGAGTAGTGTTCATATGGGAGAGGTAAAGCCTTTCGTTTGACTACTTTTTCCCGAACCTACTAAAGGGCGTGAATTGTCAATTTGGTATGGCTGAGCCCATCCTGCCCCATTCTAAGCTTAGAGCCTGATCATCCCGTTAATCATTTTCTTTCTAATGCCTTAGTTGTTTTCATCAACACCTGTGCCAAGAAAAGGTTACTTCAAAATAACAGGAAGAAAAAGCATTGTAACAGGATACACTGAATTCAAACCTTTCGGGTATTCTCCTCAGTTGTTTACTACTTGTGACGGGAAAATCCTGCATAAAATTTCTCCATGGGTATAATCTACGAAAGCTCTTATTTGTTGTCCACCCGACACGCGTGACACTTGCCATCACCACTAAGACGCCCCAACGCTGCGCGTTAATTCTTATCTGGAATTGAAGATTTTACGTCCACCACTCTGGTCACTGGCTTGTTCCAACCTACCTTGAAATACCTTTTTTCTTATTTTTTCCTGGAGCTGATTTGTTCCGAATTGGCCGGCTACAACGCCGGCTGCTCGCAACCATCGCTGGGCTTCGTTATCGATTGGAGCATCTAAGTTACATTCAATTCACTTCACGACGTTAATCTCCTATTCACTGAAATCCGATCATTCATCTACATCATTAACTCCGTCCCTTTCTGCTTTTTCCATTCCCCCCACCTTCACACTGATTCTGCTTGCTCTGTTCCTCTTGTCCCGAGTAGCATCGACTGCTTCATCGGATTCGGGATGGGCGCCGGCTCCAATGTTCTCGCTCGTTACGCGGTACGTTTCCACTGGCGTCCCTCTTCATACCCCTTTGACTACGATCCGCTCTTACTACTGTGTCATTCACTCGCACTAGTTGTGTTGAATTTGATGTTTTTTTGACGCTCCACATCCTTGAAAGCATTCATTTTGGGGAGATGTAACTTTACTATTCGCAACCGATACCATACACGCTCCAAGACAGTATTGATTCACATTTGAGGTCGCCCATTGAGGAGGTGTCCATTTACATACTTTCCGCATCCTATCTCTGCAATAGCTTCCGCTTTTGGTATTTTTCACACTTCTTCCGTCTTTGGTTTCCTAACATGCTGATGTGCATCTTCTAGCCTGTTCAGATAGCACTGGCACTTTGCGTCCCCCATCCGAATTTCGCTACGTTGAACTGCTGCTGACCAATGTCAACCCACACTACGAATATGTTGAACAATGATTTATCACGGGATAAAAGCAAGTGCTTGACACGTCCCGTAGGATGGTTGAGGTGAATATGATGAAATCAAAATATATCTGGGTGGTCTACCGAACGTCTGCCGAGATGAATACTTTGATAATTAACATGTGTAAAATTTGAAAAAATTATCGAGCGTAAACGTTCAGAAAGACACCGGGGGCGGTCATCGTTGATGTAAGAAGTGAGAAAAGTAAAATATGGTCGCTCACTTAGGTCCATTTGATACATAAATCCTATTGAAATGCATCCTTGGCGTAATCCACAGTAGGGGAGTTTAGGTAACAAAATGCTGGGGGCTAAGAGCAACATCTAATCGTTTTTTTTTTAATAAGTCCAAGGTAGGGAAGGATACAACTGAGTCTGGGAGTGCGTTCCAGGGTTGGCAAACCCGAAGGGAAAAGTAATTCCGTCGACACTAGACGGCTATATTGTTCCTTCAACTTTAAGCAGTTACCCCTGAACTGCGTGTTGTGGCTAAGTTTCAGCAAATGGCGGCATACATGGTTGGGGTCACTCAATATCTGATACGCTATTATGAGATCGCCGCGCAGCCTTCGATAGAGTCCGCTGAGAATTCCCAGCATCTTCAGCCTTCGGTGGTAAGAGTGATAGTGTGGGACCTTTCCATTCTTTGTTGCTCTTCGTTGTGGTGCGTCTATCGCTTCTCGGTCGCGCTTCAACCAAGATTGCCAAGCTTGGATAGCGTATTCAACCTGCGGGCGCACGTGGGAATTGTGCATCATTGGGAAGATTGATGGGTCAAATCTCCCGAATGCCCTTCGCATCATGCCGACGTGCTGTTTGCCTTTTCGCATCTACCTCAGCATGTTTTGAACAATTGAGGTCGCTCTGTACGATCACACCAAGGTCACGTTCCCGGGAGCTATTCTGCACTCCTTTTGTCCCAAGTAAATAGGTGTAGTTATGTCTATGGCGTAATTGTGCAACGCGACATTTGTCTACGTTGAATGGTAGGGCGTTTTGAACTGACCAGTTCGATACTGTGTTAAAATCGCACTGGAGCCGTTCATGGTCGTCCGGTCCTCTGATCCTTCGCCATATCTTGATCTCATCAGTGAAAAATAGGAAATCGGAAGCAATTAATCTCGCCAAATCGTTAATGAACACCAAGAATGGACGAGGTCCAAGAACCGAGCCTTCTGGTACTCCACACGCCACATCGATTGCATCAGGCAATGATTCGGACTCTCAACACTAGCCGTCGTTCCTGTAGAAAATTGCTAATCCAACTCAGGATTGGGTCGCCAATGCCGTAGTTCCGAAGGCCTTCTACAATAGCATGGCTAGACTAAGAACCCGAGGTGTGAGCGAGAGTATTATCCTGTCAAACGTAACTAGTCTTATGTGCATCTGTCCCGACAAACGAGACATCCACTCATTTTCGCAGTCCCTCTTGCAGGTTGCACGGCGCGGGTTACCTCCTGTCTTGGGGTTGTGTGGTGTACATTTCTTCTACGTCCGTTCCTCGCGCGCATGCAACTGCGGCTTTAAAATGTTTCTCTCCTTTGGGTGAGTCATTACGGACTGCTGTTGGCTGGTTGCCGTTTCGTATCCTGGGATTTATACGCTACTGATAATCGGTGCAGTAGTGTCTGTCTTTAATTCGCCACACTCCTCTCCTCAAAACCACTCGGCCCAGCTGCTTTCAGTCGGTCTTTCTGACCGTCGGGGATGATCATTGTGCGAAAGAGGTTACTCCTCTAACTCGTGCCACTTCTTCAACTCACTGGCATGCACTCGCCGTCAATCTCCTTGCCGAGCGATTGTATACACTGGCCACACCGGTTAACCACCTCGTACGGCCCATCATCATTATATCCCTATATACGCTAGCTTCAAGTGGAAGACACCTCAGCTATGGTGCCGCAATACAAAAATGTGTAACAGAGGTACTCCGGCTGAGTCACCATTAACGGACGGACATCGTTCCTGAAATCTAACAGGAAATTGTTTGAGAAAAGACCATCGCAGTTCGGCTCATACTTGGTGGGAACACCATGTGAGCAATGCGCGTGTTCGACGCCTTGTTTATGGCGCACGAAGAAGAAGCGAACCGCTCAGCACCGTTATTTCACGCACCAGGCTCTGATGGCTCGACCACGTGTTGCGCATCCCAGCCCACCGACTTCCGCCTCCGGGGTGCGGATGGAAGAAGAGGAGAGGTGGCCAAGCGATGACTTGGTCAAGAGGAATGTAGGCCCTTACTTCGGAGTTGGCCTCGGTTGGAGCCTCTCGGCTCCCTGTTTGGGGACCGAAAGACAATGAACACATTTGTTTGGATACACTAGTTGACATGGCTAGGAGCCGACTTCAATGGCGTTTGCGTTGTTAGTTCCTTTGTTTATCTTCCTCCGCCTTGCCTCCCCCTCTGACCACGATCTCATTTTCTAGACATAATATAACGCTTTTTTGCGGCACAATTGCCGGCTTGTAGCTCTCTGGAACGATACCCATCCGTTACTGGTGACTCATCCTTCCTTCCTTTTGTATTGCGGCACCATAGCTGAGGTCTTTTACACCCACAACTAGCGTGGATAATGATGACAATGGAGAGCCAACGGCCGGCTATTGTTCAGCAAAAAGTCATATAATGCTGTTAATTGAGATCGTTATTGGAAAGGGAGGCTAAGCGGAGCGGGATGAACAAAGGAACTCACAACACAAACGCCATTGAGGTTTGCTCTTAGTCATGTCAACAAGTGTACGGCTCCTACCATTTCGGTAGGAGTTTTCTCTCCCTTGGGCCACAGGTGGGAGCGCGTTGATGGTTTCAGTATTTCACCTTCGAACCGAGCTGGAACTCGACCCTCGTTTCACCATTGTTGGTCTCGGACTTCTCCATCCTCCGCACTGAGTTGCTTTCAGGTTACGGCTGGCTGCCTTCCTGTGCTTCTTTGGGAGATACTCGGCAGGTTGGCCACATTCTACAATCTAGATCCACAGGTGGTCGAGCTGTTCGACCATACATCAATTGGAATGGGGATTTCTTTGTCGAGGCCTGTTTGGATCCTCAGTGGGTCAGCAACAACAGTGACTAAGCTTCTTCCCAGTCCCACCATTCGCCGCTAGCCACTCCACAATCGTTTTGTTGTTGCGCTCCGTCAAACCATTGGTCAGCAGATGGTACGGAATTGTCCGCACTTTCCTGATACCAAATTTCTCCAAGCAGTTCCATAATTCCCCACTCTCGAAGTACGGACCCTGATCTGTTAAAATGCCTTTTTTGATTCCGTGATCCGCTACCAAATGTTTCATGACGGCATGGGTACTTGTGGTCGCCCGTTGATCTGGGATTGCTGTTGCTTCAATCCAACGAGTAAACTGCGCCACCATCAGCAAGATGTATTGGTTACCCTGCTTGGTCACTAAAAACGATCTCATCACGTCGATCGACCGTAGTTCCCCGATTTCCGATACCGCAATCCACATCACTGTTTGTTTTGCTCCTCGACAGTCGGTTTTCAAGAGCTGACATTACTTGCACGAAAGAACCTATGTTTCGACGTCCTTTTTCATGCTAGACCATTAGGGGCATTGTCTCAACGTATCGTATGTCCTGGCGCAGCCGGTGTGCGCCATCTCGTGACAAGAAATCATCAGCTTCTGCCTTAGTTTCGTCGGAATAACAAACACCAAAGTGATGCTGCCTCCTGTATTCCACATCAGAATTCCCGCTTCAGTTACTTGTAACGTTTCAGGATTTTCCGCAGACGGTCCGAGCTGCTTGTCTTGACTTTTGTTTAGGACTGGTTGACCGATTATTCATGCGGTGAACACTTTGCGCAAGAGTTTCTCACTGCATTGCTCGGCTGCCAACTTTCCTATATTCTGCTCCAACAGTATACCATTAATACCGAAATCCACACTCGGTAGGTCATCCGTTCATCATGCGTGACAAAAAGTCCGCAGTTTGGTTCTCCTTTTCCGCCTGTGTTTTATCCTGAAATCGTATTCCTGTAAGCGCAAAACGTCGTTACGGCGTACAGCTGGCACATTATTATTATTATTATTATTATTATTATTATTAGGCGCAAAGCCAATCGCGCTAGTGTCTGTCTTTAGTCCACCACACTGACAGGCGAAGGGAGATCAGTTGTTGTATCTGCCAAATTCTCTGTTTGACTGCTTGATCTGACCAGCTATTTCCCCATCTGCATCTGTCTGCTGTGCGGTGTCGGACGCTCGCTCTACCTGCATTTTTCCATGCTGCAGTACGTTACAATCATTGTAAAACCTCCGAATTTGAACAGCACTGTATCCTGACCACCTCTCTAAGTTAACCGCATTATTTTTCATTGATCGAACATTCACCATGTAAACGTTATGGATCCAGACCTTTGTACGTTGACCACTTCGGTCTAGTCCTTTGAATGGTCAACTTAGAGAGATTTTAAAGTACTTCTTAACCAGTTCTTCATTTCTACCACCTCCTCCTCTTTAAAGCTGCATTTTCCAGATAACGTGTTGGGTCTTTTTCTGCTCAACCCAACGGCCACCACTCACCCGTATTATCAGAAGTTTCGTTGCCGTTGGTGGGATCTACCTCAACTGCAGCAAGGTGTTCTGACTGATAACATGTTGGAACAACTGAACACACATTGGTTCGGTTATGTGAGTGCCCTTTTTACTGCTTTCGCCACACTTGAATTGGTTGTTACGACTTATATCCGCTTCTCTGAGATCTTATCCTTGGATCTACAATTATACCTGATCCGATTGTCGTTTGTGATGTAACCTTCTTGTACGAAAGATGTCCAATTTCGCTTTGATGGAAATATCTATCGTCAAATTTTGGGGGTAGCGATGAATAACTGTTTTGGACCGATTTTAGCTGACATCTTTGTGGGTCATCAGGAGAAATTATCCCATGCCATTAAAGCGACATACTTTTATGCAAAGCACCTTGACGACACTTTTGTAGTAGTTGACACGGTCCAGCAAGCGGAAAGCCTCGTGGAGAAGTTAAACAGCTGCCATCCCGAAATCAAGTTCACTATCGAAAGTGAGTCAGGGGATTTGTTTCACTTCGTTAACCTTGCGTTGAAGAGAAGAGCAGATAGTTACCACATAAGCTTATTTAACGTTTAACCGATCTGGAGTGGACAATACCTATAGTTTAACAGTTACTGTCCTTTAAACTACAAAAGACCTGCAGTTCGCACTTGTTTTATACGAGCTCGCCGAATATGCTTGGAAAAGTCATTTCAGACAGAATTTCCATGTATCGCGTCTACTCTAGTTAATAGTCGTTATCCCAACAAATTTCTCGCACTATATGGGGAAGGGATTACTAGAAGGGAAAAATGATAGGATGTCCCCCAAAAAATGGTCTACCATACTATACCATGCAAAGGAGAACAGAACGATAGATTTTGCTACCGATTACACCATACCATTAATTGGTACTACTTTGCAGCTGAGCTCATGCTGTTAGACCAGATCAAGAAGCTGTTCCATGAATCCAGCTTGGATAGGCCTACCTCTCAGGTTACCGTCTCGTATGTTTACCAATTTACCTGTACTTACAGTAACACGTACATTGGCTGTACCGAGAGAACCCTATCAACAATGCTCATCACATTGGCTGTAAAGATTTTCCGGCGTGCATCATACTGATCTTTGAATTTCGCTTTGGCCGCATAACTAGAGCCGGCTCATCGTTCCACCAGATAATGTCACTTTGGCCTTTACAGTGCCGCTGTTTGTCTCCGCTCAGTGACACAACACACAGCATCGATAAGCTTCAGCGTCAATTGCTGATTCGCTGCCTGCTGATCCATATCTCCTCTTCTACGCGCTGTACGACACGCACACATTGCCGCAGTTGTTGCGTGTATTAGTTACACGATCACTGTACACGGTGACAGGATTGCGTCCCGTGCTCAACGTCGCGTCCGTATATCTGACTAGCTCTACTATTCTGGTGTTCGAATCTTCGAGGTAGTTACTTGTGAATGGAAGGCCGACCGCTGTCATCTGCATGGCAGGTGCCTGCATGACAGTGGAGGATGCGTCGGGCTATATCGCATTTAGCTAACAATTCATGATAGTCAGATACCGTCCTCCATGGCGCAGTTGCATAAGCTGCGGGGTAGTTGGCAAGAGCCACTAGCAGTCATGGGTTCGATCCTCCACAGAGGACCGAAGGATGCGCACCACTGATGAGCCCCAATAGGGCGAAACGGCCGTCTGGTGCTTTTCCGGATAGCTGGTTGACATATCTGAATTGTCGGCTGCTTGCGACGAACAAAAATACTCACCAAAATCCTTCCATTCATAAGTAATACCAATTCGCCCGATTCATAGCTGCTGTAACCGGGAAGTCCTGACGCCGGAATGCCGACCGCTGTCATCTGCATGGCAGGTGACTGCATGGCAGTGGAGGATGCGTCGGGCTATATCGCATTTAACTAACAACTCATGATAGTCAGATACCGTCCTCCATGGCACAGTTGCATAAGCTGCAGGGCTAGTTGGCAAGAGCCACTAGCAGTCATGGGTTCGATCCTCCGCAGAGGACCGAAGGATGCGCACCACTGATGAGCCCCAATAGGGCGAAACGGCCGTCTGGTGCTTTTCCGGATAGCTGGTCGACATATCTGAATTGTCGGCTGATTGCGACGAACAAAAATACTTCGAGGTAGTTGTTGCACGTATCGGATGTGCTCTTTTGGTTTTCTAAAAATCTGAGACACCGGATGCAAGATGAAGGACGTGGGTGTGTTCATTGTCGTTGTGTAATTTCGAGATGTGGATAGTGCATATTAATGATGATTGAGGGGTTATTCCTTTTTGACCCTCATACCTTGAAGTATTCCTAATGTCCTTCATGACTATTGTGTGGGTGCTTGGCGACAAACACTGCTTTAGATTGTCTGTTTGGTTTGAACAACCTCGTGAGTCAGACTTATTTAGTAGCACACTTCGAACAAGGCCCCCTTCCGGGACGGTAATGCGGGGAGTATCACCCCATCACACAAGACCTCGCCGACTGTAATGTTCTCTGTTCCTCCATTTCTCTTCATTTTCACGAATCCTCTAATATTAACCGACAAAAGACAACTACCAACTTTATCCGCCATGCTGGGTTTTCAACATCCACATAGTATGCCAGTTCTCATCTCCTCACCTTTTGACTTCTTTGGCCTGTAGACGATTCACCGTTTCCATTTTATGACTACTTCCGCGTACGCGGTTTCTGACAGGTGCTGCGATGCTCGTCCGATCTGGGTGGAACTTAGTGTTTTTCTCACATGGGCCTGGTGCACATTCAATATAGCACAACTTGGCGTGTGGTTTTCTGTTTTTTGTACTATAATCCGCAAGCGAGGGGGTCATCGGTAGATTGCGCGACCTGCGATGGCTGCCGCATTTAATCGTACAGTCAATGTAGCAGTGGTCGGGCCTAATAACTAATCTAATCCAATGGCACTGAAACAGCGCATTTATTCTGCACTCCATTCATCTACATGGTCTACTTTATCCTACACTTTTGCGAGAAATTCCTTCCGTGTTAAGGGGGGATGCTACTAAACATATCTTTTTGTGGCAATGCTTAGTTATCGATTTTCTTTTCGCTATACGTCTTTCGTAGTGGATGTGAATTTCCCTTGATACCGTTTTCACGGACACACCTGGTTAGTTCATACTTCTGCCCCACTTCCCATTCGCCTGTCTCCTATGTTGTTGGTTGACCTCAATGTGTTTACTTCAACTGCTACAGTACCCTAGTTAGGTGTAGCAACTTTCTCATACACAGTTTCATACTGCTTCATCTTCCCTTTTTCTCATTACGGTTATGGAGTGCGAACAGTCCGCGGCGACTCAACAATTTCCAGTGATGCCCTTATAGCCTTACGTCATGGAGGGACTTTTTCCCACTATCCAAGACATTCAGTAATCGTGAAAACGTTCTTGACCACGTGTCTTAATTAAGATGGAAATTTGGCTTATACTACGTATTTCCCATGTAAATGTAGGATTCTGACTGTGTGTACGCATTGCTACACCAGTCCATAAAATGCTCCCATAAAATGGGAGCACGTGGACCGGGGCCTACTTCATTATTGCCAACTCTACCTCCGAATCTTTTTCGATCGTTTATTGTCAGTTCATCGCTTTCTATTAAGGGTCTGGATGAAAACGCGGATGTCGTTCGTTTCTATCATCAACTGGCAAGTAGTCTTAACCCGGTCAATTTGGCAGGTTACATCCAATCTTTCATGGAACGTACTCCTCTGAATTTGGTTCGTCCCATTGGTCCTTGCGTACCAAGCGAAAACCAAGCACAGCGGAACCAACCGGAAACCACCGTTATCACCACCGACGTTTGTTTGGTAACGGGCGACCGGGCCACCGATTTGTGTCGAGCTCTTGCAGACATGAACGGGAAAATGGATCCAAAACGGACTCAGTACCTCATGGTTAGTGATTTATTCTTTAACCCCATTCCAGGCGTAAAAATAGCATAAAATTCGCCAATTTGCTCTGTGTACAGTGCTTTTCTAATGCGTTTGGATTCATCTCGACCTTAGCACCTCGTTCACAAATCTTGGCTCGTTAACATTTGACTACGCGACGAAGTCGACGCGACTGTCTGCATGACTCTGCGATCCTTTAACACTTGATGATGCTCGTGGGAACTCTGAGAGCTATTTTTGCCACATTGCTCACCGGTTAGAGGTCAACGAAACTAACATTCCGATTCCATAGACTGGATGCTGGAGCTGGGATCTCAACCATTTATATTGCTGGCCCGTAGCCTAATGGTAACCAGCTTGTCTTGTAACCTGACGGTGCAGGTTCAAGCCTGGGTAGGGACATGACGACCCTCGCAGTATCCTTAGCCCACAAGCGACCGGTAGTGGTTGCGCAGCAGCTAGACCTCAGTACTGCATACCGACGTAATGATGATACCCCCCTCCTGACCAATTTCCCCCTTCTTTCAGGCAGCATTTTTAGTCAAAGGCTTTTGTTGAAAATTCTACCGCTCCATTGCCTAAGTTTTGGCGACCGAGCAGTATTCCAACCCACGTACAACTCTGACTGCCTTATTGAACCATGGTGTCGTCCCGCTTTAGCCGTTTTTGGGTTTAAACTAGGTGCGAATGAACGAACACTCTGTCCTGAAATAATCAGCTGTTGGTGCACCTGAATGGACAAAGGTTACACCACCCGCTCAGTCGAAAGCAAGGGTAGGGGTTTCAGCAGATTATACTTCGAAATGACTTGGAATACTGGTAGCTCGGGTGGCTTGCTCAGTTGTTGTAGTGTTCGCCGAGCTGGGCAATTTGACTGTGTTAAGACGCAGCCACTAAGAATGCCAACGTCTGCGTTCGCGCCGACTTTTCCATCCACCACAACTCTCACTATGGCGCCTATGTGAGCATGTGTCGTGAGATCCCTGCGCCAGCATGCTTCAGCTATGGCCCTCGCATAAACCCTACACGCTGGAGTCCAAGTATGCAATCGCATGGTATTCAGTCCGATCACGTACTCACTGGTTCATTATACAGGCTGATTGGACTTCATCTTCTTCAACTGTCCACTTGTGCACCCATACTCTATGGGTTCAGATCAAAGCAATCTCGCCAAGCGGTGAGCCTCTGTTGGTGAGTTCACTTTTGGGAGGAATTACTGTACACCATCTGACAATAGTGCGGCTTGTACTTGTGTGCTATCACTCTCAGTGGCTTTCGCAGCTTATTGTGGGTATGGTATTTACAGTTCTAAGCGACGCATGCCCACCGGATTCGTTCGTTTCACCTGCGTTTCTTTCACAGCGCAAAGATAGGCCATTACGTATATACCTTCACCCAAATTGAAGCTATGTGCTGGTTACTTATGCTGGCTCGGAATCCCTTTGAAGCTTCCTACCTCACCCAACCTGTTGGTATTTCTTTCAGTGCAGTCATCTTTTTACCACTTTCAAACCAGTGATTGGTATGGCAATTAGGAATTCAATTTCTGGCCTGGCCACCACCCCGCGTACATCTGATGTTCCTTCCCTCATACTGTACTCCTGTGTTGTTCTTCTTAAAATTGTGTGAACTGTAATCGCACGGTATTTCTCCCTGTAATGTAATGTGTCAGCTTATACGCCGTAACGGCGCTTCGCTGCCGCGCGACCACCACCAGTCGCGCGCGGGCTGAGTATACCGCGAGGACGCCCACCCCTACGCGGATTCGAACCGGTGACCTTATGGTTGGAAAGCAAACGCGCCGACCACTCGGCCACCGGCCAGGTATTTCTCCCTACCTTGTACTCACGGATTCTCACTGAAAATGGGATACATGGGTACAGATGTGGGTGTTGTATCTTAAGCCACCCATAGTCTCTCTTTATGTGCTGGCGTCTTGTAGCTGCCTGTACTCTGCATTTTTCAAACTGAACATGGATACCAGCCACCGTACTGGAGCACAATGAGGCACGTTCTCCTCCACGACATTGGGATTCGATTCAACCGATCTGTGAATCTCAGACCCCTTCATCTTTTGACCGTCGCTATACACAGAAGATTGTTCAATCCGGTTGGCGTCAGCGTGTCACTCAACGGTGATTTGCGCGGACTGGTTATATGTGTTTTTTTCAGATCAACACTTCATTTGACACTTTTTATGCTTGCCACTTGCTTTCCGACTGGAGTTGCGTTTTCTCTTCCCACCTTAGCGTGATGTAAGATTCAGGTTAGGTCATTTTTGACCTGATAGCGGCTAATAGAATCTCTGATCACTAGATTGAGCACGTTGGTTTGTTTAAAATGACTTGTCGCACTGGCAGCTCGGGTTGATCGTTCCTGGGTTCACCTATTCACCGAGCTTCGTAATTGATATGCAAACGTTTCATCGCCAAACGGGTTGACTTCCTCATTGCGCTGCTGGGTCAAATGTAGTCCGCTGACTTACTCGTCGATTTGTGATCGACCAGAAAGTGACTTTTGAATTGACCTCCTCGATCTGTGCCGTGCTCTTCACCCGTCTGCCCAAATTCTCTGGTAGACACGGGCGATCCATGGGATGGTTTTCCCCCGGCTACTGCGGTTTTTGTTGATGGCTCGTTTAGCTGCTTACGACCGATTTTAAGCTGCTTTAGTTCTGTCCATCATAACGTTTGATAAACTGAATCAGTCTCGATGTGCGCCTTTATCGAGAGCTTCGTCGAGTACCATTCTTCGAGAAACGCACTTCCTTTTCGTGTTTTTCCTTTTGCTAGGACCTCTGTGTTCTTCTAATCCAAACGAGGTCCTTCTTCATCCGTATGTACTGAAACCAGAGAGAGAGAGAGCGTAGTGGTTCTTACAACCCCTGTTATGCTCTTGTATTCTTGTTGACAATTGCCTTCCTGTCTGATCCACATAGTTCTTATCGCAATCTTGATACCGTAGCTTGTAAACAACATTTCCTCTTTCGTGGACTCCAGGTCTAACTTGGGTTTCGACAGGGTTCTCCTCAATGCGGCAGTAGTTTTGTGAGCCACTGTAAGACCGTGGTTTTTAAATAATCTTGTCGTCATCTCGAAGCTGTTCTTTACATTAGGTAGAACGATTCTCTTTGTTGTCGTTTGAGCAGGCTGAGAGGTCGTAGCTTTGTTGTTTAAACATCGCCGGACGGAGCCATGTGGGTATCCATTTAGGTGCAGTGATCTGAACAGGTATATCTCTTCTTTCCGTTTTGCCTCAAGAGTGCTACAGTGTGTTTCAATTCTACGAAAGAGAGTTCACACGCAGCTTATTTTGTGACATTTCGTTTGATTGCTGTAGTAGTTTAGATTTGCATCGGTGTGTGTTCCTTTTTTGTAAACCAATGCATGCAGTTCGCTGTCCGTTGTCCTGCTGATCAAAGCATCTAAGAACGGGAGCCGGTTTTCCATCTCCGATTCCATCGTAAAATGTCTGTCTTCAGTGGCGTGATTGAGCAACTGGTATGCGACATCTACTTGATTATGTTTCAATATCATAAATGCATCATCGACATATTGGATCCACAACTTTGAGTAGATTATGGGCAGCACATTCTCTTCGAATTTCTGCATTATTATTTCTACAACGAGCCCTGACACAGGGGAACCCATCGGTGCTCCTTTCACCAGCTCACAGATCTGTCCATCAAAATCGAAGTAGGTCTCGAGACAGAGGTCAAGTAGTTTGCATAGATTTTCAGTCGTCAGCTTTCCAACAGTTTTCTCACTTTGGTCCAACCGGTCGATGATTGCTTGCTTTTCGGTCTGTAAGTTGACAAACGTAGAGAGTGCGGTCACGTCGGACGATACAATTATTTCGTCATGATCTACTCCCATACCTTTGAGCTTCTCCAGAAATCGCTGGGCACTATGTATAGAGTGCTGTGATCCAATTGTTAGATGCATGAGAAGTCTGCACAACTCTTTCGCCAGGTGCTTGGGAGCGATACGATTGGTCTTAGTGATACACCGTCTTTATGTTTGGTAGCGTGTAGAAATGTGCTATGTTCGGATCGCGGCTCATCATTCTGTCGCGGTCATCTTTTGTGATCTGGTCCCGTTCCTGGAACAGTTTCAACATTCTGTTTATTCGGTTTGTCGGTTGTGTTGGATTGTTTTCGATGCGGAGGTAGGTTGTTGTGTCACTCAGCAGCTGTTTCGCTTCTTCAACATAATCCACTTTATCCAATATAACCGTCATACACCCCATGTCCGCGGGTAAAATGACAATGGAGCCATCGGCTTTCAGGGCTTTTATTGCATCCCTTTCCTGTTGAGATAGAGAATTGTGCTGTTTGTTACGTGCTACAACTGGAATAATTGTATATCTTACTTGTTTCTGCGTATCATCGTCAAACCTTCTGAACTGGATTGTGCTTTCGAATCCCGACAGGAACTCTGTAATCATATCACCCTTGAAAGTGTAGTTGAGCCCTTTGGTGATGACTTGTTTTTCTGTTACGGAACGTGGCCTATTAGATGGATTTCGGATCTCGTCCTCGTAGTTTGCTTCGATACTGTTGTGAGCCAATTTCAAAAACTTGTTCCTTTATGCCTCTTCTCTCTCTTCTCCACTCTACGTTCCATTGCTAAGCTGAGCTGCTCTGTTTACTGTTATCCCATCACTTTCAGACAACTAGTTCCATGCTTGTTGTTGTGTCTCTCATATTTCCTGATACGGTTGTGGGCGTCCGTGATCCTGATCTGCACCATATGTTTCCCAATTTGTCGTGCAATTATCCATGCCAACTAGGAAGCTCGGCGAACAGGTGAACCCAGCACCGTTAGTTTGTCTCATCCATGACATAATCCATGTGTTCATGTTAACCACCGGTCTATCCATCCTACTTTCTGTCGGATATTAACTGCATCATTAACACCTTACACTGTTGGTGTTTTTTTCAGATACCGGACTGCACTGGGATGGTTATGGAGGAATCTCCAGAGAAACTGGCAGTCGACTTTCTACACTTCCTTCGCAGCATCGGCTTACGTAAGTGTACTTCTTTTCTCTCCCAGTTTTCTCTTCGCATGTCCCGTAACCACCTCAAGTTTGATAATAATGATAAAGTTAATCTTCGGAATAAGTGAAGCCTTCATCGCTACGGTTGGATCGCACAGGAATTCATCCCGAAGGTCTAATAGTGCCTCGTGTACTCCGTTGTCTCGATTCGAAAACACGAAATTCCCAACCGACGGACGCGTCCAGAACCACGTTCTTGTGCGCAGTTAGCTCGCTTATCTACTGACCGGATGGGCTACTTGTTACAATCAGCCTTGGAGATTTCGATAGGTTTGATTTGTTTACAGTCGCTTCACCAAACGACCGTAGCCCATTTATCCCCAAAGCATGCATCAGCATTCTCTCAACTATCCAGCTCACATCAATGGAGAGAAACAGGAAGGTTAGCCCGAGAGTTGGGGACCTTCCATGTGAGCCTTGATAGCATCGTACTAATACGGATAGGGGTTACCTCCTTCACTATACTAGCTGTTGAGTCGCAAATTCGGAGTCCTGTTCTTCACTTGCATTCCCTTGTACTTTAACACTTGTTGACTTGTTGAGATTTCAATTTGACCACTAAGCTAGGATTTGATTTTGTTACAGTCATCTTCAGTGCACAATAGCCAATAATGTTTTGTAGGTAACTGGGCTTCAAACAAATCTGTTACCCGATTCTTCTAACAGATTCTTCACTCTTGTCCACTGAAGATGCCATCCGCCTTGATAGTGAAACATCTGCAACGAAAATGCGCAAGTCTGAGCGCAAAGCAACACCTCAACTGCCAATCTGGGCTACTGACATTCCACGTTATTGTAAACCATTGGCTCGACTTGTAAGTCTGAGCGGACTGATCCCAATTCGTCTGCGTTATGAAGCTGTTATTCGGGCACTGGACGCTGATACCTGGAGTCCTCGTGACTGTACATAAATGTACTGACCGATGGCCACAACTCAACCACCACAACTAGTCTGCGCCAAACATCCGTGACTGAACCAACAGACAGACAGCAAGCCTGGGCCTCAGGTCCACGGGGTCAGCATCTCCGCACCTTCACAGTGTCGTCCCCTTGTAATCGATGCACCCAGTTCCCTTGTGGGATACAATTATCTGCGCATTAATTTTTGTTCGTTGGACGTTCACAGACTACCTAGTCGCATGCTACCTAGTGGACCATTGACTCCGACCTTACTTCTTTTTGCATAACGTGCAGTCTCATTGGATGCAGGAGCATCTAATTACATCCTGGTTCCGCCGACGGAGTACGCACATATTCGCGCAGTGCACTCAAGTCTTATGCTAATTAACGATCGCCCAGTCAGCGTCAATAGTATGCGTACGTCACTGAAGCAGACTGACTGCGCACGTGCATTAAATTTCGATTTTTTCTATCGCTGTTTGCCAATCTCATTTTCATCACAGCGGCTTGTCCTCACCCACACAGAGATGGTCAATTTTTGTCTGTAGTTAAGGGATTATGGATCCACCACTCCACGCAACTCGTAACTGCGTCTCATCGGGGAACTATTTTGTGCACAAAAAGCATTTCCTTCTTTTAACCACATTTATGAAGGAATATAAAAAGCGACATCTGTCCCATTGATTCCAAGTCTGTAACTACGTGCTTGATCTCATAATAAAGAGAGCACTACGTTGCTCCTTGGATGTACCGTACTTGGACACACTTCCTTTTCTCCCTGTATCACTGTGTCTCACTGCCGTGAAACCTGCTCGGTATTTGAGGTTCGTTGCCGCCTCTTCCATTTGTTGACCTTATTGAGCTTACTTGCCGGTTGCCTATTGGTTCAGGCATCCGGCTTCTAATTCGCAGATCATCGATTCGAGCCTGCTTGGATACAGGTGTCGCAATTCAACCCCAGCGGTTACCCCAAAGCCAACTTTGAATTGGTTTTCGCTGTGCCAATCGTTAATCACGGATTTTAGAGGCGTTAGCCTTTAAGCACTAGGCCCTGAGTTCCACCCCAGCTCAGGCTATCTCCGTCTGATGAGTCTAAACGGGGACGAAACCGGTTGTGGTGTGTTAGGGTTGGGAGCAGCAACGCCGAAACACCTCCACTTCGGATATGGTCTTTGTGATCGGAATGACCGAGATCTACTTTAAAGTGAACCGGTGCCTCAACAGACATTACATGTCGCAATCCAACCAACCACACGGCGGATACTCCAAATCCAACTTTGAATTGCAAACCGCTGTGCCAAGCGTTGATCACGGATCTTAGAGGCATTGTGGTCAAGGCGTCAGTCTTTAACCACTAGGCCCCGAATTCCACCCCAACTCAGTTTCTCTCCATCTTATGAGTCCAAACGCGGACGAAACCAATCACGGGGTGTCAGTGTTGAGGGAGGCAACACTGAAACACCGACCTCACGGTACCTCTAGCCCGCAATTGACGGCTGGTAGTCGCGATGCAGTGAAACGTTGCTACGACATATCGACGTTCTGTTGATGCAAATGACATGGTCTAAAGCGGCTCAGTCTAGTTAATTTTCAGACTTTCTCGACGACAGCAAGTACGACAGTAATGTAGCCACATACTCTTTTTGGCTTCACCGCCTCTGTTCTGTCCGTCCAATGTGACCCCTTATCTTCAAAGCACATTGGATCGAACAGCCCCATATTATCTCGCCTACATGATAAACCTGACAATACTGAAACGAAACGACTAGTGGATATTGAGGCGCCAGGGAATTCCGATCGACAATAAGCAGTAGTCTGTAAAAGCAAATCGGCCTTTGCGACTTCACCGATTTTTTGGTTGTGCTGCGACACACAGTCCTACATCTAGTCCAGTGACTATCATGGTCATCATTTTGCACCTTGGTGGTGAGAAACATCCCCTGCTAAATTGCATAGTAAGGAAAAATTACGAACGAAAATATGATTTGCTTTTTACTATTTGTTCGTTATTAACTCGGGGTTGGGGAGAAGCTGTGCGAGGTTGTGGGCATATCTCAACAACTGTCTCCGATCATACGTGTTCATTGTCCAGAACCTCTACGCGGAAGTCAGAAGGCACCCACCGAGGCCAATTTCTAAGTGAGAGCCTTCATTCCGTTTCTACCAAATCATCGGTTAGCTTTCTCTCTTCTTACACTCACACTCTGGTCGCTCAGACAACGCACGTAGCGGGTGTCCATGTACTGACATGCGTAGCACATGAACTAGTCATCGGCGCATGGTGCCACCTTCATTACTAACCTTCCTTCTATAATTCCCAGCTTAATTGACAACAACAGAAGTGCCACTGGAGTAGAACCATCTGTAGCCACCATTCCACAACACCTATCGGACGCCTATCGGTAAAAAACCTTTATAAGGCCACGCTATCCCGTTTCCATGGCGACATTCAACATTCGCACTCTAAAACAAACTGGTCAGCAGGCTGCACTCGCACGCACCTTGGACACACTGGTTATCGATGTGTGTTGTGTGTCCGAAACTATGATCAATGACCCTAACGGGGTTGTTGAATTAACTGAATCCGGCTTATCCTCTCGTTATTGCTTGCACGCATCCGGAGACGCCGATGCACCACTCACGGGTCAAGCTGGTGTATCATTCTAAGCTTCAAGGCTGAGCCATCGTTGGTTGATTGGATTCCGGTGAACAGCCGTTTATGTGCAGCCCGTTTGACGACATCAGCTAAGGTTGATTCACGAAGTAGTACAAAACGCTCTTTGTTTGTGGTTTCCGCTTCCACCGACTGCAGTTCTAATGCTGTCAAGGACACATTCTATCACGAACTGAACGCGCTACAACGCAGTGCTACTAGTTCAGATATTATAGTACTTGCAGGAGATATGAACGCACAAGTCGGGCGTCTGAACTCTTCAGAAACTCAGCTGGGTGGTAATTATGGGCCTAACCCCGAACGGACTGGCAACGGTGAGCGTCTGCTGCAACTGTGTGCGGAGCAACAGTTGTTTCTTACTAGCACTGCTTTTAGACACAGTGGGCGCCGAACTGCCACTTGGCGTCCTCCTGTAGCTGGCCAACGATGGACCCAAATTGACCACATAGCCATAAGTTACAGGTAGCGTGGTTCCATCCTAGATTGCTGCTCGTACTGGAGTATCTGTGCCGACTCTGATCATGCCTTAGTACGCTGTCATTTGTACATGAACTTTACCGGGAGGCGCACCAAGCGTCTCCTCCGATTGACAACTGAGCAATTGTCTCAGCCCTCGGTCAGACAAGTGTATCAAGACGCACTGCGTACCGAACTTTCGCTGTCTTGTCCTAATGACGCTGAGCTTCATTGGAATAGGATCTCGGCCGCCATGCACTACGTAGGAGCATCTGCTTGTGGCGCTATCCATCGTCGCCGCACCAGTCACTGGATATCCGAGAGGTCGGTGAACTTGTTGGAATCTAGAAGAAACCTCCCGGCTGGCTCTGAGCACAGTGGGACCAGAGGGGCTATTGGGCGTGAACTAAAGCAGAGCCTACGTGCTGACAAGGAAGCCTGGTGGACTAGCAGGGCTCAAGAAATGGAGGAGGCAGGAGCAGTAGGCAATTACCGCAAGCTCTTCCACCTAATCCGCACCACTGGTCCCAGAAAACCAGGCGTCAGTGAGACAATCAGAGACAGCGCGGGTGCACTGATACACAATACGGAGCGCCGTATGGCTCGTTGGGCGGAACATTTTCACGATCAGTTTAGCTGGCCGTCTGCTCCCGGAACTCTTCCTACTCAGGCGATGCAAGGCGAGCCATGGACGGTTAGTTTAGAGCCTTCGTCGGAGGCCGAGGTCCGAAACGCGATCACAGCCTTCAATCGTTTTCGTGCCACTGGCCCGGATTCTCTCCCACCTGCATTATTTAAGGATGGAGGTGAGGTCCTCTGCAGGGCACTAACCTCCCTATTCGAACGTATCTGGAACGAAGGGAGTGTGCCGGCTAATTGGAGCGAATCAATTATAATGGCAATATACAAGAAGGGCAGTCGCACAGACTGTTCTAACCACAGGGGTATTAGCCTAACGGCAGTTGGGACAAAATTACTGGCCTCGATTCTCGTTCGTCGTCTCACTGTGAAATGGGAATCTCGGATTATGGAAAAGCAGGCCGGTTTTTGCCCAGGACGTGGCTGTATAGACCATATATTTACTTTGCGGCAGGTGCTAGAGCAGCGCCACGCATACCGCAGACCGACAATAGCTGTGTTCCTCGATTTTAAGAGTGCGCTCGATTCAGTCGATCGATTGATCCTGTTCTAATTACTTGCGCGAAAAGATGTTCCCACGAAGTATGTGAACATCCTTCGTGCTCTATACTCGAACACTAGAGGCCGCGTCAGGGTCTATGGTGCCCTATCGGATAGCTTTTCGACTACAAGTGGTGTTCGTCAGGGTTGTCCGATATCCCCGTTTTTGTTCAATTTCGTTGTGGATTCTATCATGGAGTGCTCCCTTGCGGAATCTCATGATGTAGGCATCGAAGTGCTGCCTGGTGAAAGATTAGTTGATCTAGATTATGCGGACGATATCGTCTTGCTTTTCTACGATATTGCGGCGGCACAATCAACCCTGAATAGCCTGTTCAGAGTGGTCCCATTATTAGGTATGCACTTCACACCTTCAAAGTTCAAAGTGTTGTTGCACTACCACCAATCACTTGATAACCCCTTGAAGCTTTATAACGAGGAACTCGAGGTCGTTGATCAATTCACTTACCTTGGCAGCTGCATAGGTAGTGATGGGCGCATAGAAACTGACGTCAGCTCACGCATTGTATAGGCCAGAGCTGCCTTCTTGAACCTGCGGCATCTTTGGCGACAGAAGGGAGTTTCCCTCCGTCTGACAGGCCGGGTATACAAGGCCACAGTGAGGGCCGTTCTGCTCTATGGGAGTGAGACTTGGCCCCTTCAGTCAGAATATCTAAAGCGCCTTCAAGTCTTTGATCATCGTTGTCTGCGAAGCATTGCTGGTGTCGGATGGCACCAGCGTCTCCGCAACCATGATGTGCGTAGTCAAGTACTAGCTAGCTAGCTTTTTAGAACAACAGATAGCACTGTATAAGTTGCCTTTTATCGAGCACGTGCTACGTATGCCTGGTCACCGCTTACCTAGGAGGGCCTTATTTAGTCACCAAATGTAGGATATCACAAGGCTCGAGGTGGATAGAAGTTGACTTGGCAGCGTGAAATGAAGTCAATGACGACCAAACTTGGTGCCATTGGTCCGTCTCTCCTTCCGGGCTGGAATCCACGTGACTCACCTTGGGCTTGGCTCGAGATTTTACAAGACGGCTCGCAGTAGACACCAGTGGCGCGTCTGCTGCCGTCTCCTACTCGGATTGCCTGTTTAATGTATAGTGCTGAGTTATCTGCGGGGTAACGGCTGATTATGACGCGGGGCAAGGAAAGCCGCAAGGAAGCTGTCTCGCCGATGCCTCCTTATCTTTGCATAATAGCCAGCTGTTTGTGACGGCATGTTGTCTACACAAGGTGTAGGCGCCTTGACCCTGAATGTTTGCTTAGGGTATTAAAGTTTTTTGTAATTCCCCCTTCTCTCCCTCTTATTATTCTTCATTTCAAAGGTCCTCCTGGTTGTATGGCAGCGAAGCATCAGTTCAAATCTCTGATGTACTGCTGTTGATGGTGATGATGCATGGTGTGTACAATGACGACGCTAAGCGGTTCACTTGTAATTGCTTTGCCGTAAACAGGACGCCGAACACGCTCATTGCTTACGCGGTGTTTTAACCGGGCGTGATTTGAACTACGAGGTCAGCGGTGGTCGACCAGAATTAGCCTTTTTACGTCTGTTGTTCGGATAGGTCAGGTTCAGCAGCCGTACATGAGAGTTAGATTAATGGCGGCATCTTAGACTCTGCCTATCACTTTTCGTGTCGAAGTTCAGCAATAGTGCCTCAAACGTCTGCTATATGATTTGCAGCTTCATCTTCTGTTCCACAGTCGCGGATACAACTTTGCAAGCAGTTAAATTTTGCGACGACTTCTGACTGGTCACCGCCGAGTGTCAGCGAAGCGGGTGGTCCCTGCCAATCCTTAGGGGAAACCTTGCATTGTGAAGGTGCAATATGCTGACCGAACCGGCTGACACCCAGTGCTGGTCTGTGCAACGCTGCATGACAGATTTGTAAGCTGTCCCAGACAGTAAGGCGGTATCATCGTCACAATCCAAGTCGCGAGGTCGATTACCAGTAAGCATATCCACACTTCACAACCCACGTCCGGTGAATATACATTCCGTGGATTCGTCCCTAGCGAAGTTGGGAAATAAAGGCGGCAGCGAGCCTCCTTGTCTTATGTCGCTAGAGTTATTGAACCTCGGTGCTAGTTTTCCATAAGCCTCCACTCTGATTGAGCAGTGTGTTCTTATTATGTCCAGATATTTCCCGGGCACACCTTTCCTAATCAGGCAGTGCCAAAGGGCACATCGATCCACTGAGTCAAATGCACATTTGATGTCCAATAACACGACCATTATACATGATAATGCCTCAACAACTGAGTTAGACTGAAGACCTGATTAATACAGCATCGATTCTGACGAGATCCGGCTTGCTGTTCATGAGCCTGACTTTCACGGGAGCCAGTCCTTCTATGTAGAACGACAGGGACATGCAACTCAAAGGCCATGGAGATCAGACTGATACGCCTAAAATCAGCGGATTCTGAGCGTGTCTCCTTAAAAATCGGTATTATAGCGGAGCCACTCCAGTTGGTTGAAATAGTTTCCTGTTTCTGCAGTTTCAATAATAAATCGTGTAACGCTCACAATACCTGGTCCCCGGAATCTGAAGGGGGCTGGAGGAAACCCATCGGGTCCTGTGGTCCTGTTCGATTTCGATGGTCCGCTCATACGTTCGGTTTCTCTTCGAGATAGCGGATCCAAACTGACGTCCCAGAGATCAGAGTGATCACTGGCTGACCATGAAGCTTATGCTTAACTAGTCTTTTTAACCTGAGTCTAACACTCCAAACTTTTGACAGGTTCTGTGTAGTCTGTGCAATCATGTGGGATGCCATTTCGGTCTCCTATCCGTCTCCCGTATGATATGGATTAATTTCCGAATGTTACCAAGGACAGTGATCATTTACATCTCCGACGAACGATGAGGCCACCAGTCTTCGTGCTCTCTGTCCTGGCTAGCATACCATTTTGTCCGTAGACCTGCGAGTCTGGTCATGTTTGCTTCCAGCCGTAGCGTGTCACTGAATATCGACAAATTCTTAAGATTGCATTGAGACCAATTGTACAGGCTGGTAATTGCATTTGCCACACATACTCATGCGTGTTGCTAATACGGTCTGGTGTACATGAAACCAGTGGCCTTCAGCTGTGTCCATCAAGTGCTTGCTGTCCATCAGTGCTTGCTCAGAACATCTGACTTCACCAGTTTGCATGTGTTTGTACGTGCACTGCCTCCTGGGTGTCCACTGTAACGCACAGGGAGATCTGTACCTGACTGCAGTCTACGTGTGTGCTGCAAACAGACCGGCATTTCCGGACGCCTCCGCTCCAGCATCTACGGTCAAAAGTTGTCAACTCGCTTTTGGTTTTGACTTTAATGGCCTGCGCAGAATTGAAGGCATCTAACTTGATGGGTGCAGCGATTTCATAATCTCCTCATTCTTTTTTGGAATAGACGGCATTCTCTGACTACCAACTGGTCGTTATATTGATCCGTTTGCTCGTCTGAATGATGTATGTCCTTTCTGTCCCTTCACCGTAGCACACCTGTTTGTCGTGTTCATCGACATCAAAGGTGCTTTCGATTCGATACTCAGGAAAGTTGTGCCCGAGAAATATGTAAATATTATCCGAGCGCTTTACGCGCAGAGCTTTAGCAGAGTAAGGGCTTACGGCAAGCTGTCGCGACCCTTCAAAATCCCCAGCAATGTGAGATAAGGATGCCACCTGTCACCTTTCTTCTTCAAATCCGCTATTGAAGAAGTCATGGAAATTGCATTCACAGGATACGATTTATTAGGTGTAGAGCTGTTCCCAGGGAAACGACTTCCTTACTTGGAGTATACTGACGATATTGGCCTCATCTGCGACAGCTTCCAGACATGTCAAGCTGCACTGTATAGATTAGTACTGGCTGTCAGCCGCGTCGGGCTTTGTTTTGCACCATCGAAGTGCAAAGCCCTCCAATATTTGCCTGGACCGCCTCATGTGCTGACCCTTGGTGGGAATCGCCTAGAAGTCGTTCAAAAATTCAACTACCTGGGAAGTTGTATCAGCGCACTAGGGGTCGAAGATGAGATCACGAACCGTATAGCAAAAACTCGAGGTGCTTTTACTAACCTTCGTGACCTATGGCGCAGGCGCGACAACACTCTCACCCTTAAGGGTAGAGTGTACAATGCTGTGGTATGTTTGACCCTACCGTAGGTTGTGAAACCTGGCCACTTAGGTCATCGGACCTAAAGAGACTACTAACGTTCGACCACCGGTGCCTTAGCAGTTTGGCTGACATCTGGTAGGACCACCGAGTGAACAATGCGCTGGTTCGACGCCTCGTTTCTGGCACAGGAAAAGGAAATGAACCGCTCAGCATCGTCGTTTCACGCACTAGGCTCCGATGATTCGACCACGTGTTGCGCATGCCAGCCCACCGACTTCCTCGACTTGCGTTGTCGCGCCGGAAGTGTGGATGCAAGAAGAAGTGAGGTGGCCAAGCGATGACTTTGTCGAGAGGAATGACGGCCCTCACTTCGAAGCTGGCCTCGGTTGGACCTCGGCTCAAGGGTTGGGGTCCGAAAGACTGGATACACTTGCTGACATGGCTAGGAACCGATCTTAATGGCTTTCGTGCTGTGAGTTTCTTTGTCCCTCCCCATCTCTTTTGGCCTCCCCCTCCAACCACGATCTCATTTCTTAGCATAATTTAAGTTTGCAAAATAAATTTATTTTTCGCTGCATAATAGCCGGCTGGTAGTTTTCCGGAACGATGCCCATCCGTTGCTGGTAGCTCAGCTGGCATACAACTGTTGCATTTCTTTTCTTTTATGTATTGCGTCTCAGTAGCTGAAGTGTCTTGCACCTCTAGCTAACGTGTATAATATATGAATGATGATAATGTTTCACGGTGTTCGTGTGGCCTACGTTGTGCCCCTCAAGGACTACTGCACATTGCAAACAACCTTGGTTGTAATCGAGTTGCCGGTCCGTTGCCTTGAGAATCGTAAGCCTTTCTTGTAATCCAAGGGCGCGGTTTCGAGCCTGCTTAGGGGACCGGACGACCATCGCAGTATACTTAGCCTACGTGTGACTGGTGGTGGTTGCGCGACAATGAAGCGGTGGTACTGCGTAACGGCGTACTGCTGTTGCCTTTTTTATCGAGTCGGCACAGCTCCGCTTTGTTCCGGATCTGGTTGAACCACCGAGTAAGCGAAGACTCACTAGTCGGTAACTGTTACGCTGGTGCGAATTGTCTTGATCTGGTACCACCTGCACCAGTAAGTAAGTAGTGTCTTTCGGTCGTCCAGCTTTGTGCACGTTGTTTGTCGCTCTTGGAACAATGGAACAAGGGTTTATTACGGGTAAGAAAGCATCGCTTAACAAGCCCTGTGGGATGAAAATTATTGCAAAAATCAATTGCATAATTAAGTGAAAAGCGTTGTGGTGGACTCACCATAGACTTATGTGGAATAGCGGAGATGACCGCGTATTAAACGTATAAATCCATCAATCCATTGGTTAGACGTTTGGCAAGACACCGTTTGATTGCGTTTTGTAGCCCCTGGCTAACAAGTCATAAAATGAAATGTAAGTGAGACAATGCATCGTCAACACGTTTTTTAAACATCGCCAGATTGGGAGCAGAGACGACATAATTAGGGAGAGCGTTCCAAGGCTGGCACATGCGGAGAGAAAGAAAATTTCTACGGCATTCAAGCCGGCTATAATGAATTGTCAGTTTCAGTGGGTTACCTCTTAGTTTAGTGTGTGGTTCAATTCCAACAGCGGACGGCAAATGTGGTTTGGGTTCTTCAGAATCTGGTAAACCATTATGAGATCCCCCCGCAAAAGCCAATATCGACTGCTGTACATTCTTAGAGATTTCAGTCTAAGTTGATAGGGCAGATGAAAGAGGCCCCTGACGTTCTTGGTTGCTCTTCATTGAGGAGTCTCGAGAGCAACAAGATCCTGTTTCTGCCACGGCTGCCACGCCTGAATAACATATTCCACGTGAGGTCACACGTAGGCGTTAAGCGTTTGGGGAAACATTGATGGTTCAAACCGACCGAAGGCTCTGCGAAGAAGGCCGAAGTGTTGATTTCCGGTTCTCGTCACCTTATCTGCTTGTTTTGAACACCCGAGATCTTCCTGTACCAATACACCCAGGTCACGCTCCTGAGAAACCTTCGCCAAGTTGTGGTCTCCAATCTTGTAAGCGCTCACCGGCTGGTGACGCAGATGCCTCACTTTGCACTTAGCCATGTTCAATTGAAGCTTGTTCCTCTTTGACCATTCGTAAATGCAATCTAGATCATGTTGGAGCAGATCCTGATCTGCCTTGTTACTAATCGCCCGCCATATCTTGACGTCATCGGCGAAAAGCAGGAAGTTTGAGGAGATGACTCTTTCCAGGTCGTTGATAAACACCAGAAATAAACGCGGTCCCAACACTGAGCCTTGTGGAACACCACATTCCACCT
This sequence comes from Dicrocoelium dendriticum, assembly GCA_944474145.2. NCBI lineage: Eukaryota > Metazoa > Platyhelminthes > Trematoda > Plagiorchiida > Dicrocoeliidae > Dicrocoelium > Dicrocoelium dendriticum. The sequence goes on along the minus strand of OX104066.1, from coordinate 46,156,041 downwards.
CAGTTGGGTTAGAAAGTGATCCCCTAACACGTACTTGAAGCTTTCGTTGGTAAAGGAAGTTGCCAATCCAACCAAGTACAGGATCTCCGATTCTGTAACTTTGTAGTCTTTGAAGTAGGATGCGGTGATCAAGGCGGTCGAAAGCTTTGGAGAAGTCCAGATAGATGACATCGACTCCGACCCCATCATCGGCCACTTCCGGCCAACTACCTCGTGCAATAAGTAGGTTGGTGGTGCATGACCGGTGTTGACGGAAGCCATGCTGTTCCGGTACCAAAATGTTGCATTTTTCTAGGTAGTCCATTAAAGCCTCAGCGACGACTGCTTCCATCACCTTCGCGAGCACAGGGAGGAGAGTCACTGGACGATAGTTTGCAGGATCGGAACGTCTACCGCCTTTAAAAATAGGGGTTATAATGCCACACTTCCACATAGTGTGGACTTGTTTTTCACCAATGCACCTTTGGAAGAACTGTGACAGTGGTTCAGCTAGCTTGGTGGCCGTAGCCTTCAGTGCCTTCGGGCGGATGTTGTCTGCTCCTGGAGAACTATGCTCACGCAGTGAGAGTAACTTCCTTAGCACAATTGATGGGTTGAAAATAACCTTTTTTAACAAAGGTGTCGGTAATGTGCTTGATATTATGGGACAGGTAGATGTTGCGAGTTCAAAAATTAGGGCGTATTGCAGCCGCAGGGTATTAGCTGCTTCTTCGGCGCTTTGTACTCTACCGCCTGTCGTGAATAGTGGGGGTATTCCATGCTTCACTTTACGAAGCTTATTGACATGCTTATATAGCAGTTTGTTGTTTGCCATGAACTTTTTGGCTAGACACTGTTGATACGTTATTTTGTCCTCACGGTCAAGTGCGGTGCAATGGTTGCGATGGGTCAGGAAATTTCCCCAAGTCTCTGAGTCTGGGTTAATCTTGTAGGCACGCCATGCTGCATCCCATATCGCCAGGCATTTGCGAGTCCTACTCCAATTGAACCTATTCTAATGGTGGAACATTGAGATGATCATTTGTGGACGTATCGAAGTGACACGATGATTAAGCCTATGGAAGCATTTATCCGCGTCGTTGTTGCCCTCATCCTGGACGGGGGATTTCAGGTCAGCTTCGTGAATAATTTAGCATCCTTTCCGACACGACGTAGTCACAGCTTACTAGGCTGTTGTGTTTGGCATCATGTTTCGTACTCGGTTTCCTTGCACTATTTGCTTTTCTTTTCTGCCATCCTGTTCTAAGTGATTTCGCCTCCACTTTTCTCTTGCTGTCACAATCATCCACGCGAGCTCAACTGAATTCATCCTCTCTTCCTGTTTCCTTGCTCATAGTTTAGTACCTTCCCTGAACTGTCTGGCGTATCATAGCATATTTTTAGTTGCGATCCTTCTGAGACATAATGAGTTTGGCGGTGCCATAGTTCTAACTCTACAAACATTCATGAACTTCTCCTGTTTTTGGTAAAAATCACAAGAGCAAACTTCGCTCACTTCAATTGTTATGCTTCTCCTCCTTTGACTCCATACCGAGTTCGCTCTTACTATCTTCTCATATCCAACTGACGCGATCTTCTTCGCGCTGCCGTCTGACTCAAGCATTTTGCGTTCTATAGAGTTTGATTGCTGAAATATTTTTGCTTTCCGACTGATCCAGTGTTCCGTACACTACTGCAGTCTACTTTTGGGAGACGTTCCAGGGGTTATTGGTAACAATTTTGCCACCGTCGTTTGCAGTGTGTTGTGACGAACAGTGCAGCTGTGGTCTACTGTCGCACGCCTCCCTCTGCAACCTTGTCTTTTTTACTAGTCGCAATTCGATTGCCATTCATGAGTGCTACGCTTACACTATCTCGCGCACTTCAACTAGCCCAGTCTCGTCTGATGCGACGTCATTACTTCTAACCAGCATTCACTACATGCATTGGAACTACATCATAGCACTTTGCCACCGCACTTTCACGCTTCACGTTTCGTTTCCAATTACTGGTATTTCCTCTCCGGTATTCACCCAATACCATACCACGATTTCTCCAGATTACAATTACAATCACTCATTGCTCCAAGTGCGGTAGCGTAATTAGGAGCAGTTTCGGTCTGTCGGTTACTTTCCGCCTCAGGCGGTGACCGGTGCAGTTTCCTTCGTGGTCACTTAGGACCACAGACAAACGTAAGAGTTAACGGCATTCTCTTCGACTCCCTAGTCCTTCTATTATGATGCTCATCGATTACGCAACTGTTGGAGAAGTCTGCTCCTTGCGCCACACAACGGCGCTTTGAACACTATCGCTCTTGACACAGTGGGCTATGAAACAGTTTCATTAACGCATGAACGCGGACGCACGCTTTGCCATGTTTCAGCCGCGTGCACTGGTCGGTTTACATGTGCGCAGCCGGTAATGAGCTTACTTTTACCCCCACCCCTCCCATTCCCATTGCATTCTACGACCAATTTTTATTTAACACTAATTCACCCCATGCGCTTGGCTTGGTGTGCGTGTAGTTATTTGGCTACTTCGTCGCTTTTTATCTAGCTTCATTATCTCATTTTGGTAAATGACCCCGTCTAAACCTATTCATTAAAGACATTTAAACTCCGTTAGTCGGCTGTGATCCGACCACATGCAATTCACAAAGGGTAGAAAAAGATGTACCGGCATTGTCGGATAGAAGTAGCGCTGAACATAACTGGTGGCCGAACACAAGGGGATAACCTGGACCTCTTGGCTTCACCAAGTCTGCTAGGGTGCCCAACCACTGACGTAGCCTGTCCACTAGCCCCTTCTAGGTAGACCGTGTTGAGCGAAACGAGTCAGTGCTTCAACGTGTTCATGTCATCTTGCGCCTGCTAACGATTCATCATCTAAGCGCGTCGCTCAACCACGTGCACCCCCGACAAACAAACCACACAAAACCGGGCGGTCGGTAGATATTCGAATGTTATGTAGGGCAGATGGTTCAAATTCAGCAGTCTAGTACATCACCAGTAGATATGTTGCCACCCAGTGAACTTCAGTATCACTGACTCGGTGATCCCACTACATACCACCGATGCTGGATAGATACCAGTGCTCTCATGGTTTCTTCACCACACTACGTCCATGTCTCTGAACAACATGATAACGTTGGCTGTGTTGGGATGATAATCTGACATTCCGCTATCTCTATGGCTTCATTCATCTTTTACTACTACATGGGCGGTAACATTTTTGGAGATTTCACCATCATGAGTGATGCGGCTCCCCATCGCGACGAGACTGAACTTTGACTTTCGTGATGCCTTCCGAGCACCTCTTTCCCTACTCACGCCGGATGTTTCATTGGTTAGTAGTCAATTGAATTCAATCTTCGCTTGCTCCTCCTAGATACGTCAGTGATTCCCTTCTTTCAGCACAACCCTAACAGCTGATTACAAGTTAGAAACGGTTCATCACAGTCTGTTCCCAGCCAGACAGCTCCTTCATATGCGGAAAGGCTCAATAATTGCCGTTTCACCCTACTGGGACTCATCACTGGCACATATCCTCGGCCCACCAGAAACCGAATCAAATAAATTTCGACGCCACGCTCTATCGAAATTAGCTATCATTCGCAATGATGTGTTTCTGTTACCAGTGCCTTGGGAGCAAATTCGCCAGCTACGTTCTCTTGCATGGCTCAGTTGTAACGCCAATGTCTCGGTTTTATTCGCCTTCCGCTACGTGTTTATTTGTCCATCCGATAAGTGAATCTTCCCTGAGCATTTCGGCTAGCCTTTCGTTCTTACGTGCTTCTTCATTTGTTGTTATCGTCCATTATTAGTTTCTTGTCCATATATATTTGCATAAGTCTATAGGAATAAACATCGAACCCTTCAAAACGATGAAGTTTGTAATGAAAGAAAGGACAGAATGTAAAACACTTGGAAAGAAGAGAACCAGTAATGAGCAAAAACCCAAAGACATAGATATTTGTTGCTTTTTTCGTATTCCATTTGTCTTTTTTTGAACATTTCATGCTTTTGGAATCAGAAGTTCACGTAAACTTACGTGCATTGTTTCCATTACATCCGCTTTTAAGCCATTGCCTCTTGCGTATCACACTACTGGCATTCTTGTTCCATGGGTCCCCAACCGGACAGACATACAGGACAGGCGATAGCTAGACAAGATGTCATTGATTTCTTGCTGTCTTCAAGTGGTCGGCTGGCCTACATGCGGCCTCTCCAATGCGACCCTGCGAGCGATAATCTTGCGCGGCATCATGGGCACTCGTCAGGCATGCGTAGTACGTAGCCAACCTATTACATTTGGCGTAACAAAATAAGGTCACAGAGACTAAGACCTGTCCAAGACGCCGCGTCTGACATCGTCACTGCGCACTCGATGTTGTCACCATACGCAGACGATTCTCCGCAAACAGTCATTGTCAAAAGCCGAAAGCCTACCCATGTCAGCTACACGGAGCCGCCACGCGAGCACTGGCACTGCAATAATAATAATAACAATAATAAGGGTCAGCTGTACGCCGTAACGGCGCTTCGCTGCCGTGCGGCCACTACCAGTCTCACGCGGACTGAGGATACCGCGAGGACGCCCACCCCCACACGGATTCGAACCTGCGCCGCAAGATTACGAGACAAGCTCTTTACCTCTAGGCTACGGGCCGACTGGCATTTTAGACCCTGCCCTTTAACTCGAACGAAATATCTTGATGACGCTACAAATGCCTCAGGTTAGCGTAAGCCCACCGTAATTTCGCGATGCGAAGGTATAACTCTTCTCCAATAATGCCGTCGCAGAAATGCAGCCCCCTACGTATACAACACCGTCAATGTGTTCAAGCTGTGCGCCTTCGATGGTAAGCTGAGTAGGAGGCGATTGTCAGTCCTGTAACAGCACTTTGCACTTGGAGGTGGCAAAGCACATATCATATCTGAACCTTTCAAGCATCAATTGGTCAAGGATCACTTGCATGCCAAGAGAATCGTCCCAGAGCAAAGCAATCTCATCAGCGTAACCAAAGCCGGTTGCGCGATCACCTGGAAGGAACTCGATGCTAAAACTCTTCATCCCTACTAAAGCTCCTAACAGGACGTCTTCGGTCGCAAAGATGAAGAGAACCGGAGATATGGGCATCCTTGTCTCACACCACTGGTGACAAGGAAGAGTGCAGTGGGCTTGCAGTAAGCTCTTACCCTGCGCGAAGTATGAAAATAGTGCCCGGAGTGTAGCGACGCACTTTTTGATAGCACTTCTTTATCAGGCATCGCGTAACAGAGGTCGGTCTACTAAGCCGAATGTCCAGGAAGGTGATGTTAGTGGGTCTGCAGTAGAGATATCGATGTTCGAGGAACTGACGAAATTTGCATATTTGGTCCACGCATCCCCGACCGGGGTCGAACACTTGCTTGCTCCTACTGATAGTGTTTTACTCATCGGCACTAGCCTACGGAGCATGATAGACGCTAATAACTTGGTGGCAACCGATGTCAAACTGATCCGTTCGTGATTGACGCATGAAGTAGGAGAATCTTTCTTGCAGATTGGGGCAATTCCTGACTCTCCGCAAGAAGACAGTATTCTTTCTTCTCGCCAGATCTTCAAGAATGGAGATATTAGCTGGTTGACAACTGCTGTGCCACCGTAACCGAACAATTCCGGGAAAAGCTCGTCTGTCCCCCACCCTTAGAGCGCTTCAGTTGTCGGATCTCAAAAGAAATCTCCTCTTCAGTGCGTGGTTCTAGTGACAGTGACCATGGCATGCGAGCAGGTGTGCTAGGTGCAAGGGTAGACGGTGAGAAGAACCAAAACTGATATCGGAAATGCTCATCCCATCTGTCCATATGTCTTTGCAAGTTAGTAAATTACGTCTCATCCGCCTCGCAGATGACTTCAATGGTACTATATCTAATAGAGAGGTAAGCCGAGCCAATGTCCAGCTACGGAGCACGTGAGCTGTCTGCTGCGCGCGAAGGTTACCAGCACGAGCGTGGAATGACTTTCGACTGTTTTGCTGAATTTGGGAATCGGGTGCAAACTGATTGGCCAGCAAATACAAGCCCGAGTCAACGGAGACGAATCAGTCTGCCGAATGTGGAAAATCCGTGGGACGGATTTAACTCACATTGGCTGCGAGCCAAACGCTTCCAAAAATAGTATGTTTCGTTCACCAGTAAATAGAACTGATCTATCATGTAGAATAGACTCCCTGTTTACCGAGCCTTGGCCTTCTGTATCCCGTCGGTTGGTTGGGCGCGTGACTGAGCAATCAGGCAGTCGTAGTCTCGCAGGCTCAGTATAACAGCAGTACGAAGGCAGCTTTACAAGAGTGGCGTCAGGACTCAGAAGAACCCAATGATGTCAGTCAGTTTTGAACAATTGCAGACTCTGTTGCAGCAACAGCAGGCGCAGTTTGAGAAAGCACAAACCAAGTTGATCGAAGCTCTGACCAAGAAATTGTCACTACACGCAGGCTCGGTAACAGAAACACGTACATGTTGCCCCTCAGCAGAAACCTTGACCCAGCAAGTTTGTGAGTTCCGTTACGATGCTGATGCCGGTATAACCTTTGAATCGTGGTTCCATAAATACGAAGACCTGTTTCGCGTTGATTTAGCCGGTGCTTCAGAGGACAAGAGTTCGCTTCATGCTGCGGAAATTGGGTGCGGCCGAGCATGAAAAGTTTATGAATTTCATCTTGCCGAAAAAGAGCACTGATTTAACATTCGATGAAGCGGTTGCTACTTTGTCCAAGATATTTGGAGAGCAGTCGTCATTATTCAATATCCGATACAAGTGCCTGACAATGACTAAGCGAGACGACGAAGACTGGGTTACTTACTCGAGTCGCGTAAATCGTGAGTGTGAACGGTCGCTGTTTCACAAGATGACAGCTGATCAGTACAAGTGCCTTATTTATGTGTGTGTTCTTCAAACAACCAAAGATGCTGATGCCCGAACAAGAGTACTGAGCAGAATTGAAAAAATCCCGAGATCACACTGCAGGAAGTGACGAACGAATGCCAACGGTTGATGAACTTGAAGCATGATGCTGCGATGATCCAACAGTCATCCATCCAGAGTAGCCAGGACATCATTTGCAGGGTCAGTCGAAGTTCTTTAGAAAGAAGCGGTTCATGTGAGTTCAGCACATTCTAAACCCCCTTCTGCTTTTGCTGTGAATGGCACTTTGGTCGAAACTGCCCGTTCCGAAATCACATTTGCAATCGCTATGGTAAGCGAGAACACAATGAATCGTGTTGTCTTGCGAAGCGACCAACAATGATGGGAATACGGCGTCGAATCCCGGTGCGGTTTCGATGTCACAACGAGGCCAAAACTGTGACGGCGACTTTCAAAGTTGACGGTGTCAGCAGGCGTAAGTTTGCAATGTTGAAGATCAATGATAAAGAAGTTAAGCTGCAGCTGGATACTGCGTCAGACATCACTCTGATTTGTCGAGAAACATGGTGTATGCTGGGATGACCACCGCTTGTCCACACAGATCACACAGCACGAAACGCATCCGGCGGTATTTTGAAACTTCTCGGGGAGTTGCATTGTCAGGTCAGTTTCCGTGATCAGCACATTCGTACAACCTGTTTTGTGACAGATCAACCAGGATTGAATTTGCTGAGTCTCGATTGAATGGAGGAATTGAAATTACTTGACCAGTCAGTTGACATTATATGCTAGAAACTACAAGTCGAGAAACCCGCAGAGACGCAGAATATGAACCTCGAACTTTACAGTCAAATTACAGAACTGAAGCGAAGCCACGAAAGTTTGTTCCAACCCGGTCTTGGATGCTGCCGGATAGCCAGAGTTGAGCTGAACCTCAAGCCAGACGCCAGACCAGTTTTTAGACCGAAACGTCCAGCGCCGTACGCAACACAACCAATAGTGGTGTCTAAGTTAACTCGGTTGCAGTCGGAAGGCATAATCGAGCGCGTACATTACTCAGAATGAGCGCCACCCATCGTTGTGGTAAAGGAAATGGCAAGCTACGTATTTGTGCTGACTTTTCAACCGGCTTAAATTCCATGTTGGAGAACCACCAGTACCCTTTGCCTATACCTGAAGATTTGTTCACCAAGCTTAAGGGTGGAAAATGGTTTTCGAAACTCAATCTAGATGATGCTTAATTACAAGTTCTAATAGCCGAGAACTGTTTGTCATTGCGGCCCATGCCCTTACAAACTGGAGCACTGATTCGGGAAAAGATGATTTCCGTCAGCAACTTCACTATATTCTTCGTTACAGAAGAAGCACGGATACTCTGATGTTGGCCTCGGTTCTGAACACCCTAGTCGGAAATTTGTCCTCTGATGAGCTTCATTTGGGCTGTCAACATGGTGTAGGCTCCCGTAATGATAACGGTGAGCGATTGCTGCAGCTGTGTGAAGATGCTCATCTCTTTCTCGCGAGCACCAATTTTCGACACAACACCCGCAGAAGCGTGACTTGGCGCCTACCAGCCATGGACGCAAATCGATCATATCGCGATCAGTTACCGCTGGAGAGTCTGTGTCCAAAACTACCGCTCGATTTGGAGCACGAGCGTGGACTCAGACCACGCAATTGTCTGCGCCGACCTGGTGCGTTTTCGTGAACGTCCGCAACCTCAATGTGCACGGATTGACACCAGTCAGCTGGCGAAGCCAGGTGTGCCTAATATGTATTCAACTGCGCTAACATCTGAGCTGAGTAAGCGCCCACTAAACACCGTCGAAGATCACTGGTCGCATATTCATCAAACGTTACTATCAGCAGGCAGGTCTTCCTGTGATAAATCATATTACCAATATAGACATTGGGTTTCTAAGTCTCTGGAACTTATGGATGCTCACCGACGTATTCCGGCTGCAAGCGGATACATGAAACTTGCGAAAATCTCAGGGCAAAACTGCGTGCTAGCCTAAAGAGAGAGCGCGAATCCTGGTGGTCTCATCGTGCGTCGAAGATGGAAACATCCGCTACCGTTGGTAATCATCATAAGTTATTCCATATACTACGGGAAACAGTTAGCAAGAGACTTGGTGTTAGCGAGACCATACACGACAAGAGTGGGCAGCCGATCCACAGTCTGTCAAAAGGCATGGAGCGTTGGGCGGAACGTTTTACAAGGCAGTTTAACAAACCTGAGTTATCGCTTTCTTCTTCAGGCATTGAGCGCCCTTCTCCTTGGGCCGTCTTCTTGGATCCGCCCTGACGCGCAGAAGTCGAACGTGAGATCCGGCTGTTGAAATTGCATAAGGCCGCAGGGGCAGATAGAATTGCCTCAGTCCTCTTCAAATTCGGGGACCTGCTGTAGTAGATGATTTACACTAGTTGTTAATGAAAATTTTGGGGCAGGAGACAGTCCCGACAGAGTGGAACCGCTTCGTCATAGTCCCAATTTTCAAGGGAGGCGCCCTTTCGGTATGCGGCAATCATAGAGGGCTTAGCCTGATCTCAATTAACTCTAAATTGCCTGCCTCTGTCTTTCTCCACCGGCTGACTGGCACTCGTGAAAGCCAGATTCGTGAAGAGCAAGCGAGTTTTCCTCGAGCTCGGACTGCATCGACCACATCTTCATCTTGCGTCAATTGTTGGAGCACCACTATGTCTATGGACGATCCACCGTTTTCGTGTTTCTTGACATAAAAGATGCCTTTGATTCAGTCGATCGATGTGCTCTTTACGACTGCTGAGGAAAGGTGTGTTTGATAAATACGTAAATATTATCAAAGCACTGTACGCGCATAGTTCGGACAGAGTGAGGGTTTATGACGAACTGCCGCCACCCCTCAGTATCACCAGCGGTGTGAGACAAAATTGCCCGCTGTCACCTTTCCTCTTTAATTTCGCTATTGATGAAGCCATGGAATCAGCATTCGCGACCTGGAAGGTGTGGAGCTAAATCTTGGTGAACGGCTTCTTGAATTGGAGTTCGCGGACGATACTGTCCTCATCTGCGACAGCTCCCAAACTTGCCATACAGCACTAGACCGATTAGCACTGGCTGTCTCTCGTTTTGGGCTGTGCTTTGATCCATCGAAATGCAAAGTACTTCTTCAAGATTGACAGCGACCTATCCCTGCGCTAACGCTTGGTGGTGACCTACTAGAAGTCGTTCAGAAATTCAATTACCTGGGCAGCTCGTGGGATCGAAAATGAGGTTACGAACTGTATAACGAAAGCTCGAGGTGTTTTTGCCATTTTCCGCCACCTGTGGCGCAGACGCACCATTACTCTCGCCCTGAAGGGCAGAGTTTATAACGCAGCTGTTCGTTCAGCCCCTTCTTTACGGTTGTAAAACTTAGTCCATCAGGGCGACAGACATAAAGAGGCTCGCCACATTCGATCATCGCCGCCTTCGCAGCTTAGCTCATGTCTGGTGAGAGCACCGCGTGAGCAATGAGCGTGTTCGGCGTCGCGTATTTGAAGCAGGAAGAGTTCAGCACCATTATTTCACGCACCAGGCTCCGATGGCTGGGCCACGTGTTGTTCATGCCAGCACACCGACTCCCGCGACGTGCATTGTTTGCGCGCCGGGGGTGCGGTTGGAAGAGGCGGAGGGGAGGCCAAGCGATGATTTTGGTCGAGAGAAATGAAAACCCTCACCTCGAAGTTGGCGTCGCTTGGTGCATCCCGACTGCCTGGGTGGGGTCCTAAGGATTATGAACACGTTTGGTTGGACACACTCGCTGAAATGGCTTGGAGCCGGCCCCATGGCGTTTGTGTTGTGAGTTCCTTTGTCCATCCCCCTTGGTTAGCATCCCCCTCCAATCACGGTCTCATTCGTTATATTATAATTTTTGCGACATGATAGCCTGCTGTTAGCTCTCTGGAGCGATGTCCCTCCGTTACTGGGGACTCAGTGGGCGTATCACTGTTTGTTTTCCTTTTCTTGTCTTTTGTATTGCGGCACACTAGCTGAGGTGTTTTCCACCTGCGGCTGACGTGTATAATGAATGAATGAATGAATTTACTCCGCAGACTGATTAGTCCGAGTTTATCATAGCATGCTGCAAGGGGCTGCAATCGTGTTCACTGTCACTGGGTTGAACGCACGCTAATTTGTTTGTTAGTGACACTTGGTAAGTTCAGCGGAGCCGACTGATCAACTAGTCTGTTCGTATCGAGTCTGCCATGCTTTCACTTTGAGGGCCTTCCGAATCGCATGCGGATATTCGCACAAACCAGCGCGTGATCTTAGTCAAGATAAGTAATCCAAATTGATCTACAGCCTTGCATGCTACCCCGCCATTTGAAGCTGATAACAATGTGTCCCTGTCTGAGACCAAGGTTGCATTAGTGAAAGAGAACATCAGTTGGCAGAACGCTTCCTGGAGTGCCTTAAGTTTATGCGTGCGATAAATGAACCGCTGTCTTCACACTGAGTGGGATACCTGGTTCAATTATACGAGCGATTCTCACTCAGTGCTTGATGACTACTCAGGTGAAATTGACCTGGTAACAGGCGTTGAAGTTTCCTGCAGAGACGACGATACCTGATTTGGCGACTTTACTTAACAACTGAGTTGGTGATAAAAATCACCCTTGATTGGTTCACAGCTACAATCGGTTGGCGCAAAAGCGGAGACCACAAACAGATTGCGCAGTTTAGCGCGATGCCCGTTGATCCTACATGGGCTTTGTAGCTGAACTACAGATAGTCGGTTGTTAACCATATACCAATCCAACAGTGCTCTCCTGACTATTCTGCTTAATACCACATCAACGCCAACCATGCCAGCTGCGGCTACTTCCGCATCCCCAGACAAACTTAGGTTGAATGTGGCTCCCTGCTTGGGCGGAGATATCAATTTGAGCACAGTGCTTTGGTCTTGCTAACGTGTTTCAGCAAGACAGCAGGTATCACTAGCGAGGGAACTCAGAGTACGTGCCAAACCTGCTGCTTGCCCAATTTGAATAATCGTCCAAACATTAGAGGTTGCAAGCCGAAACGAGGATCGGGTTCAAATGATAACCTTAGCCTAAACGTTCTGGGCAATGTTGGAACCGGCATCCGGATTAAATCGTGAGTAACAGGAATTAATAATCGAATAATGGTTGGCATGTGACGGAGTTTGGTGAGAAACAACAAATACCGGAACGATAGAATGCGGCGAAATAGTAGTGTGATTCATGTTTCTGCCAATGGGCGAGGTATTGCCCGGTTGCTCAAGCCGAAGTGGAGAGTTGACTTTGAGAACTCGGTCTTAGGCCTTTGGCTCAACAACCTACGCGCAACGCTGTGGGGGTGAGTTCAGGGAATTGCGCCCATTTGGAGTCGATGACCAATCGATTCATACGCCTGTTTGGTAACTAGGGCTCAATCTTCTCACAATGACAGTCTCCACCTGCTAGAATACGATGCACCATCGGAGTGAAGCAAGGAGCAGTGACTTTATTTATTGGCGAGTCACATCCGCCACGTCGCAGTGTTGTTAAACAGTCATATGTGGCTTTTTATACGGTAACGCTTTCCAGGCGAAAACCCACCACTTCCTAGAACACTGCGGCCGAACCATTTGCTGGAAGGGGAAAAACCCGAGCCACTCAACTGGCACCGCGAAGAGATTGCTCCGTAAGCCATTCATCCGAGTACTGACGAGTAGATTCAGCACAGTACAATCATGGTCTGCTATACACTGAACTTAAATCGCTGTGCATGCTAAACTTATGTTCGCCCATTGTCTTCTTATCGGTTCTCATCCGGTGAAACTGCTGCTGTCCCCACGCTTTTGGTATTTCAAGTCATTCGTTCCTCAGGCTGCGCCAATTTGTTTTACCTACCAAACATCATTGCGTATGGTCACATGGTCACCATATTACGTATTAGTTTACATGTTTGCAAGACTTCGGTAAAAGTCTGAGCCTCCCTAGTGCACGCCGTTTTCTAAACTGCCCCTCGTTCGGGCATCTTACTATTTGTCCCAACCCGTTTGCACAGAAACTGCTTTACTTATTTTAATCCTTTGGCTCACACACAGCATTCACCTTTTACACGATAATTGTCGCTTATACGGCACGCAAATCTTTCCTTTGCTTCCAATATCAGCGAACGTGATTGTTTCATGAATGCCATTCGGTTTTACTAACAAATCAGCAAGCGGAGCCAATTTATTTTTCATGTTGCACTCATCGGATTAGTACTCATGTGACCCTCATTCGGTAGTGCATATGTGAATTCGGTGCCAAACGTGGTTGTTCTCGCAAAATCTCTGTCCTAGACTAAACATAATACTCGCTCTGCCATGCTGTTTAGTTCGCCTGGTAATTGTCAATCGCTGTTTACAAACGACCTTGACACAATTTAAACAGCAACCTTCACCTCATGCATCGCCGCTTGTTTTCACCCGCCCATTATGCTGCTTTTCTGAATAAGCCGTCTCCAGTTTCGTTTTCACAACAATCCACGTCTTTGCTTTCTGCAAAGAATATCGGGGTTACGCACGTTCCTGGGGCCGCGAGTACCTTCCCCTCCCATATCGCTATTCAAACAGGCACACTCTTTTATCCACAGAACTTTCCGCCACCACCTTTAAAGTGTGGTGCAAATTGAAAGTTTTCCTTCAGCATCCACTCTCCACTTGTTCCCCAAGGTTTTCATAAAATCCTATAGTAGACACATATCACAGGAAAACGTAATATGCACAGACGACCACCTAAGTTCCGAAACTGCCAGGCAGTATGTCAGCTTTTTGTATTGAATTCATCCGTTGTTGAATTTGGGCCATCTGGCGTTTATTTTTGTACTAATTTCTACTCTCTGTTTGTTCGAAGCTAACGAAGCGCCGCTTTGTTTTTGACTAAGAGCCATCGATGCTACTACCCACGTCTCATTGTCTATCCACACCCGGTTGCTACCTGTTTCACACCTCTCCTCCTAGTCACTGAGCGCGAACAGTTACAACATCTTGATCGCCACTCTTTATGTGGTGCACAAACTTTCCGATCGCTTTTCACGCTATTTTCAGTTGGCACCGGCTAACGTTATTCAACCTGTACAGTAGATGCCCCTCCTCGATCATCAGTCTTGTCCAACTACTCACTGCGACTATTAGTTGTGCAGCATTGTTTCACATTCTGCCGATACCCGTTCTCTCGAATTCCTCTGCTTCTGTTTAGCTCAGTGTATCCACGAAGTTCGTCGATGAGCGCACAGGCGACCATATGCTGTCAAATTGTCTGTCTCCTTGATTCTGGCCCTCACACTGTCCATCTTGTGTTTCTATCCCTTTCCTTCGCTCTGGTTCTGTTTTTAGTGATTAGCCTCACTCCAGAGAAGATGCACCAACAGGCTGTGCTGTTACAGCAAGCAGAACAAGAGCGCTCAGCTCAGGAACACTCTGTGGGAGGACTCACTCCAGCCAGGCTCAATGTGGAAAGCGAGGTTTACTAACACACACACACACACACACACTCTCATTCGTGCAATATTCACTCTCCTTCATGCACATACATATCTACTTCTGTTGCATTGTTATTGTGTGCGTTTCCGTCGTCTGCCCATTCCCATCACACATTGTTGCCACCACTGTTTCATTTGTTTTGGCGACCCGCACTCAATGTTTGTCCACAGGATGTGACTATTAGTTATTTTGCCTTGATTTCTCGCTGTCCATTCGTTTTATCATGTGTGCCCTTATCATCATAGCCATGCAGTGGTAGCCTTCATGACTTTCTATATTGATAACCTCGTTTTTCTTCTTCTAGTTTAAATGGACGTTTCGATCCATGCAACGTTTGTATTTGTTGCCCATGTTCATCGCTCATCTGCTCTACCCGCTTTCGGACTCTCTGTTAGTGAATTCTCTAGGCGCTCACTACTGGATGTTGCTATAAACACTTGTACACACAAGTGTTTAGCCGGGTTGTCATTTGCAAGCATTTAGGAGCTATTAATGAGAACGGTGATGTTTCTTGCCTCTTCAACGCAGTCGAGTTTCTTTGCGGTGAACTCCTTTTGGAACTGTATTTATGCATTTATTCACCAGCATTATCGGAGTCGCTCCGTCTTGTTTTTGGACTCGGTCAACACAAAGTACACCTGATCTTTTGACTATTCTGATGTCAACGGTCCCTCTACGCATCATTTGACTGAACAAAACCCAACTGAAACAAGAATTTCATTTTACATTTTTAAACAAACAAATCGGACTACGTAGTTTGCGTGATGACGCCGTCATTTCATGCATTCTTTTTACTCACGAACACACAACATTGATAGATGAGCCAAAACGTTGTCTTACGGGATCGCATGTGGCCGAGCTCCTTACACTGTTAAGGTAGGCTTAAAGCCGCAGTCAGTTTATTTTTGAATGCACACCGGTGGGCGTTCGCGATCGATAACGAGACCGTCCAGTAGCCTAAGCATGTCGGACCGCTGATCGCGTAGTAGAACCGTGGGCGACTCATTAGGATTGACTGGGTGGCTGGTGATCAATGAGTGCATTGTGACCGGCGAACTGGTTCGGTTTTCCAAATCAGCCGATTCCGTCATCAGAGATCCCATCGGGCTGGGTAATCATTTTGTTTATCTACCAGTGTTTCATGTTCGTGATTGAAATGCACGAAATGACGACCTCATCTCACAAATACGCCTTCTGCTTTTTTGCTTAATGCTCAAATAAAGTCGGCATGCAATATCTCCTCATCGTATGAGCCATAAATCTGCTCCTTTCCGACACTTGTACAATCTCAAGTCCAATGCTGCTCACCGGGTACTTGTAGTGCCATTGAACGATATGTTTCCCCTTGGTAATGCTTGAACTTAGCCTTATTGTATGTAACTCTCGAAGGCCGATTCTGATCGCACATCTGCATCTAGACTGCCGTTGGCTCACCAGTGTAGTGATAAAATGACGATGATCTTGCGTCACGAGCGTGCCACTCAAATCGTTGGTTTTCTCATTTTTTTATGGATTAAACACTTCCTCCGGGTACCAGCTCAGCTGTTTGCCCATGTACTGCATGAGCTTTGTCAGAACCGATGTTTAGTTATTACTGTTAGGTGATGACTTCCGACACTTTGTGAGATAAGTCCAATTAACGTTCCCTTATTCGCCACTAGATAGAAGATTAATGATAATGCAAAAATCTACAAATAAACAAGGAATGGATTGGTTAGATGGTTGGGAAACTAAACCATTTTCTGATTGCATCACTTGCACCATGGCTTCCTATTCTGCAGTCCCAACTAGGAAGGCGGCTATCACTGTTTCATTAAATAAACTTCCTCGTATTTGTATGCCACGAAGTCTCACCAGATATGCGAGGAACTTGATTAACCAGCGTAAATGCTGCGGATAGATTGGCTCATTTGGGGCGGTGCCAGAAGGCATATATCCACTCACTGGGCGGCTAGCATCAGCAGTGCTGGCTCAGTGTTTTCATCAAATATGGGGGAGCCTTCATCAAATATTGTTCTTCTCTGAATGCCTTGGATGCATGATAATCACTCATGTGATATACAGGCCATAGTTATGGCTACACCATAGTGCGTTCTTTTACTTTATTGAGTTTCCAATGCAGAAAGGTCTCATTCACTATCTGCTGGAGGTCGGCTCCATTGCAGTAGTCTGTCACCAGTAAGCCTAAATCACTCACTGTCATTTTCCGGGCAGCGCTTCCGTTCGCCATATGCGCCGCTCCTTTCGAGCGTCGCCGATCAGTTGGTGTCCACGTCGACTGGTTCGCACGGATGGCGTAACCGACCCCCAGCGTAGTGCACCAAAATTTTCAAAACTCCATTGCTCCACTACGGCTGAGTGCAAAATAGGACGAATCCTTTGCTCAATCAGCTATGTGCTGATCCAACAGCTTCCAAGTGATGGTATCCTGCCGGTCTGGCCTCACAGCTCATCTGTCTTTGTGAAACGTTATATTGACGAGGCACGTGTTGCAGTGCGTTCATGACTGGTCGGGGTCAGAATGTGCTTGATTATCCTGCCTGATAGTCACTTTACAACTTCTGGGCTTGCATCTTGTAGCAGGACGAGATCAATCATCTAATGTCGTCCAGTTGACCCGTATAAAGATCTTGGCATGGACCAAGTCACTGTTACTGTCGTGAACATAGTAATGAGTCCCGGAACCCAAAGTTCTCCAACTTTTGTAACAGTCGCTTGTGCGGTACTCGGTCGAACGCTTGGTGTATGTCAAGAAACAAGATTACTACTGCATAGCCGGAATCGATTGATTCTGAAACGTGATTAAGGTAATGCAGTTGACAGGTGGTGCGCTTATTGAGAAAACCATGCTGCGAATTATTGATCAGGCCAATAGAATCAACGAAGTTCATCATCTCCTTTCTGACTAGCTTTTGAAATAGCCAAGCGATTATCGGAGTGTGGTGGATTGGTCGGTAGTTAGCAATCGTTTATTTGGGACATCCTTTATGCCGAGGCATAATAACAACGTTTTCCAATGGTCTGGAAATTGGCCAGATTCCAGCGATAGAGTGAACATGCTCATCAGGAGCAATGGTATATCAGACCCTCCTAGTTTAATGATTGTTGGTGAAATGCCATCAGCTCCCAGTTTGAAAGATGGTCTGATTAATTTGAGAAGCGTGTATATTCAAAGAAAGAATGACCAGATAAAACCTAAGAAAGCACAGTTTATCATCCTAATATTGCTTTGCAATCGTGAGTGTTAATTACCACAAGGCCCATTACTTGGGGATCATTTACCTCATTTTGGCCGAAAATGTAGCATGCATTCACCTTGCACTCTGAGCCAAAATAAAAGAAAACCACTTCCGGAGGTCCACTATTTGTGCAAACGTTTGAAATTGGAGGAAAGAAAGGGAACAATACAGAGTAGTGAGTTGTGAGTATATTACTATGTATGTGTGTGTATAGGACTGTGCATTTGTTGTTATAATGAATGCATTGATCAGGTACAGGGAAGAACTAAGCAAGGAGATGGAAAAATGTCCATCCTAAGCAAATGAATCAGCCTACCATGATTGTAGTAGGAAAACTAAAACTAAATGTTCACCGCACAGCGAGATTAAATTGCTGTGATATAATAGGGAGTGTCATTGATTTTTAAAATGAATAATGCCTGACCGAAAAAGAGAGAGGAAATGTTCAACCGATGGATTCCTTCACGCAGAAGAGGACATGTCGAGCAATTTTGTCATTCATAATGTATATGATACAATGAATTAACAATTTAAAAGGAATAAATTGCTTTGTGTACAAGTTCCGTATATAGCTGTTAGGCATGTCGAAATATTAATGATAGCGATAATAATAATAATAAAAACAGCGCAGTTAGAATTTTAAATGAGAAAATCAGGATTTACGCTTTGCTCCGCAGTACTCCTGCAATCCGCTTAGATTCACAGCACGCACAGTTAACATCAAATTAATCCATGGTAAACGCTAGGTGTAGGATGGAGACGTAGTGTTAAGTGACAAAGCGTAAGTGGATGAGTGCATCATGCAGCCGTCTTTTAAATACTGTTAGTGTCGGTGCAGAGACGACCGATTCTGGGAAAGAATTCCACGGGCGACACACACGAATGGAAAAGAAATTTTCGCGGCACTCCAGACGGCTGTACTATTCTGCGAGTTTCAATGAGTCGCCCCTCAGAGTTGTATTGGTTCTGATTTTCATCAAGGAGCGGCACACACGATGTGGGTCTCGCAGAATCAAGTATGCCATAATCAGGTCACTTCGTAGTCTGAGATAGCTTCCACTGAATACCACCAATGGTTACAGCCTTTGTTCATTTGAAAGATTTCGCATTACAATTAGGCTTTTAGTTGCCTGACGTTGTGGCTGCTTCAGTACATTAAGGTCGTGTATCAGCCATGGATGCCAGGCTTAAATTGCGTATTCGACATGGGGGGCGAACATACGCACTGAGCATTTGTCGAAATATGGAACTGTTTATTTGTCCAAACGCCCTTCGCAACAGCCCGACGCGTTGGTTCCCAGTCTTCGAGGTCTTTTCGGGCTGCCTGGAGCAAACTAAATCATCTTGAACCAGGACACCTAAGTCAGGTTCGAGGGTTGATTGTTGTAGTATATTCGTTCCGAGCCGTTATGAGTAGCTGCTTTGATGTCGGATGGCAAGTACCTTGCATTTGCTGACGTTGAAATGCAGTAAGTTTTGCGCTGACCATTGATACACCGTATCTAGGTCACTCTGAAGCAGATGCTGGTCGGCGTTCGCCTGGATCCTGCGCCAGATCTTGATATCGTCGGCAAACTTGAAGCGATTCCATGTGCAAGGTCATTTATAAACACCAATGACAAACGTGCACTTAGAACAGAGCCTTGCGGCACACCACACTCGACTTGTATGGGGTCCGATAAAGAGCTCCGAATACTGATCACTAATTGCCGCTTTAGAAGAAACATGACAATCCAGCTTAAAAGAGGGTTGCCGATCCCGGAATGTTGGAGCTTGGAGAGTAGTGTCCGATGGTCAAGACCATCGAAAGCCTTCGAAAAAGCCAGGTAGATCACAGCAATGATTTCTCCAGCGTCAACTGCCTCGGTCCAACTACTGCGTGCGATTAATGAATTCGTTGTACATGACCGATGTCGACGGAAGACGTGCTGCTCAGGCATGATGATGTTACAGTTTTCCAGATAGCACACCAGTGCATCGGCAACTATACATTCCATGACCATGGAAAATATAGGAAGAAGGGATACTGGGTGGTAGTTGGAGGGCTCAGTTCTGCTTCTACCTTTGTGAATCGGGGTTATTTTCCAAGCTTCCACATAATGGAGACTTAGTTGTGACTTGTGTAGCGCTAGAAAAACTGAGCTAATCGTCCTTCCAGTTGGCTTGCTGCTGCTTCCATTGCCTTTAGACGAATGGTGTCGACACCCGGCGAGCTGTGTTTGCGTAGAGGCGTCAGCTTTTGCGATACAGCCTCCGCGGTAAAGACGATGTGGGTTAGTCCTGGCAAGGGAATGACAAAGATCGCTTGGTAGCAAGATCCTCCGAAACGTGGGGGCGTATTGCATCCGCCTGGTGTTTGCTGCTTCCCTAGCCGTTGTTGTCGGGCCATCAGCCATCCTGAGTGGAGGAAATCCTTGCCTCACCTTTCGTAGGCTATTGACGTGCTTTTACAGCAGGTTGTGGTTAGCACTGAATTTTTTGACTGAATCACGGGGAATGCTGGTCCTCAGCAATCCAAAAATTCCCATTTGTTAGAATGAATCAAGGGAGGCAGAATCTGAGTAAAGAATTCTTTTCGGTAATTCTCATCGGACTCAAACATTACGTGATGAGGAAAAAGTGCTAAATGTGCCGGGTTGGGCTGCGTATTGAACAGAATGTTTAATTTCACGGGTACAAATCAATAAATCACTGGGTCATTGGGAGTGGCAAGTATGTACAGGGGAAATCATTGCCGAAGTTGTAGGCCACGGTAGAAGCAAAGGACGTACAAACTGTTTTTGTACTCACAATTCTGGCTTGAGGTGGCGGATGTAGATAGCTTCCGCAATAGACAGAAGATGCATCCGGAATCCGCGCGTGAAACGTGCAGGAACAGTATAGATGACTCTAAAATCATTTTCCGTCCCTGCAAGACTGCACTCTAGAAGGTGAGATAAGATGGAACTGTTGCTGGACCTCGCTTCGCCTTTGTAAAACCACTTTGGGATGTGTTCGCGAATCCTATGAGATAGGCGCCTCGTGGTACTACCCACGTTTTCGCCATGTTCTGCTGATATGCAACTTTGTCTTTTCTTAGCAGTTGAGTGCAATGGTTACATTGGGCTACGTAGTTATCCCAAATTTCTGGTGATGGAGCTTCTCTGTACACTCGCTATGCTGCGTTGCCTACTGTCCTCTATTTTCGAGTTCTGCTCCTAACGAATGAAACTAATTTACACTTATTACAAACTCTTATCTCTGAAGCCTCTGCAATCAGCTGACTGAACTTGTTGACGAACTCGAGCCAGACGACTTCCGGGGGTTCTTCGAGGAACGACCAAGTTGTAGCGCTGACGAGCTGGGCTAATCGATCGTAGCTTGTGATGGTTTGAACAGTCTCATCGCTGTCAATCCGATATTCCACATAGCAGACGAAGTTGAGGCTGATGACTGTGTGATCACTGCGACCCAATGGGCAGTCTAAAACCAGCAGATCAAACATATGCTCCTCATTGGTCAGCAAAAGATCCAGCACAGATGAGCCGAGTGGGCAAATGATGTGATTGTAAAGAGTAGCAATACTTACGGAATCTTGTAGATCGGCTTTGAATTGCTTTCCGGTCGTGACGGAAGTTTCTAAGCAACGTACGTTGAAATCACCCATGATAGGTATGTGAGTGTACTTTCGCTGTAAATTGCATCTTAAAGCAGCCGCTAGGTAGCAGTCGATTTCGGGTGTTGAGTTAGGTGGGGGGCGGTACACCAAGACAATAAGGCAAGCGTCACGGCTTTTTAACTGCAAGCAGCATCAAAGAGAGTGCGTGATTACAGTGATGAAATTTGAGAATGACGGTAGTGAGGTTATGTCGGGATGCTGATTAGATGATGAAATTATACGAGCTGGTGAATAGGGGATGATGATGAGGGAATGATATGGTGATAATTTGATGATTTGCGAAGAAGAAGAAATGATGGTGAGCGGGCGTTTAGATGATGATAATGCGATTGTGAATATGGGATCATGACGAAGGGCATGATACGAGCCATGATGATCATGAAGAAAATGAAGTTGGTGACGAAAATGATATACTTACTATGGGGGTGTTGAATGAGGTGGTATTGGGGATTATGGTGGTGATAGTTAAAATAAAGAAGACGTAGTAATGGAAGCTTATCGCTACCGGCGCTAGGGCTGTCATCATATTTATGTCGTTACCATTGTGTATTTCACTTGCGTGTGTTGTAAATGGCAATGGTGATGTTGGGTGTTTTTATTGTTGCATATGATTGGGTGTTATATCTATGTTGCTGCTGCCCATGTTGTAGAACTTGTTATGTGCTGTAGGTTACATATGGTATTTGATGGTGTTGAGGTTGCCCGTTGATATGTCTACCACTGTGTGTTGACGTATAGTAAGGAACGATAGTAATGGTTTCTCTTTTGTGCCGTTATTGCAGGTACTTGTGTGCATTGACCAAGAAAAATTTGTTTACCATAACGGAACATTTCAAAGTCGCTGAGGTTGAATATATGTTTACCGATATTCACGATAAACTTGTGTGCCGAAGTTGTGGTAATGTGGCTGTTGTAAGAACCCGTTACAAGCGAAACCCCTTATTGTGTCAAACACAGCTCATACTAGGTGCATCCGTTGAGAAATCGAGGCATCCACTCATCGTCGCCATCCCTGTTGGAGGTTACATGGCTCGCGTTTCATTCCGTGTCTAGGGGTTGTGCATTGGGCGTCCGTTCCTTGTGCACATACAATTGCGGCTTTAAAATCTCCCTCTCCTATCGGGAAGTCATTACGGCCTGCTGTTTGCTGGTTGCCATTTCGCATACAGGTCTTTCCACTCTACTGATAACTGGTGCAGTAGTGTCTGGTTTTGTTCACCACGCTTCTCCCGTCAAAACGCTTAGCCCAAATGCTGTTCACTGGGTGAAATAGATTCCTCCTCTTACTCGTACCACTTGCTCAACTCACTAGCATGCACTCGCCATGAATCATCTTGCCGAACGATTGTATACATCAGGCCTCATCGGTTAACCACTTCGTACGGCTCCTTTCAATTCGGTAGGAGTTTCATTTTTCCTGGGCCACAAGTGGGAGCGCATTGACTTTCCTTTTAGTTCACCTTCGTGCCGATCTGATGCTCGACGTTCGTCTCACCATCGTAGGTATGGTACTCGTCCATCCTCTGCTCCTGATTTACTTTTAGATTGCGATTGGCTGCCTTCCTATTTTCCTGTGCTTCTTTGCAAGCTACTCGTCACATTGACCAGATTTCAACCTCTAGATCTACTGGTAGACGGGTTGCTCGATGGTACATCAATTGCAATGGGGATTTCTTTGGCGAATCCTTTCTGGATGCTCGGTGGGTCAGCAACATCAATGGCAAAACTTCCTCGCAGTCTCCACGCTTTGCCGCTGGTCACTCCTCAATCGTTCTGTTATTAAGCTCTGCCAGACTATTTGTTTGCGGGTAGTACGGAATTATCCGCAAGTTCTTAACACCAAGTTTCTCTCACCAGTTCCAGAATCCCTCACTCTCGCAGCATGAACCCTTGTCTGTTAAAATGGCTTTTGGGCTTCCGTGATCCGAAACCAAATGTTTCATGACGGTATGGGTACTTGTGGTCGCCCGTTGATCCAGGATTCCAGTTGCTTCAATCCAACGTGTAAACTGCTCTGTCATCAACAATATGTGTTAGTCGCTTTGCTTGGCCAATGGAAACGATCCCCTCACGTTAATCGTCCATAGCTCCCCGAGTTCCGTTACCGCAATCAACATCACTCCTTGTTGTGGTCCACAGCCGTATGCTTTTAAGAGCTGACATTGCTTGCACGAAAGAACGTATGTTTCTACGTCTTGCTTCATGCCAGACCAGTAGGCGCGTTGTCGCAATGGATTGTGGGTCCTGGCACAACCGGTGTGCGCTATCCCATGACAAGAAATAACCAGGTTCCGCCTTAGTATCGTCGGAATTACAGGCACCGAAATGTTGCTACCTTCTATATTCCACGGCATGATTCCCGCTTCATTTACGTGTAACCTTCTAAGATTTCTCTCAAACGGTCCGAGCCACTTGTGTTGGCTCTTGTTTAAGGCTGATTGACCGGTTATTCGTGCAGTTATCACTGCGCTCAAACCAGACTCCGATGACATCCCCCTGTAAGTTATTAAACTTGGTGGACCTGATATACCACTGCTTTTGCTGAATATGTTCACCTTGTCCTTGGAATCTAGCTACTTCCCGGATCAGTGGAAAACATTGTTTATTGACCCTCGTCATAAACAGGGGCCCAAACAGTACGTCACTGATTACCGACCTATCCAACATACTTCCGTCATCGCTAGATTTTTCGAAAAATTATTCAAAATTGGAATCATGGACTCTATCCATTGTCTTGGGCTACTTAACAAATTCCAGCATGGGTTCCTCGACAAACGTTCCTGTACGACGTGTCAGTTGCACTACCTGGATTACATGACAGAAACCATTGATTCGAAAGATGCAGTTATAATACTGTTCCTGCATATACAGAAAGCATTCTACAGAGTGCCCCACAAGTCGTTACTGAAAAGAATCGAGTCGTTTGGAATCAGAGACTCACAAATTGGTTGGTTGACATCATAACTAAATGGGCGTTACCAGATAGTCACTCTGGGTAATCATAACTCCTTCGCACGTCCATTCACTAGTGGTGTCATCCAAGGAAGTGTACTTGGTCCTTCCCTTTATCTACTTTGAATTAACGATATCACAGTGTTCATAAAACATTACAGGCCGTTTTTGTTCGCCGATGACATAAAGATTGTTTATACATTTCGACGAGGCGAACTTAATAGCGCAATGCTGTTGCTTCAAGAAGACCACCATTCATTTGAGAAATGGTGTAATACATGGATGCTAAATTTCTCAGCTAACAATTCATGCATTATGTCACACAGATGTTTAATCTCTGAAGAGTCCGTTAAACTGAAGAATGAACGTATCTTTGTGAGACTATCTAACTGTGATCTGGGCACACGATACTCTTCAAACCATAATTTCTCAGAGCAAGCTGAGTATCAAATAGCACGTGCCAAACGATCTGTGACTAACCTATGCCATAAAATCTATACAACTCTTGCCAGACTCGAGCTTTTCAAAATACTTACACTTCCTATTCTTGAATACTACAACATCATCTACGGAAACATGCGAATGAGTGACGGGAAAGCTTTGGAAAACCTGCAAAGACCATTCACTAAGCGCTTATTCAGTAAAACAACCATCTTGAGTTATCAGGAGCGCTGCCAACAGCTTAAGCTCGACCCCCTTTGGTTCCGACGACTGAAACATAACCTGATGCTGATACACAATCTCCTTAACCAAAAGACATACTCAAATCTGTGTACACTCAAAATTCAACAAAACTTCACTTGGAATAAACACAACAAGACATGTACGTTATGTGTTCCGAGAACCAGGACAGCTATGCGGTCAAACTCCTTCCTCGTCAGATGCGCTGTCGTGTGGAATAGCCTACCAGCCACAATCAGGTCTTGCACAAAGTCAAAAACATTCCACATTCAGCTTAGCAAATTCTTTGACCAGATCTCGATAATGGCCATGATTGCATCGGGTAAATCAACACACGTGTTCTTCCAGAATGGCTCAAGAAGTATATAATTAATGAGTAAAGATTGTACAAAGAACTCAGCGCCAACAAAAGCTATGTAATTCCAAAAAATTTGATATTACACAACTCATATTACGTATTTAAATCATGCATGAGTGGGAAAGTTATTGGGAGGGCGTTGAGGATCCTTGTGGTTTACGTTTGTTGAAGTCATTAGGGCTTGCTGTTGACTGGTTGCCGTTTCGCATCCAAGTCTTTCCACCCTACTGATAACTGGTGCAGTAATGTCCGTCGTTAGTCCACCGCACCGTGATCAAAGAACATAATCTGAAACCGCGCTGTAAGACTAAGCATGAATACATGCCTATAAAAGCAAATGCAGAGCAGAAGCTACAGAAGGTTGGAGAATTGAAGAGCAATCTCAAGTCACAGCAGGGGTTCTTCACCAAAGCAAAATTACAGTGTGAGGTGGTTGTGAATGTGTTTCCTTATATCAGAGGATTTCGCCAAATCAGCCCGACTGTTTACTGGGAGAGTGTTTTGAATGGATGCAAGAGGAAAGTGTGCGACATCATGTATCCAGACAAAAAGCAGGTACTTGTTAATTTAAGCCTTATCCGAACACGGTTTTGATAGAGTTTGTGAGATGGCCACTGATGTCCAAACACAGGTGACCGAAAAATGGCAAAGACTTTGTTGCATATTGTCTTGCTGTCGACAAAAGTGTTGTCACGACTGACGCTGCATTACTCAGCCTCTTCATCCGTGGAGTGGACCCGTCCCTTTTCATGTGACAGAAGAAATATTGCACATGAAGTCTGTGCATGGAACAACGACGGGAAAAGACACGTTGGACAACTTCTGTTAAAGTGAAACCAACATGAACCTGCTTTGGGACAAACCCGTTAGACTGGTAACAGACGGAACACTGGCAATGTGCGGCAAACTAAGTGTGACTACCTGGAACGATGCGGTTAAAGATGCAGGAGATCTGTGCCGGTGAGTTGATATCATTGCATCAAACATCAAGCGTCGCTATGTGGTAAACTCTCGAACATAGAACATGTAATGTGCAGTGTAACACCAACCGTCTACTTTATCAAAGGTTTAAAGCAACGTCAATCCCAGTCTTTTCAGCAAGAAATAATTTCTAAGTTCCAGGATCCACCTTATTTTACAGAGGTACGGTGGAAAGTCGTAGAAATATCCGCGTTAGAAGATTCCAGCTAATCAAACAAATCTGTCATTTTATGACACCAAAGGAAGACTCAACAGTTTTGCGGGGTTAAAAGTGGAAAGGGGATTTGGGATTTCTGTCTGACATAACCACATATTTCAACGTGATGAAACTGCAGATCCAAGGGCAGGACCACTTATCACTGGTATGCATTTTAAGCGACAGATTCGCTTGTGGCTCGAGTGACTCACAAAAACTCCTGGGTCCAGTCAAAAAAGGAATCTAAAACACGAACTACGGTACTGTTAAACAAAAGAAAATTCAAATACATATTTACATACCTCAACAGTCTCCGTTCAGTCCAGAAACCATCAGGATCTTCGCACAGATACACAATTAAATAGCGTCAGCGCACTTGCTACCGTACAGCAAGGTCACACAGCACAGATTCAAAGAGGGGAGTACGTGGGTTCTCTCTATGGTATCCGAAATCTAATCCCATTGGTCCGCGTCACGGCGCACAGGAAGACACAAGGTGACACTGCATTCAAGTGAAATGAGATTAAGACGTCTCAGTGCGGATATGGGATAAAAGATTAACAAGGGCCTGTGTGCCCGTGGGGTTAGTAGTACGGGGTGGGGGTGCATAATCGTCACAGCGGGTATGTGATGAGAGCAAATCCAGGCCGAGTGGTGGGACACCTGTGCTCGTTACGCAGTATGAGCGCGATCGTACCTTGCAGTGGGGTTGGAATGAAACCACTTAGGCATGGGTAGGAAAACAATGGATCACACAATAGCCCGTAGGAACAGGTGACAGATAAGGTTATCATGAACAAGTCTCATTACTATCGTGTGAGTTGCAATAAAACATGGAGCTTTGCATGGTTAATCACATGGATTAGACAAATAATGGGTTATCCGGGATCTCGGCGGAAGGCGCACATGGTGTGCTTATCTGACTATGACCTTGTTATGCAGGCTGCGGTTTTCGTGGTAATTTTCGCGCCTACATGCATGATGCAGTGAAGTCATTTCTCGTGAAGCTACGCTTTTGGGAAATACGGTCTCACCAATGTAACTTATCTCACTTTCCTAGTTGCAATATTTTCCCATGTCAGCGCCAAGGTTTCACCACTCGCACGATCTACTGAAGTACTGATCTCAGTTCGCGCTGAGTTCACATGCCGCTTTAGTGACTTAGACGCACATAAACATTATTTCTAGTTATTTCGCAGCCCACTTGCCATAGACGTGGAAAGTGCACCTGTACATTTACGGTGTGAGCTCATATAGCTGCACTCTACCGGGGCACTAAATGCGATGTACGAAACTGTGGGGCCCGCACAGTTCACTCGTTTCATCCCAGAAGCGGTGCCCCAGCTTCGCCCACATGCGGCTCAAAGTTTGTGTATTTTTGATAGCACATATCTTTGTGAGCAGCTTTTCCCTGTGAGGAAGAGCAACAAAAACTCAGATAGGAATCATCTCATTTATGAACACCTACAGTCGATCTTTAGAATCGCCATAACACAGAACCTTACTCCGAACATAAATGAACCTGTTGCCAATAACAGATGCCAAAAATGCAGCTCTGACCAACTAGCTTAATAGCTAAAATTAGCATGGTTTACTTTGTCATTATGTTACTTTGTGTTAGATTTAATTAATTCTACTGTTTATAATGGGTTTGGTTCCCCACTGCTCAATGAATATCTATGCAATTTGTCACTCAAGCTTTAGTGTGATAACATTTTTGTCCCGCCATGAGATTGAGTTTGATACTTATGCAATAGCGAGTTGTTAAAAGGTAGACAACTCGAGGAGCAAAACCGCTTGGTTGGGATTACTTGTGCACTCGAACTGAACGTTTCCCCTCTAATCCTACACGTCTTTCAGGAAATCCATCACATCCGCACATCAGGCAACATTGGTTGCTACGAGTAACCTTTGGCAACCCACGAGACCTGGAAGATGTTCTCTTGGCAACCCAGTTTATAGTGAACTCTTCTGTCAGTGCCCGCAACCTTCCGGACATGCCATAGGTAGAAAAACCGATGCAAAACCTCTACTCAAACGCGTCACCACAAAAGGAGGTAGCGAATGTGGTAATGATTCATAGCGTGCAGGACTGAAGCATGAAGATAACAAGGTGCGACAGCAGCACGATTTTGAAGAATGAAGGTACATCACCGAGCTCTACAACATGCATACTGTGATAACTGTTGACGTCACTTGTCTATTTCCTTCCACAGACTACAACGGTAGCGGGCCAAAAATCTGGAAGTTAACCTGGTTACACTCAAGACTGTATCAATGACGATCCAAACGTGGCGGGAGGAGATAAAACATGGTCCCTGGAATTCCGGTTATGACCATTCCTTCACGCAGAACAAACCCCAGTGAGCCAGACTTGGTTGTACCTACCTCAATTAACCCAACCATAAGAACACCCGTTTCAAAACTCGTCAGCATACCGGCACTAATTTTGCCCGTCAAACATAACGAATCTGGCTAGTAAGACGTAAATGAATGCAAAGCAGTTAAAGCAACGCCCAAGGGTTGAATCTAAGCTTCCGGAACTGCGCCATCCAAATGAAACAACAGCTATATATATATATATATATATATATATATATATATATATATATATATATATATATATATATATATATATATATATATATATATATATATATAATTTTTTGTCCCACGTGTTTACGTAGATCGTGGCGAATAGACTGCTGATGCTGCTGGAAGCAAAAGACTGGCTAACGCTTGTTGGGTGGAGCCTGGGGTACTAGTCGGTAGGAATGACAGGTAAGACACGTGTCAAATACGAGAAATTATAGAGGCTGGGGGCGACAGAACCCAACGTATATTTTGCAGGCTACAAAAATAGGGAGCATATCAGCCAGAGCGAGAAACGGTGCAGCAAGTTTCTTACAAAAACCGCTTTGTGTCAACGGTTGTGCAGTCAGTAAAACAGATGGACAATTTGAAGGTTAAAACAACTGCTAAATCCAATGTTGCAAAATACTGAAAGAGCGTGTTTTCCGGTACTCTGCACGCTGACATAGCATGGTCTCATGAAAGGCAGCCCATGAAACAACAAACTGCAAGTGAGGTGGCATGAATGCTCGCAAGCGCTGCACCAGAAGAAGTCAGTAGACGTGATATTCATAGATGTCAAGGGAACTCGGCAAGATGTACCATGAGGTCCCAATGCACAAGCTGAGGATGCGCAGTGATGGTGGCTCACTGCACCAGTGGATCAGCAACCTCTGCTTCGGCGGAAGTGGAGGTTACAGGTGGATAATCATATACCCGACTAATATCGTTACACTAGTGGCGTGCTCTAGGCACAGTAGTGGAGGCAGATTTGTCCCTGAGCTACATCAAGGAAGTATCCCAGGATCTCCAGTCGCTTTGTGTTTTGTTTGCAGACGACCTAAGTAACATGCTCCCGACGACTTCGGCGTATTTCAGGATGACTTTGGCCGGCTCTCCATGTGATCTGCATATGTCGACCTACCAGTCAGCCTAGTCAAGTCGTTATTTATGAGTCTGCTGAAGGCCAGTGACGGGCGTACGTACAATCTGGCCGGTCAACCGCCGCATTTCACACCGTTTATGAATGACTTAGGCATCCTGTCATGTGAGTCTACATCTGGCCGTGCAAGCAGGTAAACAACTATTGTGCATATGGACAACGTGGCAGAGGTGAGCAACGTTTAATTATGCTGCGACTGATAGCTTGCCAGCTAGGCAATAGGTCATCTGACAAAGCAAGATCCCATCACAGTGGAGTGAAAGGCAGAGGAGTAACTACAACGGTTTGTGGTTAACCTATGTATGTAATCGTCCTTCGATCCTTAATGCACACCGGTCAGCCAAGTCTTGACCGGGCAGAGTACGGTACCAGGCAATAAGAGACAGCTTTGAATCATAGGCTTTGTCGTGGTCGCGTTGCACTTTCACCAAGGCTTGCTTCTCGCCAAAGTAGGAGTGGCTTGCGGATGAAAGATTTCCGCTTGATATCAATATTTCTCTAATCCTTTATTTACCAAAAGCTTAGATCTGAAGATCTGTGGACCTAGTTGGTTATGGCTAACAATAGGACCACTTACCTGTTCATCACTGCGCTGGCGACAAGTGGTATTGGTGCAGACTGAAAACAACTACCAAACAAATACAGTAATTTACCCAAAAATCAGACAGATATTTGAGCGCTGTAGCACTAACAACTTTGGATCAGTTGCGCAATTCAGAATGTAGAGAACAGGAAGTTCGAGTGCGGTTCGATGATCAATAACCGACCATGGAGAAATACCACCTGACGTGGAATATTAGTATCACAGGAGATGGTTACCTTATCCTCCAAAATGTAGATGAACAACCTGGCAACAAAGAAACAATAAGTTGGGTCAATGAATGAGCAGGAACAGGATGGGACCCATTTGTTGAACTTGTTTATGAGCTTACTCTTCCGTATGCAAATATAGTCTTCACTTTAGGTAAAGATGACGCATCACGAGTCAGTATAAAAGACGGTCGTATTAAATATAGCCGTTGCCCGACATGCCAATATGTCAGTATTTACACTTTCACATCGTGAGCAAGTGACCCAGGTGAAGAAGTGGTGTTGTAAAGAGATAACTGGGAATGTGGGCGTAGCGATAGTGACGCACTGATCAAACGAACTAACTTAACAAGGTTTACACACGTACATGGCAGATGTGTGTGTCACGTAAAGTCCAACATGTGATGACGAGCCAACGGAGAACGTGGATATTATTACAAACGGGATCCACTCGTCTCCCATGTCTGTGTTGTGCTTTCACCTGCATGTAATTGGTTTTCGAGCTGGTCGAGAGATTAACATGCAACGGTAACGTTCCACTGGTTTTTAATAGTGCCTTATATTCTTTGTGTTTATGCTTTATTCTGCCCCTAGCCAGACATTCTTTGGCCCCCCTTAACTTTATTCATCTGGTGATTTCTCCGATCAGAACACATTCACTGCCGTGCTCGTGTCTGTTTAACGTCCAAGTTTAGTTGTAAATTATGTCTCAATCTCACGTAACCTGGTTTGTATTTGGAAGTGTTCGTCATGGAACAGCCACTTGACTAGGAATAGTCTGGAGCACATGTATAATAATAACAATAATAATGTTTATTTCTGCTGGAACCGAAGAAACGTGCTCGCAAAAGGACGGATCGTAGTTCCGTACGTGACCAACATGCTGACGCATGCATGGCTGTCATTGTGTGGTTAGTGCAGGGTACACTAGGCGGGTTTTAGGATGATGTGCATTTGGGTCTTACACTGTCGTTTCATATCAGTACACGAGCATCCTCAGTTTGTTGGTTCCGTTGCAGATCGGGGATAGCATGGAGGCGGCGGTTTCACCGAAGGTCTCAGGTACAGCTGACCCTTAACCTCTGTTTCGAAGTCACCGACCATCGTCATGTTACCTTCCCGGCGTTAGCGAATGGAGATGGATCCGTTAGAATGTCAGGTTAGATTACAGCGCAATATCGTACCTTAATTTCTGCGACCAAACGGGCTCGAATAGAAGTTAAGGGCAACGTTTCAGCTAGCTCATACTAGGTAGATTAAAAATTGAGCGCTTGGTGAAGTATTTCTTTAGATTTTATACAGCCTTTCTGCCACTATTCCACACACTTATAGATGACGTTGTATCAGTCGAGAATGTTTAATGTGTGGAGTTCTGAAAACCTAAATTACAATTAGGTCAGCCGCAGATTGCCCAACACACACTATATGATACCAGGCCTAAGCGGCAAATGTCGTAATGTCGGACCCCCGATTGTGGAGCCGATAGCAGTACACAGGCAGGTCCGTTGTCGGGCGAAATGTTTCCTTCAGACATCAAACGGCCCTACAACATGAGGCTAGGTTTATAGGTAAAGCATCTAGTCATCTACCGTTAGCATCATTCTTCAGGTAAATGAAAATCCTCCTAAATTAGCAACATCACGTACTAAAGCTGGTTATGGTAGGGCTTAAAGGCAATCTCGACACAGTGGGCAAGCGAAGTGGCCTAACATACTTGATTGACAAACTAGTAAAGGGTTCCGAATTATAAATAACTTGATTTAATTCAGTACCTGGATGATTTTTGCGTGTCCATAAATAAATTACAACTGCATGAATCGAGTCGATGGAGCGTGAAATGTGGTTCACTTAATACAGTCGGATGGGTTGTACCAGTTACCCCACCAGGGAAATTACGCTGCGATTTGATTGTTAGTCCCAATGGATTAGGGAAGCTCGGTGCGCCATTTTTAATTAGCTTTCCCAATCCAGCGACTACACAAACGTCGTGCATTACTTATCACTTGCCAAAATTGGTTTGAAAATACCCTTTTGACGAGGGTTAACGAACCATGTTTTCCGCTGATCGGGAATGTTTATTTTCCTTATGTAATGTTAGCACTTTCCGAAAGAGCAGTGATATACTATGGTGCAAGGATTGATTCCATCGGAATCCAGTTTGGAGGACGGTTTGCAGTACTTCATCGTCTTGGTAATGATTCTTAGCAGCAATATCGAGTCCGCAAAAAATGTTTGCTGGCACACTCTCCGTGGAAATAAGTTCACAGCCATTCTCCGGACTTATGGGTCTGGTAGATAAGCCATTAAGCCTACACCTCTCCTCACAGGCCAATCTCATGAACACAGGATATCGGTGGTTAGTTCTACAGCACTAAGCAGGTATGTTGTTTTTCTTGTTTCATTTTCGTATATGTCTAATGACGTATTCATACATTTAGAAACTCTGTGTGATGGCTTTGTATTAGGGCTAGTTGCACACATGGTCATGTTTCCGAGCCGTGCGAGACACCTTTGATTCAGGAGGCAAGAAGAGCTTTCACAGGATGACAATAGTAGTTGTCGAATTATTAGCTGATTCTGGCAATTTACTTGCAAACGTCGCGTCACCTATCGAAATGACATCATCC
Source organism: Dicrocoelium dendriticum (assembly GCA_944474145.2). Classification (NCBI taxonomy): domain Eukaryota; kingdom Metazoa; phylum Platyhelminthes; class Trematoda; order Plagiorchiida; family Dicrocoeliidae; genus Dicrocoelium; species Dicrocoelium dendriticum. Next base: position 46,122,641 of record OX104066.1, on the reverse strand, counting down.
TTGCGTTACTGAGTAGCGGAACGATGAGCTGGTGAATGTACCACCTCAGGGCATAGATAAATGGATAGAAAGAACGTGGCACAGTCTGGATGTTAGATTACCTGCTTGTCTCATGCAATTAGGATAAACATTCTCATGCGCAAGATGAGTGTCTCGGTTTGGAATCGTTAATATGGATGCTGTCTGCAACCTTAATTCTTTCGTTGTAGGTTTGTCACATTGAGGAACTAGCTGGCTTGATAACCCATTGTGTCCACTTGCATACTTGTATGGTAGAAATTGTCCTTGATGGCCAAGATGACCAGTTGGTTTTCGACAACTAACATTCCCATCAGTTCTCGCTTATCCGTTCGGCAACCCCGTTTCGTATTTGATTGCAAGAGCGACAGTGGCATGTTTCCTAGCTGGTGTCTTGTTAAAGGTTAATGATTAACCTAAACACTATGTAAGAAAAGGCTCCTGCAAATAATCAGAACATGGATCCCGAGACGTTTTCTAGATATGGATACTTTTGACGACCTTTTGAAATATTCTGTTTAAGCAAACAATTTATCACATTCCCTTTGTGGTCCGCTGTTCAAAAATGGTTGCAATTTGATACTCTGTGCAGTGGAATCTGGTGCATCAGAAGATCACTTGGTTTTTGCGACACGGAATATTGTGGAATCACTGAAGCGCGGCGTCATACGGTTCAACAATTACATTGCGTTTATGAACATTGAACTATCTAAACATACTGAACGTGTTAGCAATGTGCTCTAGGGTCGGCTTAGCTTTCTGAATCAAGGTTGGTTGGCACGAAGGCAACTACGAAGTGACGGGACCGAGTCTGCCACTAATAGGCACAGCGGAACAAAATGTGTGTTCCCCCTGAAGGCCGGTAAAGCTGGATGACACTGAGATAGATAAATCTTTGGAGACAGAGTGCGAGCAGCGTATTGATGAGCCAGTGGTGTCATCTGGACATACTGTGAGAAGAGTGGAACCATTCGGTTGGCCACTAGTCCCTAGTGTGAATGGCTGCGGAATCAATTTCAATTTCGATGGGCAATTTCGGAGCAGCATGGTGGGTTGTTTGGGATTAGGCATACATGTGAGGCATTGAATGGCACTGTCCAAATGTCCAATTCCCTTCTGGTTTCCATTCTTTGCTTGGCATCGAGTAGCCTGAAAGACGGGCAACAAACTTAAGCGAGAAACTGATGTATCACATTGCCTTGTGGTAGAAAAGCAGATTATAATATGAAGCACCGGGCGTCGCTGATTTTCACAATTTGCGCTTCACAGTACTACTAAAGCCGTGGAATAGTAACAGAATATTCCTCATTTTGCCAGGATTTGCCCGGCTTGGAGCTTAGTCGTTTTTTTGGCTGGCGGTATGCCCATTAGGCCCTTGCCGGTCAGTTGTTCTCTATTCCCAGATAAAATTTGATATCCTATGCATAGGAAGTTCGAATCAATTAGATCAATTGTCACTGATGCTGGGTGTTGCTTTAGTTCGTCGCTTGCTTTGCATGCGCTAAGCTAGAGACGTAAGCCAATGGCGCTTCTAGACAGCGGTCGATACTTCAGCCTCATAAAGTATTAAACCATGTAGAGATTGGTTAGTAGTCACACGCTACATCATTCCTTCTTCTGTGGTAACCCGATACACATCATTGAAACACTGGCTTATTACAGGTAAAATAGAAAAGATCTAACAATTCCCGTGAGATGGCCAGAATAAGAGCCACAAACTGGTGAACAAAAGACATGAAATCGTTTTGGTGCGCTCACCACAGTGGTCATACAAAGGCATGTAGAAAACTTCATGTTTCAATTGTGATCACCTTAGTCTTACTATCTCTACTGTACACATATGAGTCACACATATCACACTCACACACATCAGTATACATCTGACGCCGCGCTAAACGCCGCCGTCACCAACACGAGCGACTCATGAACACTCCTCTACCACCGGCACCATCAACAATACCCGCCCTGAGTGCGCTAACGCACTCACGTCTCTCTCTCTCTAACGGCGCCAAGATCAATGGGGATAAGTAGACAGAGTGTGAGAACTATCTATATCTATATCTCTATCTCGTGCGAGCGAGAGAGAGTGAGGTGAAAAGATATGAGAAAGTCATATATCATCATGCGCGATGCTGTTACACAAGCATCACACACACACATCTCTTCAGATCCACAGGTCTACGCACAACCTACATCTCTACGCCTCTTTCTCCGCAAGCGATCTATATACACAGCACAACACCTTGTTAATGCGAGACCCAAACAATGAGTAGGTTTGGAGCCGCGTAGTGATACAGGTTACAACACACACACGACAACTACACACGTTCGATGAGCGCATGAGAGCACGAGTGCGCAATTGATGTCTATGAGTGATCAGCAAGATATATTGTGCTAGCTGGTAAGGTGAGAACAGTCTATATATTGCATAGTAACCATGCGCGAGTGGCATATCTACTGAGACACACCATAGAGATCTGATCCAGATACTCAGTACTTGAGGCGAGTGCGAGTGTAATAGTAACCTGAAAACATTTCTAGAGCATGATCTCTAATCGGCTAGAGGTAGTGCTGCGATCGACCTGTGTGATTAACGTAGTCTCACAATATAACTCTATCATGATACTAACAGCACCATCTATCTGAGTGCAAGAAAATAGTGTTGGGGGGAGAGGACTACACACTACAGGTTAGCGGTGTGGATATATAAATTATAATGTACTAGAGATAGAAGCGCCGCGAGATGACGTGATAGCATTAGGTGAGATGATATCACACACACACACAGTGTGAAGAATTGAGACACACTATTGGTGATGAGTATGAACTCAATTCTAGGTGTCATAAAATTTTAGTTTAACAGAGTGGGATAATAGATGTTTAGTGGTTTGAGATATAATAGCGAGTTGGAATATGTTGAAACATGGGAAGAACGGCGAGGGACTCATGGCGAGAGCGCTCGCGCAGCAGAGACTCAAGAAAACACCAAACCTAGTTAAACACATCCACGCGAGCCCAGAACCACACGGTCCACACCCATAAATCAGAAGGCGAATGATCATCTATCTCGAGTACACACATACTCGCCAGAGGGGAGAAGAGGGCGTGTCTAACCAAACACAGGTGACGGATGAGCGACGAGTCTCACAGAGGGTATATACGATGGTAGCGTATATTTTTGTAATTATCATGACATACACATGCTCAAAGACCACTCGAACACAGACTCGTTAGGAGGATCATCTATATATCTATCTCTATCTACTCTATGGATAAAACAGGAGCGATCATCAAGAAATACAAAACTACACATCTCGGACACCTAACACACCACTTAACTAACATACACCGTAAAACAAATAACACATGCTCAAAGATATAAAACATACTAGCTAGCGAACTTCTACTCTCCCTACGGAGTTCTCATATCTCTCCTACCTACATCAGCGAAAATAGAACATACACTAGTGTCATAACCTCACGTCCTAAACAGACGCTGCGCGAGAAGCGATATATGAGATAGCTCGTATCTCGGTTTTTATTGTTTGGTTGTTAGTTGGTATGGGTTATTGGGGTTGTGTTAGGGGGTTTTTGGGATGTATAGGTTATGGAAAAGATGGGGGGATTGTGTTTGTAGTTATTTGTGGGGATTTAATATGGTTGGGGGGGGTTGGTTGGGTAGGGGATGGGGTTGTTTTGGGGTGGGTTGGTGTTATGGGGGGTGGGGTGGTTTGGGGGGTAGTAGGATTTTAGGGAGTTGTTTGGGGGGGTGAGGGGGGGTGGGGGTGATTTGTTTTTGGTGTTAGATAAGGGGGAGAATTGGTGGTAGTAGGGTTGGGGGGGTTTTTAATTTGTGAGGGGATGAAGTTTGTGTAGTATGAGGGGGGAGGATGTTTAATTTGAGATGGGAGAGATGGAGTAGGAATTGAGGGGGGGTTTAGGTGAGTTGGGGGGATATTTATTAGGTGGGGGGTTGGAGGGAATGGAAAATGTAAAGTGGTGTTTGTGGGAGAAGTATGGAGTGTAGTAGGGTAGGGGGAGATGAGGGTTTAGGGGTAAGGAGTTGGGGTGGGGGAGGGAGGTGAGGATTGTGGGGAGGATGTAGGGTAGGGTGAGAGATTGTGAGGGTATAGTGGTGGTGGAGAATAGTTGGAGAAGGGTAAGGGAAGAGGTTATAGAAGTGTGAGAATGAGGGAAGGGTTGGTGGGGGGAGATTGAAAGGGTAGTGGGGAGGGGAGAGTAGAGGGGGGGGAGATTGAGAGGATTGGGATAGGGGTGAATGGGGGAATGAAGGTGGGATGTGGAGTAGGGTGGTAGATAGGTGGATGGATGATGATTTGTGTTGTGGGTGGGTGAATTTTGGAAGTTGGAGAGGAGATGTGGAATTAGGGAGGGGGGAAAAGGGGTGTTAGTTGAGGTAGGGGGGGTTATAAAGTGGGAGGAAGGTAATGATATAAATTGAGAGGGAAGGTGGGGGGAGGATGTGAGGGGGAAAATTGAGGGGTGTAGGGGTAGGGGAGTGGGAGTGTGGTTATTAGAGTATGGGGGGAATATGGTTTAGATGGAGGGGAGATAAGGTAATTGGAATGAAGATGGATTGGATAGAGGGTGTAGGATGGGGAGGAAGTGAGGGGGGTGAGAAAGAATTTAAGGGTGGGAGGAAGAGTTGTGGTTTTGGGAGTAGGTTGTTAGAGGTAGTTGAGGGTTGGTTTTATGGGTTATTTAGTGGAAATTGGTAAGTTAAAGGAGGTAGAAGATGAAATAGAGTTGAGGTGAGGTTTTGGTGGTGAGTTATAGTTAGGAGTTAGGAGGAGTGTGTTTGGTTAAGAGAATGTAAGTTATTAGGGAGAAGGTGTAAGGTGATGGGGTGTGTTGGTGATGGTTGGAGTGGTGGAATGGAGTGAGTTGGAGGGAGTTTTGAATTGTTGATTATGAGTTAGAATGGGAAAGATAGTATGGAGAGGTAATGTGGGATAGTGATTGATGATTGTAGGAGTATATGTTAGTGGTGGTAGTTAAATGGAGGGAGGGAGATTGTGTGAAGGTGTGTGAATTGGTGAAATGGTTAGATGAGAGTTGATAAAGAATGTAGGAGTGTTGGGGAGTGCACAGGCAGAAGCGTTACGGGGCGGTAATTGGCAGAATCCGATCGACTTCCTGCTTTGTATATGGGCGTTAGTACACCTTGTTTCCACCTCGAAGATACGATGTTCTCATCGAAACAGCGCAAAAAGAAGCAGCTAGTGGTTCGGCCAAGTGGATGGCAGCTACTTACTCTTCTATATGACGGCAGCTGAGATGTACTGCATTGCCGTCGCAATATCCGCGCGTGGAGGAAGGGCATATTGTGCCATAGTATAGAGGCGAATTCTTCCCATCATGATCAGCGTACAGCGATGTCACTCCATGACACCTAATGAATAATTCAGTAGTACAGGTGAAAACAGCAGATAGACGCAAATCGAATTTTCGGCCACTCTAAGCTAGCCGCATCAATAATGAAGTGCTTGGACACTCCAGTCAAGTCGAACCAAAGCTAGCTGCATGATAGTCACCTTGTCTCGGTCAACAACCTGGCAAGAGTCATCTCCTCAAACTTCCTGCTTTTCGCCGATGACGTCAAGATATGGCGGGCGATTAGTAACAAGGCAGATCACGATCTGCTCCAACATGACCTAGATTGCATTTACGAATGGTCAAAGAGGAACAAGCTTCAATTGAACATGGCTAAGTGCAAAGTGATGCATCTGCGTCACCAGCTGGTGAGCGCTTACAAGATTGGAGACCACAACTTGGCGAAGGTTTCTCAGGAGCGGGACCTGGGTGTATTGGTACAGAAAGATCTCTGGTGTTCAAAACAAGCAGAGAAGGCGAGGAGAACCGGAAATCAACACTTCGGCCTTCTTCGCAGAGTCTTCCGTCGGTTTGAACCCTCAATCTTTCCCCAAATGCTTAACGCCTACGTGCGACCTCACGTGGAATATGCTATTCAGGCGTGGCAGCCGTGACAGAAAAAGGATCTTGTTGCTCTCGAGACTCCTCAATGACGGGCAACCAAGAACGTCAGGGGCCTCTTTCATCTGCCCTATCAGCTTAGACTGAAATCTCTAAGAATGTACAGCAGTCGATATCGGCTTTTGCGGGGGATCTCATAATTGTTTACCAGATTCTGAAGAATCCAAACCACATTTGCCGTCCGCTGCTGGAATTGAACCACAACACTAAACTAAGAGGTCACCCTCTGTAACTGACAATTCATTATAGCCGGCTTGAATGCCGTAGAAATTTCTTTTCTCTCCGCGTGTGCCAGCCTTGGAACGCCCTCCCTAATTATGTCGTCTCTGCTCCCAATCTGGCGATATTTAAAAAACGTGTTGACCATGCATTGTCTCACTTGCACTTCATTTTATAACCTGTTAGCCAGGGGCTACAAAACGCAATCAAACGGTGTCTTGCCAAACGCCTAACCAATGGATTGATGGATTTATACGTTTAATACGCGAACATCTCCGCTATTCCGCATAAGTCTATGGTGAGTCCACCACAACGCTTTTCACTTTATTATGCAATTGATTTTCGCAATAATTTTCATCCCACGGGACTTGTTAAGCGATGCTCTTTTACCCGTAATAAATCATTGTTCCATTGTTCCAACTGTGTGCCGTAAAACCACTTTTATCGTTGGAGCAAAGTAGTACTGTGGGATCTGATCCCTGAAAATGGCATCGCTATTCGTCAGCGGGTGTGAAAAGTTACCTCGTCCACTTCGAGGAGAATGTACTAAATCCATTCCGTTTCAAAACACAAGGGCCTCCAAGTAGATGCGGACGAATGAGACTGAAGTCGCCATCTCATACGAGACACTGTGAAAAATTACTGTTAACGAGTATGCTAGCTACAAGATAGATAGAATCCCTTCAATACTTATTAGAAAGTGCCGAAATGCTTTTTGTTTTGATTTGCACAAACCTTGAAATGAATCGAACACCGTGACACCGCGACAACCAAAACGAAACACCGAAGAGGGGCACAGCAAGCAAGACCGCCTAAACACAGTCTTCATACATGGCGTGCCAGAACATCCCTCCAACCATGTTCAAGATACCGGAAAGCACGATTTAGAACAGTGGCGGTTCATTCGTGAAACGCTTTCTTTGGATAATATTGTGGCACTATCGCTCACCAGGATACCTCTCTCATCGAATTATAGAGGATGCGGCCCTAGAATCCTAAAACTTGTGGTTCAGTCAGAGCAACAAGCAAAGGATGTATTGGATCGATGGCGGAGAAATCGGAAACATCTTCCTTCCGAAATTCGGTTAAAGGTCGCAAACAATTCGCAACGCTCAAGTATTAAAACAACTGAAGCAGCAAGCATCCTGACGAATGTACAGAAGTGTAACTTTACTGCTGCTTTAATTGACTCTGACGTAGGTCTAAACGAAGGCTGGGACGCACCTTGGCCGAATCAAGTTGCAAACGAGGTATCATTGACCCATAAAAAAACGAATAACTGCCGACCTCCCATCGGTCGGCATTCTCCCACACTTGACAGCTTCACCTCTCTGCGGGCTCCTAGAGACCGAGAAACTGGCCTGCTTGTATACAAATGCTCAGGGACTTTCTAACAAACTGGCTGAACTGAAAGATCGCCAAGCTTCCGGCTCGTATGATGTCATTGGTATCACCGAGATATGGTTGTACACGGGAATGACGGACGCTGAAGTTTCGCTACCCGGCATGTCGCTGATCCGGAACGATAGGCTCACAAAAGGAGGAGGGGTAATCCTGTACTACCGAAACGACTTACAGTGCGAAGCCGTGGAGGATTCAGATTCGCAGTTCCCCCGACTCTCTTTGGTGCCGGTTGCAGTTAAAAGGCAGGGACGCTTGCCTTATTATCTTGGTGTACCGCGCCCCTAACTCAACACCCGAAACCGACTACCACCTAATGGCTGCTTTACGGTGCAGTTTACAACAAAAGTACACTCACATTCTTATCATGGGTGATTTCAACGTACATTGTTTAGAAGCCCCTGCCCCGACCGGAGAACAATTCAAAACCGATTTACAAGATCTAGTAACTACTGTTCCTCTTTACAGCCACATCACTTTGCCCACTCGGTTCAGAACTGGTAACAGGCCATCTGTGCTGGATCTTGTGCTTACCAACGAGGAGCATCTGATTGATGCGTTGGTTTTAGACTGCCCGTTGGGTCGCAGTGATCACGCAGTCATCAGTTTCAACTTCGTCTGCTATGCAGAATATCGGAATGATAACGATGATACTGTGCGAACCATCACAAGGTACGACCGACTCGCCCAGCTAGTCAGCGCCACAACATGGTCTTTCCTCGAAGAAGAACCCCCGGAAGTCGCCTGGCTCGAGTTCGTCAACAAATTCAGTCAGCTGATTGCACAGGCTTCAGAGATAAAAGCTTGCAATAAGTGTAAATCCGTTTCTTTCGTTAGGAGCAGAACCCGAAGATGCATGACAGTACGCAACGCAGCATGGCAAGTGTACAGAGAAGCTCCAGCACCAGAAACTTGGGACAACTACGTAGCCCAACGTAACCACTGCACTCAACTGTTAAGAGAAGACAAAGCCGCCTATCAGCAGAACATCGCAAAAACCTTCAGTGCTAACCACAAACTGCTGTACAAGCACGTTAATAGCCTATGAAAGGTGAGGCAAGGATTTCCTCCACTCAAGACGGCTGATGGCCCAACAAGAACGTCTATGGAAGCTGCAAACGCGCTGTAGATGCAATACGCCCCCACGTTTCAAAGGGTCTTGCCACCAAGCGATTTACCAAGCTTTGTATTCTGCTCACCAGGACTAACCCACATCAATTTTACCGAAGTGGCTGTATTGCAAAAGCTGACTTCTCTACGCAAACACAGCTCGCCGGGTGTCGACGCCATTCGTCCAGAGGCATTGGGAGCAGCAGCAAACCAACTGGCAGCACCTTTAGCTCAGTTTTTTCAGCACTGCTTAGACCAGAACCAAGTTCCCGCCATGTGGAAGCTTGGAATAATAAGCCCGATTCACAAAGGTGGAAGCAGATCTGATCCTTCCAACTACCGCCCAGTAACCCTTCTTCCTATACTCTCCAAGGTCATGGAATCCATAGTTGCCGATGCACTGGTGTGCCTTCTGGAAAACTGCAACCTCATCACTCCTGAACAGCACAGTTTCCGTCGACAGCGGTCATGTACAACTAATTTACTAATTGCACGCAGTAGTTGGACCGAGGCAGCCGACGCTGGAGAAGGTGTTGATGTGATCTACCTGGATTTTTCCAAGACTTTCGATCGTCTAGACCATCGGATACTACTATCCAAGCTGCAGCATTACGGGATCGGCGACCCTCTTTTAAGCTGGATCGCCAACTTTCTATTTCAAAGGCAATTAGTGGTCAGAGTTCGGAGCTCTTTATCGGACCCCATCCAGATCGAGTGTGGTGTGCCGCAAGGCTCGGTTCTAGGTCCACGTTTGTTTTTGGTGTTTATTAATGACCTTGCACAGGGAATCGCCTCAAACTTCCTAATGTTTGCCGACGATATCAAGATCTGGCGCAGGATCCAGGCGAACGCCGACCAACATGTGCTCCAAAGTGAATTAAGTACAGTGCATCAATGGTCGATCCAAAACTTACTGCATTTCAATGTCAGTAAATGCAAGGTGCTTTCCATCCGACATCAAAGCAGCTACTCATACCGACTCGGAACGGATGTACTGCGACAATCAACTCTCGAACGTGACTTGGGTGTCCTGGTTCAAGATGACTTGGGTTGCTCCAGGCAATCCGAAAAGGCCTCGAAGACCGGGAACCAACACGTTGGGCTGTTGCGAAGGGCGTTTGGACAAATAAACAGCTCCATATTTCGACAAATGCTCAGTGCGTATCTTCGCCCTCATGTCGAATATGCAATCCAAGCCTGGCATCCATGGCTGAAACACGACCTTAATGCACTGGAGCAGCCACAACGCCGGGCATCTAAGAACGTAATTGTAATGCGCAATCGGTCCTACCAGGAGAGGCTGCGACGACTAGGATTGTTCAGTGGAAGCTATCGCAGGCTACGAGGCGACCTGATTATTACATACTTGATTCTGCGAGACCCACATCATGTGTGCCGCCCTTTACTGCAACTCAGCAGCAATACAAACCTGAGGGGTCACTCATTCAAACTCGCAGAACAATACAGTCGTCTGGAGTGCCGCAGAAATTTCTTTTCCATCCGTGTCTGTCACCCGTGGAATGCTCTCCCAGAATCGGTCGTCTCTGCACCGACACTAACAATATTTAAAAGACGGTTGCATGATGCACTCATCCACTTACACTTTGTTACTTAACACCATGTCTCCATCCCACACCTGGAGTTTACCCTGGAATTATTTGTTGTTAACTGTGGGTGTTGTGAATCTAAGTGGATCGCAGGACTGCAGCGAAGCAAACGATAAGTCCTTATTTTCGTATTTAAAGTATTAACTATTTTACTATCCTTTTCATCATAATTGTTATGTTGATATGCCCACCAACTATCCAACGGGGCTTGTAAAGCAACGCTACTTAACCCGTATAAATTCATTGTTCATTGTTCATTGTTGGTTCATCGAATTTGCTTGGCATTTTGACAGTTGAAAACTGAAAAACCACGGACTCGATGTTTGCTGGCAATTGGAAATAGATCTACCGTGCACTATGCTATATTTGCTATCTCACTTCTGTTTGACGCTGCTGTTTTGGCTATCAACGCTCCACATCTTTCCTTCTTCTCTTTAAGTTTACCATAATTTCCTTTGCGCATTGTGCTTGAGTTGACAAGCAACATATTACAATGCACTTCTTCGAATCCACGCCCACGTCGTACTGCTTTTCGGCCGGTGTAGCTTCTGCGTGTGTACTTTGCGTGCAAGCCGGATATTAACCGTAGAATTACAGTCGAACTTCCGCTTGCATTTTCTCTGACGTGTATACCATGAGCAGCGTTTTCCGTCGTTGAAGCTTAGCTGCCATTGAAGAGTGATTTGATAATTTTCCTATGTGGTTTAAATTCCTGATAAACTGAAGGCTTTTCGTATATCTCAGATTATTACACATAAATGGGCGACCCCGCATTCTTTCCGGACAACTATATTTTCATAATCTCTGGCCAAGCTACGTATAATTCATCTGACAATTTCCTTAGCACTTCTAATTTGCCCATCTGGTTTATTCAAATTGAAGTTCCTTTTCGATATCGTGAAATTAAGTCATAGTCAACTATGTTTTCCTACCTCCTCTCACACTTACCTGTTTCTGTTACCTCAAATGTCGTTGATATTCTTGATCATATACCTCCAGAAGCGTCGTATGATAGGCTTAAGGCAACAAGTTTGCAAGTTACTTTCTGGTCTCAAGCTTAGTGATGACACTGCGTCTTAGCTACTGCGACACTTGCGTTCCCTTGTCGGTTCGTCGTCAACTTTGAACCAAATGCCTTTTGGCAAACATTACGGGGAGCTTTTAGTTCTTGGTGATGTCTTTACACTAGGAAAACTCGCGGAATCGGCTGATAAACTGAATCAGGATTTCTTTAAAAATACACTAAACCATGTGGTCTCACACTTGATTCCAGTAACGTCAGAGTCTCCAGTTTGGAAATCGTCATGTCTGCTATTAGCTGCTACTGTCAACCGAAGCAGTTCTCGAACTCCGTATCGCATCAGATCACCGTGACGATAACAGCAATCATACTGCTACTTTTCTCACCGTTTTGGTAAAGCAGCGAGGACAGAGCAATAAGTTTCCGGTTACGCAGTACCCAGATTAGATGCAGATGACCTGGTAAGAAAAGTGTGAACTGAGAGCTGTTCAGTGATTTCAACTGAAAGAACCCCAAATCAGCAGCCCAGCACAGATTAGAGTCATAAGGTACGCTATACTCTGATTGTAAATATGGAACTCAATCGATGTCAGTGGACGACGATGATTTTCTGTGATCGCAAGTTTGGGTTATAACAGCACCGTAGTGTTGAGCTATTGCGTGCTGCGTTGGTGATACTGCGCCTTCAAGAACCCTGGTGTCTGAATCGTTTGTGGAATTCAAGCGTGGCAGGCGCCCCTTGGACGATGAGGCACGGTGTGGTCGAGCTGCAGAGGCAACCGCCGCGGACAACATTGTTGCTGCGCAAGCGATACTGAAGGAGCACGCGCGGATGACTACGATACAGCTGGGGAAAGACATGTGGATCGCATCGGGATCAATCCGCATCATCCTACATGTGAACCTCGGCCTCAGAAAGTTTGTACACACTGGGTACCCCATTAGCTCAGTGAGGACCAGAAAGCGGCTGGGGTGAATTGGTGCTGCACCATGCTTGCTAGGTTTAATAATAGACGTTCCTATGTTGTTTGGGAGATCCTCAATGGTAATGAAACCTAGGTGTGCAGTTTCGACCCAGAGACCAAGCAACAGTCAACTCAGTGGACGGTCTTTGGCGGGGCGCCGCCTCAGAAATTACGGCGCGAGGGCAGTGCTGCCAAGCAGACGGTGGCCATGTTCGTGGCCAAGACCGGTCTTGTGCCTACTGTACCGCTCGTACGGCAACGCAGTCACCGGAACCTGGTATTCCACCCACTACTTGCCACAACGATTGGAAACTGTAGCCAGGTGTCTTCCAAGAACCCGAGTACTGGGGCCATTGCTGCACCATGACAACACACCTGCACACAGGTCCCATGTCGTAGATATTCTGGCTAGTGAACGCATCCAGATTGGTCACCCACCTTACAGTTCAGACCTGGATCCATGTGATTTTTCTGTTCCCAAATGTCAAACGCATGATGTGTGGAATCGTCTACGGGTATCCAGACACTGCAGTAGAGGCTGGTTTGAGTGCATTAAACTCTGCATAAAAGGCTGGTGGAGAGTGCTTCTTAAAAACGTATTGTTTATTTTCTTGTAAATAAAAGGGCTAATGCATCCGAAAAGCTAGTGGTCTACTATCATATCTGAAAGCGTTCCAGATTTTGCAAACGAAAAACACCAGAGCTGAGAGTAATCGCGACAGCTGCCGCTAGTCAACTCATCAGTCGCATATCGTAGGACTGAAATCGTTCTTTAGTCGATATGCGTACAGAAATAAGTGTTATACCCCGAATTTAGAAAAACGCTCTGTACAACCACCTGGACATACTTTACAGGCAACTAACCAGACTAAAATAGCTATCTATGGCCAGAAACTCCCTATTCTAAGTCCTGGCTTATGTCGAAAGTTTCCGTTCATCTTTGTCATCGCGTACGTTCAGAAACCGATACTTAATATCGACCCCTTTAGCAAATTTGACCTTGCAGTTGACTTATGCTGCAGGATATTATAGGATGACAGAAGTTCGCTAACTGTCCCTAGTCAACTTACCACAGTTAATTCTGTAAGCACTGGCGTACTCCTGCCAGACCGTACGCATTATTCGTTATTGTTACAGAAATTTCCTTCTTTAGTCCGAAGGACACTAGGTTCATCGTCAAATCGCCGCAACAGGTTTACGTGTGTCAGCTAAATCGAGACGTCTTCCACGTGACAAACTGCCGAGTGCCAAACGAGAATTCGAGCACCTGTTCAAGATTGACATCATCCACTCTTGCAATAGCTGTTGAGCGTCTCCAGGTGACCTAGTAACAAAAATACCGACGATTGTCGTGTATGAGATGATTATTGGGCGCTCAACGGCATTACTGTCCTTGACAGCTATCCAATCCCGCATATCCATACATTTTCTCTTGGATAAGCCAGGAAGTCCACTTTTTGCAGAACTGATCTCGTTCGAGCATATCATCATATAGCGATGACACCTGAAGACGTCACAACGGCAGTTATCATGCTTTTTCGAATTATACGAGATTATCGACATGCTTGTCGGCCTCCGCAAAGTCGCACAGTCTGTTCAACCTTCGTTACACCATGCCCTCCGTCGTCTAGAATGCTTTTGCTTACATTGACAACCTCCTGGTAGTCAGTGCCAAAACAGAAAAGCGTATGAAAAATCGAAAGTTTTCGGACCTTTCACCTACCACGGAATATTCATTAATTGTGCTAAGTGTGTATTCGGCAAAACCATACTCGGAATTCCTTGGCCGAATAATCGATAGTAAAGGCATTAGTCCCTGGAACGACTAAAACTCTGTCGTCGAGCAAAGCGTACCAATCTATCGGGAATACTTCCATAGACAAGGTAGCTACAAGGTGTACGGTGCTATTTACTAAGCATTAATTACCTAATACAACAAACCTCAATTGTACGGGTTCTACGTGAGCAGCAAATGGGTTAAAGAAACGCTCAACGAAGGGGTATCATCGACTGTTCGTCAACCATCGAAAGTGCGCATGTGCGCTTGGATTGATTACGTAACGGATGCCGTGTGCGATCAGTGGCACACCCCAGTGCGGCGAGCTGTCACGTCTGGCAGTACCGAAGGCAGTCTCCTAGCGTAGGCGGCGTAGGTGTGCGGTCGCACATTTGCATGGAGTAGGGGGAAGCGGAGACACTTGTACAACTGAACATGCACACACACGACGCACATGAATTGCCTTCAGGTGTCCGGCGCGAAAATGGATAGGGGAAGGTTCACACAGTGAAAGCCGATATCACTCGAACGACCAGCGCAGAGCGTTGTTAGAACCGAATTTGGGTCAGGCGTAGGAAGAGTAGAACTTCGCGCGTAATTAATCACTTTACAATGGCCACCGAAACTCTCCTGCGATCGACATCTCGAACGACACCAGCACCACTCTAGCTCTCGCCCAAAATGGCGCCCGCAACATAGATCACTATCCCGCAAGTCCCAATAATCTGGTCACCAATCTGTTAATGGGTCACAAAGGCGTATTAATTCGCGTGTGAGGTAGAGCACATTAAGTTGCCAAGGGTCCAAGCGGAATTGCATTACTTACTTTAGGGTTCTTCTTGGAGGCACGGACAAAGTCGTATCTGTGAAAAAGTGGACTGTTCACAACTACGTCACCAGCTGTTCTCAGTATGCGCCTGATATCGCTCGTAGACGATTTCCGGCTTGTTCCGTGGGTTCCGAGTTGCTTTGTGAACTTTTGTCACTGGCGCCGTCGTTAGATTCTCTCTTCCTTAGTTTCCGCGGCTTCTTCGTTCCGTTTGTGATTGTTGCGTTCCGCGCCACTACCCTGTGTGGTTTACGAACGCAACCATCAACGTCTGTAGCGCCTACTGCAACTTCCAGTCATGTCTGTGCCACACACGCAGCCTGCAAATGATTGGATGAACCTCATCGATGGATCAATATCAAGGTCATTCTACAGCTGTCACACTTCTTCTGAATAGTGTCCAGAGCGTGTCCGCCCCTTGTTCTGCTTTCATTAGTGGGCTCGGCCTTAGTGATTCAAGACATTGCTTGCGTCGGGGCCTAGTGTGCGCATTGAGATAAAACTTTGGCGTCGTGGCTGTGAACGGCTGCAGTGGCATTCAATCTTCAACCTGCGGACGCAGTCTGGTGT
>OX104066.1:45996928-46106609 GCA_944474145.2 Dicrocoelium dendriticum | reverse complement strand
ATCCGTGCAGGTTCAAGACGTCATCATTTCTCCGACAGATACCGCTATGAGGCGCTCAAGAAGACCACGATAAAGCACGCCATACCCTCTGAGAAAGTCCGCCTGTAGCAGCTCTAAAGGGATCTGCAGTTGGGCGACAAAATGCCCTCAACCCCACTACAAGTCTTGCAACAGCTGCATGGTTTACCTTTCATGGACTAAACTTCACTCGGCGAATTATGGCTACAGAGGTCACCGAAAAATACACTAGCAATTTTCGCAATCGTGAGCTCCGTATCGCTCACGCAACTAGCGGATTTGGCAAACCGACTCATCGAACGACAACACCCACAAGCCGAAGCAACCGAAGTTAACGCCGTCGCGTCCCAGGGCACTTTTCTCACTGGCTTACAGTCAACTATAGAAACTCTGCAAGCACAAGTTGCTACACTTAGTCGCAAAGTCCAACAGCACACTATGAACCGTTGCCGTCGCAGTCGACCTAAAGCACCCCCAGGACGCTCCAATTCCAGCAACATGCAGGCTTGTTGTTGGTATCACCAACCCTTTAGTACCAAAGTTCGTAAGTGTGTCAAACCATGCGCCTTAGCAGAGAAGCAGGAAAACTTCTCGGCTGGGCGTACTAGGCCAAACTCAAACTTGCCTCACCCGCGCAAGAGATTTAACTTCCGGTATCGAGTTCCTAGAGGACACCGGAACCGAAGTTAGCGTCAGGACCCGCAGCTCAAATGAGCTGCCGACCAGACTACCTGCCACCAATGGCACACCAGTCGCAACTTTCAGCGATAAGCTGCTCACGCTCAACTTAGGCCTCCATAGAACCTTTCGTTGTGCTTCCATAGTAGCAGCCGTGCCTTTCGATATCATTAGCATGGATCTTTTTCAACATTTGCCCTTATAGTCGATGATAAAAGGCAGAGGCTCATAGACTCTCAGACACATCTCAGTGTTATCGGGACTAGCACAAAGGTGACTGCGATCACTCCCATTCGTGTCTAGCCTCAAGTTTTATTGTCTAGTATAAACCTTCTCTACCAGCATCATAAGCTCGTTCGCATTCAGAAAGGATTACCTCCCGTGACGCCAAATGTCATGCATAGCAACAGTACTAAGTGTCTCGCCGCTTCAGCCCACCCTCGCAGGCTAGCCCCGGACAAGGTCAACACGGAGTTCAAGTAAATGATCGAACTAGGAATAATCCGCGAATCCAAGAGTTCATGGGCGTAAGCATTACACATGGCAGCACAGAAATCAGGTGACTGACGCCCCCGTGGTGACTACAGGGTAGGTAAGAAATTTACTGTCCCTGATAAGTACCACATTCCGCACGTGTATGATTTGACCAAAATTTTAGTTGGTAACTCGATCATTAGCAAAATCGACCTAGTTCGCGCCTGCCATCGGATACCGGTGGCGTCAGATGACATAAACCTACAGTAGTCACACGCTTTGGCCTATTCGAGTACCTCAGAATGCCGCCTGGCCTCAGCAACAATGCCCTAACATTGCAGCACTTTATTCATGGGGTAACACGTAACTTGTAGGCGTTTATCTGTATTCGAATGACGTTCTCATGGCCAGCTCCTCTGACAATTAACATCTCTGTCACTTTGACCCACTTTCCAACAATTGACCCAATATGGGATTACCGTCAACCCCGACAAATGCGAAATTGGCCAAAGTCTCATCGACTTCCTTAACCACGACATTTCGTCCGGTGGTGTTGAAAATCTACAAAATTCAGGCACTGGAGGACTATCCTGCTTCCAGCTCCTTCAAAGTACTTCGCCTACTCCTTGGCCTGGTTAACTGCTAGTGTATTTTATTCCTAACGGCGCCAGCATTGTGCAACCAACTACTGACTTTCTGCGAGGTAAGCAACGCCTTTTGCACTTTCCAGTTGGCACTGGTTTGGCTTTCGAGAAGCTCAACTATGCTATCTCTAACAAAGCGCCTCTTGCCCACCAAGATCCAACTGCACCACTTTCACTTACGGTTCACGCATTAGGCACAACCGTCAGTGCAATTATCTAACAATTCATCGACCATCCATGGACACCTTCAGGTTTCTTCTCGAAACCATTGCAACCGGCGGAATCGCGTTACAGCACCTTCGGTAGGGAACTACTCGCGATCTTCCTAAGTATCCGACACTTTTCTCAGTATCTCAAAGGTAGACATTTTGCAGCCTCCACTGAGCACAAGACATTGATCTACGCAATCAATGGCACTACCTACAAGTACTCTCCGAAATATACCATTGACCTAGACTAGGTCACACAATTTACGATAAACGTATGACATGTCTCAGATGCTCTCACTCCCGTCGCGGATGCTCATTTTCGAATTCCCCAGATAAGTTTGACAACTGGAACCGATATCGAGCTAGTCGCCATGACTGTGACCAACAAGCTGATTCTGAAATAGACAAGCTTCGACATAGCATCTCTTTGAAACTACGCAAAGCTCCACTGACTTCAGCTGAAGGGACCAAGCATTGTAAGGTCTCACAAATTTCTCTCCCCCCTTATTTCATGAAATAATATGCTGACTTTTCTTCAGTGCGCCACATAAGTGTTCGTTTCTCAGCATGCGCTTCCTACAGAATCTCGTAACCGAACGCTTCAGCTGGCCCAACGTGAACCGCGATGTCCGCAGTGGGGTTCGCGCACACTTACAGTGTAGTCACAATAAAACGCACTCGGCGTCTCTCCAGCTCCTGACTCTCGTTTCGCACAACTTTACGTTAACCTGGTCGGAACTTTGCCTCCTCGCATAGGCTTCGTGTGCCACTTCACCTCTGTCGTCCGGTCTACATACTGGTCAGATGCGATTACCATGGCCGACTCCTCATTTGAGACAGTTGCACACACTTTGTGGAACGCTGGGTAGCTTAATTTTGCTGCCCTGACATAATCATGACCGATCAAGGATAAAACTGACGGATCCTTCAGCAAGCTTCTTAACATACTTGGTTGCGACACAACCGAACCACTGCACACCACCCCGCAGCTAACAGGATGGCAGCATGATTCTACCGGCATCACTCTGCGCCCAATCTAGCAAACCCTTTATCGAAGCACTTCGGCCCGTTCTCTTATGCAAAAGAAACAGGCTTAAAGCGGATTTGCACGCCACTCGTTCTTCGCTGGTCTTTGGTTGCATTCAACGCGTGCCTGGTGAGCTTACCTCACCAAAAGAATAAACAATTTTCGACTATGACGACCACACAGCTCGCTGGTCTCATCATATGTGACAACTTCAGCCTATGCAACCCAGAGCACAGAGTGTAGACGGAAAAATTACCATTAAAACCGCAGCCTCAATGAGAAGATCACAGTCCGACAACCCAATGCAGCGGTACGTTAGACCCTACTGTACGGTTGTGAAACCTGGTCCCCTATAGCAGCAGACCTGAAGAGGCTAGTTACGTTCGACCACCGGTGCCTTCGCAATTTAGCTCACATCTGGTGGGAACACCGCGTGAGCAACGAGCGTGTTCGACGTCTTGTTTATGACACAGGAAAAGGAAATGAACCACTCAGCACCGTTATTTCACGCACCAGGCTCCGATGGCTCGGCCACGTGTTACGCATGCCAGCCAACCGACTGCAGCGGCCTGCATTGTTTGTGCGCTAGGGGTGTGGATGGAAGAAGAGGGCAGGTGGCCAAGAGATGACTTGGTCGAGAGGAATGAAGGCCCTCACTTCTGAGCTGGCCTCGGTGAGAGCTTCTCCGCTCCCTAGTTGGGGTCCGAAAGACGATGAACACGTTTGGTTGGATACACTTACTGATATGGCTGGGAGCCGACCTCAGTGGCGTTCGTGCTGTAATTTTCTTTGTCCCACCCCAGCCCTCTTAGCCTCCGCTCCAACCACGATCTCACTATTTAGCCTTATATAATTTTGCATACTGGTTTTTTGATGCACAGTAGTCAGCTGGTAGCTTACCGGAACGATGCCCATCCGTTATCGTTGGCTCAGCCGGCTTGCACCAGTTGCATTTTTTTCTCCTTTTTGCTATGTATTGCGGCAAAGTAGCTGAGGTGTTTCCCACCTCTAGTTAACGTGTATGATGATGATGATTAGTCGGATAACCGCACCATCTGCGCCTTCTGCTGTACCCTCGGATAACCCATTTTTTGTCTACCTCATGCGATTGACTATGCAAAGCTTTATGTTTTTCTTGCTAATCATGCTAGGGTGTTGTGACTTGTTCCAGACAACCTTATCTAACACTTGCTTCTACTTGCTTTTGTGCGATTCATTGTTTTCCTAACCATGTCTACGTGGTTTCATTCCAACCCCGCTGCGAGGTACGATCGTGCCCATACTGCGTAACGTACCCAGGTGTCCCATCACTCTCATGGATTTGCTCCCAACACATCCCCGCTGTGACGATTGTGCACCCCCCGCCACCGGCCTACTAACCCTAAGGGCACCCAGGCCCTTGTTAGTCTTTGATCCCATATCCGCACCGAGGCGCCTTAATCTCATTCCATTTGTATGTAATGACACTTTGTATCTTCCTATGCGCCGTTCCGCGGACCAGTGTATAACATTTCGGACACCTTAAAAAGAACCCACGCATTCTTCTCTTTGAATCTGTGCTGTGTGACCTTGCTGTACGGTAGCAAGTGCGTTGACGCTATTTCATTGTGTAACTGTACGAAGACCCTGATTGTTTCAAGACTGAACGGGCACTGTTGAGGTAAATATGTATCTGAGTTTTATTTTGTTTAATAGTACCGTAGTTAGCCGTTTGGCTTCCTTTTTGGGCTGGACCCGGGAGTTTTTACGAGTCACTCGAACCGCTTAGTTTACATTGATTTGGAGTGCAAGTAATCAACGACTGTTGCTTTTATCGCATTCACTTGGAGTACAAATACTCGGCTGCCGTGGTGTCGTGTCATGAGCTCGATTAAATTGTAGTGAAGTACGCAACGACCGCTTAGGTTGGATTGATTTTGAGTACAACACTCAACAACCGTTGGGGTTGGATTGAATTAGAGTCCAAGTACTGAACAACCCAAGGTGGTATTGAACTGAAGTGCAACTACTCAATAATCGTTTCCTTGTTGTGTTGAATTCGGTGTGCCAGCTCAGTCCATGTTCCGAATCCACCCATCGTTTTTGGATTGTCGTGCTTACCGAAGATAATCGCTTGTAGTTTACCGGAAAGCAAGCAGTTTCAATTTCTTGCAACACTGGATTTTGCGGTTGTTTTAAATTTCAAAACGTCCACTTGTTTTACTGACGGCTCTTCTGTTAACACAGAACGTACTTTGAGAATCTTGCTGCATCGTTTCTCGCTCTGGTTGCTTCGCTTCCTACTTTTTAGCCTGCCCGATATATACGTTGGGTTCAGTCGCCTTCAACTTCTATACTGTCCCGCATTTGACATGTATCTTAGGAGTCTTTGATTACCGACTAGTTCCTCAGGTGCCACCCAACAATTGGAGACCCCGACGTGATCTTCTCCTACAGACGCGCAGTCTTTCACGCACTGCACTCAATATCACATCCCGGTATCCATGAATCTTTGAAATTGGTCACCAAAGTTTTCGTTTGGCCACGCTTACACAAGGATTTTTGTACCTGAGCTCGCGCCTGCCTTCTATGACAGCGCTCCAAAGTACATCGTCACACCCGCATCCCTCTTGGTGCATTTTCCGCTCCGGAATATCGTTACTCGCATGTACACTTAGACGTGGTAGGTCCCCTGTCCCTTTCACGCGAATTCGTATACATTCTTACATGTGTCGATCGCTTCACTAGATGGCCAGAAGCCATCTCCGTAACAGACTGCACAGCTGAGACTGTTTTCCGGGCCTTCTTGGACCGGTGGGTCTCGCACTACGGATGCCCATCCACCATCACCTTGGATACGCTCTGCAACTTTTTAGGCTTCTACCGCAGTCATACCACAGCCTACCACCAAGCAGACAACTGTTTTCTTGAACGCTTCCATGGACAGCTTAAAGCTTCGCTCTGCGCCTCCTCCGAACCTAGCTGGAGCGAAAACGTTCTGCTCGTACTCTTAGGAATTCGCAGTAGCATCAAAACTGACTTGCAATGTGCACCAGCAGAGATTGTTTACAGCACAACCTAAAGTTGCCAGGAGAATTCGTTTCGCATTCCACATCGTCGGGTATGCCTCCGCTTAACTTTGCGTCCTTCCTAGCTCAACGCATGCGTTCTCTACACCCGACTCCATCCCGTGAGCAGACTAGAGAGGTGCAACTGCACAGCGAATTCTGCTACACCCCCATCTTTGAAGCTCTTGTTCAAGCCCATGCAACTATCCGCACCCATCCTCATCTTCCGTTTTCCCCACTAACAGCTCCATCGAAGGCTACCATCCATCAGTCATCTAGGAGAGGCCTTTGTAGTGTACCAGAAGCACGCACTTCCAGTATGTTGCAACATTAGATTTTACCGTTGTTTTAACCTTCAAAACGTCCACTTGTTTTACTGGCGGCATTTCTGTTGTCAAAAATCTTTTCGGAGAGTATCTTGATGCAACGTAGCTCGCTCTGTTTGATCCGGTTCCTATTTTTGTAGCCTACACAATACACCATGGTTTGAGTTGTTTCCAAAGTCTATACTGTCCCGTATTTGACACGTTTTCTAGGTGTCATTTATTACTGACTATTATCCAAGGCGACACCCAACAATTGGTGACCCCGGTCCAGAACACGCCGCCCGCATTTTTGAATTTTCTTTCTGGTGCGCTCTTTCCAGATGGCTAAATTACGCCTGGAACTAGATGATATTTATGCGTGTACCACCAATTCATCTCAATCCGAACCAGTGGCTCATGTTGAATCATTGTATATAGCTCCTTCTTTAGAAGCTGACTGTGGCCATCAGGAGTCAGAATTTAATGCGATAAGTAACTTTGATGGAGTGACATCGGTAGCGGCCTCGGACACCACCCAGCGTCGCAACGCATCGTTCAGCGATGTGGAACAGCATTCTTCCGTTACCAACCCATTACTGTAAATCAACGTGAAAGTCTTTAAACCATGCAACGGTAACTCCGCTGATGACAAATCAAAACACTCATTGCCCCAACTTCAGCCGATACCGGAAGTGGAGTTATGTGCTTTAGGTTGCCTTCGAAGTTTGTCCGATCATTTAGTTGTTATCGACGTAACAAACACCTCCAATGTGCAAGACATGCCTGAGGATATCTGCTTCCACACGGATCCGGAGGTCCAAAATCAAACTATTGGCTTGGGGTTTTTCTACCCCTCGGAAGTTCCCCACCTGTTGTACCCCGGCCCACACCGGATCAAGTTCAAGTTCAACCAGGACTGGAACGATATGATTATCCCGTGAGTAGTCCTTCTTCAGCGGGTAGTTGAACCAGGAGTTTCTCTGACTTTGAATACATATGGACCTAAAACACAGACTGCATAACACGCTGCCTAACCAATTAATACCCACGTATTCTGCCCTAGCCCCCTGCTGGACCGGTTACGTGAAGTAAGAAAGAGAAAAAAGTAAACTCAGATGGCAAACAGCAAAAATGCAAAGAGCTAAGCAAGTCGAATACCAAGAGATTTGAGTCCTTAAAATGAGCTTAAAAGTGCAAGTGAGTCAGTTAGGAAAAAGGAAAGTTTGATATTGCTACCCAAGAGCATCGAGCTGGCGCGCAAAACCCTTAACTGTAGGTTCCCCAACCACGTGATCTGGAAGCGAATTCCAGCGATCTATAACTGGGCGCGACAGACGAGTTTCCATCCTAATCCTATCAGACCGTGGTTAATGCAGTTTCAGTGACTGACCGCGGAGAGTAGGTAACGTGGCGGGACTAAACAGCCCTGACAAGTTCGGGCCAATCTTACTCGTCAAAATACGATAAGTGAGAATCAGATCCACTCTTATGCTTCGGTAGTGTATTGAGTACATCCTCAAACTGAGCAAGCGTTCAGGATACGTCTGTCCCTGTAGACCCTGCACTAACCGCGTGCCCACTCGTAACACCCTCTCCAAGTCCATTTTGTCTCGGTTAAGACATAGTGGACAAGCGTGGATACAATATTCCAGGTGGGCTCGGACGAATACCGAGAATAGCTTCACAACCAAATTGGCTGTTAGGATTCCAAAAGAGCGGCGGATGAAGCACATCACACAAAACCCCTGACGAGCAGCCTACTTTCAATTGTCACCAAAATAAAGTGCTGATGAGTGTACGACCCCTAAATCAACCTGGTGAGTGACAACAGGGAGTTCACACTGCAAACAACCCATCGGGAGGGTGGATTAGCAGCTCCGATTCGGGGAACAGAACACTTGGCCCTATTTATGGGCATCAACTATAAGATAGACCATACCCAGAGTCTATCCAAGGAACGCTGAATTGCCTTAGGACCCACCGGGACATCCACAATATTCCAGAGCTTACGGTCATCAGCAAACATTAGTGCTGACACTCCTAGCTCTCCCGGCAAGTCATTTACATAGATCGCGAACAACGATGGCCCCAATACCCAGCCCTACGGTGGAACGCCACTAAAGACTGCTGGCCTGAGTGAATGACTGCACCCCACCCGTACGCACTGTTCCCTCTCCTCAAGGAAATCAGACATCCATTGAAGGTGGCGACCATATATACCGTAAGATCTCAACTTTAGCGATAGTCGAAGATGAGGAACAGTGTCCAGCTTTCGAAAAGTTCACGAATATCACGTCTACAGCGTGGCCACTGTCTACCGCTTGGGCCCAGCTTCCATGGGCTACAAGTAGATTAACCTGACATGGAAATCCCTTGCGGAATCCATGTTGCGCAACACTGAGAAGGGTGAATCTACTCAAGTGGTTCTTCACTGAATCCCTTATCAGCTTTTCTAACAACTTGCCTGTTACACTTGCTAAACTGACAGGCCAGTAGTTCGCGTGCAGAGCGCGGTCACCGCCCTTAAATATCAGACAGATGACTGCCTCCTTCCATTCTGATGGTAGGCCAGCTGTCAAACGATATTGAAAACCTGCATGTGCGAGGAGTACGCAGCTCAGTGGCCAATTCATGCAACAGCTTTGAATGAATGGAATCAGGACCGAAATCTTTAGAGGGATTAATGTCTTGCAGTAGCTCGAAGACCTGAGTCTCCGTTATTTGAAACTCAGCTAAATAAGAATCCTCTAGAATTCTTGAAACCAATTCAACCTGTGGTAGAGGTCTCCCCAGCAAGGACCCTAGTAGATTGGTCACTAAGTATACAACCCTCGTCATAGTCAGTCTGCGCACGGGTCCCGTCTGCTCGCAATAGCGCTGGTATAGACAGTTTGCCCCGCCGCGTCTTTTAACGTAAGCAAAACTTTTCTTGGGATTAGCTGCGACCGAGTCCGCTAAACCCTGCTCGTACTGAAGACGGACACTCCTGAGATGTTGCTTATATTTATTTCTAATCTCTCGATAAGTATCAGAGGTATTGGCTGATGCAGTTCGGTAGGTTTGGTAGGTGCGCTACATCAGTTGTTGCAACACGTGTGGATTGAAGAAGAATTGCCGGCCGAGCAATGTGGCACGAATTATCGCGGCATCAATTTACTAAGTTTTGTGGGGAGGGGGATTGCATTAATCCTGCGCCGCCATCCTATCACTGAGGTTGTCGAACTGCAAGAGGCGGAAGAGCAATGAGGGTTTTTTGAGCCTCAGCACGATAGATTTATTCTATGCGGTTCGTCAGTTGCAGGAGAAGTGCAGAGTACGACACCAGCAATCGTACTCCCTTTTTGTTGCTTTCCCCAAGGCATTTGATAACGTGAACCGCGGAGCATTTTGACTGGTTGCTTAAGTTTGGTTTTCCGAGTAAGTTTGTAAGTTCATTTGTATGTCTGCACAGTGTTATACAGGCGAAGGTGCAGCTAATTGGACATACCACGGATGACTAAGATTTTGTCTCTGGTGTGAAGTGAGGCTGTGTCTTGGCCACTGCCCCGTTTAATGGTTTCCTTCTTTTAATGATGTGTTATGACTTTGATGCTGCTTGTGATGACGGTGTCCGTGTGGGGCACTGTATTGATGGTGGGTTGTTGAACATCCGTCGTTTTGGGGGACAATCTTAAGGTGTGAGACTGCCATCTATGTGTTGGTGTTTGCTGACGATTGCGTGTTGTTTGCGCACACCATGGATGAGTTGCAGTACATAAAGACGGCTGTCGCTGTGACAGCGGCTAATTTCGGACTCAACATCAACACAAGCAAGATTGAGTTTTTTAACATTCTTCAGAAATTGAATCCTTATACTTACTGCAAACCCAGATTGATAACAACGTTATATTTATTGCTCAACTACGTAAGCTTTTATCCTAGATGATGTGAGACGTTGGTATCTGCGCCATCAGGTAAGTGCGTCCTCGTATGGAAAACATTGATCACGGTCGTATCAGTAAAATGAAATACCATATCAGATAATGACGCTTGGAAGGACGACATATATCAAAAACGGTTGATTTTAACTCTTCTACCACAGCAAAATCACAAGAGAGAATATTTTGCTGAAACATGTGCTTATTCACATGAAACCTGGGCGCGGTTTATACGTTTTACTTGTTGTTTCAGAACAATCCAACAATTTTATCACGTGCTGTACAGTCAAGAATAGGTTGATGCTGTTACAGAATTCGTTTTCAAGATTGCAGGCTTTTCTTACGGGTTTTAGCTTGCTCCAGTCTCTGGTTTACCTGCTAATGTACAGTTGGGTAGACCTGCTTGTCCCGGATTTGCATTCTGTCATTGAGTTCTATTTATTTCGTGTATTGAAGACTGTTCATTGCACTGGTGCCATGTCGAGGTTGCAAACATGTATATTTCTGTGCAAGATGTTGTAGCATATAACCGAGTAAGGCTTTATGCGCGGATCAAGGTTTGAAAAAGCACCTAAGAGGGGCCTTGCGAATACGCTCTGCACGTGTTTCAGTGCAACGCGGACTCGCTTTTTGTGGTGCTATACACCATTGCACATTATTTCCAGCGTGGGTCAAACTACTGATATGTAAGAATGAAATACTGATTAATGTAGGGGAAAAGTCATGAATACTAAACCGATTTGCTGTCTTGCTTTCACTCTGGTATATCTTATATGTTCACAGAAGTGGTTAGCATGAGTATCGCAATCCCAGGTCCCTCACCGTAGCACAGAGGTTAAGTGATTTGCTGCCAAAAGTCAGGCTTCCATGAGTCAAATCATACTTGTGGGACATCGCACAACATTTTTCCGTACAGAAGGACATTTCCCACTTTGAGCACCAGGTTTTAAGCACTTGAAGGTCGAGTTGCATCATGTTAACAACCTTATTGGAAGCATCCCAATGGAAGTATACACGGTTTTCATATCATTGGCGAGCAGGTATCATGTGCCGCATTATATTTCGTCGAATATAGCGCTAACAGGTATTAACAACAGTAGCTGCCCAAGGAAACTTCCTTGCGTCGTAACATTAGTGACAGATTTGTATTCTCGAATCCGTACCACCTGCACTCGATTTCTAAGGTATGCCTTGAAACGAGAAAGCGACGTTTCACCGATCCTGTAAGAGATCACTTTAAATAGTAGTTTTTTGTTGAGGTGCCCGATCAAACGCATTGTGCATATCGAGGTAAATTAGTGTTACCGAGAACTCAAAATCATACGACGCGATTATATGGTCTAGAAATTTAAGATGGCACGTTGTACCAGACCGATTTTCCAAGAAACGTGTTAAGAATTATTTGTTATCTTTTTTGACACTAGGAGTTCGGCAGTTTCGGTTTTGTTATATCGCTCCATAATTTTTGGTAAGATAGATGTGCGGCTTATTGGGCGACAACTTTAATCTCGAACAGGGAACCTGATGTATGTAGCGGCGCAACTATGGTTTCATAGGTATATTGAACAGACACAACAATAGCAGGGGGATGCGAACCCAGCCTATTTTCACGACTAAGGGGAGACTTGTCTGGACCTCCGAAAAATGATATTTTTGTGCACCTGTCAAGTTTTTATGTCTCCAGAAGCTCAGATTTGTTACAGTTGCAATGCTCGACTGTGACTGGTGGCAAGACCATGCACATGGGTTCGGTTGCCATGTTAAAGAAGGTACAGTATTATTGATTAAACAATACACTCTTTTGAGAAGGGTCCGTTATGTTGCAGCCGTCTGATGCTACGAGTGTGATTGTGCTTGGATACGCTTGGTAATTCTGCGTTTAAAAATGCTTATAACTTATCGGTTTTTGTAATGACTGTCGAAGACCCCTTTTTTCTCAGTGATTTGTTTGGCTTGGTAAGCCAGTCTCAATGGTGTGACCAAATTATGGTGTTGCATCATGAATGAGAAGTTATTCGCTTTGCAGTATGCCGTAATTAGCTTCTTCATCTTAGCAGCTGTTTCCCGTTAAACAGTTCCGCAATTTCAGTGCATATGTCTATGTTTGATGGGAGCCCCTGTGTCGGGACAAAAAGTAATGTTGTTATATAGAGCATCCGCTGCGGTTTGCGAGTCTTCGGTGATGAAGAAAAGATCCCACTGAACATACTCGGATAAATTAGCAAACAAGTCTTAATCACATGACTCACAGTGTCTTGAAAAAATTTGTGACTTAGGTGCACTCATTATTGGGGGTCGAACTTGATTTGGAAATAAAAAGAACACATCTCTATGGCCAATAACAGGAAAGTGTCCCAGAACATCAACGCAATCGGGTATTAGACTTGTGGCAAGCATCAGATCCAATATGTTATTCTTTCTGGCGGTAGTTGTAACATGATATGTCCATCCGTTTTTATATATGGATGAAACCAGATTTGCATAACTCATGAGCACATGACTTGAGGTCCGTGAGAGGTCCGGTATGTTAAAACTTCCACTTAGCAATTTTGTACGTAGCTGTTGCGCTACGCAACAAAACTGACCTAGCAATACATTAATTTCTGTGGAATTGCAATTGTGGCGTATGGGTACGCATCCAAGGAGTAAAAAGTCATTTATAAAATCGGATTCCTGAAGGCACTTATGTGATGGAATATTTACTGTTGTGGAGCGCCCAATGATTCGTGTATATAGATGGCGCCAGCAGCATCTGACCCAGACATACGACAGCCAATAAATGCATTGTATTTCAATATGTGGTAGTCAAGCTCAGAGGTGACTTCCATTGGCCACATCTCGGTCACGAGTACGATTTGTGCACCAGAGGAGGAAACAAATGAGCGTAGAAAATGTCTTTTGTTTTTGAGGCAGCGTGCATTGAGCAGAAAAACACGCCTGCATTGAGATTGATGGGGCAAGTTCAACATTTGTTGAAATATTGTGGTACCATCTTCTGATGGAAATGCTTTAGACTCGTCACTATACGTTGGCGTTATGATGTCTGTGTCAGAATTATCGAAGCACTGATTTGGAGGTCTGTGTGCAGGGGAGGTGAATACGTACATGCTGTAGTCGGACCCACTACTATTAAATTCCGGAGTAAGCAGATTTTATCCTTTGCTTGTCCTGGCAGACTTAGAGACAAGGAAGTAGTTGGTGCATTAAATACAAATTGCGGCTGGCGTGGAGCTGAAACATCCGTGTATTCTGAAGAAACTGTAGAAGGATTGATACCATTACGTCGGCTTTGCCTGACGTGTCGTTGCTAAAAATAGCTGGAGAACCAAACCCACTTCCACAGAAAATTGGTCGGAGGAGAATGTTTAGCTCAGAGTAGCTGTGAAAGTGATGTGACCTAGAAGGCAGCCTTACCAACTTGTTTCGATTAGTTCTACTGTAAACTGGTGCATGAAAAGCAGGAGTATCCAGGAGTTAATTTTTTGTGCTGTCTGTTGGATTGGAATTCGACGGAGTTTTACTGAGAAGGGTTATTTTCCACGACGTCGTATATAAATTTGGGGATTTTGTAGATTCTTAACAAGCAGCGGTCATTGCACTGTCGACGAATGAAAGCATCCTGTCTCCACCAGCCCTGTGTCCACGTGTAGATTTGTACTGATTGCTGTTTCCTGTGTTGGATCGTGAAATCGGTCCCTTTCCAGCCACTTGTTCCTGGTGTTTAGGGCTGAGCATGAGTCCTACACGCGGAGCGTTTTGGTTTGAGGCAATCGCAGGTCATAGCCTTGTGGTGCATATTACATTCACTGGCTGTGGTTTGGTTTGGTTGTTTTCATGGTGCGAGCATTAAGAGCTGGTGCTGTTACCCGGAGGTTCGCACAGTCGATATACACCCCAACGCAGTTGCATAGTCCATCGAGTGGGGCTGCTTTCGGTGGCGCCTGTAAGGTTTCGAGACGCGTGTTATCTTCACTTTCGGTGTTCATAGCACAGTCTCATGAAGTGACCTTGGTAGAAGAATCCTATCAAACTTATATAGTGCATCCTTAAACTGAGTGTGTTGTGTAATGGCTAGTCGATGATGCATGAAACTGCCGGCCGACCCTTTGCTTGAAAATTTGAAAATAATTCAATAACACTATGTTGGTGCTTTTTTAATGCGTAAACATTTACACCCAACGTCAGGTATACCGCAGGTACTCAGTAATTATCGATTCGCCTTATCCAACTTATTTTTTCAGGTGTGTTGAATACGATAACATTCTTCAATCTACGCGTTCGTTCTTGTACTTCATAGGCGATGAATGCAGTTAATTGCCCCATTTTTAATTTTGGTTGGCTTGAGGTTTTCAGACAGGTCGCTAATGTATTCTTAGGAAACCAATTAATCCTTAAGAGGTTCAATACATGCCAACATTTGTTTCTGTTCAGACAGTTCTAATTCAAGGAAGTTCACTTAATGGTTTAACCAGGGAATGCGACTGCTACTTGAAAGAGCATTGGCTTGGAATATCTTAATTGTTTTGTGTTTTAATGGCGCTGTCTTTTGAGTGGATATACAACATTTCGCCTGCGGAGTACGACAAAGTGTAGTCCATGAAACAATGGTTTATACGGGTAAAAAAGCCAATGCTTAACAGGTCTCATAGGATGATTATGGTGAAACTTCAAAATGTATAAAAGAATTGCTAGCAAAATTGATTTTACACCGGAGAACTCACTGGGGTATACGTTGTACAAGCTGTAAATTCAGGGTAAATCCATCAGAAATGACGGCCAAGGATGGAGCGTTGGGCTGAGCACTTTGCAAAGCAACTTACTCGGTCGGAATTGTCAGATTTCTAGTCGGCTACTGATCGCCCTGCTCCGTGGGCTGTCCCCTTGTATCCACACTCTCGCTCAGATGTCAAACATGAAATCGGACTACTGAAGATAAATAAAGCTGTGGGACCAGATAATCTTCCTCCAGTCCTCTTCAAATTAGAGGGACCTGCTTTTGTGGATGATGTACACGAATTAGTGCAACTATGGGAGCAGGAAACTCACCCAACCGACGGGAGCTGCATCGTCATGGTACCAATTTTTAAGGGAAGCTCACGATCGGAATGCGGCAACCATGGAGGAATCAGTCTGATCTCCATTGCCTCCAATAGCTGGACTCGGTCATCCTTCACAGACTGATTGGCAATGGTGAAAGTCAGATTCATGAACAGCAAGCAGGGTTTCTTCTAGGTGGTGGCTGCATTGACCACACCTTCACTTTGCGTCAGTTGTTGTAGCACCGTGACATATAATAGCAGCCCACCGTTGTCCTGTTCCTCGACATCTAAGGTGCTTTCGATTCGGTTGATCGATGTGCACTTTGGTACTGTTTACTCAGAAAGGTGTGCCCACGAATTACGTAAATATTATCCGCGCACTATCCGCGCCTATCTCAGGCAGAGTGAGGACTTACGGCAAGCTGTCACCGCCCTTCAGTATACCTAGCCTTTTGAGACAAGGATGCCCCTGTAACCTTTATTCTTCAACTTCGCTATTGACGAAGTCACGGAAATGGCGTTTACAGGACACGACCCAGAAGGTGTGGAGCTGCTCCCAGGAGAACCACTAATTGACTTGGAGTATGCTGACGATATTGCCTTGATCTGTGACAGCTCGCAGACGTTGCAAGTGATATTGGACAGTTTATCGCTGGCTGTCCGTCACTTCCGTAAATGCTTCGCACCCTCGAAGTGCAATGCTTTCCCCCAATATTGGCCTGGACCGCCCCCTGTGCTAACCGTTGGTTGGGATAGGCTAGAAGTCGTTCAGCAATTCACCTAACTGTGAGGTTGTATCAGCGCCCGTGGGATTGAAGATGAGATCACGAACCGCATAGCAAAGGCTCCAGGCTCTTTTTCTGATCTTCGCCACTTATGGCACCGGCGCGACATCACTACCGCCCTGAAGGGTAGAGTGTACAATGCAGCGGTACGTTCGACCTTACTGTACGGTTGCGAAATCTGGCCCCTTCGTTGGCGGACATAAAGAGGCTAGTTACGTTCGATCACCGGTGCTTTCGCAATTTAGCTCACATCTGGTGGGAACACCGAGTAAGCAACGAGCGTCTTTGACGCCCTGTTTACGGCACAGGATAAGGAAATGCACCGCTTAGCACCGTTATCCTACACACCCTGCTTCGATGGCTCGGCCGCATGTTACGCTTGCCAGCCCATCGACTGTCGCGTCGTGCGTTGTTTGCGTGCTGGGGATGTGGATGGAACAAGAGGAAAGATGGTCAAGCGATGACTTATTCGAGTGGAATGAAGGCCCTCACTTCGAAGCTGGCCTCGACTAGAGCGTCTCGGCTCCTTGGTTGGGGTCCGAAGGACGATGAACACGTTTGGCTGGATACACTTGCTGATATGGCTAGGAGCCTAGCTCAGTGGCATTCGTGTTGTAAGTTTCTTTGTCCCACCCATCCCTCTTAGCTTCCCCTCCAACCACGATCACACTATTTAGCCTTATAAAATTTTGCATAGTAAATGTATTTTTGCTGCTTAGTATCTGGCTGGTAGCTTACCGGAACAATACCCATCCGTTACCGGTAGCTCAGCCGGCTTGCATCTGTTGTATTTTTCCTATCTTTCTTTTATGTATTGCTGCACAGTAGCTGAGGTATTTCCCACCTCTAGATAACGTGTATAATTTTTGATGATGATGTTATCTACCCAGAGAACCTGACCTCGGTGCTCAATGCGCCGACTGTTTGTTCCTGCTTTTCATTAACGATCTAGTAAGAGTTATCACGTCGAAATTCTTACTCTTCTCGGACGACCTCAAGGTTTGGCGGGCGATAAAACGATCGGACGACCATGAAGTCCTACAGCGTGACTTGAATGAGGCCTGGAATTGGTCGGTGAGAAACGCCCTGCCGTTTAATGTGAACAAATGTCGCGTTGTTCATATCCGCCATCAACAAGTCCACGTCTACAAGCTTGGGGCACACGATCTGAAGACCACCACTCAGGAAGGCGACTTGGGTGTGCTGGTACAGGAAGACCTCGGGTGTCCCAAACAGTCAGATTCCGCTTCTAAAAGGGACAACCAGCACGTTGGACTCCTGCGAAGAGCATTCGGAATTTTGGATCCATCCATCTTCTCTTTGATTCTGAATGCCTACATGCGTTCTCACGTCGAATATGCAATCCAGGCCTGGCAACCCTGGCTAAAACGCGACCTTGCAGCGCTTGAGACCCCACAGCGTCGAGCAACGAAAATCGTCAAGGGCTTGCGCCACACTCTTTACCAGGAATGACTGGAGATACTCGGAGTGTTCAGCGGACGGTACTGGCGACTTCGTGGAGACCTCATACTAGTGTACCAGATATTGAGCGATCCCAGTCACGTATGCCGCCACCTCTTGAAGCTCAGCCCGAACACTAACCTTCGCGGTAACAGTTTAAAGCTGAGCCAACAGTACAGTCGTCTAGACTGTCGGAGAACCTATTTCTCCCTCCGGGTCTGCGGGCCCTGGAACGCCCTTCCAAACTCAGTAGTTTGTGCCCCCACATTAGATACGTTTAAAAAACGATTGGACGTCGCACTGAGCGCCCTGCGCTTTGTTTTATGAACGAAAACGCTTGTATATATTTAGGCTGACCAGTCTCTTTGGATTTATACCCCAAATTCACGGTCGTAAATCTGTGCGAACCGGTGAGTACTCCATTTTTATTTGCTACCATCACCAACGATAACAATTTCTTAGCCAGTTTTACGTCGTACCACTTTATCCCCCTAAAACTGTTATACTTCTACCTTTTATCTCACTGACGCTCCTTACTTCAACCATTTATGTGGTTTGCCAATTTGTTAGTATTTCTATTGCAAACCTGCGGAACTCGTTAAGTGTATGCTTTTTTACCCGTCAAATACCATTGTTTCATTGACTGCATCACTCTTACGCCCCGACGCCATTCATATGAGTTTACGGCCAACTGAAAGATCACAGCAGCCTGCGTCTGCGGCTCTGACGGCTTTCACAACTCCATATGTGAACAAAGCACATTGATCGCATTCAGAGGAAAGTATTGCAAAGTCTGATTGCCTCTCACACCCTTAACAATTACATACAGTTCCTTCGCCAACTTGTATAACCCTCGTAGCTTCATATTATGCTGACCATCGAATAGTTAATCAACCACCAGACGCATAAGTCCAAAAACCAGCTTGTGGTATAAAAGGCTATTCAACTTGCCGTCCCTGCGGCAAGGGAGAGAGATGCATAGCTTCTGTTGATGAGCGTAGGTATTCGTCGTTGGTAATTGAAAGGAACCTTGAAATGGTCGCTGATTCCGTAGAGATTGCAGCATAGATAATTGATTAGAACCTCCGCATTAGATTTCCTACAATGCGCCGTACGTCAGTATCATCAATATTTGACAACTGAGTGACAAATTTGACTAAATGTAGGTGAGTAGAGGCACCCATAATCTTGTTGGAGGCGACATCAGTAGGCAATAAAGTTATTGAAACACTTGCGCTTCACCATAGGTTGTATATGTTGCTATCATTTGCTCAAAAGGTTTGGCTGAATTGGTTCCATCCTCGACAAGGAATAGCAACCTCTTGACCTAAGTCTTACCGTAGGCCTATCACATTGCAAAGTAAATATCAGGGATAGACGGTCAGAGGGTGATCAATACATCATGCCATTAAACATACTTTTACCTACCCCAGTGAATAAGGCCTTTTGTTGCCTTACGTCTAAAAAACCATT
This sequence comes from Dicrocoelium dendriticum, assembly GCA_944474145.2. NCBI lineage: Eukaryota > Metazoa > Platyhelminthes > Trematoda > Plagiorchiida > Dicrocoeliidae > Dicrocoelium > Dicrocoelium dendriticum. The sequence continues at coordinate 46,087,532 of OX104066.1, read as the reverse complement.
TCGCTTGATTGAGTGGGGAATATGCGCATTACCGTTGAGATGCATCGTTGGGATGCACTGTTTCAGACAGGCGGCATGCAAATAGCAGCGGAAACGTTTTATGTGGATGTAAATGCGCGTCTATGCAGCATTGCCCATGTAAATCGAAAGACACACCATATGCATGAAAAGGAACATTAGACCCTCTGGCACCACATGGATAATCAGCAGGTTTGCCAAATGCTTACAATACCACTGATGAGTTGCTCCGCTTGTATCAATTGCATAACCAATATAGCAGATTACATGCACGCCCACTTGAAGAGCGCATTCCGGATGAACACCCAACAACAGAACCTTCTTGAGTTATCTAAACTGATAAATAAATGGATAAACTAATAATTATGGGATTGTTCCAAAATGTCAGCACTGAATGTATTGCGTTGTCATACATCCTTCGCAGTTGAAGATACCTTAATTGCTTTTGGTATGTTAAATTTGTAATTCCTTTCATCCCCAATTGACACCCGCACGCAATATCCACATCTGCAGCATGCATGCGGTTAGCCGTTGACCTGAGGGCAATGGACTTATACAGAAATAAAGGAGACCACCAGCTCCCTAAAGCAGTCAGGATGAGAAACCACATATCTTGTTGCACCTCCGTAAGGCGCCTTTGTTCAGGGTAGTACTCTTTGTACCGCACTATTCCTCATGTACTGCAATGATATTTTAAATGTATGTATCCATGATGGTATTTACAGCCTCGCAGACGGCATTACATTGGTTTACACGTTACTTCCAGCACAAGAGAAAACCACCCCTTTCTGCGTGCAAATGGATCTACAGACTCTTCAGTTGCATTCCTCCCCATCCGAAATATGCATCGCAGTTGGCATGAGCCCAGTTCTTTCAAACACTTCTCACATTCGATGTTGTCCACAGACTTGCAGATGCGTGGACCACGAGAGTTCACGCATTTTACCACGGTTTTCCCGCTTTGCGCCGCAACCATGCACAGCTAGCCGAATGCGGCGGACGACTGACAACCTGTCGCCCGCCACGGTACTTGGGAGGGGTTTCTGCTAATTTTATATCGTCACTGCGCCATTGCGCAAATTATACGTACTCAACCTTTACCGACGTAATGCCGCCAGCGCGAATTCGCCCGACTTAACAAGCACACTATACAACACAGTTTTCTCCTTCGCTCTGCCACAATCTACAGTTCCATTCCTCTGCTCTTCTAATACCGACAGTGGCAACAACCGCTACAAAATATCCCCGACTATTTAAGGAACCATAATGCTCTGGATGAGTCATGCAGGTCAAGTAATTCACTAGCAACCCTCCTACCGATTGAGTAAAAGTGCAAATTCTTTACAGAAAACTGGTTTGTTAAAAGGACTGCAATCTATAAATCAAGCAAATGAATTACGCGTCTGTAATTCCGTGATAAATATCAGACATCAGTTCGCAGTGATGTCCCTTATCATAACCTCGTGCTTCAGCAACCACAGTTTCCGGAAATCGAGTACGCCACCCGCGGTTGCTGATAACGCCTTCAGGATCCTCTCTCAGCATTTCTCTATACCTGCTTCTCTGCGAGTCTTGCACATGTGTCTTGCTTTCACTTCAGACCCATTCGATGGGGTTAAGCGATGGAGAGTAAGGCGCCAGCCGTAGCAGTATTCCTGATTGATATCATTCCTCCTGGAAAACGCTCTCCAGATCCGTGAGGCACGACGCGTTGTCACAAACCAGAATGCATCAATCAACCAAACTTGATCCTCGGGCATACCGAAGTTCTCACACCCACTGTGAACCCCGTTGTTGTAGCTTCCACGTAAGACTGCAAAACAAATCAATACGTCTTTCGTCATGGCGTCCACAAAATGCACGTCCTGTCAACGACTGTTCGCCATCGTACACAGTGCTAGACTGCCCCGCCGTGAGTTACCCCTGGTGTAGGAGCATGTTGACGCTATTACCAAGTTATAACAGGGACGTCATGAAGTTCATAAGGTTATTAAGGGGACACAGTTGGTGAACTGGCAACAACGCCTAAGAGGCATGAACAGGATTGGTGCCTTCGGATAAAAATCCGAATCATGTAGCGTGAAGCAACTTTGCAATGCCATTCCCGGCACACCTAGGCAACAGAGACTGAACTGAAACAAAAATGTGGTAACATGGAAGGCCACTTTCAGTCTCGGTAGCCTCGGTGGGCCGGAATCGGTGGCGGCTATTTGCGATGGCATCCATGCGCCTCACACCCGCTAGACTTTGTTACCGTGTATGTGACTGCATACGATCCATTAACCAACACACAGATTGTCTATGACGTCCCAGTTATTAATTGGCGATTGCGTCACCACGCGGAGGAGTAATGCGATAACGCAACGATGGTACATTACGCACGGCGAGAGGTCAGGATATTTACAAACGTTTCCGAGGGCCTCATACATGGCCGAATTAGTGGAATAAAACGGACGACAACTACATAGCTAGACGGTTTGTGCTTGTAGTGGCAATTGTTGTGGGCTATGTTTGCTCCATCGAAATGCAAAGTACTTCAAGGTTGGCAAGAGCCAAACCCCGCTCTGTCGCTTGGTGGGGATCAGCAAGAACTCGTTCGGGAATTCGAGTACCTTGGCAGATATATTAGCGCCCGTGGGATCGAAGATGGTATTACGAATCGTATAGCAAAAGCTCGAGGTGTTTGCTAATCTCCGCCACCAGTGGCGCAGACATGACGTCACACTCGCCCTGAAGGGCAGAATTTATAATGCAGCGGTCAGTTCAACCCTCCTATACGGTTTTGAAACCTGGCCCATCAGGTCGACGGACATAAAGAGGCCAGTCACTTTCGATCATCACTGCCTTCGCAGCTTAGCTCATGTCTGGTGGGAGCACTGCGTGAGCAATTAGCGTGTTCGGCGTCGCGTATTTGGTGCAGGAAGAGCTAGTGAACCGCTCAGTACCGTTATTTCACGCACCAGGCTCCAATGGCTGGGCCGCGTGTTGCGCATGCCAACCCACCGATTCCCGCGACGTGCTTTGTTTGCGAGCGGGTGTGCGGTTGGATGAGGAGGAGGTGAGGCCAAGTGATGACTTGGTCGCGAGAAATTAAAACCCTCACTACGAAGCTGGCGTCGCTTGGTGCACCCCGTCTGCCTGACTGGGGTCCGAAGGACGAGGAACACGTTTGTTTGGACACACTTGCTGATATGTCTAGGAGCCGGCCCCAATCTCGTTTGTGTTGTCAGTTTCTTTGTCCATCTCCTCCTCTTTGTATTTCCCCCCAACCTCGATCTCATGCGAAAAGCATAATGTAATATTTAACTTCCTATTACTTGCTTGGTACCTTTTGTATACTTCTTTTGCTTTTTCACTTTTTGTATTGTGGCACATTATCCGAGGTGTGTTGCTCACCCTCAACTAACGTGTATTGAGCTGATCTGAACTGACCTTGATATCTCGCAGTACTTTGCGATCGTCGGTACAACGCAAGCAGTTCTAGGTGATTAAGCTATCCAGATTGTTAGTAATAATGACGAACTTAGGGTGCCTCAGTATCAAACCTTGTGGTGCATCTCATTCTGTTTGAACGGGATCTGACACAGAATCAGTCCTAGCTTGAAAAACGCTGAAACCGACTAAGGTGAGTGGCTTAGTGAAGTAAAACATTTTCGGATAGGTTACCGGCTGCCACTTGTTGTAGTCGTACTGTAGTCAGAGTAAGATGAGTTCGAACAGACCCTGACTTATGCAGCGTTGTAAGCCAGATAACGCTGAATATGTCAAATAGTGTTTGCTAGCAAAGCGAACCCCACAGAGGACAAAACAGCTCCGGGTGACAAAGCTTAAGACCTAAAATACACACAAATCGGCAACTGAAAAATCTAAGCTTAAATGTAATGCGCCACTTTTACAAATATGGTGTGTCCCTGGGCCACGCGGCAAGAACAATATTTGGTTTTGCAAAATAAGCACCAGTTTTATAGATTTGGCGCATGCCCACCTGTAGTCGTTCGCCCGTTTGACTCAGAACGGTCTGCTTGTCCGCCACTTTGGTGCTCAGGAACAATTTCGAAAACACTTCCGTGGGTCCATCTGGTTTCGGGTTCACCGGACCCTTGGTTTTATTCGAGTTAGGTTGACTCTAATGCATCTATCAGATGAAGGGATTAGTCATAGGAGCGGTTCCAGGGATTTATATGAAAAATACGTCGTGCCTTTTTAGAATGCGGTCCGCAACGTGTAGTTTTTCCAATATTTCTGGCAGCCTCTTTGGTATCACGAGATTTCCTTTAGACCCTAACAGCTTGAAAATCTCATTTGATATATCAAATGCTACGTTGCGCAGCATTTGCTCCTCGGTGTGTGCGACTATGATCGGCTGTCAGAATGCAAGGTAAATTCTGCAGTCGTTCCTCCTCCTCCTCCTCCTCCCCCTCATCATCATCCTCGGCATCATCCACCTCCTCATCCTCATCATCATCATCATCTTTATCACCATCCTTAGCATAATCGTCATCACCACCACCACCACCATCATCATCATCATCATCATCATCATCATCATCACCATCATCATCATCATCATCATCATCTTTATCACCATCCTTGGCATAATCGTCATCACCATCATCATCAATACCCGTTAGTTGAGAGTGAGCAACACTCCTCGGATAATGTGCCACAATACAAAAGTGAAAAAATTAAACGAAGCATACAAAAGCAAGTAAACGCGAGACATATAATATTAAATTTATACTATGTACTTCGTATGAGGTCGAAATTGGAGGGAAATGTAAGGAGGAGGGGACGGACCAAGAAACTGACAACACAAACGAGATTGCGGCCGGCTCCTAGACATATCAGCAAGTGTGTCCAATTAAACGTGTTCCTCGTCCTTCGGACCCCAGTCAGGCAGACGGGGTGCACCAAGCGACGCCAGCTTCGTAGTGAGGGTTTTCATTTCTCGCGACCAAGTCACCACTTGGCCTCACCTCGTCCTCATCCAACCGCACACCCGCTCGCAAACAAAGCACGTCGCGAGAATCGGTGAGTTGGCATGCGCAACACGTGGCCCAGCCATTGGAGCCTGGTGCATGAAATAACGGTACTGAGCGGTTCACTAACTCTTCCTGCACCAAATACGCGACGCCGAACACGCTAATTGCTCACGCAGTGCTCCCACCAGACATGAGCTAAGCTGCGAAGGCAGTGATGATCGAAAGTGACTGGCCTCTTTATGTCCGTCGACCTGATGGGCCAGGTTTCAAAACCGTATAGGAGGGTTGAACTGACCGCTGCATTATAAATTCTGCCCTTCAGGGCGAGTGTGACGTCATGTCTGCGCCACTGGTGGCGGAGATTAGCAAACACCTCGAGCTTTTGCTATACGATTCGTAATACCATCTTCGATCCCACGGGCGCTAATATATCTGCCAAGGTACTCGAATTCCCGAACGAGTTCTTGCTGATCCCCACCAAGCGACAGAGCGGGGGTTGGCTCTTGCCAAGCTTGAAGTACTTTGCATTTCGATGGAGCAAAGCATAGCTCAAAACAATTGGCAGCAATTTCGGATCAGTCCAGTGCTGCATGGTACCTTTGTTAGTAGCTCTCACAGATAAGGGCAATATCGTCTGCATATTATAAGTCAAAGGTCGCTCACCAGGTGACAGCTCCACACCTTCTATGTCAAGACCAGCGAATGTCGTTTTAATGACTTACTCATCAGAGAAGTTCAAGGGAATAGGTGACAGGGGCAACGTTGTCTCACACGGCTGGAGAAACTGAAGGGAGGCGACAGTTTGACATGAACCCTTACTCTGCCCGAAATATGCGCGTGCAGCCCTCTGATAATGGTTACGTATTTATCAGGCATACTTTTTCTCAACATACAGTTCCAAAGGGCACAGCCATCGGCCGAATGGAAGGCAAGTTTGCTATCGAGAAACAGGAATAGGCTGTGTCGCCAATAGAAATGGCGATGCCCCAACATTTGACACATAGTAAAGATGTGGTCGATGCTGCCCTGAGCTCAACGAAAACCGGCTTGCCCTTCACGATTCTGGCTATCACGAGTGCCAGTCAGTCGGTGGAGAAAGACAAATGCAAGTAATTTAGTGGCAAATGAGATCAGACTGATCCTTGTGTCGCCTTCCGAGCGGAGCCTCCTTTGATAATTGGGACTATGCCGGAGCGCTTGCACTCTGTCGGGACAGTTTAATGCTCTTAAAGTCCACTATTAAATCGTGTAAATCGTCGACTAGACCAGATCCCCCGAATTTGAGGAGGACTGAAGCAGTTCTGTCTGCCCCTGCTGCCTTATGCAATTTCAACAAGCTGACCTCACATCCGAATTCTCCTCGGCAGGGCGAATTTAAGTAGACGGCCCATTGAGAAGGGCACTCAATGCCCGAAAAAGAAAGCGATAGCTCAGCTTGGTTAAACTGCCTTGCAAAGTGTTCGTCCCAACACTAAAAACGTTTTGACAGGCTGTGGATTAGCTGTCCACTATCGTCGCGTATGGTCTCGCTAACACCAGGTCTCCTGCTTCCTGTTTCCCGTAGCAGATGAAATAACGACAGCGGCTGTTTCCACCTGCTTGGCACGAGGAGACCACCACTCTTAGTGGCCTTACTTCAGGCTAGCACACAGTTTTGTCCTACGATGTTTGCGAGTCTCATTGTATTCGCTTCCAGCCAAAATACGTCGACGAGCATCCATAAGACCCGGAGACTGTGCAGAGACCCAGTGTCCAGGTGGGCAATTTGACTTGCCACATGCAGACATGTCTGCTGATAGTAACGTTTGAGGAATATGCAACCAATGACCTGCGACAGTGTTTAGTGGGCGCTTACTCAGTTCGGATGCCAGCGTACTTTGCAACGCATTCAGAACAGGGCTTCACCAGTTGTTTGGTGTCAATGCGCTCAGAGCGACGTTGCGGACGTCCACCGGAAGGCACCCGAAGGTCGGTCCACACAAGAGCGTGATCGGAGTCCACGTTCGCGCTCTACAGTGAACGACAGTCTTGGACACATCCTGTCCAGCGGTAACTAATCACGAGATGACCGATTTGTATTCATGGTTGGTGCGAAGCCGGTGGACGCCAAGTTACACTTTTGCGGGTGCTGTGTCGAAAATTTGTGCTCGCGAGAAAGAGACAAGCATCTTCACACAGCTGTAGCAATCGTTCACTGTTATCATTAGGGGAGCCTATACCAGGTTGGCGGCCCAAATGCAGCGCATCAGTGGAGAACTTTCCGACTTATTCTTTTAGATCACCAGCCAACACCACATGGAAACCTTGAGTGAACGCGTCTCCACGGGTTTAAATAAAATAAGACCGGAACTGAACTACGGTTCTATTACAAATAATTAGGACCAACATTGTAAAATACCTCAACAACTTGTGCTTCCGGCACAGGCGTATCAAACAACAACAGGAGTCCAAGATAGCCAGCAAGCTGACCTTCAAGTTCACGCAGACTAAGCTCGACTCAATATACTGTAGCTTTAACAGGCTTACACATGACCGATCGGAAAGGGAGGTTGACCGGAAAAGTGGGCGTTTGGCCGGTGTCTTACACACACACACCCGTGATGGATTGCAAGTGTTTCAATTGCACATGGAGTAACCTTTGTCCTCACGGACGAGGTGGTTTTATGTATGTGAACTCTACTCAAATGAGCTCGCAACATCGTCAGGTCACGTGCGATGTGAGGCATGTCTTGCTCACCAGTATCCAAATGCCACGGAGAGAGAGTTAATTCGGAACACTACAAACTCATAACATGGGGCGAAGCCACATGAAGCGACAATTAGGTCTGTTCAGAACTTGGAAATATAACTCAAGGCATGCACGGTTGAATGCAGGTCATCTATGTGTCTAAAGTGTAAATGGCCTTAATTAACTTGACACGGAACATGAACTCTATTGAGAGCCAGAAAATAAAGAGCCGTTGGGATAGGGAAAGGAGTTGGGAAAACGGTAAAGGAAATCACAGCCATGAGGCATGGAGTGGTAGGAAGGTAGCAGAGGATAGGATATTTTGGGATCTTCTACACTCTCGACCAAATTTCGACCGTAATTTCTTCTGGGTTTCGATGTACTCTGATTCACCCTAACCTACTCCATCCGCTATGGGGGAAGTACAAAACTTACCACGGCACGTCTGCTGTCATCCACTTCGGCATGTTAAACTCAAAGTGGTCCGCCTTGAGGCGGCGGGTCCTAAAACCCACCTCCAAAGTGCGGAGAGACAACAGCCCCACTGACACCTCTTCCCTCTTTCCATGCTATAAGGCATAGCTTTCTGACATTGCGCTCATATACGCCCCCTTTCATTCTAGCCATTACGGTTCTTAGTACTCCGTCTTTGGATGTTTTGCAATTCCATCACCACTAACGTACTACTATCACCATTAAATGTGTTCGAGAATACTTGGGGCCTAAAGTCGCAGCGCGGTTTAAGCCAATTCTGTTTAGTATGCATTAGGATGAGGTGTTCATTGCGCCACCTTTTCCAACCTAACATAGCCAATAGTTCGTCCATCTCCAACATCCAGCATACCGGTTACACAGTGTAGCTAGCACCAACCTGTTTGCATTTGGTCTAAATAATGGCATATCATTTGGCGTAAGATCTGCTTGATAGCGAAAGTCTGTTAGCTCGACTGGCTGGTTCCAGTCGAGATTTTCCATGCTCTGTATTTGCAGCAGTAACGTTGTGGGCATGATTCTAGGAACAAGTAATGCGAGGGGGTCGTATAAAGAAGGTAGCACAGACAAAATTGATCTCCTCCTCTTTGGCCCATCCATTACATCGAACCGGAACAGGAATGTATCATCCACCGAGTTCCATTTTATACTTAGCCTGTGATGTATCAGTTTGGTTTCTCCAAGGGGTTTAATAAAGTTTGAAAGCTCAGTAGATGGCACCTTTTCAAGCACCTCCGTGCTGCTGGATGCCCACGTTCGAAGCTTAAACCCTGCCCTACCAAGCAGTTCCTGAATCTGCACAACAAACTGGAAAGCTTCACGCATAAGAGCCAATGAGATCAAACGCACGTTAACGTAAACTTCATTCACGATAGCATCGGACACACTTCTATCGTATCGATTTCCCCACTTATCCGCTGTCTGGTGTAGAGTAAGACTAGCATAAAAAGGGAGGAAATCGCTTCAACTGGGTGAGCGGTCATTTGATACTTCAACGTACCAGAGTCGTCATTACTGTCTCTCCACCAAAGAAAACGCGAGGCACCGCAATCCTTCTCCGGAAACTTTAACTGCACAAACATCTCGATGTCGGCAACAACTGCGACTCTATCGTTTCCGCATCGCATCAAGCCTCCTATAAGGTAAGACATGCTTTCCGGGCCTTGTAACAACTGATCGTTCAAAGACAGGCCCTTGTCTTTTGCGGAGCGATCGAATACGACCCTCAGCGTATCTGATTACCTAGGATTTATCACAGCGTGATGGGGTAGATACCACCTGGGAGCATTGCTAGGCTCCAATTGATTCGATGGAACAGGCACAGCATACGCGTTACTAATAGTAGTCTCTACGACCGCCGAGTACCTCTCACGGAAAGATTAGTTGGCTCTAAGACGTTTTCGCAAATCTTTTAACCGCTGCAAAGCCACCTCAGTTATTTGCCATCCATACCTGCTAGTTTCGACAGGGAAGACCGATCGTAAAATGTCCATTTATCAAATGCAAGGAATCCTGTGCAGTAAAAATGCAGCCTTGTCTTCCGTTTTAGGTTCATGCTTTCCTGAGTCCACATGCGCAAAGTCACTGTTGGACAACCTATCCAGCTGTTCCTCAATTGTCGGTTGCTTGATTAGGGAGTAAGGTGCGGAATTGGTGACCGTTTTGCACTCTACCGCTGGACCAAGTAACCTCCAGTCAAGTAAGGTTTTAACGGCAATCGGTTGATTCCTGCTCCCCAATCGTTTCTCTAAATGTCAGTATGCCACAGGCACATATGTGCCTATGAGAATTCCGACACGGCTGTTCTTAGTTTCTTCAATGGACCCATCTATAATGTGTGGCCACTGGCCCGGCAACTTCATCACTGGAGTTACTATGGGTTGCAAAGATAAGTTTGGTAAACAGTAGGCAGGGCTAACAGAAACTGTATCTGTGCCGTCTGGTGATGACATTGTGAAATCGGCACGCCTTGATTCATGTCAGGAGGAACCTGACATCATCGTGAATTCTAAACGAGTCGGTGTGATTCTGATGCCGGCATGTTGTAAAAGGCCTCCGTCCACTAAAGTAATATTCGAACAGGTATCCAACATGGCGTACTTTTCAAGCAATCCCAACAAACCTTCTAAGCATACTGATAATACTCTTAAAGATACCTGTTGCTGTGCATCACAGGTAGAAGCGCAACTCTCTTCCTTGGTCGTGAGAGCGATGTATCTTGACTCTGAATAAAGCAGCGGATGATTTTGCCCTCTACAAAAGGGCGATTTGCATCCTTCTGTTTCTTGACAGTGGAAGGATCTGTGGCATTCATTGAGAGCCAGATAATAAAGGACGGTTGGGACAGGGAAAGGAGTTGGGAAATCGGTAAAGCGAATCACAACCATGAGGCAGGGGTGGTATAAAGGCAGCAGAGGATAGGACATTTGGACATCTTCTACAACCACAGTATCCGTGCTCCTTCTGTAACGAAGTAGATCGTGTATTTGTTGATAGAAATTATCTTTCACTGAATCAGGGCTGCAGTTTGTGGGGACGTAAGTCGCAATGAGATATAGGCACCGTTTGTCTCCGCCTGACTTCGAAGCCTGGAACGAACGATCTAATCTAAGGGCGCACATATGGCTCTTGACAGGAATTCAATCGATCAGGACAGCTTTAGCCCGAGGACTCAAAACATTGCCCACGACGGCTTCACAGGTATGTGAAGCTGCGTCATCGCCAAATGGGCGCGATGAGAATGTGCCGCCAGTGTCGCATGTGGGGGATCGCAATGTAAGTACGGAGCTTGCAGCTTGCAGGCGGGTTTCCGATAAACAGCAAATATCGATCGACAAGGTCTCAAGTGTTAGCGCTTGTGCTGTGTTGGCCAACTGACAGCGAAGTGCGCACATTGAGACATGCCAGTCTTAGCTAGACTCTAGAACTCCAAGCGGATGACTTGACGCTGTCCGATTGGTTGAACGTGGACTGCTCGACTGCAATGGAGCTACGCCATGCGACTGTGTGGGAGCTGAAACTAGAAGACAAGCGACTATCGAATCAAGGTTAGGGAGGGCTAAGAATTGGGAGATTGAAAACGGGGGATAAAAGTGAATTTAGAGCGGGACGATACGGATGAAAAAGCGCAAGCCGGGGAATAGGAAGGCGAGAAGGCCTGAGCAGTAGCATCCAAACCCCTATCCACCCTTCTCGATGCAGCAGATAGGGCGCCGTTTCTTATCCTCGGGAGGTCAGAGCAGCAAGAAATTCTTTAAAGGCTGAGAGAAGTTCATATAGTTTCAAAACGATCACTATAGGATTTATGAATTGTCACATCGTAATCAACTTAGAAGCAACTTAACTAGATCCCTAGTCCCCCACTTTCGCCAGCAAATAGTTTATATTTACGTGTTAGGTGACCTCGATCTCAGCCTTTTCTCTTGATAATAGTTCAGTGTCTTTTTCCATGAAGACCTTTACTTCTCGGAGAAGTCCTAAGTGTTATCAAAGTAGTGTATCAAAAAAGTGGGACACTAACGAAAAGCTTTTATCGCTTTCACTCAACTATTTGCACCTACCTGCCCACTACATACATTCGTTCTCAAGTGGAATACACAATTCAAGCATAGTACAAACGGAAGAAGCTGGAACTCGTTGTTTTGGAGATTCCGAAACGTCGAACTGCCGGAAGTCTAAGTGATATACCTCTTACGAACAGTGACTGAATCTTCTGGTAGGTTTCGGTGGACACCATCGACGCTCACGTAGTGATCTTATCATGGTTTATCAGATTACAGGCAACCCTAGCCACGCGTGCTATCGTCTGCTAAAGCTAAGCCATAATAGCAAATTGATAGGCCACCGTTTCAAATTACACGAACAATACAGTCGACTGCAGTATTGACGAGACTTCCTCTTTCTACGTATTTGCCACACGCGGAAGTTATCCACAGAAGCTGTAATTTTAGTCTCCCCATTGGCTGTGTCCAAAGATCCTGACGACCATGCGCCGGCCGCATTACAGCACAACATATTGCATACATGACTCATACGAACACCAAGCAATCAAACTACTTCAACCCACTCCATTTTGTTGGGTTAACCGAGGGCAAACGACTTGCACATTTTATAAAATCATGTACAAACGATTCAAGTTCGATAAACACAGTTTATGGTTGTTCACTTTGTACGGTTGTTTTTCGTCTCCTGTTTGGGACGCCCGACCGACCATACCGCATTTTAGCTGCAACAGACCAATGACCACTAACCACTGGAATAGATTTCGCTAACGGTTGAGGGATTAATCTCATCGGTGTTCCGTTCAATGTGCACGATGCCCAGTTGTTACGAAGGTTTGGGCTGCAGCGCGAAGATTGAGCTAACTTTTGCACAGGCGGACCTCTATTTGTCAAATCTCTATAATCTACTAAATACGCAAGCACCGTCAAGATTTCGGTCAGCCAACAAACGCGATCCACGTAAACGTGCTGAGAGTGTTTGAATCGGTTGCCTGCGGAGCATCGCTGATGTTGGAAACTACCAGCGTGTTTTCATCAATAACGTGCACAGGAGAGTATCAGGTGGTGATAATCTCAGTAGTTCCAGTGAACAACAATTAACCTCGAAGCGGGTGTGCTAGTTAGAACATGCGTTACTTTCTCCCGACACCGTCCACCCAGAATGGTCTTGTATTGTTCAGCATCGCAAGTGTAGAGGACGGTGTAAGCTAAATTGACGGTGCAAAATAAATCCGTAGGGGACTCCACTGGATGCTGTTGGTCTGTCTCACCTCACAGACTGGAGTCCACACGCCTTTTTCATGACTCACAACTTCACAAGACATAGCTCTCAGCCGGCACCAGCAGAGCGGCTGCTTTCGTCTGCTGGTAAGAATGATAGGTTAAATTATGTCTGTTGCTGTGTTATCAGTAATGTAAAGAAGGTTATGACTTAGCGCAGTGAAAGCTGCAAGGAGATTGAGTTGTCTTCCAACAAGGTGTTACTGTCGGTGATCTTGTGTTGTTGTCAAGGTTGAGGCTTTCTGACCCCAAATAGTTATCTAGGAGTTTTAGGTTTAACACTAGGTTTCCCGTCCCCATTAACAAGCTGGTTTTGTTGCATCAGTTAAGATGGCTTGGTCATCTCTTGCGTATGACAGCTGAGCGTTTGCCACATCGCGCCATGTTCGCTCGTGCAAGGCTCCACTGGAAGAGACCACGCGGCCGTCAGTCGTCCACTTAACGACAGCATATGAAATCGCTGACTTTACGTCTTACCGCCGTTGGATACACACATTGGTCTGGTTTGGAACCTGACGACGGAGAGTGCAGACAGCTGAAAACATTCAGGTATGGCGTACAATCTAAACCAGCGGAAGATTCGTGTATATTCCTGTTTAGATGCTTAACACTTGAACATGGAAAATTAAAAAGCGGTATACGAAAAATACCTAAATTAGGTGCTATTTTCTTGCAGCACAGTATTTTGCTCACCTTCTTTTACTGTGGCATAATCATGCTGCGGTAGTCAAACCTGTCTTCTTCCAATGATTGCCTTGGCTTTTAGCTCGATATCTATTCATTAAACTGTTGCTGTTACTGAAACATACAGGCCTCTGCTGGAACCGAAGAGACTATAAACTGTGTTTTGGCAGTCAGTCGGTCCAGGCTGTGCTTTGCAGCCACTAACTACAAAGCTGTCCTCCAAGACAAACAAGGTCCATCCCCTCACTGACTGTTGGTGGGGATTAGCTAGAAGGGGTTCAAAACTTTGACCATATGGGCAGTTGTATCAGCATTTGTGGAGTGAGCAATGAGATCACGACCTTATAGCAGAAGCGCAAGGTGCTTTTGCTAAATTATCGCCACTTGTGGCGTCAACACTATTTCGTTATTGTTCTGAAGAGTAGAGTTTGCAATGCCGCCGTTCGCTAAACCCTACGGTACGGTTGTGTGATCTGGCCCACCAAGTCGATAACTTGAAAGATGCTAGTTACATTCGGCCATCCCTGTCTTCGTGGAACACCGAGTGAGCCAAAAGTGTGTTTGGTGTCTTGTTTATGGCACAGGAAGGAGAAACGAACTCCACAGCACCGATGGCTGGGCCACAGGTTGCGCAAGTCAACACACCGACTCACGCAACGTGTGTTGTTTGCAGAACGGGTGTCCGGATAGAAGAGGAGGAGAGGCCAAACGATGCTTCGGTCAAAAGGAAGTTGGTCTCCGAGGAAGCTTCTTCACTTCGTTGTTGGATTCCGAAGGACGACAGACGCATTTGGATGAAGATACTTGTTGACATGACGCAGAACTGATTCCAATGCCGCTTGTGTTTTGAGCTTTATTAAACATCCCCGTCAAGCCTGGCCTCTCTCTCCAACCACGATATCGCTATCGAGACATGATAACATAAAACATAATGGTACTCATTTCTGTTTTGTATGTAGCACTAATATGTTAATATTTTTTCGCATAGGTTACAGCATTGTTTTGCGGCGCATTAGCTCCATTGTTCACCCCCGGCTGACGTGCAACGTAAAGATGATGGTGATGATGAAGATGATGAAGAAGAAGAAGAAGATGATGATGATGATAATGAGGATGATGATGCTGATGCTTATTATTATTATTATTATTATTATTATTATTATGAGGATGATGATGAGGATGATGATGATGGTGCCATACTGCGGTCGCCCACTGGCTCGCTGCTATCACCCAGTGAATCGTCGATTACCACAAAAATTAAAGTTGTGACGTCCGCTAGGCTTTGGTTCTCAGCTGTATTGTGTTCTCCAGAGAAATTTCATGTGAATAGCTGCAGCTTATCTCGCTTCACACATCGTATTAGGTACGAAATTTGCACACAGAGTAATTGAAATTATAGTAGGTTGCTTGCGTATGTAAGAAATAGTTCAGTAAGTAGATCCACGAGTATTGAGGTGTGGAATTGTCCAACGGTCGTTTGGCAAAATTAGGATCTCATGGTGGAACTTTTCATCGCATCGTTTGAAGGCCTTCACGTACGGTTTTCAAGGAGCAGTTAATGGCAAGGCTTTGTTCATGCACCTTGCCATGTGTGCATAGAGAAGGGTAAACACACTGGAAGTATAAGAGCCGACATAGTGATACGCGGCTGCGCGCACTGGCACTCGATGTATCCAGTGTTCAAGGCTAGGAAACTTGGCTAGGGACCCAGTGAAATGGCTATGCAGTTGAACCCAAGAAGTCGTCAGACTTCATACTACTGTGTCATCCCAGTTGACATCAGTTTCATAGCACTGCGAGTGTTAGCGAATAGGTGATACTCTACGTTCTTAGCATAAACGTAGACAAACTGTCTGTCATGTGACAGCCTGGTCAATTGTTCAATATATATATATATATATATATATATATATATATATATATATATATATATATATATAGCCTAGCCACATGCATCGAAAAAGCACCTGGTTTCCCTATAATGACCAGGTTTATCCGTGACAGAGCCTTTCAGACCTGTCGTTGTATCGGAATAAGGTTCCTCGGCCTGGGCAACCGGGAAGCTGTATGCCCACACAACACATGAAATGATGGATTTACAACCGACACATCAATCAAAACGTCAAAATCAAGTCCAAGGCAATGTGCTTGATTGCCTCAAGAGCTTCTGTGCACATAGCAATGATTGATAAGCCCTAATTAGCAACGCTTCACTGATCGGGTTCCGGTTACGTAATAGCACTTTGAACGCAGTCTTGAGGTCCACATTGTGACCATTTGTCACGAGGTGCTTGGTGATAGATGATGACGGAATCCGGTTCATACTGGGAAGCGCTCCATTTTGTTGCGTCATCATTTGCTCCGCCCACTTTGGCAAGTGTTCTGCCATCCTCTGAGCCAACCGACGGTTAGTTCTGCCTATATAAACGTCCTTGCAACTGCAGTTGAACTGATAAACCACAAGCTGTGTCTTCTTTCTGCTTTGATCAAGTGGCTGAAGGGGACCAAATGTTTTACATTCCTGAAAAGAAGAGTCCCCGTTACCGTTGTGAGGGCATTTGACCGATTGTTGTCGTTGCATTGTAAGCTGGCTGTAGAACGCACGAGGATAAGCTTTCTTGAAAGCTTTATCCGATCAGGCTGCTTTCCGTCACGGTATGCTAAGGCACTGTCGAAGATTAAGTTGCCTGTAAATAACACTAATTTGACTAGGATCGTTTCGGCACACCTCGAAGCCTGTGTGGAACGTGAACGGAAGTTCCTCGGAACACAGAGACCATTCGCTGGCACCCTTAATGAGTTATCGTTGATTTGCCGCTTGAAATTTGAGACCTTTTCTGCAGAAGTTCTCCGTCGTGCGCGAATGAAAACAGTTCGTGGCCTACAGGGTCCGCTTAAAAGGGCTACACATACTTCCTTCCCTATTGATTGCTCGAAGCGCGCATGTAATCTGTCATCTGCTCAGTTTACTCGCCCGCAGTTGGAAGTGCTTTCTTTTGGAATGAAATACCGGTTACCCCCGAAGAGGATAGACGGGCTCAGCACGCAGGCTCAGTTTGAATATCTGTATAACCAGCTCAGTGATCTCTCGCCAAGATCTATAGAAGATGTGGGCTGGTTTCGGTCAAAATTGGTGGATATCGCGAATCAATTTCTTAATACGCCAGTAAGTCAGTGATGTTGCCTGAATGCTGAACACTATGCCGCGATCAGAGAGTTAAAAGAAATAGCAAACGTAACCTTCCTGCAGCCAGACAAAGGATCAGGCATTGTAATAATGAACAAGGATGACTACGTTTCAAAAATGGAGTCTATTTTTGGGGATAAACGTAAGTTCCTGATTGATACGACATCGGAGAATAACATCTTGGTGGAGAAGCAGGTGGTCAGAAAACTCCCGATCCTTTTGGTACACGGATACATCACTGAGTCGCAGTACAGGCAGCTGAAACCGACTGGGACGCAGACACCGTGAATGAGAAGCGCGCCTGAGAGACACAAGCCAGGTAACCTACTGCGTCCGATTTTGTGCCTGAACAACTCGCATTATCAAAACGTTGCCCGGTGGCTAGCGAAACTCTTAGATCCCGTGCGTAAACTCTTGACTACGCACTGCCTGAAGGATTCATTTGAACTAGCAGAGACGCTAGAACAATTCTCACTGGGTTCGGAAGTAATGTACTCTATTGACGTGGACTCTCTATTCACAAACGTGCCACTTTAAGAAACAGTTGATGATTTGTGTCATTTCATCCTGAGTCAAAACATGTATGTGGGTCTCCCTGTGGAGTATTTGCGCGATATGATTCTACTGTGTACAGAGAATGTACGTTATGAGTTTGAGGGGACAGCATACAAGCAGATGGACGGAGTCGCCATGGGCAGCCCTCTGGGACCGGTTTTGGCAGATATCTTTCTCGGCTTGATCGAAAGGCAAGTCGCTGCCAGTATTTGTGAAGTAATGTTATACAAAAGGTATGTGGATGACATTCTGATGTTTACCAACAGCGAACATTTTACTCGCCTGTTAACAACTCTAAATTCAATTCACCCCAACTTATCAGTCTCCCACTAGATGGAAGAACACGGCTCCCTAGCATTTTTGGATATCCGCAGTAAGAGGCGGGACGGAGATATATTGCAGCGCACCGTTTACCGTAAGGCAGCCTGGAGTGGGCAGTACCTTCACTTTCCCAGTTTTGTCCCGGGTGCATACAAATGCGGCCTAGTGAAAACGCTGTTCTCCAAGGCCAGACGTATTTGTTGTCCGGATACACTGGAAGCCGAAGAGAAGTTTCTGCATAGGACCTTGGTGTCAAATGGTTATTCTGCAAAGTTCATCCAAGTGCACAGCAGACTCCCCAAAAAGAAACTGCCGGTGCTAACGGCAGAGAAAAAAGCTGTTTATCTGTTCCTGCCCTTCAAGGGAGACCATGTGGCAAACGATATCGGACACAAGCTCAGGTCCGCTCTAAAGCGCACCTACAAAACTGCCCAGTTGCGCCTCATGCACACGACTCGGAACTTGTTCTTCATGACCGTCAGAGCTACTCTTCGGCTAGTTTGCCCTCTCATGTGGTTTATCAGTTCACCTGCAGTTGCAAGGACGTTTATATAGGCAGAACTAACCGTCGGTTGGCTCAGAGGGTGGCTGAACACTTGCCAAAGTGGGCGGAGCAGATGATGACGCAACAAAATGAAGCGCTTCCCAGTATGAACCGGATTCCGTCATCATCTACCACCAAGCACCTCGTGACAAATGGTCACAATGTGGACCCCAAGACTGCGTTCAAAGTTCTATTACGTAACCGGAATCCGATAATGTTGACAATCAGTGAAGCGTTGCTAATTAGGGCCTATCAATCATGGCTATGTGCACAGAAGCTCTTGAGGCAATCAAGCACATTGCCTTGGACTTGATTTTGACGTTTTGATTGGCGGATTTACAACGCTGTGCTCACTTCTCTCGCCCTCTTAACTCTCTCTTTTTGGCCGGTGTGCTGGCGGCCGGCATGCTAAACCTCACTCAACCGCACCGCAAACCACGTTCTCCATTTCACGTTTATTCAACCCTCCTGTTCTTGGCAACCCGCCTTCAAGTTCGAGTCTCCAAAAGTGCATTGCAAATAAAATCGGTACCTTCGGCCTCATAAATGAACAGCTCAAAACCTATTGCATAAGTTCCAATATCAACAGCAAGGCTTTTACTGCACCCCGCTCGCTCTTCATGCTGGCTACATACAATGTTCGAAAGCTCATGCAGATTGGTTCATAAGCTGCTCTTGCGCGAACCTTGGAAACCCTCACAATGGACGTTTGCTGCCTAACCGAAACCCGTTTACAAGACTCCAGCACAACGCTGCGATTGCTCTCACCCTCCACAAGTTCCAATTGCACATTCACCTTGCGCTTATCTGGAGATGCGACAGTGGCAGCCTCTGGTTGCGTCGGCGTAGGAGTTGCGTTAAGCGCGGGTGCTGAGGCAGCGCTCATTGACTGGTTCCCGGTCAACAGTCGTCTTTGTGCAGTCCGTTTGGAAAGCTCAGTGCGACTTTTCAGCCACGGGACCAGTAGGAGCGGCTTATTCATTGTGGCGGCATGTGCTCCAACTGACTGCAGCCCGGACGAAGCTAAAGACTAGTTCTACCGCCAACTCACCGACCTCCTCCGCAAGAAACGCCGCACGGACATTGTGATAATCGCCGGTGACGTAAATGCGCAGGTCTGTAGACTAGTGAATCATGAGAGCAAACTTGGGGGTCAACACAGCCACGGTGCTCACAGGATGGATAACGGCGATTGATCCCTCCAACTGCGCGCCGACCACGGCTTGTACCTCTCCAGCACCAATTTCCAACATTCCTGGCCCTAACGAGCCACCTGGCGACCTCCGGCGCCTTATCAAGCTTGGACGCAACTTGACCACATCACTGTTAGTTACCGTTGGCGTGGCTGCATAACGGACTGCAAGTCAATATGGAACACTTACCTGACTTCGGATCATGCACTCGTGTGTGCTAAGTTAGTTCTGGGCTTTGGAGGCATCCAACAGCGTCGCCGGAAACGGTTTGACACAGACAAGCTCGCCGTTTCAAATGTTTTCGGCACATTTCAGAACACATTAGCCTCCAACTTGCGTTCTCCATCCTCCGATGTTGAGACACACTGGACACAGATCCAGAGCACCTTCGGAAAGTTCGCTACCCTTGTCTGTGGTTCCACTAGACGAGCTACTAGTCATTGGATCTCTACACAGTCACTTTAATTAGTGGTAAGTCGTCGAACAATTCCCGCCGGAGTTCAATGCAACGTACTGCGCAGTACCACAGGTGCTGAGCACAGACAGCTCCTCATGAGGGATCGCGAGATTTGGTGGACACAACGCGTCCTTGAGACGGAGCGGGCAGCCTCATTAGGAAACTTCCGCAAACTCTTCCAACTTATTCGCTCCACGGGAGGCAGAAGACCAACAGTGAGTGATGTTTTGCGTGGAAATGACGGTGAACTAATTCACAGTCGTCACCGTCGTCTGGTAGGATGGACAGAGCACTTTGAAGATCAATTCAACTGGCCAGCAGCGCAAGCGAGTCTATCTTCCTGCGTTCACAGTGCTCCCTGGTGCGTGGATGTTTCTCCACCAACAGAGGTTGAGGTTTGCAATGAGCTTCGCCTACTAAAGCGCCACAAATCACCTGGCCCAGATGAACTTTCTCCAGCCCTTTACAAATATGGAGGTCCTGCTCTCACTCGCGAACTGACATTACCATTCCATCAGATTTGGACTGCTGAAACCATTCCATCCGACTGAAATTTAGCGGATGTTGTACTACTTTACAAAAAGGAGACCGGACCATTTGCTCCAACCATCGTGGCATCAGTATCATTTGTTTCGCATGCAAACGGCTCGCTGCCCTACTCTTACGGAGACTCAGTTGCGTACGGGAACAGTACCTGCGTGAATAACAAGCCGGATTTCGCCCGGATCGCTGTTGCATCGATCACATCTTTACGATCCGCCAGATACTTGAACATCGCCCTACGTTCAGTCGACCAGCTATAGTCATATTCTTGGATATTCAAGCCGCATTAAACTCTGTTGACAGAGTGGCTCTTTGGGACTGCTTACTGAAGAGGGGAGTACCTGAGAAGTACATCAGCATTCTCCGTGCTATTTACCATCAAACTTCGGGCCGCGTACTAGCATACGGAGATATTTCGCCCCCTTTCAGTATCCCTAGCGGTGTTAGACAAGGTTGCCCAGCCTCTCCATTCTTGTTCAACTTCGCCATGGACGAGATCCTGGATACTGCCCTGGATAACTCTGAGTCCTGCGGTGTTGAACTGCTCCCTGGTGACCGCCTTCGGGACTTAGGACACGCTAATGACATCGCCGTGATTTGCAAATCCTCCCAAACCGCCCAGCATGCGTTGCTCAGACTGGAGATGTCCGCCGCCAAATTTGGGTCGAGCTTTGCTCCTTCCAAATGCAAGGTCCTATTACAGGACTGACCAAACGCATGCCCTGCTCTCACCCTTTCGGGGCATCCGTTGGAAGTGGTCGACAAATTCATTTATAGGTATAAATCCATTAAGTTTGGTAAGCTCGACGCTTGATGAGGGGGCTATCCTGTCCTCTGCACGGCAGTAACGTGTAAGTCAGTGGATAGTGAGCGGCGCTATATCACATCCAATAACTTATTTACGATGGTCTTTGCCGTCCCCCGTAGCTCAGTAGTCTCAACCACGGACTGGCAACAGTCGAGTTGCGGGTTCGAGCCCTACCAGGGTCCGATGGAATGCGCACTGCTGACGATTCCCGAAAGGAGGAAACGCGCGTACAGTGCTTTTCCGGACGTGTGACGGTTGTCTGAGTGAGCCTAGATGTGATGAATTTCTACCTATAACATTCAAATCCCCTGTGGTTTCGTCATGTTCTCAGTCTCGCACTCAAGTTACGTGTCTATAATGCTACGGTACGAGCGATTCTGCTGTAAGGCTGTAGGACTTGGCCCGTTCGCAAAAGCGATGTTCAGGGGCTATCAGTCTTTGATCACCGCTGCCTGCAAAGCATTGCTTGTGTTTGATGGCGGATCACATCAGTAATGAGCAAGTCCGTCGGCGAGTCTTTAGATCTAACAAATTGCGCCGACCGATTGATAGCCACATTTCACTCCGGAGGCTTCGCTGGCTTGGCCATGTGCTTCGCATACCTACCCAGCGGCTAGCCCGACGAGCCCTATTTGTGAGCACAGACGTGGCTTGGAAGCGAAGAAAAGGAGAGCAAAGTAAAATTTGAATCCAATGTGTTAAGGCGCAAACGTTGAAGTTGGCTGTTGTCGGGCCTTCCCGACTCCCGGGTTGGGGACCAAAGGACCCCGAGCACACCTGGTTGCAAACGCTGGAGCATATGGCCACGGACCTTACGCAATGGCGCACTTGCTGTGAGACTCTTCTACCCTAACAGTTATTTTCTCTTTCATGCTATCCTTTTTTCTTCTTGTGTGTTGTGGCACTCAGCCAATTATATTGTAATTGGTATAGTGTTGAATATATATATATATATATGTATATATATATATATATATATATATACCGAACAATAAGCAGCTTCAGTGGCTAAACAACTATTCATCATACCAACATCTGGGTTAAACCTAAACAAATAATACCTTAAGTTAGGTATACAAGGCCGCATCTGCCAATTGAAAATCTCCATGGCAACCCAAATTTTCTATTTTCACCCGGAAATTCCGGCTAGAAATGGTCGGTCAGGAATTCATCGTACTAAATTATTACGAACAGTGGATTGTTGAATAAGCCTTGCAGGTCTGTACAGATGTCGCATGGGTTGCCTCGACGGCATGAAACTCGCGAATACTTTCTCATTGTCATCTGGATCACAGAGGACTAACTCGCCTGTATCGTCATGTGCGGACATTCGAGCATACGGTGGACAGCTAGTGGTGAAGTAGTCCGAATCGATTGTTCGGTGAGGTCGGTTAGAGCAACCAACAATACTGTAATTGGGTGTCAGCAATGAACTGCATGTTGGTGTGTTCTTTGAGGTGCTTGAGGCTCTTGGCTGATGCTGTCCCCTCGCATAATGCCACAGTTGCTTTGATTTATTCCCAAAGTCAATCAGACGACCAGGATCTGAATGACACAGTGCTTGAAATCGGTGCGTCTGGGAGGGTCTCCTACGAATACGAGATATGACAGAATAGGCGGACCTGCAATTTGCTCTCGATGTTTCTGTCACTGCCTTTAGTTCGGCACCTTCATTTTTATAGAATGACGTTCGTTGGTCTCGAAACACTGCGCTGTGAAGCTTTATGAGAAACCTTTGCAAGCTGAGTACATAATTGCCCTCGGATGTGGCCGACCTGTTTCGACTAAATCTGGGTAAGAAAGGCCTAATTGGAATGCAAGTTGCCAAATTAGACCAAGCCAAAGGAAAATCATCCAGCGCCACAATATAAATCCAAACAGGTGGACGTCGTGTTCGGATAGTTGTGAAGCCCCGATTGACTGGATTTTTGAGAGCTGAATTTCTGAAGTGCACATTTCCAACTACCTCTCTCGGGGCCATTGGAGACTTACCGAATGACTTTGGCATGTGTGCTAAGAAAGCGTCCAGTTTGTTTTTAAAATGCGGAACAATATCCTCACGACAGAGAATGCGATTTCCAAAGAACTTTGAGTCCGGATCGAGATATTTTTCCATTATGGACTGTGTCCTTTCCCGTGTGGAATACGTGACCAGGCACAACTCATAGAAATGGCGCAAACTTTTAAGCATGTGACAAATTTTCGGCCGCATAATTACCTTGGCGCCACTTTGTACCTCAGTTATTAACGTTTCGTCCATGTCACAGACTAAAATGAGTTTTCGGTGGGACTGGCAATATGACGGTGTCAAGTGGGAGCAAAGCATAAGAAATTTGCTGTTCAGGCGCGACATTGCTTTTCTGCTCCCGCTGGAATCCAAGTCTAAGTTCCGACATTTGAAGATCTTTCAGACTTGCATGCGCCTATGTTGAGATTACCCCTCATTGAGGCATATAGAAACTCCTATAACCGATAGATCCAATCACGCTGTACGGTCAGGTGAATAAAATTATTGACTGCACAAATCGATTTTAAGTACCGCGGCTGGCAGCTGGCTGAGTTAAGGGCAGTAGTATCACGTGTTACAGGAAATGATCCGGTATCAATGCCCTTAGTGCGGTGATCCTGACAGTATTTACGTTCGTAATCTGGTTCCATGAGTTTTCTGAATACAACTCTGGCATATGATTTGCAAACCACGGATAGAAATGATAAATCGCTACTCACAAACTGCCTCGTTCATAAAGGCGCCGAAAAACTGGATGTACAAGTCACCATCACATGATGAGTGCGGGTTACTAAGCTATCGTCGAAAAACGAAACGGTGACCAATGAACCGTTGGGATTGACAAGAACTAAGTGTGTTTGTCAATATCGAGTTTCACATCGAGTAATATCGGCAGTACGCCAGCACATCGGACCGACGCTTCGCCGCCACACGACCACCACTAGTCGCAAGAGCGCTGGGTATACCGCAGGGTCGCCCGCACCTAGGCGGATTAGAACCAATGACCTCCGGATCACAAGGCAAGCGTAATCCCTTTGATCACCGGTCGCACTCTATAGGGTAGCTGCCATAAAGGAACTTAAGCAACAATGCAGCCCAGTGTAGGGTGTTATAGAGCATGCTCAAGATGCTAACTCAAGGTTCGAGAAGACTAATCTCACTTGTCAAAAATTCGGCCTTTCATTACAGAAAGGCTTAGAAATAGTCGGTTAGATGGGCATCGCTTTATATCTGATGCAAAAGTCCCGTTATGCAAACGGATAAATTTGGTGATTCGTGTAGCATTTTTAGCAAAATGGGGGAATAACAACGGCACCGAGATTTTGATATGATGGTAAGCAAACTCCAGATCGACGTGGATGGTGACCGGTGGTGTTCTTCAGGGAGTGAATTTATCACTCTTATATTCTTCTTCTATGTCAAACATTTCCATATACAACCCAAGTTTACTATCGGCAAATATACCATGATAACTATGGCCCGTAGCTTGATGAAAAACTGAACCCGCAGGCGTAGTGTAGAACTGTTTTAATAAAAGCATCCTACTTTACATTGGCTAGAAATATACATCTCAATCCTCCAACAGATGTGCAGCGCAGATGTTCTCCCAAGGTCAAATACGCAATTCAAGCCTGGCAGCCATGTCTGAAGGGCGATCTCCCTGCAGCGGACCAACCACAACATCAGGCTTTCAAATACGTATCGCGGATTACAGTGACCTGATAATGGCATACTTGCTATTACACAATAAAAATCATGTGTGCCGCTCAGAAGCAACAAAACTTGAAAAGTCAGCCCGGAACCTAGCAGTACAGTACATCCGTGTGGTGTTCGCACAAATTTCTTTTCTATATGCATGTGTCAATCGTGAAACACTCTCGCCGAATCGGTCGTTCCTTCACCTACGCTAGCCACATGTAACTCTACCAGACCTGAGGCCTTGAACCTAAATTTCCCCTATACCTGGGCTCCTGAAGGTTTAGGAGAAAAAACCAACATGATATATAAAAATCTGGATTGTCGGCTGACTGCGACGAACAAAAATACTAACAAAAATCCTTCTACTCATAAGTGATACATAAAAATCTTAATTACATGCAAAGAAGCGATTAGAATGAGTTGGAACAAAGAGACATTGTAGAATAATGATACTAGGCAAACTAACGAAAATTAGGTACAGTGGTATAGCTGTAGAATAGGAACTTACCGAAAACTCAGTACAGGGGTCTGGTAGGGTTAACTCGGTTTGACAACGCACACATCCACTTACATTTTGTTAAGCAGCACTATCTGTCCATCCAATTCCCAGAAAATACCTTGGATTTATTATTTATCGTCTATTGGAGCTATAAAACCAAGCGGAAGCAGGGCTACTACATTAAAAATGATAAGTCTATACATTTGATAATAAAAGTACCAACTTCATTGTTTCATCACTGTTTTTCGGCAACCCGTCAGGCCGCCCAACGTGGCTTATAAAGCAATGCTTCATTACTCACTGTTCATTGTTCAGATATCGAAACGAAGAACCAATGAAATAAGGAAGGCAACGCAAGGTCATTGTCAACCAAGCACGTGAGCAACTGTGTTCACGATCAGTATTCAAGTGCGTATCTGACACCGCGCCCTTCCCTGGTAAAGACTGCAGACTCCGGGTTGATAACGATCACCTGGCGTAGGCGTGTGTTTTGATCTTCGTAATTGAGGTTGTTCCGCATCTGTTTGCAACTCGTTTTATGCGGCGGACTCTCCATCCGTTTGTACGCCAGTAGCAGTCGATTGCTGACTCAGCCCACGTGGTTCGATTGAGCTTGGTCGAACATGATCACTTGGTGAGGACATGAGGGTAGCGGGGTTCCATCTTGTTTCGCAAAGCAGTCTTTATACACTGGATCAAAATCATTTTGACACATTTTCTCTGGCATTTCATAATCCCTACGCACGTTTCCTTGCTTTGTCTCCATGCTTCTTAGAGGGTTAGGAAAAAGCAGGTGAAGTTTTGTTCGGAGTGGTCGGCCAAGAATTAACTCCGCGGGTGACTTTCCTGTCGACAGTCGGTGTCGTGCGGTAAGAGAACAGGAGACGAGTCAACTTAGTCTTCAAACTTCCATGAGTCTGCTTGAGGAGACATTACTTATCGGTCTGGACAACACGCTCTTCCGGAAGTGAACTGACTACTGGTTGGTTTGGGGGAGCTGTACACCACCGGACACGTCCCCAAGTTGCGGATACGGGAACGTCTTCCTTACGAAGGTAACTATGAATAACTATCGGCTGTTCGCAGGCGGGATAAATAAGCAGTAGCGGACACTCAGCGGCAGCGTCCCAGAGCGTGGCGGTTCTGGGCTGGTCACCTGGTGCCTCACTAGTTGCCCCAAGAGCTTGTAAGACGATGTGTCAAAGCCCATATGACCGGCTATAAGGGCACTGACCACCTAATTCTGCGACCAGAAGTGAGTATTCAACAGAGGGTGGATGAACTACCTCGATGGCCACCGGCTTCTGTGAAGGCGTATGAGCCACCTGGCTGACAACGGCCTTCGTGCTCTTCGGAGAGTAAGTTGGTACAGGAAATTCCTCCTGGTCTTAAGGCTGCTTCTTTCGGATTTTTTGGACAGGCTGAGCAGTTTGATCTTGCTAGAAAGCTGTGTTAGCATCATCGTGGCAGCCGGTTCCCAACGGTATGTGATATACTACAATAGTCCCGCTGCTTTGCAGGTCAGGTCTTTAGACCCAAGGCTCCGGGTGGAGTCCCATAAGTCAACCCTCTTCCTCGGACTGGGCAACCGGGAAGTGGTACATGGAAGTGTTTTAGGTCCGTTACCCTTCCTACTGTAAATAAATGACCTTGGCAGCCCTTATTTGTTTGCTGATGATCTAAAGGTTGTTTACACTTCTCAAGTTCTCAGCATACCGATGAACTTAACAATATCCAAAGCGACTTGAAAGCCATTGAGAGATGGGCTGATATGTGGCAGATGACGTTCGCAACATCGAAGTGTAGTCTTCTGGCGTGTGGATGTCAGATAGCAGCAGAATGGTTCAGGCTTCATGACGAACTCATTCCCAACAGCCAGTCTGTCCGTGACTTAGATTTGAGATACTGTACTTCGTTAAACTTTGGCGAGCATACATATCATATGGTGAAAAAGGCCAAGCAGTCGATCGGGCTCATACGCCACCAGTTAACCTTGAAAGAAACCAGACTAATTGCTTTCAAAATCAGTATCTGGCCTTTGCTTGAATATTGCTGTGGTACGTTCATTATCCCGCAAAAGCGTGCTTTGAGAGTCATTGAAAACCTTCAACGCGTCTTCACGAAGCGTATATTTGGTTATTCAAGCACTCTTTCATACAGAGATAGGTGCATGGAGCTGAATCTTAAACCCTTGTGATTACGTAGAATGCAATTTAATCTGTGCTTCCTAAACAGACTCATGTGGCGGAAAGTATACGTTGGAACCTATCAATTGCACTTTCAGGAAATTACCAGTTATGAACTGCGAGATAATGAACGTATAGGCACTTTACCTAAATTCAGGATCAGCCTTAGAAGAAATTTCTACATTGTTAGATATGGCTCCATATGGAATAATTTACCATAAGATGGATCGACCATTTTGTATGTTCAAGAAGATGGTAAATATTTATCTGTCAACTGACAGAGTGAAATGCATCTTATAAATTCAACTTGATGTTGAAAAGCCAGAAGGGCCGGATCATGTACGATGCCGGAGAACATCGACTGGAAACCTGTTCAACAAATGCACCAGAGCAAACTTGATCATCAAGGTTGAACTGTTACAACCGCTTCTCACACTCTTCTTTGCTGCACCTTCCTATGCGGTTTACTCCTTACAAACTTAATTCCCACAAAATGTCGTCTGATCTAAAACCAAGCGTCAAATTATTTACTGATATGGGGCCAGGAACTATCTTCGTATTTCTTCCCTTAAATTGACTGATTCGTAATATATTTTTTATTTGTTTTTTTTTTATTTGTTATGAAATGCCCTTCGCTGCGTTTGTTCTGTAGAGCTAAAAATTCCCCCTTCTTTTCTGGAGTTAACAATTCAGAAACATATACTGGATTTCAGTGATGGTGAGAACGGATTCCTTAGTTAACATTTGTCATGGACAACTCGCGCAGTTATCTGTATTTGGCTGTCACGCCGCAGCATTTGATTGCATAATCGGCTCGATCCATTTTTACGCTGTTGTAAAACATATCAGTATTTTCAGCATTAACCATGTTGTACCTATTGCACTCTAATTTTCTTATTATAAAAGCTTCCTTACTTCATTGTTGGTCAAGACTGGGCTGATCTCCTGAGGTGACAGAATATTTTCCAGCTTATAAAAAACAATACCTATGCAAAGTATATTGTCACCAAACGAAGGGCGTATAA
Source organism: Dicrocoelium dendriticum (assembly GCA_944474145.2). NCBI lineage: Eukaryota > Metazoa > Platyhelminthes > Trematoda > Plagiorchiida > Dicrocoeliidae > Dicrocoelium > Dicrocoelium dendriticum. The sequence goes on along the minus strand of OX104066.1, from coordinate 46,058,823 downwards.
CAAAGTGCCATAATTGGATGATCGCATAACGGACCGGGTTGAGGCCCCACCGCGCATAATACATTCGTAAAAGCAGCTCTAAAAGGAGTACAACATATGTGTTCAGAGAGGTTTTGAAACAGTTAGTTAGTATAGTACCTTGGTAACATTTCGCCCACGACACAAGGGCTTCGTCAGACCAGGTGAATCAGTGTGCCATTGAGGTGGAATGTCTTAGCGAACAGGGACGATAACCGCGTTACCCGAGACGAGCCATGGTGTCATTACAGTAACAGTTCGTGATGTCACCTCAGGTGGTTTGATCACAGTAGGAATAGTCCAGGTGTTCTTTTGTGCATTGACATTGACGGATAAGCCCATATTGTTGACAATGAGAGTCGGTTTGCACTTTCCAATCTGATCCACGCACGGATACTCGTCAGGCTGGCCAGCTTAAAACCGCCCGCCACGCATTAAGGAGTTCTACACCCTCAATTCTATTCACGCAATCGTCAGACTTGGCAATTTCCACCGCCTCGGCAATCAGCCGCTGAGGTGTTGATCGTACACCCCTCCTAATGACCTCTACGTTTTCGAAGTCTATCTGGTGACCCGTGTCTAGTGCATGCACAGCTACAGCCGAGTCTCTTACTATTGCCCGGTATTCAAACTCGTTTCCTGCTGGCCTTGTAATGCATCACCTGAGCTCCGAAATTCTTGTACGTCATTCTCTCGCTGTTGGCCTATGTACACGTATGCACAGAACTTAGATTGAATTTTAAAACACAGTTAGTTGTCCTATCATTGGGAAGGGGGTCTTTCAAGTGTACCAGCACCGAACGTAACGTTCGACCTCGCGAAAAGATCATCTTTATGCCAACCGAATTTTTCCAAAACTCTGAACTCAGGACTACTCAATCGGTTCTAATTTTTTTCCATGTATCACAAGTGTTAAACATTTGATTTCTTATATGCTACTTTGCTACACCGGCACGCTGCCAGTTATTGCATGGAAGTGCGGGCGAAATATTTCGAGGGAATACCCTGCTTGCAAGCAGGTCCCCTGGGGACGGTTCCAGGAGTGGCAGTATTTCGTTACCTGGACATTTGTGCAAATCTGTATTCGTTATTTTTCCCGGCTTTTCAATCTATTTAATACCTTAAACCATCCAAGTACTTTAGTATCCGTTTTTGATCCATTGTATAAAGCGTGAACAATGGATTATTTTGTGCGATCCTGCTGTACACACTGACCCTACCACATGGTTGGACTGTGCCTCACGTCGCCGATGAATATACCAGTTATTTATTTTGTACACGCCCACACTATATATGGACCAATGCTTCAATGACTTTCTGCTCTCTGTCTCTTTCTCTCTGCATTTTGCCAAGGCTAGCCTCGGCCAAGATGCTGGCATCCAATCACGCTATAGCGCTCTCTACCGCACTACAACTCGGCTACTTTATTACACATCCGTTCAACTCCCCATGCTTGGTAATCACCCTCCGTTGTCGAGTTCACAACACCGTGCTGCCCTTGGCGAGTGTTCTTGACGTACGGATCAGGAATTTAGCTCCCAGGATGTGCTGCCAAGTAGTACTGACAAACCTTATGAAGTGGTCCGTTCCCAATTTAAGTCGGCAAGCTTTAAGGTCCGGACGCTGCTGCAGATGGGATCACAATCAGCCATTGCTCACACACTTAAGACTCCTGGTTTTAATGTCTGCTGCCTTCTTGAAGCCAGATTACCAAGTCCTAGCACGACACTATGAGTTGTTTCGCCGTCTACGAATTCCACTGGCTTTTTATATTGCGTTTATCTGGAGAAGCAGTCGCTGAAGTTGCTGGCCTCACCGGCGTGGTGATTGCGTTGAACACACGTACTGAGGCCGCGCAACTTGACTTGATCCCTGTCAACAGCGGACTGCGAAATTTAACTTGGGTCCTCAGGGCGACTTTACAGCCGTGAAAACAGCAGACGTTGCTTGTTCGCTGTAGCAGCACGCGGTCACATAGATAGCAAACCGGAGTCAGTTAAAGCCGAATTCTACGGTCAATTGTCCGAGCTTCCTTCAAAAGAGCGCCGTACAGACATCCTGGTGCTTACAGGGGACTTAAATGCGCAAGTCGGTAGACTTACGGTTGATGCACGTGAACTCGGTGAGCAACATGTACATGGCACTTGCGGAACAGACGACGGTGCTCGCCTACTTCAGTTTTGCGCCGATCACGCGCTCTTCCTCTCTAGTACCACCTTTCGCCGATCCTGGAGCCAACGCGCGCCCTAGACGTCTCCGTCTCCTGGTCAGTCATGGAGAGAGACTGATCACATTGCCCTCCGTTATCGCTGGCGGGGTTGCATGGAGGGTGGAAAATTAAGTTGCAGTACCTACCTCACTTCAGATCACACGCTCGTGTGTGACAAGATTGCATTACGATTCGGCGGTTTCAAACCGCGTCACCGGACACGGTTTGACGTGGCCAAACTTTCTACCCCAAGCGTTCTAAGAGCGTTTCAGGATGCCTTAGCCTCAAATCTCAAAAGCGCCTCCTGCTCTGACGTTGAAATGCAATGGGCACATATCCGCAACGCCATGCACAACTCTGCGACCCTAGTCTATGGTTTCATCTGTAGTGCTGTCAACCATTGGATCTCTGCCCAATCTCTCAAACGTCTTGAAGCTTGTCGGGCAATTCCAGCTGGTGTTGAGTATCCTTCCCTATGTAGACTATGGACGCGGAACTCATACATCTTCTTCGAGAGGATTGCGAGGCCTGGTGGATACAACAGGTCTGATATAGAGCAGCCGGCCAGTTCGGGTAATTTTCAGAGGCTTTTCAACCGGATCCGATCCACTGGCGGCAAAATGGCTACTGAAAGCGACGTTTTGTGCGAAACCAGGGGAAGACAAATCCATTGCCAACAACGTCGACTTATGTGTTGGGCCAAGCATTTTGAGCAGCAGTTCAACCGGTCTGCAGCACTGGGGATCCTTCATTCGGAAATCCATAGTACTCCCTAATGTGTAGACGCTTCACCACCTTCCGAGGATGAGGTTGCTCATGAGCTTCGTCTTGTAAAGCACTACAAAGCCCCTGGCCCGGACGAACGTCTTACGGCTTTTTCAAAAATGGAGGTCCATCCTTTCTTTGGGAGCTATCTTTCATCTGCCCAAAGGTTTGAACCACTGAGGCACTCCCGTTCGATTGGAGTCTCGCGGATATCGTGCCAGTCTTCAGAAAGGGTGCCCGGACAGACTGTACCAACTGCAAAGGGATTAGTCCCAACTGCGTTGCTTCTAAAGGGCTTGCCACCCTGCGTTTAAGGAGGCTCAGTCTAGTACGCAAACAGAGCAAAGCGAAGAGCAAGCTGAGTTCCACTCCGGCCGGAGTTGTGTCGACCACATATTTAAGAGTCACCAAATACTCCAGCGTCGTCAAACACTCGAATGGACAACGATCGTTGTCTTCATGGACATGCGATCCTCCTTTGACTCATTTGTCTGAGCTGCTCTCTTGTTAGGTCACCCCTTTGGTTACACCCCGCTCTGAAGATCTGGTATCAACAACTCTCCTAGTCGGCCTAGTCGGAACTATATTCACGCAGGACAAGATAATCGACGAAATTCGTACGACCCGTAAGACTTAGGCATTACACGGTTGCTACGCGCAAGTTGAACGGACTCCTAGACCAAAAACAATTATACATGTGGCTACCCGAACCCAAGAGGAATAAGACAAAAGACAGGACATTCGCAAAAGGCACTTATACCGGCCAAGTCCAAAGCGATTACAGCGCATTCCAGTTTCGTTTATATGGTTCGTGGCATCCGGTTCCGGATTTGCCTGTCACTGCGGCTTCCATAGGACAGCCACAGGACGTCTGCTTTTGCAGAGGGACCATGGTTGGCTTGTGTTGCACCACCCACAGCTCCAACCACACACCCCCTATCCAGTGTAAACCCGAAGGAATAAGACCGGGAGGCATGTGGATGGGAGCCATGTTTCATCAACGAAGCCGGCCCACACTCCTTCACAGACAAACACAAGCACACTGTATTTGGGAAATCAAGCGCATACAAGGCGGTGGATGGACCGTAGTTCGCTCCACACTGAGTGCATGGAACCCCTCTTTGATCCTAACCCGGCCACAAGGACCGTGCACCCCGTTTCCTCCAGCAACGACCAACTGGCTCCTGGAGTCAGTATGGACGAGGTAGTGGGTAATAGACAGGTAGGCACCTTGTCAACATGCACATCAAGCGCAGCAACACCGGGGATATCAAGTAACAGCCACTTACTTAAGAGAAACTAAATCGAGCAATGCGTACGGAAACGGTGAAATAAATCTTAAATTAATGAGCATATGAAATAAGCTGTTTACCAACGAATCCGAGATAAGTTCACGAGGTCAGAAGGTATACTTTACGGAAATGCCATAAACAAGAAAAACTTATTGAAATTAATTACCATTGTCTTAAGCGACTTGTGCAAGTTTATAGAAGAGAGTACAGGTAGACATTTATATGAGAAAGAAAAGCATTTGGGCAAAATTGAAAACCTACCATCTGAAAGAAATAGACTTGGCATGCAAGCAGGCGGTTAGTAAATCGATTGCAGCGTGCCTACAAATGCTGTGCCGGTTCTGCCTACGTTCTCCGCAAGACCCATCGTCGCTTCGGCGGTGGCCCCGAGTGGCCTCGCTCATGGCTCACTAAGCCTGCCTGACTAAGGCACTCGCGACTGCATGGGCTACAGCACCATGCGCTCGAACTCAATGGAGTACAACCCATCGGCGTTTGCAGCTTCTGCAATTGCCGCTTCTTCTCTGCATGTATGAGGTCTTTATCCCGCAGTTCGGCAACTGCTTTCGTGATTACATCGCGCCATGCACACCCCTCAACCGCCTTCGATTCCCAGGATCTGCCATCAAGATTAGAACGTGAAGGCTCACTTTGATCATCGCCTGGTAACGTAATTTTGGTTCCCCCACGTGCCGCTTCCCTATACTCAGCTGAGCATGTAATAGTTGTTTCGGTAACCGCGTCGAATCCATACGCCATACATGACCGAGCCACCTCAGGTGTCTCAGCAAAAGTATGCAGTCCACTGCAAACATCCCACTTCGGCGCAAAACTTCCGTGTCAGCAAGCCTGTCGCCCCAACTGATGCGCAAAATTCGTTGCAGACACGGCTGATGGAACCGCTCGAGAAATCGCACATCCTGACGGTACATCGTCCGTTTCACTGCCGTATAGAAGAATGGACAGCACCATGGATTTGTACACCATCAGCTTCGTGCCAATGCTAAGCTGATGGTTGTTCCACACTCGGGACTGTAGCTTCGCGAATGCCGCCGCTGCCTTCGACACGCGGATACGAAGATCACTGTGTATCCGCTGATCAGTCGACATCACAATCCCAAGGTAGCAAAAGCGGGAGGTGGTTTCTAATACTTCAGCACCAATGCTGATTCGCGGCAATATTAAAGATTGCACCTCCGGAGAAGGCTGAAAGAGACAGACAGTTTTGCTTGTGTTGATGGTGAACTCGAATTTTGCCGCTGTCGAAGCCAGAGCACTAGTCATGTGTTGCAACTCATCCGCGCTGTGTGAAAACAACGCACAGTCGTCAGCAAACAGCAACATACGGATAGTTGTCTCACAGACAGGAGTTCTCGCACCGAAACGACGGATGTTCAGCAACCCACCATCAATACGGTGCTCCACACGAACACCGTAAGCACAAGCCGCATCAAAACCACAAGACAACACTGCATGAAGACATATATTAAACAGGGCAGGAGCTAAGACACAGCCTTGCTTCACACCAGAGACAAGTGCAAAGTCATCCGAGGTCTCTCCACTCAGCTGCACCCTCACTCGCATACCACTGTGCAGACATTCAATTAAACTTACAAACTTACGCGGGCAACCAAACTTACCCAACACCAGTGACAATGCCTCGCGGTTCACCGTGTAAAACGCCTTGGTGAAATCAACAAGAAGCGAGTACAATGGTTGGTCTCCTTCTCTGCACTTCTCATGCAACTGGAGAGTTGCAAACACCATATCTATACTGCGGCGACAAGAGCGAAATCTACACTGCTCTTCCCCCACCTTAGGTTCTACAACCTGAACAGGATTCGGACAATCACCTTGCCCACACAACTCTGCAATTTCATACCACGATAATTCGTGCAACATTGCTTGCTACCTTTGCCATTGTGCAGTGGTAGCACAAGGGCATCCTTCAGCTCAGGAGCCACCTCCTGCTCGATCCATACACGTTGCTCCAAGTGATGCAGCGCAATCACCAAAGCGGGTCCGCCGTGTTTCAATACTTCAGGCGGGATCCCTTCGGCCCCAGCACACTTGCCGTTTGGCAGCTGAGCAAATGCTCTCTGCGTCTCATCCAATGTCGGCGTGTCCGCCAGTTTCGCCTTCACATCGTGCTGCTTGAGGGCGTTCAATGTGGGCCAGTCGATCTCTGAACGATTGTTCATGAGACAGACAAAGTGTTTTCGCCAGATTCGCATTATGTCTGCAGTCTCTGTGCAGGTAGCGCCTAAACTACCATCGATCAGTGTCGTCAGAGGCTCCAATTTCGGTCCATACACCGCCTTCAAGGAGTCAAAGAATTCCTTGTGTTGGCGGCGTTCGGCATAGCATTCCATCTGCTTCGCCTTCTGCGTCCACCATGCATTTTTTATGCGACGGAGCTCTCGGGTCAGTCGCCGTCGAACTTTGCGAAACTGACTAGTCTTCCCCAAGTCACTGAGGTCTGCCATCTTCGTCGCATTGCTCTCATCAAAACAATCAGATCGCTTACAGTTTGCGCGCCCGATGGTCTCCTTGGCAACAGCTCTCACCTGGTCGCGAATGTATTGCCACAGGTTGCCCACTGTGGCTATGCAGTTCACATCACACAGGCGTGCAGCCATCGCCTTCTCCAGCTCAATACGTTTCGCCACAGTACCGAGGGAGAGAGTGTTAAATTTACGCCGATTCACAGCGGGAGTGCAATACATATATGTACCAAAAGATATATAGAGCTTGGTCCGCACCAACTTGTGAGCAGTGACACACTCAGCTCCACGCAATGCACTTGCCATGCGCACTTCACGCGTATCATGCTGACGTACGAGGACATGGTCGAGCGGGTGAGCATAAGCACTCCGTGGGTGCGTCCAAGTTGCAATATCACTAGTACTCAGTGCAAACCGAATGTTAGTGATCGTCAGGCCGTGAGTGGCACACAGTGAGAGCAGCCTGTCACCGTACGCATTTGCTGAACCAATATCATGCGCACCGATAACATCTGCCCACACTGACGCATTACGCCCAACGCGCGCGTTGAAATCACCCAGCAGAAATAGTCGGTCCCTCCTCGGCACAGACCGTATCACAGAGGATAGCTCAGTGTAGAACTGATCACGCGTGTCATCAGGATAACACAAGGTCGGACCGTACGTGCTTCTAAAATAGCAAACTTACCTCTTCCGAGTCGTAGGCGAACAGTCATCAGTCGCACGCTGATGCCTGTTGGTTCACCCATCAGCTAGCCACGGAGGCGATCGGATATTGCAAATCTGACCCCATGTTTATGTGGTGCTGAGGCGGCGTTGCCCACCCAGTAGAATGTGTAGCCAGCACCTGCTTCCTGCAAATAACCTATCTCAGCGAGCCGAGTTTCACTGAGTGCTGCAATATCGATGTGGCAACGCGCCAGCTCCATCGCGACCAGTGCAGTGCGTCGCTCCGGGCGCTCGCTGGAGTTCCGGTCCAGTAGTGTGCGCACTTTCCAACACCCTATGCTGAGTGCTTTGCGCGCAGACACACGACTGCATTGGTACGTAATCGCACGCGAGATGGTCGTTGTTCTTCGGAGGTTTGTTTGAAGAACTCCGCCCGGAGCCTTTGGCTCAATAGCCTTACCCACGAAGCAGTCGGTGATTTGGAGATTTGCTTGAGAGACTCCGCCCGGCGCCTTTGGTTCAATCACCTGACACACAAGGCAGTGGAGAGCAGATCCAGCTCAGGAACGTGACTGCAGAGACAGATTGGGATCTACTTGACGGCCGTCACACGCACCCTTGGAGGTTCTGGAACGTTTTATATACGTTTTGCGACGGTAGTAGGATACACACCTGCGACCACGGCCAGGCGCAGATGGGTTTTGGCGGGTTTGCACTAATTTGACCAGCGGCTGCCTGGCTTGAGGCGGGCAGCAGCAAACCATTGAACACCCGGAGGTGCCCTCCCACCGTCAGAGCCAATGCGTGGCTCTCGTGCTCTAGGCGAATTGAACTATGAGCTTATAACCCGTAGACCTGTTTTCTCCTATGGCTAAGTTTTACGAGAAGCGGGCCATTGACCACTTCCTAACCTCTGAAGAGGATGGACTAGGATACTGCCGGGGCACCCACTCTTGCCAGGGGAACGACTCGGATCCTCAGCCAAAGCCTCCGATTAAATGTACACCCGAATTGCAGTGGGTTTAGCACATGGTTATTTCGCTGAATCATGCGGATTGGTGTCCTGGATCTTAACAGAAAGAAGGGCGATTCCCGACTCCTAACCAGCGGCCGCCACGAGTAGGCGTCCAGGACATGAGCCGATGGCACAACAGTATCAGCAATGGGTAGATTATCTGTCAGAGTCTAGCCACCACCAGCGACAGCGCACCATAGGCCCTCCCGTTTATATACCGTCTTGTTATCATCACCGTAGTAGCCGGATCCAAACGTTATACCACATAGGTCGTAACTTCTACAACCTGACTCCTTTGACAGGAATATCGATCTGCTTCACTGATCCTATGTGGGTATTGCATTGCTCTCTAAGCTGAACGATTATTTTGCAGGCATTTCGCTGCCAGACTAGATGGCGTAATCCTCAAGATCTGCTGCCGAGACTGTGATAAATACTACACAGGACAAACAGGAAGGAAGCTTGGCACACGGCTAAATGAACATAGCCTAGCAATCCGCCGCCATGATCAGAATCCTTTGATGTCCGTGTAACTGGATGCCGAAAGTCACCAGTTCGACTTAGAGCATGCCAAATTACTCGGAAGAGCCACAAGCCGGAAAGTACGTGGGTGTATTGAGGCCTGGTATTCAAAGCAGAACTCGATCAATAAACACTTAGATCTAGAATCCGCTCACAAGGCTATGCAAAACAGGACCTTAAAGCCCCACTGACGATTTTGCCTAGTCTGGCAACGACACGTCGGCAAAATAATCGTTCAGCTCCGTGAGCAATGAAATGCCCTCATCCGCATCCCGAGCTGCAGATATTCACAACCATTTCAAATCACTAATCTTATTTTAAATTGTGATCTGACCACTTTCGCTCTAGCTCTAGTTAGTTTTACTGTTTGCTCAACCTTCCTCATAATGCTACCTGCCTGATGAGAAGTATCAAAAAGAGAAATCTCTTCGTAAGTCACCTATTAGCTAAGTGGGCGTAATACACGGTTTAAGGAGACTTAAGTATCCCGCCCAGGTTTTCTGGCCTCAACAAGTGTTTGCAGTTTAACAACGCTAGGCTTGCAAATGCGAAGACAGTGATTCGATCCATAAAACATTGTATTCAATGCAAGCAATATCCCAAGACTATTGGAAGGCTCTGAGGCGTTGTCACGTGCGTCCGACCAGTAAAGCGTTGAAACAGAACGCCACAAACATTTTGGAGGCTGCTCATTCACAAGTTCCTGAGTTAGAACGGATTTGTTCGCACTATCAATTATCCCTGGATGAGCTAAACACAGCGGACCGTTCCTCGTTTGGAAGCTACATGCATGGTGTATGTAAAGAAGCTGCTGATAGAAAGTACACGATGCTGCTTAAAAGTCTGGGACCAAAAGTACCTGAATCGAAATTTCCACTACCTGCAGAGCAATATGTACACAATCTTGCAGATATACAGTTGAACAATTGGCTTTTGGAAGCTCTATGGTTGGGGCCAAGGTTCTGTTGTTCATATCCCAAGAGCGGGCAGATTCATGTACGAACACAAATCGTGCGTTTAAGGTAACAACTGGTTGACTTAAACCCCACTTCCACCCTCGTCAATGCTACTTTCAAGAGTACTCCGGTGTACCTTACTCAGCAGTAGTTTAGTCAAAAGCCACAACCTTCGAGAATGCTTGTCAATGAACATAGAGAAAGCTGCAAAAGAAATGATCTTTAATCCTGGCGGTATTCTCTCTCGGCCAGATAACGAATCGTGTTGGGTTCTGATGATCAAATCAGAAGATGCACGCTATTCTTCTTCCGGTTTGCATAGTTTGCGCAACTAGGCCCTGAAAGAAAGTCATAAGCAAGTGAATTGGCATTTACTGAATATGCATGTGAACATATCGAAAAGTGAATGTTGGTAAATGCGAAGGATGGACTGGAAAAATGAACGTTCCTCAGGTAAAATGGTTGAATGTTTCGTGAACTTAGTGGTCGATCGGAAACAATAATTTTTCTTGGGTTCAAAGGCTGATCTAAAAGGAACGTCTCACGAGTTGTAAATCCAGTCAAAACAAGTGCACTGGTCTGAAGACGGATCACATTGCCTCTCATGATTTTAGCTTACGACCTTGTGGGATCTTTGGGTCTCCATAGTATCTCTGGAACTGTCTATTTATAATGGGATTGCCTGATATGTATGTAAAGTGCCATCTACTTTAGAAACCTCTGGCCGTGTGTGGGTGTACGGTGGACTTTTGCCGCCATTTGGTATCACCAGCCCTGCATCAACCTTACTGTTCAATTTCTCTATTGCTGACATCCTGAAGAGCTCTCTAGAGCATTGCGAATCCAGCGGCTTTGAAGTGCTTTTGAGGGACCGACTTCGTGTGCAGACGGCTTTACCTTAATCTGCGATTCCTCAGAGGACGCGAAAAATGGGCTGTGCAGGTTGGCGGTGTCTGCATCACAGTTTGAAATGACCTTCGTACAGGACTAGCTAGCAGCTGTCCCACCCTTACACTTATAGGTCATTACCTGACAGTGGTAAACAAGTTCGTTTACTTGGTTAGCTGCATAAGTGCTAGCGGTTTAATATATGAGGTCCCCTTGCGCATCTTCGAGGCGGGGGTTGTGTTTGTCACTCTCCGTCATCTCTGGCGTCTCCGCGACCTGAGTCTGTCTTTGAAGGCCGAGTCTGCCATGCCATGATGACAGAGATCTTACCCTAGGGTTGCGAGATTTGGCCTGTTCGCGAAAAGGACGTTCAGAGTCTGTCAGTTTTTGATCAACGCTGACTTCGGAGCATGGCACTGTACGGTGGCAACACTATATTAGTAATTGCGATTTTCGCCGAAAGATTTTCATTTTAGAGAGATTTGTCCGTTGAAGCATATAACTTCCCTGCATTTGCTTCAGTGGCCTGGGCACGTGCTTCGCATTCCTACTAAGCGTTTGCCTGACAGTGCACGCTGCGCGAACAGAAGTCATCTGAAAGCAAAGACAAGGTGGCCAGCGAATGACTTGCGCCAAAAGTATGCAGGCATTAACCGCACACTTGGCCGCGCTTAGGCGCTCTCGATTCCCAGGTTGGGGGCGCAAAGATCATGAGCACACTTGGCTAAAAACCCCTTTGGACATTTGAAAAACCGTGAGCAATGGCAAACATGTTGTGATACTCGCCTCCATGACTCCAGTTGTGCACATTTGTACCCTCGCTATTTTCTTATTATCTTTGTGTTATATTTGTCCATACGTAGTGGCACTCTACCAAGTGCATTGTTGGCTGTATTGAATATATATATATATATATATATATATATATATATATATATATATATATATATATATATATATATATATAGTGGGCCATGAGCTGTGCCATTTGGGGCCACTACAGAAGCGACGACGGGTCCTGCAGAGAATTACGGCGAGCCGCCGCAGCGTTTGTAGGCACGCTGAATTCGATTTACTAACTGCGTGCTTGCATGCCAAGTCCCTTTATTTCAGGTGGTGGGTTTACAGTTTTTACCTTAATGCTTTTCTTTCTCATATAAATATCTCCCTGTACTCTATTCCATTAACTTGCACACATCGCTTCAGCCAATTGTATTCGATTTCCATAACACTTTTGTGTTCGTGGCATTCCGTGAACTATACTTCCTGACCTCGTGCACTTAGCTAGGATCTGTTTGTAAACAACTTATTACATATGCTATTTACTTAAAGTTTATATCACCGTTTCCTTATGCATTAATCGAGCTTTTCTCTTTTTCTTTCTCTCTCTCAGGTGTTTGGCTGTTGCTTGATATTCCCGGTGTGGATGCGCTTGATGTGCATGTTGACAAGGTGCCTTCCTGTCCATTACCCGCTACCTCGTCCATACTGGCTCCAGGAGACAGTTGGTCGTTGCTGGAGGGGACGGGGTGCACGGTTCTTGTGGCCGTGCTAGGCTCAAAGAGCGGTTCCATGCACTCAGTGTGGAGCGGACTACGGTCCAGCCACCGCCTTGTGTTCGCTTGATTGCGAAATACAGTGTGCTTGTGTTTGCCTGTGAAGGAGTGTGGGCCGGCTCCGTTGATGAAACGTGGTTCCCATCCACATGCCTCCCGGTCTTATTCCTTCGGGTTTACACTGGATAGGGGGTGTGTGGTTGGAGCTGTGGGTGGTGCAACGCAAGCCATCCATGGTCCCTCTGTAGGCGCAGGCGTCCTGTGGCTTGCCACAGTGACAGGCAAATCCGAAACCGGATGCCGCCAACGATATATATATATATATATATATATATATATATATATATATATATATATATATATATATACAACAAGCTATGCCATCCCATTCAACGCTAGATGATGCGGCTCGGAGTTGCTGGGCAGTATTCCATTATTACTCAAGGATTGTTGAAACTTCTCACAGGTAAATGATGTCTGGTAATCGCTGAATACCTTTTCGGGAATACCGAAGATGGCAAATATGTAGGACAGTTTTACAACCGTCGTTGTGGAAGTCGCATGTGGGATGTGTTTACTTCTATCCATTCGAAGTGAGCATCAATGAAAAGTAGACACATCAACCCATTGATGGAGCCAAAGTAGTCCTCGTATAACCAATGCCGGGGCCTCTCCGGCCAACTCTATGAGAGCATCTGTCCGGAAGATAACTGTCTTTGGTATTTCTGCCATAGCTGGCACATTTCTAGCAGCCGTTCTATATCCTCGTCAATGTTCAGCCACCAACCGTAACCACGTACCCCCGGCTTCATCCTGTTCACCCTAGCGAGTGTTTCACGCAGCTCTCTCAGCAACTGCGGCCGTAGTTCATCCGGTTAAACCATGCACGAGCTTCGAAATATACAGCCGTCGTAGAGACTAAACTCACTATTCAGACAATCGGATGGTATCAGTTCGTTTGACGTACTTGTACATCATCCAGTCAGCAAGAACCGATTCACCATTGACAACACAGGATCCGGGTCCGGCAGGCGCTGCAACACCTCCCTCTGGATATCAGATTTGTTAGGTATTTTCTCCGGTTGACAAACTGCATGGGTTCACTGTTAGTCTTTGCGTCATTCTGCTGCGGGGAGCAACTCAGAGCATAAGCAATAGTGTTACTAAATCCGTTTACATGATAGAGTCCGTAGTTATAAGCGCTCAAGAGTACTGCCCACTTTTGCATTACAGGAGAAGAGATTTGTTGATGAAAAACAGAAGCAAGTGCAAGCCGAACAACACACTATCATGTAATAATGAGATTAGAAGTGGTCACTGAAGCTCAAGGAAATTCGAGAAACAGGGTCAACCAATGTTTGGCTAGGCTAGATTTAAATTCCTCCAGACTTTCGTATGCTAATAGAGCGGAAGAAAGTTTATTCCAAACAGGCACAACCCGGTTGGCAAAGAACCTGGATCTTAACTCCAGCCTCGATCTATGATGCTTCAATTTCATGCTGTGGCCTCGCAAGTTGTCTGGTGTAGCTGGTTCAAACAGCTCGGTTGGCCTGAGACCACTTAGATCTTTCATGATTTTGAAAGCCTCTATTAAGTCACCTCTTAACCTGCGTCTTCTCATTGAGAACAAACCCAAGTTAGCTAACCGATCCTCTTATAGTAACCCGCTCTGGCCTTCCATCATTCGTGTGGCCAGTCTTTGCACATTCTCATTGCAAATCATATCTTTCTGCAGGTAGGGTGCCCATGCCTGAACACAGAATTCCAGATGTAGTTTGACCACAGCGTTGAACAAGGGAAGAAAGACCTCTGGCCTGGTACAACTTAAAACTATCCTGAGACAAAATAATTCCTGTTGCGCTCCATTAGACACATGCCTGCACTGCGCCGAGGGCTTAAACTCACTCGTCACGATAAGCCCTAGATCACGTGTCTCAGTGACATGCTGCAGTGTAAGGGACCCATTAGATGTATGCACTTTAAACTCTTCATCACGCGGGGTTAGGATTTGACATTTGCTGGTGTTTAGTGGTAAGTCCAACAGATTGGACCAATTAAGAACGGTAGCAAAATCTCTAAATAACAAAGCCCTGTCTCCGCTGATGACAAGCTTCAAGTACTCAGCAAACATATAGGAGGGGTCTTCAAGTAGAGGGACCAAGTCATTTAGAAACATGAGAAATACCAATGGACCGAGTACTGATCTTTGGGGAACTCCATTGTGAGCAGTGCCAGTCGTCGAAATAACTTCACCAACCCTGACACGGAATGTCCTACCATAAAGAGATGCTGACAGCCATGAAAGCAGTTGAGGTGGGATTCCAAACCAGGACATCTTTTCTAACAGGAAACGGTGGTTCACTAGATCAAAAGCTTTGTTGTAGTCAAGGTAACATACTTCTACTGGTATGCCATCATCGAGACGTCGAACTATTTCATCAAGGAAACACAGCAGGTTGGTAAGAAATAATTTTTTCTTGAGGACGCCATACTGCTCTGCTCCGAGCAAGTTATTATCAGCCAGGTGTTCACAAATTCGATTCCTAATGATCTTTCCTAGACACTTGAGAAGAACGCTAGTCAGACTAACAGGCTGGTAGTTATTGGGTGAACACTTAGTACCACCCTTATGAAGTGCCACAAGAACCGCTACGTTCCAATGCTGGGGTATCCTCCCCTCACTAAGAGACAAGTTGTACAACTCAAGAATAGGAAGCTGGAGTATGCCAGCAATCGGCTCAACAATAGCGCGATGCACATTATCGGGGCCACGTGACTTGTATGGGTTCAAGTTCTTCAATACGGAGAAGACATCTGAAGCAGTTATGAAGATTTCGTCCATTATGCACTCACTTAAGCGATGCGAAGACAACCGTACTGAAAAACCATTGTCCACTCGATGAACTCGCTGGAAAACACGCAGCAACTCCTGCGCCTTATCAAGGTCTCATGTAGCCTGTTGCCCATTTCTTGTGATTATGTTGCTAACTACTTTGCTCAAAGATTTTAGACAGAACGTAACTGTGATAACGCTTTGGGTTCCTTTTTGCGTTTTGCGCCAGCCTAAACTCATAGGAGTATTTGACCTGCCTCTGCAGTTTAACCGCCAAATTTCGAGTTCTTTTGTACTCAAGCCACTTGCGGAAACCAACAGACTCATGATACCTATTCCAATGAATATTGCGCCGTTTCAACACCCGATCAATACGTCGGCTTGCTACCAGCGAGGCGTATCTGAATGGCGCCTACACAGGGAAGCGAACTCCTCTAGCAACTGGGTGAGACCAATTTTGATCACGTGCCACCTCTGTTTTAGCGTTGCTTCCTCTTGGTCAGGAACCCAGGTAATGCGTGCGACTCTATACCTCAGAAGCGTTGTATTAATCCGGCTTAGTTACCGCGTCAGTCGGGGTTCAGCTGAGTCGCGGTACGCAAATGGAGAACGAGAGAACAAAATGATCGATCTTACCTAGAGGAGGCTCAATATCTATGGCTGACAAGGAACCATACTTAGTGACCACAACAACTAAGAAAGAGATAATGCTCTCGCCACGACTTCTTGTTGGAAAATTGACGTGCTGAACAAGGGCGTTTTCTTGTACCCACTGTACTAAGTTATCCTCCAAGGAGTCCGCCCTATTGAGCGTATGCTCCCAGTCGGTATGTGGTCAGTTCACATCGCCTACAATTACAAAACTTTGCGCAGAAGGTGCAGCTCGTTTTACTAGATCAATAAGCTCCTTATCCCCTCCTCGCGTTGAGGATGGGCTGCGATACACACAAACAATTAACTCAACTCTACCCTGCACCCTCAGAAAACAAGAAGTAACTTGAACATTTTGCGTGCACATGGTAAACGGAGCTTCCCAGTGACTGTAGTGACACCTTATAAGCAAGAACACTCCACCCCCATTTGGATACGCAGGACGGTCTGTTCTATATCTGTTCTATATGCAATCATTTATTGGGTTATTTGGTGAGAGCCAGGTCTCTGTGACCGCAACAACATCGGCAGATCTACAACTCATCGCCAGCTCTCCCCACTTGTTCCTCATGCCACAAGAATTTGTGTACCAAATATTTAGCAGCGTTCACCGTACTTCTTCTCCGCTGTTAGCCGCACTTTTAAGGTTCCTGTCGGGCGTAGAACCCGAGGGAGTATCCCGATTTTGCCATACTTTCAGTAGGTTTGAATAGGAATCCTACCTTGGACCTGGAAGGCAAAGTACCCCTGACGTCGCCTGCTCCAGTTCCTTCGGAGATCCCGGTCACAACACGTTTATTCATTTTACGGCGAGCAAACCTGGTCTTATTGAACATAGGTCTCACAGTTGCAGCTGGCTGAGATGATTTTGCGCGCCTAGACGAATTGTCAGGGAGCATTCTTTAAGCTCGGCTGCTGAACTAATCACGGCTGCTGGAGAATCCATTTCCGTTGCCACTGAAATGGCCGCTTCAGTCGTGGTCCATCGCTCACTTGCAACCTGAATTTCTGCAGGGACCAAATTCCTCAATGCTGCAACATTGGAGTCATACAAGAGCGGTATTTCTGTAGCAACCTCCCGAATATTAAGCTGTGATTTAGTTACGCTCTGTGGAGTGGCGAGATGGGAGCTGATAACAACATCCGTCTGGGGAAGTTGAGCACCACGAGGTCCATTTGTCAGCATTTCCGTTAGAGAAGATGCAACCGGGTTGCTCTGACCTAGTCCACTCGTAGCTGACCAATGAGAACCAAAATTAGTATTATTTAAGGTTCATAAAGAGCTGGTTTTGGTTCTGGAAGTGAACGTATCGTAGGCCACCTGATATCGTCCATTTATTCGGTTAGCCAATAGACCCGCTCGGTTGAGAACTAGGTCACGATGAAACGAATTTCTAAACTCTACCAAAATCGGCCTTGCAAGGCTCCCCTCGTCAACACAATTACACACTTCCAATTACCAACACGATGAACCCTATTGATGCCAACGAGCGGGGATTTACCGACAATGAGAAGTATGTCCTGAACGCGCCTTCTATCCAAGTCACCTCTGGTCTTAGCCTCTCATATCACCGGTTCTTCTCGGTTATGAATGAGCACATTTCTCTGCCTATCCATAGAGAGTTCAGTGAAACGCGCATAATGCTCGAAATGTGAATATAACACGTCAATCCTTGATCGCAATGCTTCACTAATAGACCTCTGCTCCTTAATCAGCCTCTCTGCCGTATTGAGCCTCTGCAGGTTGTCGTCGTCAAAAACACTGTCCAGAAGCAATATTCCGAGACTGCACCGGGTGTCACGCATCCAGGAAACGCGAGCAGGTTTCTGCCAAACATACACAATGAAAGCAAATCCATTTCAAGTTAGGATGAAGAGAATATAATGCAATAGACTCTTCATCCAACCGCGAACAAACATTAGGGTACCAAGATAAACACCTGTCGCATTGAATTCCATTTTCCACTACTCTACTGCAGTTACGTTCTCCACAATAAAAAGTGTCTGTTGACGACATGACCAAACACGGAACCACAATGAGATATGAAGATGGAGATATGCAGTGAAAAAACGATGGACAAATATATGTGTATATATAAAAACTAAGCGATAGAATTGACAAACGCAGGGATAAAAAGGAACAATAACGCGGAGAAACCGAAACCAACGGTAAAACCACAAGTACAGCAAACACCAAGAGAAATTTAATGGAACGAACTCACGGGGGTATTGAGTAGGACAAAAGGAAATCAATCCGCCGACAAATGAATGTCGGTGTGAATCCATATGGAAAATTCAAAGTGGGACGAGAGCAGGGCACAGGACGCTCAGTACTTGCTTTACTTTCTATGTGCAGGTAAGTAAAGCAATCCAAATGTCGAATTGCAGGTAGGGAGTCCTGGATGGCTTGCTGATACAATAAACAGATCACTCTTTAGGCGAGAGCCTATCTCGATAGGAGCAGATGTACTGATGTACCAGTTGTACAGATGTACTGAAACGGCGGATGTCCTTGCGCGCGTACAGCTCCCCCTGGTGCCGGCGGTGTTGAAAGTGACTGCCATAATTCAGCTGATGCTTTAGTAATATTCTTGCAACGATGCCTTAATTAGATACAGGTCCCCACGGAATGGAAGCACGGGATCGTCTCCACAATTTACAAACGGTGTAGCCATGTGAATTCAGTGAACAATCGCCCGATAACACTTCCTCAGGTGATCTCCGGAATATAGAGTCTATTGTCTCTGATGCACTCATGAGGTACCATGGGAGTAACAAACTTATCACACCGATGCAGTACGGCTTTTGCCAAAAGCGGTTCTACACTACTAACTTGTTGATAACTCGTGTATGATGGACGGAATCTGTAGATACTGTTGTAGGAGTAGATGCAAACTACTTGGATTCCTAAAAGATATTAGATCGACTGGATCATTGCGTTATACTTCACAAGCATTGAAATTATGGAACCTACGATCCCGTTCTGGGCTGGATAGGCGACTTTCTCGTCAGGGTTCGCAGCACCCTATCCGAACCAATTGTAGTCCAGTACGGCGTACTTCATAGCTGCGTACTCGGGCTGCACCTGTTCCTGGTCTTGAGTGATGATATCTCGAGGATGCTATCTGCAACTTTCCTGCGACTAGTCGAGGATCTAAAATTATGTCGTGTTATCATTACAGTGGTGGCTCCTACAGCAGTACAAGATGAGCTGGATAAATCGTACACATGATCCATCGAGCACATGCTGCATTTTAACGCCATCAAGTGCAAAATTCTCAGCACACGTCATCATAATACTCACAATTACTGACCGCAGCCACGACTTCTCTGTCGCGCGTCTTAGAATTGCGACGCGAGATAAACCCGGTTCTCTGAGGCAGACCAAAATGGCATCAAAGAAAGAAAGCAGCACTTTGGTCACCTTCGAAGGGCATTCGGGAAGTTCGATGCTGCAGTATTTTTGAAGATGTCTAGCACCTACGTGAGGTCGCATGCGGTATACGCCATCCAAACGTGGCAACCCTGGAAGTAGCACCACCTCACCGCGCTCGATACTGCGCAATGCAGGGAGACGAAGAACGTTGCAGGTTTGTACCACCTTCCCTAACCACTCAAGCTGAAAACTCCAAAAGTGTACAAGCGGACATTATCGACATCTCAGAGACAATCTCACAATGCTTTGACAGACTCTAAAACTATGGCCCTTATTCATTAAAACGGAACAGAATGTGCACACGTAGTATGGAACCGATTTACTAAAAGCATCCTGCGTTACAGTGGCTAGAAAAGCCGGCAAGGAAAACCAACGAAATAAGGAACGTTAAGCAAGGTCATTCTCAACCAATCATGCGAGGGCCTGTGTTTAAGAATTGGTACTCAAGTGCATACGTGACACCCCTCTCTTCCCTGGTCAAGACTGCAGACTCCGGGTCGATACCGAACAATTGTTTTAGGCGTGCGTTTTGAGGGTCTTAATTCTGGTCATACCGCAGCAGTTTGGGGTTCCTGGTTTTGTGAAGCAGATTCTCCTTCCGTTATTGGGTCAGTAGCAGTCGCTTTTCGATCCCACTCCTGTGGTTCATTTAAGCGTGGCTGGATATGGTCAGAATGGTGACGCATCATACGGCCGTTCTCCAACTGTAGGTTCGTTTGGTTACCCGTTGAGGACATGAGTGTAGCAGGCTTCCAGCTTGCTTCGAGAGACAGTCTCGTATATACCGAGCCAAAATCATTAAGACACATTGCTTCTGGCATCTTTTCATCCACACACATTTTCTCCTGCTTTGCCCCCATTTTTCATCGAGGGTTCGAAAAGGGTAGGTGCAGTTTCATTCGTAGCAGTCGACCAAACATTAATTCCGCGGGTGACTTCCCTGTCGACTCAGTCGATGTCGCGCGGTAAGAGAACAGGAGACGATCCAACTTAGTTTGTAATGTTCCATGAGCCGGCTTGAGGAGGCCTTACTTAACAGTCTGGACAGCACGTTCTGCCATTGCATTCCACGCCGGATGGTACGGCACAGACTTAATGTGCTGTATTCAACTGTTACTCGGGAACTGTTGAAAATTTTCACTGTTAAATGAGGTTCCGCTGTCGGTGCATACCGTCTCTGGGATACCGAAAATAGTGAAGATTGAGCACATTTTTGCAACTGTTGCCGCGGAAGTCGCATGTAGAACTGGATGTACTTCGATCCATTTAGCATGGACAGCAATCAAAGTAGACAAAGAAACCCACTGCTTGCGCCAAAGTAGTCCGCGTGTACTCACTGTCAGGGCCTCTCCGGCCAATGCCATGGACGTATCGGTCCAAGAGATGTTTACCCTTAAATATTTCTGATATTGTTCGCAGTTTTCAGCAGCCGCTCTATATCCTGATCAATATTCAGCCACCAGCGTAAACCACATGCCAGTGCTTTCATCCTGTTCACGCCGGATGTGCGTCATGCAGCTCTCTCAGCAACTGTGACCGCAATTCCTCTGGTGGAAATTTGCGCGAGCCTCGTAATATACAGCCGTCGTATAGATTCAACTCTATTCCGACAGGCGAATGCTTTCAGTTCATCTGATGTGCTTGTAGGCCATCCGGTCATCAAGAACCGTTTCACCATCGACAACACAGGGTCCTGCTTCAACAGGCGCCGCACCACGTCACTACGGATGCGTGTCTATTCAAAGTATTGCATCAAATTGATAAATTCCATGTTTCACTATACGCTTTTGTGCCTTCGCTGCCTCGGGAGACGACTAAGTGAAGTGGCAATGGTATTATTTAGTCCGGTAACATACTGAAGTGTGTAGGTATAGGTGCTCAATGGTACCCACCTTCGCATTCAAAGCAAAGACATCTGTTGGATTACTTTCTCCTCACCCAGAACTGAAAGAAGTGGTTTACCGTCAGTGTAGATATCAAACTCACTTCCCCAGACGTACTGATGGGAATGCTTGACTCCGAAACTAGTCACTAAGGCCTCTCTGTCCAGTTAGGAGTAATTCCTTTCAGCTGGTTTCAGGGTACGAGAAGCAAAAGCGATTGGACTAAGAGAACCGTCATTCATCCGGAGGCAAAGGACTGCGCCTCCTCCAAGTGGGGAAGCGTCCCACTGCAGCAATAGAGGCCGGCTCGGATCGAAATGCACGAGATACGGAGAGGCGCTGAGTATCATCATCATCATCATCATCATCATCATCATCATCAACAGCAGTACATCAGCCATTTGAACTGATGCTTCGCTGCCATACAACCATGAGGACCTATGAAATAAAGAATAAGAAGAGGGAGAGAAGGGGGACTTACCTGAAAACCTGAGCACTCATTTTGCATCCAGAAAGGCCGTTCTTTGATCCGTACCCCAAGTCCAGGACTGCTCCTTGTGCAACACTTCGTAGAACGGTGCAAATATTGTTGAGCCTTTAGGTAAGAAGCGACGATAGTGAGAAAACATCCTTAAAAGCGATCGGAGTTCAGCTTCATTCTTGGATTCAGGTGCGACAAGGATGGGTTTTATTTTCTATTCCGACACGTGTAATCCATTTCTATCGAGACGGTAATCAAGGTAACGAACAGAATCTGAGAAAAACCTACTCTTATACTACTTCAGTTTGAGTCCACTCTATTGTAGATGTTCGAGCACAGTGGATAGCGCTTGTAAATGTTCAGCATCCGTACGTGCTGCAAGTAGAATATCGTCGACAGGCGCAAATAAAAGAAATATCTTTGATCAGGTTATCAATGATCCTTTGGAGTATCGCTGATGCCGAACGGATTCCGAAGGGCAGACGTGTGTACTGGTATAGACCTATGTGTGTACTTATAGTAGTGCATTTAAGAGAGGTCTCGTCTAACTCAATTTGTAGGTACGCGTGACTGAGGTCGATCTGTGTAAGGTGTTGTCTGCCTGCCAGTGTGGCATACAGATCCTGCATCCGAGGCAAGGGATACATGGCCAGAATTTAACAACGATTAACAGGTAGTTTATAGTCAAAACGAATGCGCACAGAACCGTCCGGCTTCAGGACTGGAACTACTGGAGTTCCCCACTCACTGCATTGGACTGGCTCGATTGTTCTTACTGATTGCAATCTCTTTATTTCGTCTTCCAACTTTGATCTCAGCTAAAAAGGTACGGTACGTGCCCTGGAAAAGCGGGGCTGAGTTACCGGCTGTAAATTGATACTAGTCTGATATCCGTGCAATTTTTCTACTTTCCGCTCAAAACGTTAGAATATTTGTCGAGCACATCCTCCAAGGGCTGGTTAATAGACGTGAACTTCACTGTCTCTAGTGTGGCCTGTAGGCATTTACCCCAGTCGCGCCCAAGTAAGTTCGGACAATTATTCGTCACAACATATGCCTGTAAGGTTCGCTTCTCCCCATGGTAATTTACATGAACAGCGCATTTTCCCAGGACTTGTATCGGCTGCCCAGTGTACGTACGCAAAGTTAATTCACTTGCGGATAACTTGGGTAATCTTTTAACTAATGCAACACTGATTATGGTAACTGAGGCACCGGTATCAACTTTCAGTTTAATTAACTTGCCTTCTATTTCCAATTGCACAGTGAAGGGTGGGTGAATGTTGCAGATGCTCGACGTTGCGTTCCAGCTAGTGTCAAACTGGTCGTCTTCGTCTGAAGACTGGAGGACCTTCACGGGCTTCTTGGGAAAACGTCATGTCCTAGCTGTGCCAGCTTATACTGGCAAAATCGGGACAAGTGCCCTAATTTTCCACACTGGCGGCAGATTGTTTATGACGACATTCCTCGACAGACAAATGCTGATTCCCACATCCTTAGTATGTAAAAAGCAATTCAGACCGTCTCGGTGTAATACTTTTTCGGTCGCTTGTTTGAATTGCGTTTGTTTGAGATCTCTTGAAAAATGTTAGCAACCATTTCTGGTTACAAGAATTTAAAATATATTTTAGACCGAAGCTTGAGTACTGTATGATAGTGCACGGTAAGTTGAGAACAGTAGACATCATTGAACTAGAAAACATTTAACGAGCATTCACAAAGAGGTTTTTGAACATGCCTAACACTATGACATACCGTGAGCGTTGTGAGGCTCTACAACTGGAACCGTTATGGCTAAGCAGACTCAAAATTAACCTGGGCCTACTATACCGCTTACTATTCGGATTAAGCTTCACTGCTCAGCCACTACTCTAGTTTCAGACTCGTATGCTCTATGAACTAAGAAACAGCGAGCACTCGTTTTAAATATGAAAGTCTCGCACCAAACTCCGCTCAAAGTTTTTTTCTGTAAAATACGTGTTAATATAGAACAAACTACCTAGCCGCAATATAAACGTATGAGTAATATTTACCAGACTGTTTCAAATATCTGGTCAACACTTAGCCAACAGATAACTCTAGATGATTTGTATGAGAAAGATCGTAGATGCACTTGAAAGTCGCCATATCCACCATTTGTGTCAATATTATAATTTTATCTACATATAGTTGAAACCTTGAGTATATTTCGATAAATGATCTTACTCCTATCACTCCTTCTAACCAATTCTGTTTTCTCCTTTGATGCGCTGCTTTGAAAATGTACTACGCCTTTCAAGCTGAACACACTGTACCATCGTCGTCACTCGCCAAGACTTTCCATCAAATTGTGATTAGCCAGTCGGCAAGCGGTTGCATGCATTATTAGGGTGTTTTAATTCCTTATACTTTATATTCTTCCTTACTTCATTGTTGGCCATGACAGGGCTAATCTCTTGAGATGACGGATTACAGCTTCCAAACAAAAATAATTATACCCGTGTAAATCACACTGCTACTGACTCGCTGGCGTATAACAAAAAGTGCCATACTTGATTGATCCGCATGACGGAACGGACTGAGGCTTCACCGCTCATAATGTATGCGTAAAACAGCCCTTATGAAAAAAGCCTTTTTTTAACCAGTTGATGGCCTATTAACTCTTTTGCCACAGCGGCATAGAGCCAGTTGGAGCATGAAAGTGCGGGTGAAACCCATCGAATGAATACCCTGTATGGAAGTAGGCCCCCTGGGGACAGTTCCATGGATGTCCGTATTACTTCATTTGAACTTCGGTTAAACTGACATTTGTTATTGTTCCCAGTTTCTTAAGCTCTCTAACACTTTCAAACTGCTAAGCAACTTAAAAAACCCATATGGGTGCCTTCATACGAAGCATTTAAAATTAACTATATTATGCGATCATGTTGTAAAGTTGATCAGACCACTCAATTGGTCTGTGCGTCGCAATGTCGAGGAATAAAAGTTTATTTATTTATTTATTTACCTGTTAGTAGTAATATAAGGGTACTTTTAGCTACGCCGATGCAAAATATTCCCAGATTTCTGCGGTTGAAGTTTCGCAATTTATGCTACTAAGCCACAATAGTTGTTGCACTGTGCTTGGTAATTCCCCATCCAGATGACGCGCACATGTTCGTGTGAGGGACAGGCGGATACGTTGCCTCGGTCGGTTCTCGTTCCCGGATTTTTTCGTACCTGAGTCAGTCGTGTGGCCAGATCGGTGCGTCAATTCGGTACAAGTGCACGTCAAGGCCTCGGTTCGGAGAGGCAAGGTACGCAACCGTACCTGAACAATCGATCGCGCGCTGAAGGAGGTCAGCACACCATTGACACTGATAGACCGCCGCGTATTGTAGGCTCTTCTTGGTCGAAGACGACAGTACGGCTAGTTAAAATGCATTCGCATATATCTACCTTATAAAGCTACGGATAAGAGCAGTAGCTGAGATTTAGAAGAGCCCTTAAATTGTGTTTCCAGCCATGGTCAGAGTCCATGGGGTACATTGCAAGGCCATTGAAGCTGTGTGCGTATGTTTCAGCAGAGAAAACGCAAACCTTAAAATGGACGGAAGATGCTAATCCATGGTGCGTAGGTTCAAGATATATGGAACGTTGGAAAGAGCATATAGAGCCTGATGGAATGAGCGTATGCGGACGAGGATACGACGAAATTGGGGACACAGTAACATGAAGTGCCAGAGCGCTAAAACAGTTCGACGGCGCGCCACAGATTGCGCGTCGCAATTCATTCACACATCAGTGACCCGACAATCGTTTATTAACCGTTGTGCTTAGCGTTGTCTGTCATGACCCGGTGGCTTAGTAGTAAAGGCCCCTACTAACATCCCAATGGTCGCAGGTTCGGGGCCTGAAATCGCTAACTGTTGACAGCAAATAAGGTCGAAACAAGTTGTGGAGTACAGTGTTTTCCTTTCGCTTCCCTTTGCTTTATGAGTTACTGTCCTATTGATCGAACTGTCTATGGTTCACCTTAGTGCGGATCTCGATCGACGTTGAGATTGTGCGTCGTAATCCAATCCAATTTGTATCTCAAAATGCCTTTCCAACAGCATAATGGGTGCCTCAACGTACTTACTTCAGTCAGTCCCACATTCATTACACACAATCTGAGACCCATTTGGTAATTGGCGCACCACCATTACTAGCGTGTATGTGCACGGAATACTAATAACAATACAATTAAAATGCTCCTGATGCCGTCAATAGTCGCTAGGTACGCCGAAGCTCATTACCACAACAGTGATTGAATCGTCTGCTTTTTTCAGATATGTCCAGACATATTACGTTCTACCACTGTGCAAATGCATGACAAGTGTAATGGTTATTAATTCGAAACAAGGTTTTCTTTCTCATCATAATCCCTATAAGGACATCCCTTGTACCTTTTATTTGGGTAACGGGAAAAAGCAATGCACATCTTCAAAATCCGCACTCACGTCATGTTTTTTTCGGCTGGTGCTGCTTCTGCATGTGTACGCTGCTACGTAGTTTGCCTGGAAATCAGATATTTACCGTGGAATTACGATTGAACGTCTGCTTTCCTTGTGGCAGATATGCATGGCAGGTATAGCGTCCTCTGCAATTGGAACTTAACTATAATTTGACTTTTGGCTTTTCATGAGGTTTCGTTTTTCTGAAGGAATTAAAGCCTTTCTGTATCCCGGAGACCACTACAAATTCAGCTCGGTTACCCTTCTCCCGGTGTCATTCAATATCCTGGGAACATCAACCCCTAAACTGTCACGTAGTACTAGCGCCGCTACGGCGTTACTGTGCGGCATGTATTCCTTCAAAACTACTCAAGCTCTATGAGACCGTCCATAGCTCACTTTGGTTAGGTGGAAGCTGTCGGTGCTGCGATAGCAACTAGCTTCACCGGTTTGGTCTTCTCAAGGGTAATTTATATATGAAAAACTGAATTTTTAGTTGTTCGTTGTTGCTCCTCATATGCCTGACACCCCATAACCGGTTTCGTCCTCATTTGGATTCATCAAATGGAAATAACCTGAGCTGGTGTGGACCTCGAGGCTTAGTGTTCAAATATTGACGTCCTGACCATTTTGGCTCTAAGATCCGCGAGCAACGCTTGCCACTTGGAATTTAATTGAACTCATTTTACAGTCACACTTGTTATTGATTTGGCAATTACTTCCTGAGTTGAATATGCAACCTCTTCTTTAATGTGATCAGTGTGATGGGAGTGAGCAGTCAGATGTATGAGACGAATTTACATGGCGAAGTTAGTTGGTATATTACCGCAAGCAAACGTAGCAGATGACTGGACGTTCACGCTTCTACGCTGGTTAGATAATATTTGGCTGCGCTGGAGTGAGTTTGTTTGATTGATCCATAGAGCGAATTTCATGAACATAGAATTAGCGTTAATTAAGGAAGCGACCTAGTTATGTTTGTCGAGGCTTCTGCAGCCCAGTTATGCTGTCAATTTCCTTGAGATCGCTTTGTCGAATGGACTGTTTGTCCCTAAAGAACTGAGTTCTACAACAACCAGAGGTTATGGCACTTTCTTTGATCAGTAGTGTTTGGGTACGTTTACACACAAAACCTAGTCTTAGGCCCCCCTTAGTCTTAGCTATCAATTCCCGACCCGATAAAAGAAATGGTTGCAAATTTTATGCCCTTCGGTGCCAGGCTTTCAAGATATCAAATAGTGCAACAGCGTTGTGAGTTAGCTAAAGCTAACACGCAGTGCGCTCTTTGTGTATTCCAGTTTAATGTTTTTAGGTAGATTCTGTTTATAGACCATCGGCGTACTCAGAGAGCAGTTTCTGAAGTAACCTCTGTGCGTAGACGACCTCATTGTGTTCCACAGGAAGTGGTTAGCTGTTCGATCGAAAAGGTTGCGGAGAAGCTAGTCCACGTTAAAGTCTATCGTGAAAGTCGCTTATTCCGACCCATCCACCGGTCTTCTCGATCAATGAACATATGCAAGCTTGTCTATTGATACGCACTGATGATTTCATTCCGAGGGGTGATAAAACGTTTGAGACCAGCTGCTAAATCTGACTAGAAAGTGAGCATTATTTACCCCTGCAATCATGAGTAGCTCAGTCTAAGCCCCACATGCACGTCCTTATCGTTTCGAAATGTCAAACCTGACAACCACACGGCACGCGTTAATCGATTGTCTCATCACCTATTATAGACAATGAATTCTGTGTTCGGGAAGCAAGTTTAAATCTGACCCAGGTATGAGGGGTCGAATCCATGGTTGCCCAGCCGGGTGCCCGTGAACATGATCACAATGTCTACTTTCTCTCAGTATTCAGCCATCGAACAAACAGTAGCAAACAGTAGGCTACATATTTAAAACCCGATATGTCATTCGCAGGATCGTCTTACCAATATCCGAATAGAGTGGTTGCGACCTTTCTGACGAGACAGGAAACGATACATTCGTACAGGCTCCAATGTCCCATTTTGAGTGCCCCGAAAAAGAGACCACTTGTGATTGAGATTGTACACGCAAAAGTAGTACGCATGAGGAAAGTTGCCATTGGAGTGAAATAATCCCATGGCGATTATGTGGACTAACGTGTCCGGAAACAGCTGTTGATGTAGTTCAGCTAAGGTCGCTGAAACGCATTCCGCAGTAGTAAGCACGGCATACTGAATCATCATTAAACCGCTACTCTGCATGTAGCGAGAAAAAGTAATTAGTTTTTTCAGTGTATGCCTTCTCCGTGGACTCATTCTGAATACATTTATAAAACCAACGGTTTGGAAAAGGATTCCGTCATGCGAACTGTAGGGTCTAGCTTTTGTATACAAAAGCTAGACTCAGTAATTGCATGAGACGGGATAGGAAAATCAAGCTTAGTGAAATGTATTAAACATCCTATCCAAACAGAGGAAATAAAACGGAAATTTATGTTATACAGTAAGGACTGTAAGCAACTTGCGAGTAGTTCCGAATTCGTAGTGAAATGGAGCAGACGATGCAGGACGTGCGGCGGTGTGCGGAAAGGTTACAGTACAGCTGTCTGTTAAAGGTCAAATATTTGAACTTGTAGAGTCAAACATACTACAGCGCTACCGATGATCGGACGCTATATTCGGAAAACCAGTTAACCGTATGGAAAAAAGGTAAAAAGCCAAAGGAAAATGGGCGAGGGATACGTTTATTGCTAACA
Source organism: Dicrocoelium dendriticum (assembly GCA_944474145.2). Taxonomy (NCBI): domain Eukaryota; kingdom Metazoa; phylum Platyhelminthes; class Trematoda; order Plagiorchiida; family Dicrocoeliidae; genus Dicrocoelium; species Dicrocoelium dendriticum. The sequence continues at coordinate 46,029,970 of OX104066.1, read as the reverse complement.
CGTATGAGCTCGCTACGCTGAAGCGCTTTCAAGGAAAGGCTAACTAGGGTGAGAAAAGGAAGCAGGTAAAGGAAGCGTCCAAGGCCGTGTTTGGGTCGCTTCTGGATGGGTGTGTGAAGAAAAGTGATCAACATGCGATAGACAAACGACCTAATTTGCTGGATGCAAAATGAAACTATAATTTGGTAATATTTTACACATCATACGGAGAAATCCCCAAGCCATCAACATATGCCAATGATGCGATTTGAAATTACTACTAAAACGCTCCTACTCATAAGTAATGAAACGTACAGTGTGTAATAATGCAGCTGTTAAGAGCATAGCTGTAAATGTCTAAGGAAATAAGGGGAGGGTTTGGGAATAAGGATATAATGTCATCACATAGGCAATTCAGTTTGGCTGAGTAATCAATTTTATGTTCAGGAATTGTGTTGAAATATTCACCCAATAATCCATTACTTTACCGACTGTGCATGGTGTTCCCGAAAAAAACATTTATAATCTGAACACTAAATTTCTGACATGATTATAATAAGCAGGTCACCAAACATAGCTCATGCAGGAACAATAATTAAACTATTAAAACTCAGTGCAAGCGAACCTAGATTTTATTAATTTCTCCACAGGCTTATGCAATTACATGTGGAAAACCAAAATTAGTGGGCAAAACGGAAGCTTCGGTAAAATATGTTCATTTCACCATCACTATCGGTTCGGTTCCAGCTGCGGGGTGCACCCAACTCTGTTGGCGGGACGTCACAGTTCGGTTGTGTCAAAGGAGTCTTAAAATCTGCGCGGTCCGCTTTTGAGCGCTCAATTGCTCAGACAACCGGATTTGGATGGCCTCACCGGATTCAAGTAAACGCCTACAGACGCAGATTAATAGATGTTCCGTGTCTGATTGATGACCTTGAATGACGACCAACTCCGGGAGATGGCCGGCGACGGCGTGCCCGGTCCAGTCAGACAGGCGTTTAGTAGTTCGACCGATTTCACCTGCGCCATAGAGTCAGGGGACGAATAAATACACGTCTATTTGGCGTGGAGAGACCTCTTGTCGTTGGGGCTTGTTTTAATCATTGGGCTACCGGCGAACGGAATTTGTATTTTGACCCTACGGTCCTGTTGGATGGCTGTGAGACCTGGCCTGTGCGCTCCAATGACATGAGACGACCGTCAGTTCTTTTACCACCGATCGCTCGTGTGTAGTGCTAACATCAATTAAGAAATACGGAGGTTCGCGAACGAATGCTTGGAGGGAACAGTCTCAGCCTTCAAAATGTTGTTCTCCGAAACCGAATACTTTGCCTCGGCCACGTACTACGGATGCCAGCATATCGCCTTCCCCGGTGAGGGTTATATGCGCTTGACGAAAGCATTTAGAAAAGTGTCTCGGCAGACAACCAATGCGGTGGAAACAGAGTAGGTAGAAAGTAGCCTCAGTCTTAGCATCAGTAGGACCAACGCGCCTCCTGGGTTGCGAACCACGTGACACGCAATCCCCGTAGTTGCAAGCGCCGGATGTGATGGCAGCTAACAGATATCAGTGGCGCCAGTGTAGTTGTACAGTTTTATCTGTTGATTAATCGCCATTATATAAAAAACAATAATACTCATAACGGCGTCTGTGAATCCCATAAAAGGACGTCTTTCTTGTTATTTTTCGTACGCCTTTTTGTCTTCCTTTATGTGGTGCTTCAGATGGCCACTAAAGTTGAAGGCCGACAAGGCACGAACGTGCCATTTAGTGATTCACATGTATGTTGCGTTGTGGGACCGAAATATGGTTGAAAAATGTTGGCGTACGCGAACGTCGAACCGCGGACGAGTGCAATAACATTTGTGCTTTCATGCCGCTTCTTCCTTACAACGTTATGATACCCATTTGCCATTGTCGAAGGCACCTGGATATAATGAACGATCGGTACTCAGGAAAATGAACAGCGAATTTACAAAGGTTATGGAGCCCCGCTTTACAATTCACGTTGTTTGGTTTGTTAGGGTTATGGAAATTTTGTAATAAAACAGTTAATACTCTATGTATGTGTTGTATCGGAGCTCCGCGGCTGCTTCCACCCAAAAACGGTAATGGGATCACGAACGACGGAGGACAAGGATTCAAGGAGACTTTTACAAAGCAAAACCATTTTGTTATATAGCATGATGCACAAGTGTGAAAGCCAAGCAGAATAAGGAAAGCATGCGGGCAAGTAAAGGCAATAACAAAATGAACAAATGTGAACCTAATTCGGTGTACACAAAGAACGGAACGCGAGAGTGTTAGCATCTGAGAAGGGTTGTGATCTGAAGGCAAGCATAACGACTCCAAACAGTCAATAGGGATAGCGAAATGATACAATGAACCACCAGTACAAAACGAAATTTTGCAGGTATGAACGGTAACACAAGTACACCCGTATTTTTATTACTCCTTTTACATCACCCACTTCTTGAAAAATAACATACGTTTGATCCAGTTCAGTTTGTATTGGCTTCACTTGTCTGCGTGCTTTCCGTTCTCTGGTTGGCTTTTACACTTGTGCGTCATGCTATATAACGAAATGGTTTCCATATGTAAAAATATTCCTTGTATCTTTATATCTGGTCATTCGTGTTCTTACTGCAGTTAGTAGGTGGAAGCAGTCAGGGAACTGACACAACCTTTGTGGAATGAAGGAAGTGGTGGACATTCATGGCTATTTCATTCGAGCAATTGCAGACCATCGTCCAGCAGCGGAAGTCCCAGTTTGGAAAGTCGCAGCGGCAGTTATTTGGGTTTCTATCACAAAAGTTCGACATACAAGTGAACTGGGAGCATAAATTGAGGCTGACATCATAGGCTGTTCACTTTGAATCATGACCCGAAAATGGTTGATGCCTCAGCTCCAAAATGAGAACCCTAGTTCCCCAACACTGCTATTCATGGCCAAAGTGTGAATCGAAATGTGCCGGACCTGCAACCCCCGCCTGTGTCTTGGAACGGTGATAACAGGCGTCCTTCAAGAGCTTGCGCCTGCAAAAAGCGTCATTGTCAAAAAGCCCACAAATTCAGATGCATGCAAGCTCCATCCCCAGAGGAATCAGGTTTTATGGCACAGCGAGGGAGGCGATTTTCGTAGTATTTCGCACGGACTTTTCAAAGAAGGGAAAAACCCTATGGTGAATCATTTTATTCTCCCGGTATCGCTGCGACCAGAACCGGTACATACTAGCAAGACCATATCTCCATCGACCCAGACAAGTCTTGGCCCATCGACAGCCTGGACTATAATTTTCACGGTTCAAAATGTTTCCGGAGAACATCTACAGCTGAAATGAAGAATCCCTTGCAAAAGTAGACTCAAGGACCTACAAAGCTACTGGATTATCTATCCAGCCTTCTGTGCTGATAGTAATCTGACCGGAACCGCTTAGATTACGAAGTTAAATTTACTCAGAGGGCCACTGAGTCATGTGAGTACTGCAACGATTGATATTGTCTGCAATTTTAGGCATACTTGCTCTAAATGCTATTGTGGTTACAAGTTACCTGTACGGAAAAAACTGCTGTCTTGGCCGAAGCCCGAACCGCCATACTCGAGGATCAAAGTGGACCCAGAAAACATTCCCACTTCGGAAGAGCTGTCGACCAAACGAGAAGTTATTCCTCAAGAAGTGGGGGATGTTAAAGAAACCATAAAAAAGACAGGTATACTTGTGTTATCGTTAATGCCTGCAAACTTTCTTTTGGCACTAGTGGTTCACTGAGGTTTGTTTCAATCTATCATTTCACTATCCCTATTGGCTATTTGAAGTTGCTATGTTTGCCTTCAGATCACCGACCTTCTCAGATGCTAAGACTCTCGCGTTCCGAACTTTGTGTACACCGGATTAGCTTCACATTTGTTCATTTTGTTTTTGCCTTTACTTGCCCACATGCTTTCCGTGCTCTGGTTGGCTTTCAAGATTGCGCGTCATGCTATATAGCGAAATGGTTTCGCTTTGTTAAAGACTCCATGAATCCTTGTTCCTGGTCGTTCGTGTTCTCAATAACGCTATTGGATGGAAGCAGTCACGGACTTCGACACTGCAGTAGGAAAAGAGGAACTTATTTTTTGTTGCCCTGTGGTCCTGCAATCCGTGGAAATTCACAGCACCTACAGGTAACAGCAAAGAAATGCAAGGTATATTTCAGGTTTGGAATGGAGACAGTGCTGTAACAAAGTGTAAGTGGATGAGGGGGTCATGCAAGTGGGTGTGTTCCTATACCGAGCTCGACATGTGCAACCCTCGAAGGCTTGGATTGCGGAGTAGAAGATGTTTGCAGTCCACTCGCCATTCTTGACGGCACGAAACCTGACAAATCCGATGGACTTCACTCGATAATTTTAAAGTCCTTATTGGTCATCATCTCATCTGCCGTGACGGATCTGTTTAACAGATCCCTTCCCGAGGGTGCATGGCCAAAATACTGGAATCCTAGGTAGTGAAGCCTATTTTTCAACGTGGATAATTACCGATCGATATTTCTCACATGTTTTGGCAAAGGGGCTCGAGAAGATTGTATAAAAGGGTCTTCTCCAGCTGCTGGAGTCGAAAGATCTCGTAACACCGGCGCAGGATGGCTTCATGAAGGGCAGCTCGTGCATCATCAGACTACTGTTGACGCAGCAGGAATGTTTAAAGGCGTTGAACCGGGGGAAGTCAGTGGATGTTATCTATCTTGATTTCATTAAAGCTTTCGATGAAGTGAACCATGAGGTCCTGCTCCACAGGCTAAGGATGTGTGGTGTTGGTGGCACACCGCACCAGTGGATCAGTGAGTTCCTTATTGGGAGATGGCAAGTTCAGGTGAATGACTAGCTAACGGAATGGTACCCTTCCACTAGTGGCGTACATCAAGACACAGTAATGGGACCATTATATTCCGAATCCACATCAACGAAGTACCTCAGCTTCTCCGGTCGTCATGCTTAATATTGGTGGATGGTCTAAAGATTTGGAGATTTAGTTCTTTTCCCGACGACTGTGACGTCATTCAACGGAGTTTTGACCGCCTATCCCGGTGGTTTGCAGAAGTTGACCTACCGGTCAATCCGATTAAGTCCTACTTTATGAGCCTGGGGCGGGATGGTAATGGGTGTGCGTACACACTGGCCGGTCACTCGATGCATCCCACCAGTTCCGTCAAGAATCTAGACCTACTCTCACGCTGTTATTTGAAGTCTGTCAACAACACGAACAGACTGTAAACAAAACGGACTACGCGTGTTCTGAGCACTTTGACGCAGCTACTGTACTTGGTCTGAAGAGATTACCACCCGCCTGTTTTTCATAATAAGACCGGTGCTTGAGTACGGCTCACCCGCTTATTGCACGCTCACAATCAGTGAAGTGCAGAGACTGAAACGGGTATAGCATGTAGCTACCCGGCTTATCCACAGTTTACGGGCTACATCGTACCAAGACCGGGTAGGAGGCGAGGGATTTATACTCTGTCATATCGTCGGCTTCAAGTTGATCTCATTATGATGCACCGGTTATTGCACCTGGGCCACTTCCTCATACTGAGGCCGCTGCTGCACGTTCGCGCACCAAGCAACCCCCTCGGACACCGATACAAACTAGTGGTACCTGATTTAAAGCGCATCGCGTACCCTCTATGCTTCAAGCGTCGAGTGGTGAAATATTGAAAGAAATTGCCAATGACGTTAGTCGAGGCGAAATTGGTGTCGGAATTTCAGAGCTTCCCTTACGCCCACTTTGCGGACTACAGGTATAGGGAGCGTATCGCACCCGGTTAAGATGTAGTGCAGCTGCAACGTGCAGCCACTAGACAGGAATCGGTGATGTTATTCCGTGCAAGTACCCGATCCACTTACGATGGAGCAACACAGATTTTTGCCTCTTTTCTCTCTACTCACAGTATTCAGTATACAGTGTATCAACTGTCTAGTGTCGATGTGGAGATGATCGATTCGAGGAGAGCGTTCCTCGGGTGATACGCGGATAAAAGAGAAATCCCTGCGGCGTTACTGACAGCTTTACTCTTCTGCTAGTTTTAATGGTGTTAACTCTCAGGTCAGTATTGCTGCTGAGTTTTAGTAGTGGCACACAATACTTTGTTTGTGTAACAGTACGTATGCCATTTTCAGGTCACTTTGTAATCGGGAATCGTCTGCTGAATATCTCCAGTCGTTTCAACCACTGCTCGCATAATAGATTTGCATTTAAAGGACGTAGTTGAATGCCAGAGGTTGAGGTTGCTACAGTACATAAAAGTCGTGTTTCAGCTATAAATGCCAGGCTTGAATCGCGTATCCAACATGGGGCGAATTCATGCACTGAGCATTTGTCGAGAAAGAGCAGTCAATTTGTCCGAAAGCCCGTTGCAACAGCCCAACGTGTTGACTACCAGTTCTCGATACCTTTTCGGATAAACTTGAGAAACCTAAGTCCTTTTGAAACTGTACACTCAGATCACTTTCGACGGAAGTTTTGTAGTACATACGCTGCAAGCGTGTATGAGTAGTTGCTCTGGTCTTTTGCAGAGTACGTTGCATGTGCTCCCGTTAAACTGCAGCACATTTTGGGTTGACTACTGATGTAGCATATCCGGATAACACTGGAGCAAATTCTGATGGGCATCCGCCTGAATCCTGCGCCAGACCTTGATATTGTCGGCAAACAATAGGGTTTGAAGTGACTTCTCGTGTGACATCATCAATACCCACCCAAAATAACCGTGGCCCCAGAACTGAACCCTGCGGCACATCACGCTCGACTTGCATATGGTCAGATAAAGAGCGCCGAACTTTGAACACTAATTGCAGTGGAACGAGAAAGTTGGTGATCCAACTTAAGAGAGTCACCGATGCCATAATACCGGAGCTTGGAAAGAAGTATGCGATGGTCTAGACCAGAGGTCCCCAACCTACGGCCCGCGGGCCGGGTCCCCCCAGCGACGTCATTTCATCCAGCCCGCGAACGACACTCGGTTTTGAACACCCAACTAATTCACGTACCTATCCTAGCCCTGTGTTTACGGCCTTCGCACTAATGCACTTTCGATCAAGTCATTGCATGACCCCATTCTGTTTGAACACGTTCATGCATTATCACCGCGGCATCACAGCTATGTTTGGCCCCTTCATGTCGCCTATCAGCTCCGACAGTTTGAGCGACACTCTGCGTGTAACCAATTGAAAGGGACCACTCACACCGCAATGCGGCACTTCGCACTGTAAGCTCGATTGCGCTTCGCATTCTCTAACCCTGAACACCCGTTCGACCCCATTCACCTGCTTGCACGTTAGTGTGCATGTGATCCACGCAGTCGTATCTTTCACGCGTTTGCGCGGTGGCGTTCGTGCGGCTGTGCATGAACTTGATCCATGTGACATAGGCAAACCACCTTGTGGCTTAGTAAACTACATGAAAGCCTCTTGTGAAGGTGAGCATGTCACATCCTCCTGATAAGTTTCAAGCCTATGCCGTTCATGAGAAGTGGTACATCGTACAGATAATGGGAGGATGCTACAGTCGCTTCAACGCATGTCAGAAATCTGCTTACTATCGAGACGGCGGCATGCGAAGTGCACATGATAAATCAGATGGGCGGAAAAGTTATCGTTAGGCGATTTCGGTGTCTCTGTGGAACGTCCGGTTGCCACTCTCGGAATTGAAGTTCAAAAACGATGCTGCAAGCTGTTCTTTGCAGCTGGCCGTATTCATATATTTTGCAACGGCCCTCGTGTGATACATGTATTGTATGCTATGAGCGTTATGATCTAAACTTCACATATTTGGTGAGCCGTAACCACAATAGCAGGCGCTAGTTCTCTGTTTTACAGGAGTTTTAGGAGGATGTTAATTAGGTTTCCAATTTAGTGTCTCATACGTTATCAACTCGCTTGAACTGCACTGCTTCTTATGGCTATTAAGAGGAGGAAAGTGGACGCAGAATGTCACGTTTGCAATGACGAGTGAAGAGTTAAGTACTTCTTCGTAGACAAAGGCCTTGAAATGCAGCTGTCATATGCGGCGAAAGTATAGCGGTTTTGAAAGAGTACAATCTTGGACGTCTGTATGAAGCAAAACACCTAGTATCATGCTCTAAATGTTCGGGGAAGCAACGCTCGGAGAGATTTGAGTGCATGGAAAGTGGTATTGAAACACAAAGAAATCGCTTCACAAGAAAGTTTATTGGAAATGAAGCGGCCACTAGTACAAGTTATAAAATGGTTCATAAGATGGCTGAATGAGGAAAACCGTTTACTTATGGTTACTTGATCACAGAGTGTATAATGGAAAAATGAATATCTTGTGTCCTGCTAAGGCCGATTTGTTTTCCACTATTAGCCTTTCAACAAGTTCTGTGGGGCGGAGAACAAAAGAAGTTGTAGAGAACCTAATGCTACAGATATGCCAGAAAGCTTAAGATTTTGTGATTTTCTCTGACGCTGGATGAGTCTACTGATCTGTCGAGTAACTCACAACTACTCTTGTTCATTCAGGGAGTCAATTCGAGCTTTCAAATAACGGAGAAGCTAGCGTCGATCTGTAGTATGCATTGAACGACAACCGGAAAGGACAAAATTGCACAAAATTGCACAAGATTATAACCTTCCGTGGTATCGGTTTCCCGGTGTGACAGTTTATTGAGGGAAAAACTTGGCTGGAGTGCGGAAGTGTCTGGTAGGAAAGATCAGAACTCAGTTAGAAGGTTTGGAAATTTCGGCCGCTTTGTTCATTCACTGCATCCTGCATCAATAAGCACTCTGTGAGAAAGACTTACATATTGCTTTTGTACTCAGAAAAGTCAACGGTCAATGGTATATTGCGGATAAAAAAAAACCGAAGATAGACATGTCCTGCCGAATGGTTGGTTAGGAGTGAGCAAAATGAAGGCAAAAATGGCAATAGGAAATAGTGAACAACAGCAAATTGTCAGCTTGCCGATTACAGCGTTCCCGTCCATTTTATGCACTATCCAGGGTTATCGTCTGTGGTTTCCGTGCAAAACTGTAGATGGGTTGATTTTTTGCTGTCGTTTGTTTGGGTCGTTTGGATTACGTGATATGGTGTAGTGTGGCCAGTGCACTGTCGATACGTGCTTTGAACACGGCTAATGTGGGGGTTGAAATAACAGCTACTGAGAGGGTATTCAACGTATGGCAAACACGCAGCGAGAAGTTTCTTCGACGCTCCAACCGACTGTATTTTTCTGCCAACTTGAGATGACCTCTCAGTTGGCTGTTGTGACTCAGCTTCAATAGGTGATGGCAGGAGTGATTAGTGTTGTTTAATATTTGCTAAACCATGACTAGGTCGCCAAGCAAACGGCGATGTCTGCTGTAAATGCCAAACACTCTGAGGCGCTGTCCGTATGACAAGTGGCGCAGCCCCTTTACCCTTTTGGTCTCCCGAAGTTGTGGAAGCTCCAAGACCGTGAGATCCAGCTTTAGCCGTGGGTGCTATGCTTGAATTGCATATTCAACATGTGGGCGTATATAAGCCGGAAGTATGTGGCGGAAAATCGACGGTTCGAATTGCCAGAAAGCTCTCCGTAAAAGCGTCACTATTTGGATCCCATCTTCCATGCCTATTTTAACTGCTCCGAGCAGCCGAGGTCTTCCTGAACCAACACACTGAGATAACTTTTGAGCGAACAGTGTTGCAGATACTGATCCCCAGCCTATATGTGTGAACCATTCGCTGTCTTAAATGGAGCACTCGAAATTTAGCCACATTGAAAGAAAGGCGATTTCAGAACGACCATCCATAAATCTTGTCAACCTCGATTTGAAGCAGGATACGGTCTTTTGGAGGTCCGATCACTCGCCAAACGCTGATGTCATTGGCGTAGTTCGACGCAATTTGACTTACTAGATCGTTTATGAAGACCAAGAATAGACGGGGCCGCAGTACCGAACCCTGTGGCACTCCGCTTTCGACGTGAATTGGGTCCGACATGGATTCACGTATTCTCACCTCCAGACGTCTGTGCGAGAGCAAATTGCAGATTCACCCTAGGAGGGGGTCCCCGATGCCACATCCTTGGAGTTTGGCGAAAAGGATACGATGGTATAACAAGTCGAATGTCTTAGAGAAATCAAGGTAAGCCACATCAACTGCTGCACCAGCGTCCACCGTTCCGGTCCAACTGTCTTGTGTTAACAATACATTGGTTGCGCACGACCGATTCTGGCGGAAGTCGTGTTGCTGCTGAGCAACCTAACCAAAGCCGTTCAGATAAGACATGAGTGCCTCGGCAATGATATCCTGCATAACTTTTGAAAGAACTGGCAGTTGAGTCACTGGTGGATAACTAGCTGGATCGGAGCGACTACCCCCTTTTTAAATTGGAGTTATTATTCCGTGTTTCAACATTGCAGAAACGTGATGCTCGTCAAGGCAGCGCTGGAACAGTAGTGCCAAAGGTTCAGCCAAAATAGTAGCCGCCACAGCAGTCGTCTTTGGGCGGATGTCGTCAATTCTTGAACAGGCGTGCAGGCGTATGGATAGCAACTTTCTCAGCGCAATATCTGCGGTAAACCTTATATAAGTCAGTCCTGCTATGGGCCCCACAGATTCCAAGAATTCAGGAGACCACGGGATTCAATGAAACGTTGGTGCATATTGTTGTTGCAGAACATTCGACGTTTCTTTAGCAGTCCAAGTTAGACCATCCGCTGTTTGAAAGTGGAGAAATCCACTTTTCACTCTGCGGAGCCTGTTCACGTGTTTGTATAGAAGCTTAGGGTTTGTAGCTAATCGCTCGGATAAAGCTTTTTGATAAGCTACTTGGTCCGCGCGCACTAATTGGGTACAGTGGTTACGGTGGACAACATATGCATTTTAGGTACTCGGACTCGAATCGGTTTTGTGGGTATACCACGCCGCGTTACTTATCACCAAGCGTTTGCGTCATCTATTCCATGCTTCTCGAACTGATGGGCTTTGTTTCCAATGCTCCACTAATAAGGGTGTTAAACTTACTGACGAAAAGTTCCCAGGCAATATCGGGTGCATCCTCGGCTAGGAAACTCCAGTCGGTCGCCTCAACGAGTCAGGTTAAAGTGTCGTAACTGGTTACGGTTCGCGTCGCTTGAATTCTGTCCTCGGAAGATGCTGCATAACAAGTGTACATGAAATCCAATGTCGAATCATCACTGCGTCCTAGAGGAGCAGCGATTATCACTCTCTCGATCATCAGTACTTCCTTAGTGAATATTCGGTCCAATATGGATGGCCGGTAATTTCCCCTGAATCTGGTGGGCGAAGTAACGTGGCCATAAAGCGGAAAATTTGAGACAAGATCTTGCACGTCAGCTTTGAATTGCTCGCTTGGTGTGGCCTGGGATTCTAGAGCATGTAAATTAAAATCGCTGGCGACTAGAACGTGACTGTACTTCCTGTTTAGCACCTGTCTCAACGCAGCCACCAAGTTGCAGTTCATCACAGGTCTAGACGATGGTGGTCGGTAGACAACAACCACTAGGCCATGATTGTTCCATCTCAGCCGGAAGCTGCACTAAATGGAGTCAGGTACATCGATTTGCGAATCGTGTATGAGTTCGTACTGCAGGTTGTTACGAAAGTAGAGGGCTACCTCACCACCTTTGCTGGCTCGATCCATCCGGACAACAAACATACCAGTTAACGCGATTTCGGTATCCGTTATCGCATATCGCAACCAGGTTTCCGTGATAGCGAGGAGGTCCCATGTTGCTGACCCCGATCGGTCTTAATTCAGCCAATTTGCTGAGTAGACCTTGAGCATTTGTGTACATGCATGAGAGATTCTCGGAAACTAAATGTGTGTTGGTTGGAATGGATGATGAAAGTGAGTTTACGCCGACCGATGTAAGGTTGGCGGATAATCGTTTTCTGAACGGGTTGCAGACTCTTGGAAGGCATTTGGTATATATTCAAGTGTCAGATTCCCCGGATTCCGGTGTACGCTCGTGCTCTACCGTGTCTCGCCGGATGTTATATCTACTGTCGAAACCGTCACCGAATCGGGTCCTGCAGTTGGTGTTTTCATTAAGAGTTGTGTCTCTACTGAGTTGTCATTACTAGGTCGTGGTGGTCCTGCTGCTTTCAGACGAATTTCTGTTGGCAACCTTCTACGGAAAATAGTCCAGTTCTCTAGATGAGTTTGTGCCGTTAATCCTGATTGCAACCTCAGTTTCGACAGCCTGGGACCGCCCCACTTATATTTCGATGATAAGGGAATCCTTGGCAACAAGGTGGCCTAGAGATTTTCGAGAGAAAGAGACTCACGGATGTAGTGCCATTGCTCCCGGTCGTGTACTTGCACATCGTCGGAAGAAAATACAGTAAGCTCAGGAACACCGTGAGCAATCGCTGTTTTCTTATAGACTTTTTCTGTTCCTCTCGCTGTTAGTTGGATCCGCTGCACGTTTTTTCCACGGGATTTCAGGTAGGATGTGTACTCCACTTTTGATGTTGCTGAATCGATTCGCAGACAGCAGAACGGCCTCTGCCTCATCCCCCGAGTTATGTGTTACCCGAAGTAACCGGGGTTCACCGAAGTGCAATGCGTTTGGGTGAAGCGAGATAAGTTTTAATGTCATGAGATCAGCATGGACACCGATTGCCGTACAGATGGAAATCCATTGATTTCGATCGTCTGTCAGCCTACCCTTAATTGTACTGGATTTGGATTCGGGGACTGTAGTGCACACAAGGTTTAAGGCACCATGGTTGCGCTTGGTGGCTATTGCCTTTGGAGCCCTAGTTTCCGGTGCTTTTGGTGCATTTGTGAACGACACTGATGGGGTCATCCCTGCTGCGACATTCTAGTATACTCTAGTCCGGCCACCAAGGTTGCCGGTGCTATTTCCGGTGTTTGCTTGGCGGCAACCGATGCGTATGTTACTTGGTTCCTCACTATGGCTGATTGACCGCAGCTTAGGATCTGCTGTATAGCGAACAAACTAGTAGATGTAACACACTGTACAGAAGTTGAAGCAGCCACGCTGTTGACAAGGTTTTTACTTATGGGAGAGAGAAAGGAGCGAGTTGGTAATGAATGAGACTGAGTCGTTGGGGTAATGTTGGGATGCCTGGCTCTCTGCTTTGGCCTGAATGGGGAATTCGGGGTCTTATTTGCACATACAATTGCAGGTCCGTTTTCTCTCATAGGTGTAACCCTGGCACACACCAGTTGCTCGATTGCTACTGTGAGTCTTTCGCACTTCTTCAGTAACACAGTTACACAGCTAACAACTAGGGTAACACTTCATACAGGGCAGAATCAAAACGCCTGTACCGTCTCGTACCGTCTCCTTTTTATCGGCTCCGTCCCAAGGTATTTTGTGTGATAGGTTTTCAAGCAACTGCTGCAAAGTAGCCCAACCTTTACTAATTTCACACATAACTCACGCTTTTAGCGTGAGACATGTTCGCCGAGGGCTTAAAGTTTTAAGGTCACGAGTTTGTTGGATGATCAGTTAGTGCAGCTTCCCGCATCAATGATAAGCGTGAGACAGCGTGGCGGGTCCGTTGTCGACGGTGATCCCTTGTAAGCACACGTTGCAGTGTTGGTCGCTTGATCGATCGATGTTAGCCCCGGCTGGTTTTGGACCCAGTAAATGAATCTAAACACAACGCTAAACACAAATTGAGTGATCACAAATTCCACAGATGCGTTGAGAAACATCCGATTGGAATAAGCATAGGCTTTGCGGACTACATCGAGAATTCGGTATCGAATGGTGTCACACAGAAAGGTAATCGGTTCAATATGATTAAATATTCCGACTGCGCTTAATCAAGGATGACAGTGAAAACAGTTAGTGATGGCATGGGCTTTAATCGTATAAGATAATTTCACGTATGGCGGATCACTGTGTAGGGCTGGTAAATCCGGTTTGAATGAGCATCAATGTCGTTCAGTGACATGCTCTCAATCACCGTCATTTCCAGTCTTTTCTGGAAGACATTGATTCCGAATTTTGTGATTTATCAAACTACACATCAGTGCAATGGCTCAGTTGCGCTAAAGTTCTATGGCGTTTTCACAAGCTTTGCAATGAAGTATCTGCCATCCTGAATGAAAACATACATCTGACCTACAGCTGTCCGATCCTACCTGGCTGTCAAAGTTGGTATTTATGGTCGATATCACATCCCAGATGAATGAGCTGAAGTGGAAACTGCTATGGAAGGGCAACCTCATCTGTGATCTGTACAGAATCATCAAAGGATTTCGGCGAAACGTGTCTTTGTTTGAAACACAACTAGAAGGATACATTCTTTCTCATTTTAACTATCGCAAGGAGTTTTTCGCTAGAATCGCCGAAGACGCCTTGCTCGAGTTTCCGACAGCAATTCTTCGTGAACCGAAAGAGCATTTTTTGAGAGATTTTCAGATCTGGACAGAAGTGAGAAATTCTTCTGTTACAGAATTCGTATGATTGTAACCTTGATGATGTTCCAGCTGAACTACAGTCAGAGCTAATTGACTTGCAGGCAAATTATTTTTCAAACAGAATCACAGAGAAGGACAGCTTATCGAATTTTACGGCTCCCTATCTGATGTTGAATTACCGGAAGTAAAAAAATATTTGCAGCCAGTATGACATCAGTGTTTGGAACAACTTATCTCCGTGAGGAAACATTTTCAAAATGAAATAGTGCAATCAACTCATCGAACGAGGTCGACTGATGAACATTTGAAAGCAATTCTCTTGATCGGTTGCAGCCATTCCAAAGCAAACATTGATGCTATTGTGCAAGCGAAACTTCGCTTTTAAAGATCGCATTAACTTTTTCCTCAGCCTTTTGCAACTTCTGGATATGTGCCCACAAGTGAGTAAACTAACTTTTAGTTACAGTTAAGATTCTTTTCACTCCATAAAAACGTTGAATTCCTTGCGTTTTTGTACTTTGCATTTCACTCACCCATGTTTACGACGGACTGTGCAACACAGTTTGCAGTAATTTCGTTAAGTATCTACGGTTTGGCCTTTGAGCATTGTGCAACTTCCACTTCCAGCGGCCGTCATTTCGTTCGTAAGCCGGCCAGCTTAGAAAAATTTGTGACACCTGATCTGAACGATCGAATGTCTTGGAAGGATCCAAGTCGATCACATCAACGTCTACTCCGACGTCAGTTGAATCTGTCCAAGTACTCTGTGCGATTAATAAATTCGGTCCACACGATTGCTCTCGACGGAAATCGTGTTGCTCGGGGGTAATTATGTTACAATGCTCCAGATAGTACACCAGCGTATCGGTAATAACAGATTCCAAGGCAGTGGACAGTATAGGAAAAAGAGATAGCAGGTGGTAGTTTGCAGACTCAGTTCTGCTTCCGTTTTTATGAATCGGAGTTATTATTCCAAGCAGGAATCTGGTTCCGGTCTAAGTAGCGCTGAAAGTACTGAGTCAAAGATTCTTCCAGTTGCCTTACTGCTGCTCCTCGCAGTGTCTCTGGACCAATGGTATCGATTTCCGATGAGCTGTGGTTGCTCAGAGACACCAGCTTTTGCAATGCAGCTTCAACAGTATAGGGGGTGTGGGGAGTCGCGATGGCGGAGCAACAAGACTTTCGGAACCAGGGGGCGTATTGCATCCGTAGCGAGTTTGCTGCTTCCACAGCCGTTCTTGTTGGACCATCGGCCGTTCGGAGTGGAGGAAAGCCTTGCCTCACCTTTCGTAGACTATTGACCTGTTTATACAGCAGTTCGTGGTTAAAACCGAACCTTCTCGCCATGTTTTGCTGATGTGCGGCTTCATCTTTCCTGAGCAGTTGATTGTAATGGTTACGAGGGGCTAGGTAATTGTCCAAAGTTTCTGGCGTTTAAGCTCATCTATACCTTCGCTTTGCCGCGTTACGTACTGATATCAAGGTTCGAGTTCTGCATTCAACGAAAGAAACTGATGTAGACCAATTACAAACTCCTGTCTCTAAAGCGTATGTAAGCAGCCGACGGAATTTGTTAATAAACGCAAACCAGACGAGTTCCGGGGATTCTTCGGCAATGAACGACCAAGTTGTGGCGCTGACGAGCTGGGCTAAGAAAACTTAGTTTGTGATGTCCACTCCGTATCAGTTTTCATTTCGATATTCCGCATAGTAGACGAAGTTAAAATTAATACTGGATACTGAAAACTGAGAATAGAGATCGTGAAGGCACAAACCTGTGTCGCTGCATCGTAAGTGGATCGGGTACTTGCGCGGAATCACATCACTGATTCCTGCCTAGTAGCAGCACATTGTAGCGGCACTACATCTTATCCGGGTGCGATAAGCTCCTTATACCTGTAGTCCGCAAAGTGGGCGTAAGGGAATCTGAAATTCCGACACCGATTTCGCCTCGACTAGCGTCTTTGGCAATTTCTTCCAATATTTCACCACTCGACGCTTGAAGCATAGAGGGTACGCGATGCGCTTTAAATCAGGTACCATTAGTTTGTATCAGTGTCCGAGTGTGCTGCTTGGTGCGCGAACGTGCAGCAGCAGCCTCAGCATGAGGAAGTGGCCCAGGTGCAATAACCGGTGCGTCATAATGAGATCAACTCGAAGCCGACGATATGACAGAGTATAAAACCCTCGTCTCCTACATCGGTCCTGGTACGATATAGCCCGTAAACTGTGGATAAGCCGGGTAGTTACATGATGGACCCGTTTCAGTCTCTGCACTTCACTGATTGTGAGCGTGCAATAGGCGGGTGAGCCGTACTGCATGAGTACTGCGATCTAGCAAGCGGTCTACAACCAACACATTATTCATACGCTGCTCTTTGGTAAGCATATGACCCAGCACCGATGACCTGCTACCTGTACTGAAGCGAGTGAGCAAAGTGATGTGATTGTAAAGAAGAACAGTAATTGCGAGATAGTGCTTACGCCAGAGTTGCCAGGTCTGGATTGCGTATAGCACCTGAGACCGCACGTAGGTGTTAAGCAACTGCGAAGCGACAAAGGGAGCAAACCGCCCAAATGCAGTCCGCAGTATGCTAACGTGTTCGTTCCCAGTCTTCGACGCCTTCTCAGATTTTTCTGAGCCGCCCGGATCAGTCTGGACTAGTACCACAAGTTCGCGCTCCTGGGTGATTGCTTGCAGGACGTGATTTCCTAGCTTGTATGTGATGCTAAACTGGTGGCGAATGGGAACAACCTTGCAGGTCCCCGAAGTGAACTTGAGCAGATTGTGGAGTGACCACAAATACGCTCTGTCCAGGTCTCGCTGAAGTGTCTCGTGATCTGCTCGGTTGGCGATCGTCTGCCACATCTTAACGTCATCAGCGAACAGCAACAAATCTGAGGCAGATAAACGCGTAAGCTCGTTCTGAACAGGAGTAACAGAAGCGCCCCAGAATTGATCCTTGTAAAACTCCACATTCGACATAAACCGGATCGGACAGCGCACACCTAACTCTACCTTGCAGTTACCAATTCTGTAAGAAATTTCTGATCCAACCAAGAACAGGATCCCCAACTCCATACTGTGAGGCAGAATGTGGTGGTCCAGTTGGCCGAACGCTTTGGAGAAGTCGAGGTAAATGACGTCGGACCCACTACCTTTATCAGCCGCTTCAGTCCAAGTAATGCGTGTAATTATTTGGTTGGTTGTGCATGAGTGAAGTTAGTGGAAACCGTGTTGCGCAGGTTCTACGATGATGTAGCGTTCTATATGGTCGATTAAAGCCACAGCGATGATTGCCTCAATCACCTTTGGGAGTACGGGGAGAAAGATAACTGGACGATAGTTTGCGGGTTCCGTGCAATTGACACTTTGAAAATTGGCGTGATTAGGCTATGTTTCCAGATAGTAGGGCCACTTTTCTCATCCAGCCACGTTTGGAAGTAATGCGATAATGGCTCGGCCTGCGTGGTTGCCGCTGCGTCCAGTGCTCGCGGGTGCATGCCATCTATTCCGGGAGAACTGCAGGGCAGTGGGAGCAGTTACTTGAACAATGAATAATGATTTATCTTGGGTAAAATAGAATTGCTTGACAATTCTGGTAGGATGGTTAGAGTAAAAATTAAAATTTAAAGGATCATGGAATAAGTAAATCGTTATTTTAACCGTCTACCGATGTAAATGCACTGCTGCATAGGGATAGTTCGAACTGCGAATGGGATGTGCATACACAAAATGGTATAGAGTGCAGTTATAGTTGAGTAAATCCGTGAGAAATAAAAAAGTATACGACGACGCTCACTCGTGGGTTGTTTCATTTGACCGACGTTATATGCCAATCCAGTTCAGATACATCCATGCTACTCAGAAGAACGTTACTGCATGTATCCACACCGTCACGTTGCAGAAAAGGTCATTTAGCACATGGTTTGTTTAGCATTATTTCGTCCTCCGAGTTAAACAACCTACATCAAGCAATGCAAGTTCACAGCGTGTCATCGAGCCGTTTTTTGAATAGCGTTAACGCAGGGACAAGGATGACATGAGCTGGAAGGGCGTTCCAAGCACGGGACAAACGGAGGGAGAAAGGGTTTTGTCGACAAGCAGATCGACTGTAGTGCGTAATCAGTTTGCGCTGATAGTCATTGAGGTTAGTGTTTTGCTTCAGCTGTAACAGGTTGCGACGTGGGTGAATTGGGCTCTTCAGTACTAAGTAAACCGTGATGATGTCTCCTCGCTGACGTCGATGTTCACCACTGTGCAATCTCAAGAACTGCAGTCTGCGCTGGTCGGAGATGAAACCATCCTCTAATGAGTTTGGTTGCACTACGTTGTGGCGCTTCGAGTACATCGATGTCGCGCTTGCGCCATGGACTCCACGCCCGGGTCGCATATTCCAGGTGAGGCGTCACGTAGGTGTTCAGCATTTGCGGAAAGATTGGTGGCTCAAAACTGCCGAAAGCCCTCTGTAAGAATCCATGAGGTTGACTGGCTCTTTTTGACTGCTATTCAGCCTGTGTCAAGCAACCAAGGACGTCCTGCGCGAGTACCCCGAGGTCGTTTTCTTGGGAAGCACGTTATAACTGCTGGTCCCCAAGTCGATATCCATAGATAAGCTGATGGCGTATACTTACGACTTTGCACTTGGTCACATTGAACTGGAGCCGGTTATCGGACGACCACGTATAAGCGCGGTCGAAATTGATCTGTAATGTCATATGATCATCCATTGTCCTGATGTCATGCCAAATTTTGACATCATCTGCAAATAGTAAAAAACTTAACTGCTATACAGTGGCAACATTCTAAATGAATGCTAGGAATAAACGTGGCCCCAGTACTGATCCTTGGGGCACGCCACACTAGACGTCAATTGGATCTGAAATGGAGCTGCGGACTCTCAGATTCAGCTGACGTTGAGTGGAGAATTTTCAGATCCAACTAAGCACTGAGTCACCGATTCCATAGCTTCAATGCTTGTGCAGGCGAAGTCGTGGCCCAAACGATCAAAAGCTTCCGAGAAGTCCAGGTAGAAGACGTCGACTCACACTCTGGTAGCGGCTGATTCTGTCCAGCTTGCTCGGACTAGAAGCAAGTTTGTAGTGCAAGACCGATTTCGGCGGAATTCGTGCTGCTTTAACACTAGGATGTTGTTGCTCTCAGTACCTCATGAGCGCTTCTGCGATTATACCTTCCATTACTTTGGATAACACTGGGAGGAAAGCCATCGGACGGTATTTCGATGGCTCCGCACTTTTGTAACCGAGCTACGGTTTGGCAATGTTCATGGCTGCTGTTTTCAATGCCTTCGGTTTGATGTCGTCCACGCCAGGTAAGTGGTACACGCGCAATGACATTAGCGACCAAACGGAGTGTTGCTGAAATTTCAGCCAGTGGATTTATAATTTTATCACATGAACTTCTGGGCTCTTTTACTCAAGTTTCAGTAGGAACACCATAGTGAATCCACTAATAATTCACATCATTCGAGACTTGTTAAGTATTGCTTTTGTACCCGGAATGCACCATAGTTACCAGCCGAATGGTCCTCTGAAATTGCCTGGGTGGAATTTGTCAACAGGTTTAACAGGCTAGCGGTAAACACGTCAGAAATCAAAATCCACCGCTCTAAACAGATGAAGTTGTTCCTAAGGCGTATAACTCATAGCTGCATGGCATTCAGGATTTCGGCTTAGCTAGCCCACATAGCCACTCCGAACGAAGACACTTGGTATGTCTATACAACACAAAGGAACCACTGCGTCAAAATCGTCCGGGAGAGTAGTGGAGAGTACCAACAAACTTGGCAATAAGAGTTTGCTTTAACCCCAAGCGGCTATACAGACACGCACACAAACTTCGTAGAGTTAAGCGCGTAGTTCCTGTCCTGCGCACATCCTACGGATTAGCGTAAACGGTAAAAATGGCGTCTAACTTCCTTAGACAACAATTTAGTCGTATCTTCCAGAGCGTACAAGCATCGTACATCCTGCCTACGTAGATCATGTCACCACCACGGCTTGACTATATTAGCGCTAGTTAAATCGTGACAAGTTACAAAATCAGCCTAGACACTAAGGTAATGTCGTGCGTTGATTGCACTTGCTGGACAGGGCTGGAAGAGAAGGACTGGTGGACAGCCTACAACATGAAGAAGCCGCATGAAAAAGCTGACGAAACAGTTGGCCTCGGCCGGTTGTTGTCGACTACCTGGTTGGGGTCCGAGAAATGCGGATACTTGCTGGTTGAAGATCTTGGAAGCCATGTCTCAAGATCGATGTCAATGGCTGACGTGTGCAAGGGTTTGTTGCCGTGTCCCTTCTTCCTCCCCCTAAAAAAGAATAGACTGAAAAAAATTTCAAAAGCTGTGAGTGGTAAAATAGACAAAAAAGCATTTGTTGTTGTTCTTTTCTCATCATTCATATTGTTTTCCTATTCAGCCATGATTCCGATGGCACAATATCTGTACCACAGATTGTGTATTATATATATATATATATATATATGGTTGGCGGCATCCGGTTTCGGATTTGCCTGTCACTGTGGCAAGCCACAGGACGCCTGCGCCTACAGAGGGACCATGGATGGCTTGCGCTGCACCACCCACAGCTCCAACCACATACCCCATATCCAGTGTAAACCCGAAGGAATAAGACCGGGAGGCATGCGGATGGGAACCACGTTTCATCAACGGAGCCGGCCCACACTCCTTCACAGGGCAAACACAAGCACGCTGTATTTGGGGAATCAAGCGCACACAAGGCGGTGGCTGGACCGTAGTCCGCTCCACACTGACTGCATGGAACCACTCTTCGAGCCTAACACGGCCACAAGGACCGTGCACCCCGTCCCCTCCAGCAACGACCAACTGTCTCCTGGAGCCAGTATGGACGACGTAGTGGGTAATAGACAGGTAGGCACCTTGTCAACATGCACATCAAGCGCAGCCACACCGGGGATATCAAACAACAGCCAATCACTTGAGAGAGAGAGAGAAAGAAAAAGAGAAAAACTCGATTAATGCATAAGGAAACGGTGACATAAACCTTAATTAAATAGCATACGTAATAAGTTGTTTACAAACAAATCCTAGCTAAGTGCACGAGGTCAGGAAGTATAGTTCACGGAATGCCACGAACACAAAAATGTTATGGAAATCGAATACAATTGGCTTAGGCGATGTGTGCAAGTTAATGGAATAGAGTACAGGGAGATATTTATATGAGAAAGAAAAGCATTAATGTATAAACTGTAAACCCACCACCTGAAATAAAGGGACTTAGCATGCAAGCACGCGGTTAGTACATCGAATTCAGCGTGCCTACAAACGCTGCGCCGGCTCGTCGTAATTCTCTGCAGGACCCGTCGTCGCTTCTGTAGTGGCCCCAAATGGCACAGCGCATGGCCCACTAGACATTTATATGAGAAAGAAAGGCATTAGGACAGAACCGAAAACCCACCACCTGAAATAAAGAGACTTAGCATGCAACCATGCGGTTAGTAAATCGAATTCAGCGTGCCTACAAACGCTGCGCCGGTGCTGCCTACGTTCACTGCGGGACCCGTCGTCGCTTCGGCAGTGGTCCCGAGTGACCTCTCTCATGGCTCACTAGGCCTGCCTGACTAAGGCACTCGCGACCGCATGTTCTACAGCACCATGCGCTCGATGTCGATGGAGTACAATTCATCGGTGCTTACCGCTTCCGCACTTGCCGCTTCTTCTCTGCATGCATGAGGGATTTCTCCCGCACTTCAGCAACTGCCTTCGTGATTAGATCGCGCCATGCACGCCGATCAACCGCCTTCGATTCCCATGATCTGCAATCAAGCTTAGAACGTGTGAGGCTCACTTTAATCATGTCCTGGTAACGTAACTTTGGTTTCCCCACGTGCCGCTTCCCAATACTCAGCTGACCGTATAAGAGTTGTTTCGGTATCCGCGTCGAATCCATACGGCTCACATGACCGAGCCATCTCAGGTGTCTCAATAAAAGTATGCCGTCCACTGCATACATCCCACTTCGGCGCAACACTTCCGTGTCTGCAACTCTGGCGCCCCAGCCGATCCGCAAAATTCGTCGCAGACACTGCTGATGGAACCGCTCGAGATATCGCACATCCCGCCGGTACATCGTCCACGTTTCACTGCCGTATAGAAGAACGGACAGTACCATGGATTTGTACACCATCAGCTTCGTGCCAATGGTAAGCTGATGGTTGTTCCACACTCGGTACTCTAGCTTCCCGAATGCCGCTGCTGCCTTCGACACGCGATTACGCAACTCAATGTGTAGCTGCTGATCAGTCGACATCACACTCCCAAGGTAGCAGAAGCGGGAGGTGGTTTCCAATACTTCAGCACCAATGCTGATTCGCGGCAATATTGAAGATTGCACCTCCGGTGAAGGCTGAAAGAGACAGACAGTTTTGCTTGTGTTGATGGTGAGCCCGAATTTGGCCGCTGTCGAAGCCAGAGCACTAGTCATGTGCTGCAACTCATCCGCGCTGTGTGAAAACAACGCACAGTCGTCAGCAAACAGCAACATACGGATAGTTGTCTCACAGACTAGAGTTCTCGCACCGAAACGACGGATGTTCAGCAACCCACCATCAATACGGTGCTCCACACGAACACCGTAAGCACAAGCTGCATCAAAAGCACAAGACAACATTGCATGAAGATAGATATTAAACAGGACAGGAGCTAAGACACAGCCTTGCTTCACACCAGAGACAACTGCAAAGTCATCCGAGGTCTCTCCACTCAGCTGCACCCTCGCTCGCATACCACTGTGCAGACATTCAATTAAACTTACAAACTTACGCGGGCAACCAAACTTACTCAACACCAGCCACAGTGCCTCGCGGTTCACCGTATCAAATGCCTTGGTGAAATCAACAAAAAGCGAGTACAAAGGCTGGTGTCGTTCTCTGCACTTCTCTTGCAACTGACGAGCCGCAAACACCATATCTATAGTGCTGCGACCCGAACGGAATCCACATTGCTCTTCCGCCACGTTTGGTTCCACAATCTGACTCACGAGGCGATTGAGCAGGATTCGGGCAATCACCTTGCCCACACAACTCAGCAAGTTGATGCCACGATAATTCGTGCAACATTGCTTGCTCCCTTTGCCCTTGTACAGTGGTAGCACAAGGGCATCCTTCAGCTCAGCAGGCACCTCCTCCTCAATTCACACGCGTTGCACCAAGTGGTGCAGCGCAGTCAACAACGCGGGTCCAGCCGTGTTTCAATACTTCAGGTGGGATCCCGTCACCTCCGGCACATTTACCGATTCGCAACTGAGCAAGTGCTCTCTGCGTCTCATCCAGTCTCGGCGTATCCGCCAGATCCGCCTTCCCATCGTGCTGCTTCAGGCCATTCAATGTAGGCCAGTCGATCTCTGAACGGTTGTTCAAGAGACAGTCAAAGTGTTTTTGCCAGACCTGCATTATGTCTGCAGTCTGGGTGCAGGTAGCGCCTGAACTACCATCGATCAGTGTCCTCAGCGGCTCCAATCTCGGTCCATACACCGCCTTCAAGGAGTCAACGAATTCCTTGTGTTGACGGCGTTCGGCGTAGCATTCCACCTGCTTCGCCTTCTCCGTCCACCATGCATTTTTAATGCGACGGAGCTGTCGGGTCAGTCGCCGTCGAAGTTTGCGAAACTGACTCTTCTTCCCCAAGTCACTGGGGTCTGCAACATGTGCAGCAAATGCTGCATTCTTCTCTGACACCAATGCGTCAATCGTCACATTGTTGTCATCAAACCAATCAGGCCGTTTACAGTTTGCGTGCCCGATGGTCTCCTCCGCAGCAGCTGTCACCTGGTCGCGAATGTGGTGCCACAGGTCGCCCACTGTGGCTATACAGTCCACATCACCACACAGGCGTGCAGCCATCGCCTTCTCCAGCTCAATACGTTTCGACCCAGTACCGAGGGAGAGAATGTTAAATTGACGTCGATTCACGGCGGGAGTGCAATACATCGATTTACGAAAATATATGTACAGTTTGGTCCGAACCAATTTGTGATCAGTGCCACACTCAGCTCCACGCAGTACACGTGTCATGCGCACTTCACGCATATCACGCTGACGTACGATGACATAGTCGAGCAGGTGAGTGTGACCACTCCGTGGGTGCGTCCAAGTTTCTATATCACTCGCACTCAGTGCAAACCGAGTGTTCGTGATCGTCAGGCCGTGAGTGGCACACAGTGAGAGCAGCCTGTCCCCGTTCGCATTCGCTGAACCAATGCCATGCGAACCGATAACATCTGTCCACGCTGATGCATCACGCCCAACGCGCGCGTTGAAATCACCCAGCAGAAATAGTCGGTCACTCCTCCCCACAGACCGTATCACGGAGGATAGCTCCGTGTAGAACTGATCACGCGTGTCATCAGGATAACACATGGTCGGACCGTACGTGCTTATGAAAGTAGCAAACTTACCTCTTCCGAGTCGTAGGCGAACAGTCATCAGCCGCGCGCTGATGCCCGTTGGTTCACCCACCAGCTGACCATGGAGGCGATCGGATATTGCAAATCCGACCCCATGTTCACGTGGTGCTGAGGCGGCGTTCCCCCCCCCCCAGTAGAATGTGTAGCCAGCACCTGCTTCATGTAACTTACCTTGCTCAGCGAGCCGAGTTTCACTGAGCGCCGCAATATCGATTTGGTAACGCGCCAGCTCCATTGCGACCAGTGCAGTGCGTCGCTCCGGGCGCTCGCTGGAGTTCCGGTCCAGTAGTGTGCGCACGTTCCAGCACCCGATGCTGAATGCTTTGCGCGCAGGCATACGATTGCATTGGTGGGCAATCGCACGCGAGGTTGTCGTTGTGCTTCGGAGGTTTGCTTGAGGGACTCCACCCGGAGCCTTTGGCTCAATAGCCTGACCCACAAGGCAGTAAGTGGTTTGTAGGTTTGCTTGAGGGACTCCGCCCGGAGCCTTTGGCTCAATAGCCTGACTCACAAGGCAGTGGAGAGCAGATCCAGCTCGGGAATGTGATTGCAGAGACAGATTGCGATCTGCTTGACGGCCGTCACACGCAGCCTTTGAGGTTCTGGAACAGTTATCATATGTTTTGCGACCGTAATTGGATACGCACCTGCGACCACGGCCAGACGCAGGTGGGTTTTTGGCGGCTTTGCACCAATTTGACCAGGGGCTGCCTGGCTTGAGGCGGGCAGTAGCAAACCATTGAACACCCGGAGGTGTCCTCCCACAGTCAGAGACAATGCGTGGCACTCGTGCTCTACGCCAATCGAGCTGTGAGATTATAACCCGTAACCTGTTGTCTCCCATGGCTAGGTTTTACGGGAAGTGGGCCATCGACCACTTCCTAACCTCCGAAGAGGATGTATATATATATATATATATATATATATATATATATATATATATGGGTGACGGCATCCGGTTTCGGATTTTTCTGTCACTGTGACAAACCACAGGACGCCTGCGCCTACAGAGGGACCACGGGTGGCTTGCGCTGCATCACCCACAGCTCCATCCACACACCCAATATCCAGCGTTAGGCCGAAGGAATAGACCGGGGGGTATGCGGATGGGAACCACGTTTCATCAACGGAGCCGGCCCACACTCCTTCACGGGCAAACACAAGCACGCTGTATTTGGGGAATCAAGTGCACACAAGGCGGTGGTTGGACCGTAGTCCGCTCCACACTGCATGGAACCACTCTTCGAGTCTAGCACGACCACAAGGACCGTGCACCCTGTCCCCTTCAGCAACGACAAACTGTTTCCTGGAGCGAGATGGACGAGGTAGTGGGTAATAGACAGGTGGGTACCTTGTCAACATGCACATCAAGCGCAGCCACACCTAGGATATCAAACAACAGCCAATCACTCAAAATGCCGATATCGAATAAAGTAAATGCATATGACGACATAAATACTCGCTAAATGAGCATATAGAAGAAATTGGTTATAAGTGAATCCTTGATAAGTACAAAATGTCCGAGTTATTTAAAAAAATGCCACGCGATAAAATTACGCAAGTTTACCACAATTTGCATGAGCGACGTGTGCAAGTTGGGAGAATATTATCAAGTACGCAGAACAAACCAAATAAAATGTAACGAATTTTATCCACATTAAAAAGACCTGGTTTAAGTGTAAGTTGGTTTAGCCCAACTGCGGTGAAGAAGCATCATGAATGCTACATCAGCCTCAGCATGGGGCTAGGTGTCTAACGATGGATGATGCCGGTAGTTTTGCTGCTGCTCCTAGTCGGGTTGCTTGTTGTGCCATCAACCCAACAATTCGCTTCGGAATGGGCTCTCCAATCCACTTACTTAACGATCTGTTCTGCCAATGTAACTGCTTCCGCATGTACAGACGAATTCGTAAACGCAATGCGTTGTGGCAGAGACCGGTTGAGTAGATTTGATTGGGCGCATCGGAAACTTTTTGGTTGTCCAGATAGGACAGATATTGGTAGTGTGGAATGTACGACGAATTGCTGTGTTCACCCGACGTTCAATTTGCGCCGTCACCACATTATCTTTGAAGGGTAGCTGTAAATAGACGGGTATTTAAGGCACAGTAACTACTCTTGGTTTATTTTCTTTCGGGTGACTGTGAAATCTAATGTATGCCTCTGGATATCCATTGGCCCGTAAAGTCTGTGTGATGAACGATAATTCCGACTCCACATAGTCAGCACTGCATACTCTACTGGCACGATCGAGCAACGCCTTGATTTCATGTTGCAAAGTAATACTGTCGGCATATCTGTGGACGGGCTTATATTCGGTAATATACGGTAATTCAGATCCTAAATGTGCTCAATGGTGGTGGGGTGTCCAATCATCGTGGTAACAAATGAGAAGACATATACTACTAAATAGATAGTAGCAAAGTCACACCATTGAAACAGTAATTTACAATACAGTAAAACATCGCTATAACGCCCGCCAGTATAACGAAATATCCAGAAATGCGAAATTAGTTTATGGCCCCTTTCATTTCCCATATTTAATGTGTGTTAAAATATTTGTTTAACACATGTCATCGTTCAGTATAGCGAATGAAAATTTTGTCTTTCTGCCTATATTTAATTTATTTCTTTCAAACTATAACTGAAATTTCTCCTGCTTTATACGATACTTATTTTTCTTATTACTATTTTATTATTCAGATGATATAGTAGCCATTTTTTAAACATGCACGCGGTCGATCGAGCAGGATAACGATTTGTAACTAACCAATGCTTAACCCATGAAATAATCTTTGCGCATCTTCCAAGGTAAGATGTAACAATATTGGCTCTCAACACTATTGGCTAACTTGAAGCGCAGTTTAAAACCAACCAATGAACGGTACGATTTAATAGTTCTGCCTTACCCTTTCGTTTATTCACGTCGCTTCTAGGATTGTCGCATCACGCGCTCATTCTTAGTCATTTTGTTCGTTCCGCAGCATGTAAAGTTGTGTGCCTGTTAACTGTAAGAGCAATATGGATAAAAAGAAGCGACAGCAGTTTTCTTTGTGAGAAAAACTCAAAATACTTCTGGAAATGGAAAAGGAGGAAATAAATGAATGATAGCGAAGAAGTATGGCATTAGCCCTTCAGCACTATTTACTTGGCTACTTTTCTATAAATTAATGCCGTACAAGACCCTTGACATCAAAGGAAATATTACTGTTCTTTTGTGCATGAACTCCACGTGGAGGAACAAACTGAAGTCTGTCATCATTGGGAAGTTTGGGAAGCCAAAGTGCTTCAAGGGCGTGCAACATCTGCCCTGTGAATACAGGCACAACAACAAAGCATGGATGATATCCATGATATTCGAAGAGTGGTTGCTGTATCTGGAAGGTAGGATAGAGGCCGAAAAGAGGATAATTTTTCTAATCCTTGACAATTTCTCCTGTCCTCATTGTAAGACTCGTCATATGGCGCATGTGAAAGTTTTTTCTTGCTCCCAAACACTACCTCGATACTGCAGCCGCTGGATCAGGGAAGAATTCACACAGTAAAGCGGCTTTGCCGAGCTCCTGTGGTCTGCCATATACTGTGCAATATTGCCGCGGAGAGAGACATTAATGTGAACATATTGGAAGCAATGCAGATGTCCAGTGCTGCGTGGAGAGCACTGAAAGAAGAAATCATCGCAAACTCCTTTAGAAAAGCTGGAGTGGTTCATGCAGAAGACGACATCACAGAAAGTGAAGTGTTGGATGACGCAGAAACAGAGGAGAACTGGAAGCGTCTGTGCGAACAGTTGAATGTGCCAACTAGCGTGAAACTTTCTGACTACGTCAATGTGGACTCCGATGTGGTAGTGCAAAAAGTATACACTGTGGATGAAATTTTCACAGATAGTATGAGTGAGAGTGGAAGAGGAAGAAGTGTCTCAAAGTGATCTGCAGAGCTTGACTCTTGTGCAGGCAACCAACATGGCAAGTAGTCTTCAAGAGTTTCTTGTCACAAGGTGACATGCCAGAATTGCTTATTTCATATGTGGTGGTTGGTGACTATCTTGAACAGTCTTTTGTGTCCGGGAATGTTCGGAAGAAAACCACAGACATTCACTTAAAATAAAAGTTCGGAAGCTTGTGTACAATGTAAACATTTGATATAATGAAAAATTACAGATATTACAGCAATTACGGTATATCATATCATTTCGCACATATATATATATATATTGTAGTCCAGTAATTGTGCTGATTTCATGGGGAGTGTTGGGCCTCCGTTTGGTGATCAACCAAACGAAAGACGCATGAACTGAACATTCAGTCAACACCTCCCAATGGGCGCGATTCCCTGAATTATCCCTGCTGCCTTGCGGGTAGGTTATTTACCCAAAGCCTTGGGGTAGGGTCCCCTAAGCCAACCACCTATTTCGGCTGGGGCAACCGAGTAGTATCACGCCCTCTCGCAAAACCATGGACTGTATTACAACGTGCTCATCAGCTACTGTCTCTGCTAGTCACTTTCACGCTACTACATCCCACGCCAATTGTTTGTTTGTTAACAATCCTTACTTTCCGTCACCGGATTCACGTGTTCAGCAATCTGGCTGTGATTCCTGTTGCTCTATGAACCACGGAGTTCAATCTATGGCTTTGCTTCATTCTTGATCCTCGTTCAGTCTAGAGGCTTCAAAGTTCGGACACTCCTGCAGATTGGACAGCAAGCCGGTCTAGCGCGCACCCTAGAGTCCCTCGATATTGAGGTCTGCTGCCTTTCAGAAACCCGATTGCAAGTTCCCAGCACTTTGCTTACTTGACATCCCCCACTGACCATGAAGCTAGACATCACCTGCGTCTCTCTGGAGATCCAGAAGCAGCCTCAGCGGATTTGGTTGGTGTAGGTATAGCACAAAGTGGCAAGGCCGAGGCGGCACTACTGGACTGGTTCCCCATTAAGAGCCACTATGTGCAGTTCGGCTTCGGGTTCATGTAGAATCAACAAACACCGTGAACAGAGACGCAACTTGTTTGTGATCTCCGTGTACGCTCCAAATGACTGCAGTGGCGACTCGGTCAAGGACGAATTCTACCGGGATCTACATCAGCTCTTGACTAATGTTAAAAAGTCGGATGCCGTTGTTCTTGCTGGAGATTTTAATGCACGGATTTGCCGCCTGTTACCATACGAACGCCACGTTGGTGGTCATCACGCGCTCAATGAGAACCATACTGGAAACAAAGAACGGCTTCTCACATTGTGCGAAGACAACCATCTGTTTCTCTCGAGCACTAACTTCAGGCATACGAAGAAGCGTTCCGCAACGTGGCGTCCCTCGTCGCTAACACAACCGTGGTCTCCAAGTGATCACATTGCAATTAGCTTCAGATGGCGCGGCAGCGTACTGGACTGTAGGTACTTTGGTCCTCCTTCCTTGACTCGGATTATGCACTGGTCAGCACGAAAATCTGCATGTGATTTGGAGGATCCCGAAACACGAAGCACCACAAGATTGATGTAAACAGATTAACTGATTCCTCTGTCCAGGCGAGCTATCAGTCTTCACTGGTATATGCACTCAGTTGCAATCCACCTCAAGAAGTGGAACAACACTGGACTTGTATACTGAAAGCGATGATCATTTCCGGACAGTCATGCTGCGGCCTAACTCGACGCCTCTTGAAGGCTTGGATCTCTGCTCGTTCTCTGGAGCTGTCCGAACGCCGCAAAAATATCCCGGCGGAATCAGATTGCAACGAGCGGCGCCCTTCTGCAAACCGGTTGCTCAAGCAAAGCCTACGCAATGATAGCGAGACATGGTGGTCTAAGCGTGCTTTAGAGATGGAGACCGCTACCTACTCTGACAACACTCGAAGGCTTTTCCAACTCATTCAGTCCACTGGCCTCAGGAAGCCTGGTGTCAGTGAGGTCATTTGTGAGGTGGATGAGTTTCCGATCACCAACCAACAGAGGCGTATGGACCGCTGGGCCGAGCACTTTCACTCGCAGTTCAACTGGCCTCCAGCATCGACCAGTTCATGCTGTACACCTTGTTGTCCACTCTGGCTCGTCTCACTGAATCCACCCAGGGAAACGGAACTCTGCTTGGAGATTCGACGCTTGAAGCGCTTCAAGGCTGCCGGCTTAGACAGACTTCCTTCGGAGCTATTCAAGTACGGTGGTGTGGCGATCATTAACCATCTGACCGCGCTGTTCGCAAAAATCTGGCATGAAGAGAAAGTGCCTTCCTCTTGGGGCGAATCAGTAATTGTCCCCGTTTTCGAGAAATGCGCCCGCACTTCGTGTAAATCATCGCGGGATCAGTCTTAGTGCAGTTTCCTCCAAGCTATTGGCATCCATTCTGCTCCGCAGACTATCCCAATACGTGAAGCAGCCTAGCGTGAAGAACACGCTGGTTTCCGTCCCAGCCGCGGATGCGTGGATTAAATCTTCACGCTCCGTCAGATCCTCGAACATCGCCACATTTACCACAGATCCACTATCATTGCATTCCTAGACATACGTGCCGCTTTTGACTCCGTTGATCGACCTGCTTTATGGCAATGCTTGCTAAAGAACGGGGTGTCAGAGAAATATACTGCCATCTTACGAGCACTTGAACTTCGTACCTCCAGCAAAGTGAGGGTCAAGGACAAGCTTTCCTCGCAATTCCTTGTCAACAGCGGTGTGCGACAGGGCTGCCCTATGTATCCATTTCTCTTCAACTTCGCAATTGAAGATGCGCTGTCGAATGCTCTAGACGACTTCCAACATTTGGCCTAGAGATTCTATCGGGTGAGCGCGCAACCGACTTAGATTATGCTGATGACGATCCTCAGGGTATGCAACTCATTCTGGATCGTTTAACGTTTGAAGCATCTAAGTATGGCATGAGCATCGCCCCATAGAAGTGTAAAGTACTGCTCAAGGATTGGATTTCACCTGCTCCTGTGCTCACTCCCGAAGGTGCCCAACTTGAACAGGTAAATAGTTTCGTCTAACTTGGGAGCTACGTTTCCGCTGACGGCAATATCAGCAAAGAAGTTTGTTTTCACATCACTAAAGCCCGATCAGCGTTTGCCAATCTGAGGCACTTGTGGCGTCGTCGCGACGTCTCATTCTCGCTAAAGGGCCGCGTTTACAGCGCATTTGGTCGCTCAGTGTTGTTGTATGGTCGAGTCGCGTGGAAGAAATGCGTGGTCTTTCTGCGCTGGACAGCGGTTGCTTAAGCAGGATTGCTCGTGTTTAGTGGCAACGTCGAGTTAACAGTATTGACGTTCGACGTCGCATCTTGGGGAATGTGAGTATTCCATACAACAAACTGGTTTCGCTGCGTCAGTTGAGATGCTTCAGTCACGTCCTACGCATGGCACCTGAGCGTCTACCGTGTCCGATCCATACGCTCGTCAAGAACCTGGCTGGAGGCGACCGCGTGGTGGTCAGCCTTCTACATGGCGACAGTATATGAAATCGTTGACGTCGTATCTAGCTGCTGTTGGATCCGTAAATCTTCCAGTATGAGGACCCAAAGATGAGTAGTGTTAATGGTTTAACACCCTTGAAGACATGGCCCGCAACCAGAAGTAGTGGAAGAATTGTGTACAGAATCGTATTGATTCATATGTCCAATACTTCAAAGATTGAAAATGACAAAATAGTGAAAACTCGGCGTATTAAAAACAAAGCAAAGATGGTTTGTACTACTTTTTCTCAAAATGTTCCTTTCTTCCTGCGGCATAGTAGCTGAAATACGTTGCGCACCTTGAACTACCATGCTACGATGCGATGACTTCCCCTTATCCGCTAATATCCATGGTTTTTGTTGGCTCTGTGTCTAGTTGCTAGACGGTTGAGATTACATACATACATACTGCAAGATCGTGTGAAGAGTTGACGCCTATGGATTGTTGCATGCACTGAAAATACCGAGCCAAAACGGGTGATGGAATTTAGCTGGCGCTGTACGAAGCTGATCCGAGGCGAGACGCCTCGATCGGGAATTTGATAGTTGACCACGTTTGGCTGTGTGATGAGCGACAATTGTCGTGAATTGTGGAAGAGCTGCAGGTGGTCGCACCAGTTACAAGCATTCGGACAGAAGGCTCTTAAGGTGCGTCGGTGATTCGTAAAAGGTAACACTATAAGTGCATCTGAAAGAACACATACAATCCCCAGAGTGTGAGCCGATACACAAATATAAGCATGCTTTC